>OY979722.1:5240000-6440000 GCA_963855995.1 Muricea muricata
AAGCTGTTTGCAAGCACTGGTATGTTAGTGTGTGGAATTCATAGTTCTCATTATAAATCTGCCAAGATAGCTCTTTCTGACTGCTCAAGTACATGTTTTCAAGTATCAAACCTCAAAAGTCATGCAAAACTGTGTCAAATGCACTTTAATAATAGCTGTGTATGTTAGATAAGTAAGACTAATCATGTCCAACCTATTTAGCATTGAACCGAGTACGCAAACCTAAACGTAACAAAAAATTTTTATGTAATTTTTTTTATTATAATTTCAAGCAAGCACTCACTGCAAGCTTGTGATTGAGTTTTGCAATGGGTTATCATTATGTGCAAAACATGAACTGTTGTAATTATTAATAAAATTGATTATGTATTTAGATTATGAATATGTATTTAGATTGTGAGTATGTATTTAGATTATGTGTTTAGATTATGTATATATTTAGAGTTTTGTTATTATTATCATTATATGCAAAACATGAACTGTTGTAATTATTAATAAAATTGATTATGTATATACTTATAATTTCACAGCCAACATTTTCCTGCCAAGTTGGGACACATGCAATTTCACATTACATTTTCATGTCCACAATTTTCCTCTTGACAGAATGCTGTGTCCTCCCTTCCTCAACATTTCAAGGCTGCAATCCATCATTGAGGACCTGTTGTCCTGTTCACATACTAGGCATTTGTGTTTTCAAATGATCAAATTTGCACTAGAGCAAATTTGTTGCCTTAACATCTTGGCACTGGGTTGCAAATGTATTGCAAATCTGATTTTTTATCCCGTGCAATGTCATATTGAATGCAGTTCATTAGTTAAAAGTGGTTATTATGTGGTATATATCATTATTATAAATAACTGGCAATTACTTAATCAAACATATTTCTTTTCTTAAAGAAAGATAAGCGGCAAATCAACCTCAATTATTCCACGAATGTTTTTTTCTACTCTAAAATACGAGCCTGGAGGTGCAGGTGGATTGCAGCCACCACGGGTAAACCATGGTCCACTAAGATTACCACTTATACAAAAAAATGTGGTGTCAATCTTATAGTGAAGTCTTCCATTTTGATAGGACACAATCTCTACACCTGCCTTAAATGATGAAACTGGTGTCTGTGGAGAAATCTCCCAGTTCGGTGGGTAATCAAAATCGGGTAATGGTATATCATCCAAGGTGACAAAGTCGAGGCTATTCCGTAATTCCTGAACTATGGTTGTGGGACAGACTTTCTTGCTGAAGCTAATGAGGAAATAAATATTCCTGCCTTGTGCGGAAATTGCATTATAGGCAAAAGTTGGGCCGTTTTCAGCACGAGCTGGGAAGTCTTGCTCCACCAAACCGCTCGAAGATGTGTCTGCCGTAAACTTCATTTTAATAGTATTATCTTTGGCATTCAACCAGTTTTCAACATTTGATTTTATGGCTTCACAAGTGGCTTCAGCCATGATTTCTTTATAAATTAAAATGGTGTAAATAAAAAATACTTATTACACACGTTGGGATATAAAGTCTAAAGATATGAAGATGGTTCTTAGCTGTCCTGTACAACATTGCACTGTTCTTTAAATTAATTAGTTTCTACTGGTCTAGAATTAAATGTATAATATTCACATTCTGGCAGTAAATTTCCGTGCAATTGACACTCTTTCAACCTGTTAATCTGTTCAAATCTTTGGCTTTGCCAAGTGACAGATCAGCTTTTTCACTACCAAGTATACACTATACAGAAAGCTAGTATAAGCTTACCTAAATTTAAAAGATCTTTATGCTGAAGAAAACGTAAATAATTTCAACATACGGACATCATAAATTCAATGGCAATGTAACAAATGTACGTATAAATGTATAATTAGAATTATAGCAAACTTGCTTCCCCCAAACTAATCAAGATTCGAAAAAACCTGCGGGTACTTCATGTTGTGTACATGTGCTGACTGGTTCGTATTTGTTATCAAACATACATTCGATCTCTACTTTTGTATTTTTTCCATATAGATCTAATATTGTAAACTCCAAAACACAAAACGAGATATTCGTCTCAATAATAATAGTTGTTGGCGCGCAGTGCATTCTTTAATTAACATATTCGAGTTCGTTATTCCTTCATTCTTCGGTGTTTGGTAGTGTTAGGGCTCGGTGAATCAAAGTCCTAGCTGTGCTGGCTTTATGTTGATGGTGGGAATTATAGTCAAAGTATCTATCCGTGTGAGCATGTTCGTTTCCTGTCGGCATCATTATTGAGTTTTCCATCTTCCCTTGTGATGGAAGCTTCGAGGAATGCGAGTTTTCCGTTATGTTCTTGTTTAAGGGTGAATTGCCATATACTTGTTACTATAGGTCTTAATGGAATCTCCGGTTTGTACTGTTTTACTCTACCTCTGATTGTAGGTGGAATGTAGTTTCCTTTTCTGTCTATCACCACGAAACAATTTCCTTTGTCAGCCTTCATAATTGCAAGTGTGTTGGCTTTCTTCAGACTTTCCCTGAGGTGGTATTACCGGCAGGTAGACGTGATTTGTCAAGAATACTAGCAGTGCTCGTGGGAATCGACTCTAAGGATTCTTCAGGCAGGTTTCTAATAAAGGATTCGATTTCAGCGACAACATTCGTATATGGAATATGCCGTAGTTAGGAGCTGTGACAAATTAAGGGCATCTTTCTAAGATTTGGCGTTTGGCGCTTGTAAGTGGTTTGCTAGCGCAAATTGTGGAGGAGGAGTTTCCGTATTGATACTGTAGGTTTGCAAATTTCTTTGCGTGTATATCGTTTATGGTGTCTTTAACGGAAACGGATCGCGCCGTTAGATACTGCAAAAAATCAATCAGGGTAGCCGGATATTACCGACTCGGTTCGCATTTCGTTGTTTTAATGGAGTTTTTTCAGCTTTTTGAGCTCATAAAATAAGTTGATTCTTGCTTGCATACACTGTTTACTGGCTTTTTGCATAATTCTGCGAAGTGTAGGATACTTTGAAGGTGGACGGAGTATAAGCTCGCTGTTTTCATTAGTCCTGTACCTCTAGAAGAGCATAGTCTAGGGGCTGAAAGATCATCAATTAACATTATTTCTGGTCAGGGAACGACTCCTTTTATTAGGTCAAATTGTGTTTGTATTTTTCACGTAACGAAAGATCCTGTTTTTGTGTGCTTTTGACTGCATTACCCACACTGGAAACGTTAGTGCGAGAATGATTAACCCTTCAGAGAGTTTGGTCAAGATTCGTTTCACCACCAGACCTATGTTTTCCTTCCTCTCCCGCATGGCTTTTCTGTCTCTTTCCAGTTGCTCGGGATTCATCGACTTGCGTGCGTACAGCGTCGGGTTTACTCGTGGGCAGTCGGAAATTCCCAAATTCAAAAATTTTTTTAGATTGACCTGTGGGGTCGGTGCATTGAAGACTTCTCGTCGTTATTTCTTTTCATTCAAGAAGACAAGTTGTCTTCCTTGAGAAATAGCGTTAATTTAAGTTTTTTAAAATTTTTGAGCTATTGAAACGTGTTTTTTGCTTAGTACCCTGCAGTCTTTTTAGCGGGACTTTGGCATATTTTTACGATTTGGAGCAACAATACTCAATAATCATATTTGAAAAATCAGGGTAACTATTTAGATGTCTTATAAGTAATTTTTTGTAACTTTTCTAAATGATGTTGGTAATTTTTGTTTCAAACAACTGAAACAAGTTTAAAATTTTGCACTTTTAAGCTGTAATAAGGTTTTATAGGAAAATCGAGAAAAAACAATGAATTTGACTGTTTTGCAAAGGATTTCTTGGTACAACTTTGTGTATTTCTCCTTGATATACGTTTTACCACCAAATGACAGAGTTTTATGTAGTTTCGTGATTACGGAACGAATTCCTACTTCTAGGCCATTGATAAATCTCACCCTGTGGTCTAAAAGGCCCACAGAAAGTAAAAAAAAAGACAATTTTACAGTCACTAACAAACGTCAAATTGGCTTCTTGCAACGACCTTGCCATAAAACATAGCTAAACAACTTAGAACATGGCTACACGGCTTTGCCTTTGATTTAGTAAGCATTGTCGCCTTTGATACTTTTGTAAAAGAAAACACTTGCTTTAAAGGCTTTAAGATGTTTATCCGCCATGCTTGTGCCGAAAGCTTTGGGAAGAAGTCAGCCAATCGTTTTACAATGTGGTGGCTTTGTGGTGCCTTTGTGGAGGAAGAGAAATAAAGGCGAGAATATTTGTCATGCTGTGCAAATTTAAATCATTATCATTATTTATTTCTTTAGAAATTGATTCCTATTACCGTCTATAACACAGAAACATTTGCATTTGCATGACCAAAAGCACACTCACACTTGAGTGCGACTCGAATGAGATGCGCTCAAGTAGGGGTGAAGTGTGAGTGAGAGTGGAGTATGAGTGTAAGTGTCCACTCAACAAGGGAACACTCACCCTTGAAAATATTAGCGATGTTTGTATCCAAAGAGCTCACTCGAGTGTGACTTGCTGGGGCCGGTTGTATTAAAGGCGTTTAGCTTAAACGGTGGATAAGTGAAATTTAAAAATCACTTACACCTAGTACGGAACCGAAATTATGAGTTTAATAGAGTAAACATTTAGTTTTATATATAATTGTTCTTTTCAGGTCAAATGACTTTAGCTGGTTTGTTTATACAACATGTATGTAAACTTGTTTTCTATTTTTGACTTATCCACCGTTTAAGCTATAAAACACCTTTGATACAACCGGCCCCTGGAGTTTAGGTTTGCTGTTGATGAATAATTAACGATAGAAGGTATATAAACTGCTGAGACTGTTGTAGGCTTGTCGATGCATTCGTACGGCGTAGCTGAACAATATGGCTGAGAATAGACAATATTTTTTGCAATTGGAAAAGTCGCTATTACCGGAATTAGTGCGAAAGCACAAAGATCTTGTATAAAATAAAAAGAATGATTATAAAACCATACAACAGAAAAATATAGCGTGGAAAGCTTTGTCCGAACAATTCAATTCCCAGTCAGGTGCAATGGAACCTTCATAAAACAGTTATTATTTTTGTGGCCTTATCTCTACGCCTCATTTTGAGTTTGAACTTACAAGCACGATCTTCAAATATGCAATTATCACAGGCGTAGAATACAATAGGAATATTATGCTTTCAATAATTCTCTTTGGCAATATAGTGTCTGCTAAAATGAAAAGTGCAGTAGTCATTGGACTCTTTCATATACCGTACTATTATGTCAGCCCAAGGGCATCTTGGTTTTTCAGTTTTAGGACGTATTCAGTTCCATGCTTCATTAGTCATGTTATGTAAATGTTCCTTAAGCGATCGATTGCCTCAGATACTTAATAATTCGACTTGCTGATAGCTGTGAAATCGCTCACAAGTCTCCGCATGCTAGCTGGAATGTACCTGTGGCGTAAAACCTGAGCGTCAACAAAAGTTGTATATCTGCAGGAATGGGCTTTCCTCGGTCGTTGTGTGCACAGATATGTCTGGGCTAATTATATCAAGTAATTAATCTCGAAATGCAGCCTTAGTTACCCGGTATCTGGATCGCAACTGCTCATCGTCATATTTTCCATAATCAAAAATATGTGGTTTACTCCTGTTTCTGTTGTTTCTTACGACATTGTCCACTAATTCTAACCTTTTTAACCACCTTTCGCCATGTTCGAATCAAGGTGAGTCTATAACTGAGTGCGGCTCCAGGGAGGTATACCTCTCACTCACACTTTACTCAAAATCGGAGCTTCACTCGAGTGTGAGTGGTGTCTTTGAATAGTTGGAGTGTGAGTGTCTCATTGTACTTTGTGAGTGTGAGTGGACACTCATTGAGTGGTGAGTTGCACTCATTAAGAATGAGTGTCCACTCATTGAGTGTGAGTGTGAGTGCGCTTTTAGAATACAGGCGTAAGTGTCGGGCTGGCTTCACAGGAAATGTGCTTTAAATATAGTTAAAAAAATCAGGCAAATACATCAGGTGTTTGTCAAATAAATATCAATGCCCAACATAGTGCTTTCAGTGGATCCATAAGCAAAACAGTTTCAAAAAGTATATATATTTATAATTTGTTAAAGTGACGTTTCGTCTTAGCACAAGACATCTTCAGACAAAATGAATACAATTGACACATTAGCATGCAATATTTGAATACAGAAGTTCTTACGCCTGTATTCTAAAAGCACACTCACACTCACACTCAACGAGTGGACACTCATTCTTAATGAGTGCAACTCACCACTGAATGAGTGTCCACTCACACTCACATAGTATAACGCGACACTCACCCTCCAACTATTCAAAGACACCACTCACACTCAAGTGAAGCTCCGATTTTGAGTAAAGTGTGAGTGAGAGGTATACCTCCCTTGAGCCGCACTCAGTTAGACTCACCTTTATTCAAACATGGCGGAAAGGTGGTTAAAAAGGTTAGAATTATTGGACAATGTCGCAAGAAACAACACATGTACAGGCAGGAGGAGACCATATATTTTTGACTATGGGAAATATGACGAGGAGCAGTTTCGATCCAGATACCGAGTAACTAAGGCTGTATTTCGAGAGTTACTGGATATAATTAGCCCAGATATACAACTGGTACGCCACGGGTACATTCCAGCTAGCATGCGGAGACTTGTGAGCGATTTCGCAGCCATCAGCAAGTCGAATTATTAGGCGAGTATCCGAGGCAATCGCTCGCTTAAGGAACAATTACATACATAACATGACTAATGAAGCATGGAACAGGATACGTCCTAAAACGGAAAAACCAAATACGCTAAGATGCCCTTCGGCTGACATAATAGTACGGTATATGAAGGAGTCCAATGACTACGGCACTTTTCATTTTAACAGACACTATATTGCCAAAGAATTATTGAAAGCATAATATTCCTGTTGTATTTACGCCTGTGGTAATTGCATATTTGAAGATTGTGCTTGCAATTTCAAACTCAAAATGAGGCGTAGAGATAAGGCCACAAAAAGAATAACTGTTTAATTTTATGAAGTTCCATTGCACCTGGCGGGGAATTGAATTGTTCGGATAAAGCTTCCCACGCTTTATTTTTCTGTTGTGTGGTTTTATAATTATTCTTTTTATTTTCTACAAGATCTTTGTGCTTTCGCTCTAATTCAGTTAATAGCGACTTTTCCAGGGACCGCGGAGGAGGGAGGGCCCTGGGGCCTTGCCCCCCCAATAATTTTCCTGTGATTGATTGAATGGCGGTTAATTATAACCAAAGCTACTTGACGTTTTTCCAATAAGTAGCGTTACAGCTCAGGTCAAGAGCACCTCATTAACGTTTTGGCTGTGATTTTGGGAAAACGCACTCTAACATCCAGCAAAAGGAGGCAAAAGGATTAGCGTCGAAATAACTTACATATATTTTTCCCAATATTTACTAATAAAGAACGAAAAAAACCCCAACAATAAACATGAACACGTCGCAACCGCAAGATATTTAAAAAAAAAACAACTTAAAAAATTAAAAAAATGGAAAAAAGTTGAAAAAGGACAAAGCAAGAATGGGGACTCGATTGTTGCTCCAGCCCCCTCCCCGCCCCTTGAAAGCTAAGTATTCGGCCCCCTCAATCTAAAAATTGCTCCGCGGTCCCTGTTTTCCAATTGCAAAAAATATTGTGTACCTTTAGCCATATTGTTCAGCTACGCCTTACGAATGCATCGACAAGTCTACAACAGTCTCACTAGTTTATATACCTTCTATCGTTAATTATTCATCAACATTAAACCTAAACTCCAGCAAGTCACACTCGAGTGAGCTCTTTGAATACAAACGTCGCTAATATTTTCAAGGGTGAGTGTTCCCTTGTTGAGTGGACACTTACACTCATACTCCACTCTCACTCACACTTCACCCCTACTTGAGCGCATCTCATTCGAGTCGCACTCAAGTGTGAGGGTGAGTGAGCTTTTTGAATACAGGCGTTAGTGTTATGCTACAAAGATTTAAATTACAAAGAGACAATTTGGTATAACTAGGACAACATAAGACAGCGTGACACAATTAAGACAACGGGGACATTTACACACAAAGACAGTCAACAAATCAGAAAAGGTTAAGAGGAATCGAACTGCCTTGGACATTAAGAGTAGGTTGTTTGTATTTAGTTATGAGGAGGCTCTCGTGTATCATTCGGAGCAGGAAGAAAGGGTTTTGAAATCATCAAAGTTCACTTTGCACACAAGTGGGAAAATACATTAGACATAGCGGGGATGGGGTACGTTTTCCAATGATAGGAGAGATACCCATGCAAATGCTCTGATATTTTAGTGTGTAAATGGCGTGTGGTTTGACCCACATAGGACGCGGAACAGCATCGACATTAAAAAAATACACAACACTAGACCTCAGGTACTTGATCCTTAAACGGGAAAAAAGAAGAGATTTGTCCGGAGGAAAGGAAAAAGAACCTGAAGTCGAGATGATGGAGGGCGGCATTACAAAGGCGATTGATTCGGGCGCGGATTTGAAGAGAATGTGTCCCTGTGAATGAAACCATCGATACAATCTGTAATTCCTTATTTTTCAGTTGCCAGTTCTTTCATGGTCTTGATCGATCTGAGTTTCAAAAACATCTGTCGATATAAACATATCTCGTTTAAATTCAATACTTCTGTTTTTCGCAATCCTACGTTTACTGACCAACTTCAGCAGTTTCATCCCACTACTGCACTTACAAACGCTGCTTGGCGGCCTTCCTTATTCATTGCATGTTCATCCTCTGTTCGAGCTATGAAAATTTCCACACCCAACTTGAAGTTCTCAGAAATTTATTCAAACTCATTGGTTTGCCTCTCACATGTTTGAACGCATTGTTCGTACATTCTTGGACAATACCTTTGGTCCCAGACCCCCTGCCCAGACGCTTCCCAAGAAAATAATCATTCCTGCTTTCCATACACACGGACACATTCTCATCAGATCTGCACTCAAATCAATCGTCTTTGTAATTACGCCTTCCCCCATCTCGACATCAGGTTCGTTTTCCGTTCCTCCGGACGAATCTCTTCCTTTTTCCCGTTTAAGGATAAAGTTCCCAATTTCCTGAGGTCTAGTGTCGTGTATCTTTGCTGTTCCGCGTCCTATGTGGGTCAAACCACACGTCATTTACACACTAGAATATCAGAGCACCTGCAGGTATCTCTCCTATCATGGAAAAACGTACCCCTATCCCCGCTATGTCCAGTGCATTTTCCCACTTGTGCGCTTATGTCAGGCATATTAATGTTGAATAAAAGTTCTCTGTTGAACTGGTAAACAGGAAATGGTTGCCAGGGGAAGTTTAAACATGACGCACATTTAAAGAACAACAATTACCGTTGCACGTCATGTTTGTGCAGAATACATGTAGGTTCCGGTCATACTTTCATCTCTTCGATCGTTAATTACATTCTGAAATACAAGATCATTAATTAATCTATCAGCAAGTTGTCGTCCTCTTAATTGAACTCAAATTGAAAATATTTATATTTTCCAATGGACAAGGGCTTCCCAATTGTTTGTAACTAAAACTAAAAATCTAAATCCAAACATTCGCCCTAAAATTTTAACACGAACGTGCAACGCTTTATTCTCGTTGAATATTCAACTTCGGCAACGCTGAATGCTAGCTACCTGGTAGACGATCCCCAGTTTCATGGGATTATGGGACTCTCTTACGTTTAGGATATATCACCAACTAAGTATATATTAAAAGCACAAAGAAAAAATATAGGTAACAAGTATTCATTACTACAAAAGACCTTTCTCATAATGACGTCAAACGCGGTTTGGAGATGTTACACAAATTTGATTGGTTCAGGAAAATGGTCGAGCCAATCCAATCTCACCAAACTTTGAAGGTCTACAATATGCATGTATATATAAATGTTACGGGCGATCATTCGCCGATTAGTTTCCTCCTGCAGTACCTGCGTAAGTGCATTTGGTCAAAATGGCTGCTCGTCATATTACCTCTACAATGTTCGCCTTATTGGCAATTTCGTCCCTGCTGTCCAATTGTGACGCAGGGTTGCACAACCACAGCGAACTTCACAAAGCGAACGATCTAATCAATTCCTTATATTCCAAGCTGCATACGAAACTTCAAACTTACCAAACCAAATACGAAAGCCTAAAGCAGGAATCGCACGAGTATTTAGAGCAAAGTGGCGCGACGAAAGAGGAAATCAAGACGCTAAAAAGATTGAAAGGACTTATCAACGATCTCACCAGAAAAAGTTCCACGTGCGAAAAATTTTACACACATTTTGACCTCACTGTTGCCCATGAAATATTGATAAATTCCACAGCCTTATTACAGAAAGACCACACAGTAGCAGTACAGGGTATTGTCGATTTTTCTTTATTTTACAGATTTATTTACTTCTAGTCCTCCTATTTTACAAAAAGAAGCAATAGTTTGTTTGAAAACATTTTGAAGTTATGACATTTGAATCGGTGAGGCGGACGAGTAGGGGTATACCCCTCCCGTCACTGGAATACATATTTCTTCAAGTGCAAATTAGATGACAAAATTAAATCCTTATTCGCATGTAACTGTAGTTACCTTAGTGGATTAGTACCCATGTAAAACTTCTTTAGTAAACCACCGTGACTTGATTAACAAGAATTTGGCCCTTGAAAATGGCAATGACTTGCGAGTGTATTTCCAAAATAGCCAAGACTGCCAACCCAGAGAGATCGATCGAATCTTAGAAAATATCGCTACCGCAAAGGCAACAGCATGGTTTAAACTACAAGAAGACTTAAGCAAAAGTATTCGTGATGGATCAGCTTACTACCTCGTCTATGGTAAGGTCATATATATATTATTTTCGACAGTCAAAAGCTACAGGTACGGTTGGTTTCGAAACGGGAAGTTGAAATAGTGTTTTTGAAGGTTGTAGCAAACAAACATTCAAGTGTTGTTTTCCGCTTTTAGCAAATTCCCCAAAGTTCGGTCAGCAAATGCGGAATGTAATTGCCTAGCCCAGCCTAGCCAAGCTATGTCCGTTGTTAAACTCACAGGTTTAGAGATAACGCAGAATTCCGCCTAAAAATAAAATGTTCACCCTCAAGGCCTCAACCATGCCAGCTTGCACAGCTCCAGGTCCAGCTCCGACTCCGTGTATCGCTTTTTAGTACTGGCCTATGTCAAGTGCCATTGGCGTGCCACTTAATCCTATCTTTTCATTGTTTACAAATGTATATATCCTGTTATATTGTTGATAAAACGTTACCTAAACAAGTTCAATTTATTCAACGCGCCTTACCTATGCGCAATTCCAGCTTTGATGGAAATCGCGGACAAGTTAATGATTAAAAAACGCGTGAATACGTCAGAATAAGAAATTTCTTTCAATATCCCTGTCTCCACAATGTAGCCATAGAATGACTGTCGGAATCGGTGTATACTAATTCATAATAATGTC
Organism: Muricea muricata; assembly: GCA_963855995.1. Classification (NCBI taxonomy): domain Eukaryota; kingdom Metazoa; phylum Cnidaria; class Anthozoa; order Malacalcyonacea; family Plexauridae; genus Muricea; species Muricea muricata. The sequence continues at coordinate 5,251,425 of OY979722.1, forward strand.
CATGTAACTCCTAAATTTCATTCTACTTGACGAATATTCGTGTGTAGGAAATAAAGATGCTGGCAAGGCAAAGCAAAATCCTGAAAATGTCTACTTATTCTACGACGACTTTTCTGATTCGAACCTTGAAAAAAAGTGGCAAAAAAACTGGGGCAGTGTTAGCGTCGAAGACGGTGTGTTAAAATTGAAAACAGGCGCATCTCCGACTGGCGATAATGCTGAAATTTCAGTATTTGTTAAAAACGGTCAGGAATGGGAAGATATCGAAGTGGAATTAGACTTTAATGAAAAGACCAGTGGTGCTTATCCAGGGCCATTTCTGCGCACTCAGGACGTGAGGATTCAAGATACCAGTGCATGGTGGTTTGAATATCACTCTGGAAATGCACAATGTACCATGCGGCCTTTTAAGAAAAACTCAGACGGTAATTGGATGTACACGAGGAAATTAAATGGACCACTGTCTGTTGACTCATGGCATCATGCGAAATATCGTGTAGTCGGTGACAGGTTGGTTAGATTTGTTAAACTTTTACAGCTTTGCCTTGATTCTTGAGATATTTGTACCCCGCAAACATTTTAGGCTGTACGCCATCTTGGATAAATTCTTGAGCTCATTACAGACGTCACAAGCGGGATAAGGCGGAAAACGTAATCTGAATATGGATTGTAACTGCCCAGGAAGCGATTTTAAATGCGCACATATCAAACAATTAAAATTATTGGATGAGGTTGAGCGAAATACCGAGAATTATTGAGGCAGAGGTTGGCGTTACCGAGGCCACAATATAATAATTAACAGTTATTCTACGAACTCGAGTCGTATAAAGGCAACTGCTACCAAAAACAAAACTTCCCAATGCAGTTATATTTTACTAAAATATAGTCAGTTTAGCAATGTAAACAACTTGAGCTTATACCGTATAAAACACTACTTATCGTTATTTAAAAAGAATGTTTACAAATTTTGCTAAAAGCTTCAAATTCTTTAAAAATATAAATGTTTTGTTGAAACAAGCGCTTATTGACCTCAAAATTGACTATAATTTTTGTTATTATAGCAATTCAAAACAATTATAATCTTTTCCAGCTTTCGGGAGACTTATTCAGTATTAATTCGTAAAAAAATCTGTATTTTATAGTTGTTTAGGCGATATTTAAATCAAGTACTAACCTTCAGAAACTTTATCTAGGATTATGTGTTGTACTTATGGCCAAGAAAGGCTGGCAAAACACTCAAAACAAGATTTTTGCGATCGAAAAACTTTCTGCCGCCATCTTGGTTTCTCTACTAGTAGGATATGAGCTAACATCCTACCAGTAGAGGAGCCAATCAGCTTACAGATTATTTTATTATTCACATAAAAAGAACACCAAATATATTGTAATCCAAGAAAACCGAAGTATAGCCGTACAAATTATAAAATTAAGCGAGACTTGGAAGCCGATCCCTGGAAGCCGAAGTTTGATTGGATTGCAGTCGTGACATCATAATTGCAAAAGTGACGTCAGAATTACGAACAGTGGGATTTCTCTGTAGTTCGTTAGCCAATCAAAGTGCACTTGTATACATAGCACATAATAATTTAAGTTTATATTAAATTTATTTGCCAACGTTTCGTTGCTAATCAGTGGCGTCGCCATGCAGCGCGATAAGTGAGTGGGGCATATTCATATATTCGTGTTGTGCACAATTAATTTGTTTTGAAATCGAATCGGCTCCAAAAGAAATTAATTGTGCAGAACATGAATATATTAATATGTCCCCCTCACTTATTGCGCTGGCGACGCTACTGTTGCTAATGAAAATGTTGCTAATGTAGATGTCGTTTGATCATATGCATGTGCACTTAAAATCACTTGCTGTGCTATAATATTCATATTCAGATTACTTAACATACAATAGTTAGCCAAAATGCTTTTACTCAATAAGTGATATCAAAAAGCAAGCACAAACGCGTTTCTGGTTCGTGCTGATCATTGCTTGTCAGTAATTAAATGTCACATCATCCCACTTCTGACGTAACATGGATAACCTTGAAAATCCAAGATGGCAGACAGCTCGTATATTTGAGCTGATATATCTCAAGAATCATGCAAGATATAAAAAGGTTTTAACAAGCTTTAATATGTGTAAAGCTCTTTCAAATGATCAAAGATTATATTTTGTTTCCAGCAGTTATATAACACTTTAAGTAGCATTTTTTTTATATACAACTGAGGCCACGGCTGTATGATATATATAAATTTAGTAACAATTAAGTTCGTGTCCACGATCTGGTTTAGGTTTTCTCACTGGCTCAATAATAAGCTCGTCCACAACAAAGAATTGGTACAGTCAAAATGGATGATAACTAAAGGCACCTTCGGCCTAGGTTGCCATAGAAGTCCCCCTGGATGCAAAACATTTTATGATAACATCAAAATTACAAAACATATTCCTGTTTTGCCATCGCTATCACTGGGTAAGTCCAATTCGGTCGAGATTTTTTTGTCATATTTAACTGTACGGCTATAGGATGTATCCAGGATGAATTATTTATTCCTTCTTCAAATAATTTTTTTAGGATCTGAAGGCAGACATTTAGTCTTTTAAAAATGTGAAATCTTGAAGAAAAAGTTAGCAAATAACCGGCCGGAATCGTAATTTCTACCTCTGAGCATAATTAGGACAGCAATTTCTTTATAAAAGGAAATGCTACGCATCACTCATTTGCGTGAAGAAATTACAATTGAGCTACCGTTAATAGGATTCATAAATTTGACAATTTTAATCCCGGATCCTAAATAAAAGTAAAAAACAAATTTTCAATCCCCAATGTCGGAAATATGCGATTTCGATCGGCAATTTTATCTGATTCCTGTTTGCTACACATGCTCAAGTTTTACATTGAATATCGACTCCATTGCCGTCGATTTTTAACTTCATTTTTTGTCGTCCCGAGGTCTCCCCTTAGATATCAATGGAGTCTACATATTTTTCGAGAGTACAAAAGAACCTCCCAACTAAAGCAAATTGCGTATTTAGGAACTGAATGCAAAGTTGATTTGAACAAATTCCGTGGACACGCATTGGGCACATCAGAATTCAACGCTGCAAAATCATGCAAGCAAATACATGATATAAAGTCGCAGAGTGGAAAATTGGAAAATGGCGTGTACTGGATCAAGACATCCGCTGACCGCTCCGTACAGACATATTGTGATCTTGCAAATGGCGGATGGACATTGGTGGGAAAGGTCAGCGGTTTCGTGGAAAAAATGCATTCGTTTTGGTTGATACAGAATCGTAACGTGGACGCCTTAAATTTGCCCAGCTTGCCAAGGTACATAGTTTAATTTCCCAGTGTACATGCATGGCACCAACAAATATAATGTAAGAGTCCTCGAAACGACGAGCCATCTTAAGATAACATCAGATTTTATTTATTTGTATCGCTAGCAAAGTGAGCAGTATCGATGCCCGTTACCTAGCAACCCATCACGCGTCAACTGTGATGCTTTCCAGCGGTGATAACCTAAAAGGCATTGGTTCAAAATGGGTGCAATGGCCACTACCCGAGGGACGAGAAAGTAACAGTTTGTGGACGCACAGCATAGGATTGAGTACCGTGTCTAAAGCGAAGATGAACAAAGTCACCGTTACAGCCTGGAACGGGCAAGAAAAGGTTTGATACACTAACTAGTATGGAATGAAGTAGTACGGAATACATAAGTTTTAGTGTCGCAAACTTAAGTGCCTGACATTTTTACACATCAATGCTCCCTATTCCTAGACTTACTGTTCAATTAAAAATAACATCGTTTCAGGTGTAACGTTTTGCTGAAGATTTTAAAAGTGTCGTACCCCATGTTTTAATAAAGAGCCACTCAAAAACATCACTCGACGCGGCCCCAGACTTGAGAACCACTAGCCAAATCCGGCAAACCGATTGACAATGTATACCCACTTCCAAACTTGATTAACTCGGTTGATAAGAAACGGAACGTAAACTGCGTCTTGGTACCTCATATGCAATGGCTGTTGTAAAGTCAGATTATGCGCAATTATGAAGTTCAGGAAATTATGCAAGCAGTTAAGGCCTGATTCCACGCCAGCGAAATTCTTCGCGAGAAGCTGTTTATGCGAAATACGGATGGTTGGGCATGACTGATTCTTTTCAATTCTCTCACTTTTTTCGCTTTCGCAGTGAGTAGAACTGATTTCTACTCACTAGTGAAGCGAAATTTTTTCGCGCATAGCGGTGAATTCAATGGAATTATTCTTGTGCAACCATCTGTATTCCGCATAAACAGGTTCTCGCAAAGAATTTCGCTGGCGTGGAATTAGGCCTTAAATTATACAGCCAATTCAATAAAAGTTGTCCTCGCAAAAGCGTAAACTGTAAACTATGATTGCGCAAGGGATGTCGGGTTATTGCTTATTTTTACCTCTAAACTCGGAAATATTTCTGTGAAACAGCATCGAAGACACACAAAAAACTTACGATGGCAAATTTATTTGCTGCATAAGTAATTCCCTGAGTATCACACCCTAAATAAACAATGATCCATCTTCTCTCGCGCTCATAGTTGACAGTTTACGCTTTTGAAAAGACAACCTTAATTGAAACAGCTATACAGGGTGTATAAAAAAAAACGGAGCCCATCTTTTTTGTCTAATTATTTCTAAATTACTGAAGCTTATATAGCACAATTTTGGACTTGTTTTAAACCACGTTCTTTTCTCTTTCGAACAAGCCGTAATTCGCATTTTTAATCCCTGTAACGTATCTGCTATGACAAATTTAGTAAAAGCTATCGATTTGAGATTCCCTCCAATTATGCAAATTCACTATGTCTAATTCATGGTCGCCAGTTAAATTTTTAATTTTTTCGCTTATTACATAAATGGTATTTCTGTTAAACTTAATAAAACTTGTTATAAAGCTTTACAGAAGATAAAGGACCGTTTAATTCAACAAAAACCTTAGATTTATGCCAAAATAATGATCGAAATTAGCGTTTTGTTTATCCGCGCGTGCACAATGTTGTCGAAATTGCATAATGTCAATATTCATGAAGTCGATACAAGCTTGAACTATCCGTTCGTAGTGCACGTTAACGGTCCGTTATCTTCTGTAAAGCTTTATAACAAGTTTTATTAAGTTTAACAGAAATACCATTTGTGTAATAAGCGAAAAAATTAAAAATTTAACTGGCGACCATGAAAGACATAGTGAATTTGCATAATTGGAGGGCATCTCAAACCGATAGCTTTTACTAAATTTGTCATAGCACATACGCTACTGGGAGTAAAAATACGAATTACGGCTTGGGGCCGGTTGTATAAAACTCTTAATCACTTTTTTAATCACTGTTTCGTAGTTAAATAGTGATTAAGTACAAAATACGTTGTTCTGATTGGTTGACGTTTCTACTAATCATAGTTAACTTTAATCACTTTTTTATACAACCGGCCCCTGTTCGAAAGAAAAAAGAACGTGGTTTAAAACAAGTCCAAAATTGTGCTATAAGCTTCAGTAATTTAGAGATAATTAGACACAAAAGATGGGCTCCGTTTTTTTTTATACACTCTGTATATTTTCATGGATGTATATAATTTTAGCAAATATACGGCTATTTAGCAATTATTCGCCGAAAGCCAAGTAAAATCACAGACCCTGACGCAAATAATTGTTTCAGCATTTTTAAACAAGCTATTTTAATTTTGTTTATTTCTTTGTCCGTAATTTGTACAAAACGGCGGCTAGTTGCAATTTTGTAAACTTGTTTTTACTGCTATATTCACCTGTAGGTGAATATAAGGAATGTCACGTCATACTGGACCAATCACAACGTCGATGTTAAATATAGTATATTATAATAAACGTAGATGCTAAATATTAAATGTCAAATATAGTTAAAAATATTAAATGCATTTGTTAAAACATATATCTTTGTAGAAATGTTTTGATAAATACATGATGAGACACTACTGATACATGAATCACGAAGCAACGCTTTAAAGCTGAAAAAGCTTCAAAGCTGAGATATACATGCATGCATAAAATATTATTTTAAATATAAAAGTTTTGGTATATCGACTAATTTTAGTATATTTAAGCCTCATTTGAAAATAGCATTGGAATTAAACAGCAAGCGATCTGTATTTATATCACTAGAAGATGGAGTGATGTTGTGAACAATAAGTAGTTTAATTTTTGAGTCTTTGTAGTTGTGTTAGTTCCAATACTGAGATTTGAATAGTCAAATAATAATCTAGCTGCAATGCACATTTGCAGGCTACACGTAGCTGTGACTTGAATTGCCAGTGTATGCCAATAAGAAACTATGGGTTGAAAAATTTGTTCAAAGCAAATTTCTTTATCCTAGGTATGCTACCAAAACAAATATGGAATCATGCCTTTACCCCAACATGGTGGCTCCTATCCATCAGCAACATTCAACACAGCAGGCAACACGGAGACAAATGACTACTGTATGGCTGTTGGTGTCCAGAAGACAGGGACAAATGTTGATGGGTGGTCACAGAATGCAAATGGCTACGACTCTCCCCGGAGCAATTCTGATTGGCCAAACGGTCGTTACAACCATTTATCGCCATATGTTACAGTGTGGTTAAAATGAAGATTCTAAATGAAGATACTGGAATGATTTTTTGTTTTTAAATGTGGCAGTAGACGTATGATTTGTACTACCTGTATATGTACTTATCTAAATGAGCATAAACGAATATTGTCTTGAATGATCTTTGCAGTTATATTTTTTACTATAAAATCTTCAAAAAACAAATAAAAATTTTCAAACAACACGTGCACCTTATTTGACAAGCATGCACCTTATAAAAGTACAGTTTTTATCATATTAATTTTCTTATCTTTCGCTTGGGTAAGTTCAGTACTTAGCTACATCATATTACTATAGTTTCGTTTCTTGTCTGAATGCTTGACTCTGATTGAATTGCCTCGAAAGTCGAGATTTATGCCATATAAATCCCTCGGAGGCTGCGCGTCCTCGGGAGCTTTATATGACATAAATCCCTCTTTCTCGATATTTAACTCTGAGATATTACGTTTCTTGGAGATAGCGGTATAATTTTTTGACATATTTAGTAATGCATGCGTACAATGTACCATTATTATGATAATCTTTATTTCACTGTATTAGACGGGGGGTTCAAATTTCAATAAGATTTGATCTAATATAACCCGCTTCACGTCGTAGTATACCGCCGCCGATGTGTTTAGACACCACTGTAAGCCGTGTTTTTGGATCAGCAAAAGAAGTTGCGTTTTCTCCAGAATTACTCACTGGACACAGCATGGGTTTCTATTAAAATTAGGAAATGACTTGATGGTAATAAAGATAGCAAATCAGCTAAAATAGTATATATATATATATATATATATATATATATATATATATATATATATATATATATATATATATATATATATATATATATATATATATATATATATATATATATATATAATAAGTATCTGTTTATTTTACCATTTGACATCTAAAAACATTGTATAGGAAATGTTTGCCAGAGGAAGTTTAATTAAACATGACGCACATTTAAAGAACAACACCACGTCATGTTTGTGCAGAATACATGTAGGTTCCGGTCATACTTTCACCTCCCCGATCGTTTTACTTTGTGAAATACAAGATCATTAATTAATCTATCAGCAAGTTGTCGTCCTCTTGAACTCAGATTGAAAACACTTGTATTTTCCAATGGGCTAGGGCTTCGCAATCGTTTGGTACTAAAACTAAAAATCTAAATCCAAACATTCGTGGAACGCTTTATTCTCGCTCATTATTCAACTTCGGCAACGCTGAATGCTAGGCGATCCCCAGTTTCATGGGAGTATGGGACCTCTTACGTTTAGGATATATAACCAACTAAGAATATATTAAAAGCACAAGGAAAAATATGGGTAATTATTATATGGCTGAGACAAATTACGCACGCTGATTGGTTGATTAGCGGTCTGGAAAAAGTCATCTTGCCCGCTCAAGAAAGTCATCTTCCCTCTCAAGAAATTCATCTTGCCCGCTCGTGTAAACATTGCACAAATAAATTTTAAAGTAAATTAAAACTTATTATGCCGTATAATGACGACGAAAATCTCTCCCCGAGCGAGTTTTACCATCCTGAACAAACAAATGATCCAAATAAATACGGCTGAACGTTTAGCAGCGAAAGCGTTTTTTGGTCTTTTCTACGAAGTCACAACAAATTGCGATCGAACACAAAGCCATATAATAAATCCCTTATTAACCTCGTTTGCTCTGTCTGTACGGGAAAGTATTGCCTTCGGTTCTTATCGCACAGACCTCGCTCCTTCGTCGCTCGGTCGTTACGAAGAACCTCAGGCAATACTTTCCCGTACAGACCTCGCACTCGGTTAATAAGTGCTTATTAGTACTCATCAGCACAATACACCTTTCCCATAATGATGTTGCACAAATTTGATTGGTTAAGGAAAATGGTCAAGCCGATCCAATCTCACCTAACTTTAAAGGTCTACAGTATGCATGTATATATAAACGTTACGGGCGATCATTCGCCGATTACTTTCCTCCAGTGCCTTCGTAAGTGCATTTGGTCGAAATGGGTGCTCGTCATATTATCTCTACAATGTTCTCCTTATTGGCAATTTCGTCCCTGCTGTCCAATTGTGACGCAGAGTTGCACAACCACAGCGAACTTCACAAAGCGAACGATCTAATCAATTCCTTATATTCCAAGCTGCATACGAAACTTCAAACTTACCAAACCAAATACGAAAGCCTAAAGCAGGAATCGCACGAGTATTTAGAGCAAAGTGGCGCGACGCAAGAGGAAATCAAGACGCTAAAAAGATTGAAAGGACTTATCAACGATCTCACGAAAAAAAGTTCCATGTGCGAAAAATTTTACACACATTTTGACCTCACTGTTGCCCGTGAAATAATGATAAATTCCACAGCCTCGTTACAGAAAGACCACACAGTAGCAGTACAGGGTATTGTCGATTTTTCTTTATTTTACAGATTTATTTACTTCTAGTCTTCCTTGTTTACAAAAAGAAGCATTAGTTTGTTTGAAATCATTTTGAAGTTATGGCATTTGAATCGGTGATGCGGACGAGTGGGGGTATACCCCTCCCGTCACTGGAATACATATTTCTTAAAGTGCAAATTGGATGATAAAATTAAATCCTTATTTACGTGTAACTGTAGTTACCTTAGTGGATTAGTACCCATGTAAAATTTCTTTTAGTAAGCCACCGTGACTTGATTAACAAGAATTTGGCCCTTGCAAATGGCAATGACTTGCGAGTGTATTTCCAAAATAGCCAAGACTGCCAACCCAGAGAGATTGATCGAATCTTAGAAAATATCGCCACCGCAAAGACAACAGTGTGGTTCAAACTGCAAGAAGACTTAAGCAAAAGTATTCGTGATGGATCAGCTTACTACCTCGTCTATGGTAAGGTCATATATGCATTATTTTCGACAGTCAAGAGGTACAGGTACGGTTCTCGAAACGGGAAGTTGAAATAGTGTTTTTGAAGGTTGTAGCAAACAAACATTCAAGTGTTGTTTTCCGCTTCTAGCAAATTCCCCAAAGTTCGGTCAGCAAATGCGGAATGTAGTTGCCTAGCCTAGCCAAGCTATGTCCGTTGTTAAACTCACAGGTTTAGAGAACGCAAAATTCCGCCTAAAATATTCACCCTCATCAGCCAGCTTGCATAGCTCCAGGTCCAGCTCCGACTCCGTGTATCGCTTTTTAGTACTGGCCTATGTCAAGTGCCATTGGCGTGTCACTTAATCCTATCTTTTCATTGTTTACAAATGTATACATCCTGTTATATTGTTGATAAAACGTTACCTAAACGAGTTCAATTTATTCAACGCACCTTACCTATGCGCAATTCCAACTTTGATGGAAATCGCGGACAAGTTAATGATTAAAAAACGCGTGAACACGTCAGAATAAGAAATTTCTTTCAATATCCCTATGTCTTCATAATGTAGCCATAGAATGACTGTCGGAATCGGTGCATACTAATTCTTAATACTTATAATGTCCATTTAACTCCTAAATTTCATTCTACTTGACGAATATTCGTGCGTAGGAAATAAAGATGCTGGCAAGGCAAAGCTAAATCCTGAAAATGTCTACTTATTCTACGACGACTTTTCTGAGTCGAACCTCGGGAAAATGTGGCAAAAAAACTGGGGCAGTATTGGTGTGGAAGACAGTATGTTAAAATTGAAAACAGGCGCAACTCCAACTGGTGATTCAAGTGAAATTTCAGTATTTGTTAAAAACGGCGAGGAATGGGAAGATATTGAAGTGGAATTAGACTTTAATGAGAAGAATAGTGGTGCTTATCCAGGGCCATTCCTGCGCATTCAGGACGTAAGGATTCAAGAAACCAGCGGATGGTGGTTTGAATATTACTCTGGAAGTACAGACTGTACCATGCGGCCTTTTAAGAAGAACTCAGACGGTAATTGGATGTACACGAAGAAATTAAATGGACCACTGTCTGTTGACTCATGGCATCATGCGAAATATCGTGTAGTCGGTGACAGGTTGGTTAGATTTGTTCAACTTTTACAGCTTTGCCTTGATTCTTGAGGCCCAAACATTTTAGGCTGCACGCCATCTTGGATAAATTCTTGAGCTCATTACATGACATCATCACAAATACCGAGAATTATTGAGGCAGAGGTTGGCGTTACCGAGGCCTCAACATAATAATTAACAGTTACTCTACGAACTCGAGTCGTATAAAGACAACTGCTACCAAAAAAAAACTTCCCAGTGCAGTTATATTTTACTAAAATACAGTCAGTTTAGCAATGTAAACAACTTGAGCTTATACCGTATAAAACAGTACTTATCGTTATTTAAAAAGAATGTTTTCAAATTTTGCTAAAAGCTTCAAATTCTCAAAAAATATAAATGTTTTGTTGAAACAAGCGCTTATTGACCTCAAAATTGAGTACAATTTTTGTTATTATAGCAATTCAAAACAATTATAATCTTTTCCAGCTTTCGGGAGACTTATTCAGGATTAATTCGTAAAAAACCTGCATTTTATACTTGTTTAGGTGACATTTAAATCAAGTACTAACCTTCAGAAACTTTATCTAGGATTATGTGTTGTACTTATGGCCAAGAAAGGCTGGCAAAATACTCAAAACAAGATTTTTTGCGATCGAAAAACTTTCAGCCGCCATCTTGGTTTCTCTAATCTCTACTAGTAGGATATGAGCTAATATCCTACTAGTAGAGGAGCCAATCAGATTACAGAATACTTAGTATCCAAATTGAATAATTATTTTATTATTCACATAAAAAGTACACCCAATATATTGCAATCCAAGAAAACCGAAGTAGCCGTACAAATTATAAAATTAAACGAGACTTATACCTGGAAGTTGAAGTTTGATTGGATTGCAGTCGTGACATCATAATTGCAAAAGTGACGTCAAGAATTACGAACAGGGGGATTTCTCTGTGGTTCGTTAGCCAATCAAAGTGCACTTGTACACATAGCACATAATAATTTAAGTTTATATTAAATTTATTTGCCAACGTTTCGTCGCTAATGTAAATGTTGCTAATGTAGATGTTGTTTGATCATATATGCGTGCATTTAAAATCACTGCTGTGCTAGCCTAAATGCTTTGTGCAATAGCCTAAATGCTTTTACTCAATGAGAGATATCAAATAGCAAGTACAAGCGAGTTTCTGGTTCGTGCTGATCATTGCTTGTCAGTAATTGAATGTCACTTGATAACCTTGAAAATCCAAGATGGCAGACAGCTCGTATATTTCAGCTGATATATCTCAAGAATCAGGCAATATATAAAAAGGCTTTAACAAGCTTTATTACAGTAGTTATGTGTAAAGCTCTTTCAAATGATCAAAGATTATATTTTGTTTCCAGCAGTTATATAACACTTTAAGTAGCATTTTTTTTATATACAACTGAGGCCACGGCTGTATGATATATATAAATTTAGTATAACAATTAAGTTCGTGTCCACGATCTGGTTTAGGTTTTCTCACTGGTTCAACAATAAACTTGTCCACAACAATGAATTGGTACAGTCAAAATGGATGATAACTAAAGGCACCTTCGGCCTAGGTTGCCATGCAGGTTCCACTGGATGCAAAACATTTTATGATAACATCAAAATTACCAAACATATTCCTGTTTTGCCATCGCTAACACTGGGTAAGCTCGATTCGGTCGAGATCTGTGTGTCATATTTAACTGTATACGGCTATAGGATGTATCCAGGATAAATTATTTAATCCACGGTTAATAATTATAGATTAAATAATTTATCCTGTCGGTTAATAGGATTCACAAATTTGGCAATTTTAATTCCTAAATAAAAGTAAAAAACAAATTGTCAATTCCAAATGTTGGAAAAATGCGATTTCGATCGGCAATTTTTATCTTATTCCTGTTTGCAACATATGCTAAAATTTTACATTGAATATCGACTTCAATGTCGTCGATTTTTAACTTCATTTTTCGTTGCCCTGAGGTTTCCCCTTAGATGTTCATGGAGTCTACATATTTTTCGAGACTACAAACCACGGACGTAGCCAGAACTTTCAAAGGGTGGGAGCCCTGCTGAAACTAATGATTATGATAGGTTTGACGCGCCTATCGCGTTAAATACTAGGGAGGTTTAGCAACGAGACGTGACGTCAATGCGACGTAAAATGCGGTGATTGCCCATCTCCAGATTTACTCACGGCATTTCCACATCGTTTTTACCTCGCTTTGGCGTTGTCAAAGGCGTTGTGTCGTCTTTGCTAAACTTCTCTATTAACGAAAGGGCGGGGGGACCCGCGGCTCCCTCGGCTTCCCCCCCCCCCCATGCTACGCCCCTGCTACAAACAAACAGCCCAACTAAAGCAAATTGTGTATTTAGGAACTGAATGCAAAGTTGATTTGAACAAATTCGGTCGACACGCATTGGGCACATCAGAATTCAACGCTGCAAAATCATGCAAGCAAATACATGATATAAAGTCGCAGAGTGGAAAATTGGAAAACGGCGTGTACTGGATCAAGACACCCGCTGACCGCTCCGTACAGACATATTGTGATCTTGCAAATGGCGGATGGACATTGGTGGGTAAGGTCAGTGGTTTCGTGGAAAAAATGCATTCGTTTTGGTTGATAAAGGATCGTAACATGGACGCCTTAAATTTGCCCAGTTTGCCAAGGTACATAGTTTAATTTGACAGTGTACATGTATGGCACCACCAAATATAATGTAAGAGTTCTCAAAACGAGGAGCCATCTTAAGATAACATCACATTTTATTTATTTCTATCGCCAGCAAAGTGAGCAGTATCGATGCTCGTTACCTAGCAAGCCATCACGCGTCAACTGTGATGCTTTCCAGTGGTGATAACCTAAAAGGCATTGGTTCAAAATGGGTGCAATGGCCGCTACCCCAGGGACGAGAAAGTAACAGTTTGTGGACTCACAGCATAGGATTGAGTACAGTGTCTAAAGCAAAGATGAACAAAGTCACCGTTACAGCCTGGAACGGGCAAGAAAAGGTTTGATACACTAACTAGTATGAAATGAAGTAGTACGGAATACATAAGTTTTAGTGTCGCAAACTTAGGTGCCTGACATTTTTACACATCAATGCTCCCCAGTCCTAGACTTACTGTTCAATTAAGAATAACATCGTTTCAGATGTAGCGTTTTGCTGAAGATTTTAAAAGTGTCTTACCCCATGTTTTAATAAAGAGCCACTTAAAAACATCACTCGACGCGGCCCCAGACTTGAGAACCACTAGTGAAATCGATTGACAATCTATACCCCTTTCCAAACTTGATTAACTCGGTTGATAAGAAACGGAACATAAACTGCGTCTTGGTACCTCATATGCAATGGCTATTGTAAAGTCAGATTATGCGCAATTATGAAGTTCAGGAAATTATGCAAGCAGTTATACAGCCAATTCAATAAAAGTTGTCCTTGCAAAAGCGTAAACTGTAAACTATGATTGCGCAAGGGATGACGGGTTATTGCTTATTTTTACCTCTAAACTCGGAAATATTTCTGTGAAACAGCATCGAAGACACACAAAAAACTTACGATAGCAAATTTACTTGCTCCAAAAGTAATTTGATCCCTGAGTATCACAGTCTAAATACACAATGATCCATCTTCCCTCGCGCTCATAGTTCACAGCTTACGCTTTTGAAAACACTAACAACCTTAATTGAAACAGCTATATATTTTCATGGATGTATATAGTTTTAGCAAATGTACGGCTATTTAACTATTATTCGCCGAAGGCCAGGTGAAATCACAGACCCTGAGCAATCTGTATTTATATCACTAGAAGATGGAGTGACGTTGTGAACAACAACGTAGTTTTATTTTTAAGTCTTTGTAGTTGTGTTAGTTCATACTGAGATTTGAATAGTCAAATTCTAGCTGTAATGCACACTTGCAGGCTACACGTAGCTGTGATTTGAATTGCCAGTGTATGCCAATAAGAAACTATGGCCTGAAAAATTTGTTCAAAGCAAATTTCTTTATCTTAGGTATGCTACCAAAACAAATATGGAATCATGCCTTTACCTCAACATGGCGGCTCCTATCCATCAGCAACATACAACACAGCAGGTAACACAGATACAAATGACTACTGTATGGCTGTTGGTGTCCAGAAGATAGGAACAAATGTTGATGGGTGGTCACAGAATGCAAATGGCTACGACTCTCCCCGGAGCAATTCTGATTGGCCAAACAGTCGTTACAACCATTTATCGCCATATGTTACAGTGTGGTTAAAATGAGGATACTAACTAACGATATTTGAATGATCGTTTGTTTTTTAAATGTACATGTGGCAGTAGATCAATCCACGATCGGTAACCTTGATCATGTACGATTTGTACTATATGTACTTTTCTGAAAGAAGTTAAATAAAAATCTATTAAAATGTCTTTCTAGGTTTTTTATAAAGTGCAATGCAGTAGATTTATGGCCGTACAGACCATATTGAATTTGATTCATTAAAAAATGTTGTAAATCTCGTCACCAATAAACATATATACCTTGTAAATAGTTACCTTTGCCTATTTTCCACGAGCGACCGAGTAAGTAAATGACTCTGGGGACGAGCGTGCCTCACTCCTTGAAAATTTAAACGTCCGCGCAAAAATTTGGGGGGGGATTGAAATGAATAGCAGAATTGAGTGGTCTATACCACGAACTTACTAAAAATGACCTACTGTCCGCTCTACACATAACATCTCCAGCGAGTTGGGTACTGGGTCACTTCGTTCAGAGTATGGTATAGACTCACGTGTACACATAACCATGTTTATTTCTATCTTTTCTAACAATATTGTATCCTGCGATACTTATTTCACTATCAGCACTGTATGGTCAGTTTTCGTTTCGTTGTAGCTATATATCAAAGGGTGTATTTACCATAATTTCTCTACGTTCATCAATATATTTTAATAGGCTATTGGTATTTAAATTAGCCATTTTAAATAATGGCTTCATTTCCTTAAATTGATCGTTATTAAAATTAAATTTACCTGGTTCGATTTAGTCACATCCTAGGTCACACCAGCTACTATTTAAATTTGATGTTGTGGAGTCGACAATAGTTTCAGAAAATCCTGCAGGATATTCAGCTGTGCTGAACGATTTTGGTGACTCGATTTTGTATACGTTTTCACGTCACCTCCTCTTAAAAACTTAAGAAAGTTTGATGCCAAGAAGGCAATCCCTTTAGCGTTCAGATGTAACTGACTTCTATTTAGACATGTAGGTCTCGATAACACCGCGGTCAAACGTTTGCGCATGCGCGAGTTGTCCGGTGAAGAAGTAGAAGAACATCAACTGATATGATGATGACAGTACATCGCTACCGATGGTCGTTGATTAATATAATATAATATTCATTGATAATTTTATAATATGATAATTTTCATTGTGAGCACTGCTGTTTGTTGTGTTTTCTGGCCCTAGTTCTCGATTGTGACAACAACAGCTGTAAAGATATTTAGCTGGAGTATCGCTGTCGGCACGTTTATGAAGCTCTAGAAAAAAGGGTAAATAAATTTACGAGGGGGTAAACTCAGAAAAACTTTCTTTTAATGATAAGGAACATACTCAAAATTTCGCTACCTTGTATTTTCAGCCGTTTTCTTGTATTTTTCGCTTTTCACTCCTTTGTATTCAATTTGCCTTTGTTTTTCGCGCATGCGTGTAACGTTTGACCGCGGTGTCGGTCTCGATTGCTGTTATTAATAAATTCTAATCCATTCTTGGCGCATGTCTCTTGTAGCTTTTCGTTAACCATTTGAAACACGCTCACTTAAATCGGCATGATCATTCCTATCGTAATGCAGTTATTGAGTCTGGAAATTTTTCTTTAACGCTTAACGCCAGCCGCCAGGTTCTTGATGTTAGTTTGTAACACAGTTCTCAGGCGAATCCAGAGGAATATCATTTGTTCCTGCATGAATGATAACGTGTGTGGGTTGTAGTTCAACTTTCATTGATTTGATTTCATGTCGTATCTCGTTCGCAGTTTTCCCAGGAAACGTAGCTTTTATAATTCTTCTTTCAGATAATTTTCTGGGCTCAATATGTTTAATAATCAAGTACCCAATTATAAGAATTGGGCTTTTAAATTGCCTTGACTCGATGGTGTCATTGCAGATTTATTTGGATTCACAGTCTTAGCGGTATTTACTATTAATTTGACAAGGCATTTGCTGCAGTTCAGGCTCATTAAAGCTAGACGCTTCGTTGAAAACATTTGTATCTTGAGAACTTTTATTCAAATTTACATGAGCAGTCGCCTGAGAGAGCTTAGAATTAGCATCTTCTTTCCCGTTTTTATTTTGATTATTCGTTAAGTTTTCTTGAAGTTGTGAAATTACTTGGTTAATCTGTTGAACCGATTCGGATAAGGATTGAAGGGCGACTCTGTTGCTATCTTGATCGAATTATATCTCTTGTTCGTCAGAAATAACGTCCTTACAAAGTGCCACATTGTATAACTCAGTCTGGCTTGAACTCGAGACACCCGTTGAAATCGCACTTGATTTAAATTGAACCGGTATCGTGTAACTGACACTACAAAACGGACTGGAAATTAAACGACACTTTTGCATCGTGTGAACATAGTCCTATATAGTGCCGTGATTTCACTTTACGACCAACCAGAAAGAGAGTGCATGGCATTAATTTGCATTGGAATTATTATTATTATGATCATTACCACGTCCCCACTGTTAGACATTCCAAATTAGACTTTAGTTTCCCTTTCAGGCATTTTTTGGAATTACACGCAGGCGGGCAGGCAGGCAGGCAGAAGGATTTTTATAACTCATTTTCATATTCATAACTTTAATATAAATGTGCGCCTTTGAACAATTCTTGGAGCTTAACGGTCCCCCTAAAAACAAACAAAATACTTTAAATTCCGTAAAAACCCCATGAAATTCATTATATATTTATATTAATAAAAAGTTTTAACGATGTTATTGGGATTTAAGCGATACATATTAGCTTCTAAAGAATATAGAAATTTAAAAATTGTAATTATTTGTATAAAAATGTCAAATAATGAAACAAGATGGCAATAATGGACAGATCATGCCGTCAGTTTCAGCAAACGCGGGCGGAGGATGGTAAACTAATTATTTTATTAAAACTTATTATGCTTAATTATACGCCCCCGTTAATTAGTGAACATGAAAAAACGCGAACAAGCATGTTTGCACAATCATCGATTACCGTTCGTCATTTCTATAATACAGTTCAATACTCCACTACGGACGACATGGGTTCATATCGGGAAATTCGATATTTGTTGCTGATAGCTTTAGCTATATCGCTCCAACCTTCCAGATGCAACGCGCATGAGCTGCACAACCACACCGAATTTCACGAAGCGAAAAATCTGATCGATGCCTTATATTTTAAGCTTCACTTACAGCTTCAATCATACCAAGCCAAGCACGAAAGACTTAAGCTGGAATCGAACGAGTATCTAGTGCGAAGTGATTCGACGAAAGACGCAATGAAAGCGTTGAAAAAGTTAAAAGGACTTATGAATCATCTCATGAGAAAGCCTTCTATTTGCGAAACATTTTACGCAGAATTTGATTTTGCTGTTGCCCGTCAAATAATCTTTGGCCCTAGCACATCAGCACCAAACGACTTTACCTATGCATTACAAGGTATAGTTCAATAAAGTTTTGATTTAGGCATAGTTGAATTAGGAAAGGCTACAGTAATGTGGTCTGGCAGTCTGATGCACAATTTCCTTGTTATCACTTTATATATCGAGCCTATGCTACAATCAACCAGCTTACTTAATACAAAACCCTGGCTGGAGCTGGTCACGTGAACCCCCAGATTTTAGGGTAAATCGAATTAGCGCCTTTTTGCTACTAAGGGAGGAGTGGTAGAGGAGCGTATGCGTTTCTCGTGTTTAAAGATAGGTTACAGTCGCATTTGCGCATGCGCTAGCTTTGTTTACGTTTTTTGTTTTGATCAGCTTTAATTGTATAAAATGAAGTATTTCAGTTCGTCGGTATAACAATGCAATATAATTTTACCAACAAGGAGCGAAGGAGTGCAGCAACAGCGAAGCGTTTCTGTTTTTGTCTAAAGCCATTTTTTTAATCTAAAGCAATCTAGAGCGGCGATTTCGGCGAACCGAAATACCGAATGTGCGAGTTTGAATCATTTTTGTATTTAAAGTGGATTTTAATGCCTTAATGGTTTTGGAAGTGTTTATTTGTTCTTTATGATGAAGATTTTTATTGCGGGACCCTCAACAATCCACATTGCCAGGCAGACAGAGTTGTGTTGTCGAACGTTATGGCAGTCTTTCGAGAGAAGTTGTTCGTTGGACGATTTCAAGGCAAGCGCTATAGCCGCTATTGAGAATGCTGCTGCGGTCTCAAACTTGGACAATATTGCATTGTGCTTTTGTCGTGGCCACTGTCTTCGGGAGAGAGAAACAACTTTTGTTTCAGCGCGTGCCATGAAGGGGATTTCGGGCAATACATGAACAACAGAAAAGTGCATGAAGATACGGACAGCGGTGATATAGATCATACAGTAAGATCATTTTGGAATCGTTTTATAGATCTTTACATTACTATGTTTTTGAACTTTATGGGAGCGTGTAAAGGTGTTAACAATTGCATGTTGACAAGTTTACCATATTGCATATCTTATTACTAAGAAACTCTAAACTCTCAAGCTCCTGTCCTAGCTGATCAAAAAATTAAATACATCAAATTTGTAGTCAGGCTCTATTATATTGTAAAATATGAGAAAGAGGTACAACTCTCACTAAAATGTAAATTAAATCTCTTATAGTCACCATTACTTATTTGATATTATTAGTATTTATTAGTAGTGTTGTCAGTAGTGGTTATTAGTAAACTATAGTAGTGTAATCTAGGATTCAGATTTTTTCGTAGACATGGGGTCTGCTGTCTATTTGCTGACTGTGGAGCATCACCGATGGGAGGTGGTGAATTGGGTAGCTGAGCTGATATTCCCTCAACATAACTGTCACTGTCTTCTTCACTGGTTACAATCAAGTTTTTTCACCAACAGGACAATGAACAGATCTTATTTAATACATGTGTCACATTACAGTCACAGCAAAATAGAAACATGACACAACAACTTCCTGTTAAATTACCTATCAGAATGCTATATCTTATTCGTGAGGATTCTGATTGGTCAATAAACAGAAAGTTTTGAATATTGTAATAAACTTTTCTAAAAATATTGAGGAATTGATCAGAGGAACTGCTAAATTTGAGCAAATGAATTGGTCAGATATTTTTGGAACACTTATATTGCTGCGACTGTAAACTGTGTCATACAAAGCAAGTTAACCAAGAATAGTATTTTTTTCTTTGGGGAACATACACTAAGGTTATTTTCCAAACAAATTAATTCATGGTTTTCACATATTGGTATTCATCAATTAATACAGCAACGTAGTAGGGAATGGAAAAGCATCATTCCTCCTACAAATATTCAATCATTCAAGGAGTGTCCTCTTTCTTTGTTTCATCACTACCCTCGCTACAAGTTAGTGTCTCCTTTTCTTTGTACACTAAAGGTCTGAAATAAAAATATAAAAATGTCAGTAACACTGAACATTTGCAATTGAAGAAGTAGAGTATCATAGGCATGTGGGGGGAATGTCCAAACAGGTAGCCATTTGTTTTACAAAAGGGCAGGAAATTGGTCAACTGATTTTTTCAAGTCAAATGGCTGGGTGTTCATGTATTTCCAGGGACATATGAGGCTTTGGATAGTGCTTTGTCCTTACCATGCATATGACAGGCTCTTAAACCAGGAATCCTAGACATAACTAATTTCTCCTATTACTCCTAACATGTAACTTTGTTTTATTGCCAACGACCCACAGGTTAAAGGTATTTGAATATTTGATAAGTGATACATCATCACATTATATGGACATCCCTATATAGTATGATACATATATTGATAAAAACAGTTGATTTGTGAGAAGATAATAGTCGAATTTGAATTTGCCTTCTGGCTCTCGCTGTTTGTGATTGGATACAAAAGAAGTTGTTCCTATTTTAAAATTGTGTCCATATATTATTTCTCCTCAAATTTATAACTGTTTTATGTTGGACAAACATGTGCGGTTTCATATTTCAAAGCCATAAATACGACACATGAAAAGTTTAACATATAAAAAAGCCTCGATTATTTTATACTGATTTTACACACCATGAGAGCGAAGACGTTAGTAAACCCTCGGGTAAACGTTTGGGCGACAATCGACGTTTAGTTGTTGTAGAGGTGACAGATATAAAAATAAAAAATACAACCGGCAAATTCGCGTCTTGAGAGCATAGAACTTCTCAAAAACATTGCTACAAAGAAATAGAAGACATATTCACTTACTTGGTGATGGTATTAATATGTGGCTTCACTCCCGAGCCATGAAATTGTAGCCTCAACTGATGTCTCGACTGTCTCATGAATATTACTAGTCTGCGTAAGCAAGTGTCTGAATGAAAAGCGCAAACATATCAGAAAACGTTATAGTTCGTTACCATATGAAATTGGCAACTTTCATGTATTGTTAATTAATCAAGTTCTTACCACAAAGCCTGTTTTGTCGCTTTTGAGGCTTCTGTAGCGTCGAACGAATCTAACAATATTTGCGCAACATCCGCATCTGTTTCCAGAGCGTGCTTGTCTTTAAATTCCCGCCAACGAGGAAACAATTCATATAAGTAGATTCTAGACGACCCTCTTTTGGCATAGTAATCCTTTCTGCATGCAGTTTAAGCACGATTTGCGCTCGAACTCGTAGGATTTGAGCTTGAAGCTTCGCTATCGCTCCTCTTAGATAAAATTTCCGCAATGAATAATAATTAGTTATGGTGCAATACTAGAAGACTGGGGAGAATGGGAGAATGTTATTGTTTGTAGGTGCCGGAAGTAAACAAAGAATGGAAAACTGGTGCATGCGCAGATGCGACTGTAACCTATCTTTAAGAATTACAACATTTGTTAAATAAAAATAATTTTCAGCAAGAAATTGGGGAGAAAGTTAATCAAAAATTGTATTTTTGCTGTTGTGATTTCTTTCTGTGCATGAAACGCGTATTGGGTTACACTTAGAGCACAAATGTGGATCAGATTTCAACTTGTCATACATCGCAGCAATTATGTCAAGGAGAAAATACTTCTATAATCTTTGGATTCGTGTTGACGGCGTTTGCAGTTTGTTTCTTAAACTATAAACGATAGGAGATACTAAAGGACGCCGATCCGGGATTCTTAGTGCGAAATACAGAGAAACAAGTACCGCGCAAAACGACGGCAAAATGTGTAAACAATGTCCCGAGTTGACTGAGACGTATCGCGATGAGGAAATACATCCACGTTATCATGTTTGCTTTAACGACGACAAGAACAATTCAAAGATAAGTCAAAGACTCGTCTATACGCGTATATTTAACAATACAATTTCCAAATTGATTCGATATGGCTGCTAGTATGCGCTGTATCTGTGACACATTGGATTTTTCCCCTTTTACATGAAATTTTGAGAAAATTCATAATAGGCAAAAATATCACCACAGCTTGAAAGAGCATCCTAAGTTTAGTAAGATTGCAAAGTTTGGCGGTGAAATGTTGTAAAATGTAGAAAATATAGCCTTCCGAAGTTGGAAAATTTTGTATATATTTGTATTACGGGTGAAAAAGTGATAATCAGTTGATACTTTTGATTATCATTTTCCTACGCGTAATACAAATGTATACAAAATTTGCCAACTTCGCAAGGCTATATTTTCTACAGTTTACGACATTTCACAACCAAACTTCGCAACTTTAGTAAACTTGGGATGCTCTTTCAATCTATGGTGATATTTTTGCCTATTTCGATTTTTTCAAAATTTCATGTAAAAGGGGAAAGGTCCATTACAAAGCATATAATATATACTGATTTTGATAGATATCCTTTTATGTAGAGGATTACTGTTCTTGAACATTTTTAAAAGAAGTTATGACTAGAAATAATGATTTTTTAAACTTGTTGCGAAAAATTAGTGTGTAACGTGTGTTTAATACATTGTAATTGTTTTTGTATTTATAATGTAAAATTTCTGTGCATTGTTAAGGCCCTATTTAGGGTAGGTATGCAAGTCGCTCCTTTTGTTTTAAAGATACAGAATATGTTGTTTCTTACAAACAATGCTGTGTCCCTCTTTTGACATCTGGTTATTATTTTTCCCTCATATGTATGAGCTGTTGCAATTACGACAAAGTTTATGTCACCAATTCAAAATTTTCCCTAACAGGGCCTTACAATTTCTTACGTCATATGTATGCATTGCTGTTATTATAATACAAATATTGCATATAATATAACAATGAACAATGTGTGTGTTCTGTTGTAAAAGGAGATATTTCACTGCATGGGGCTTATGTTGGACATTCACCTTTTTCGTATTAAATTAGATTTTGTAGAAATTCTTCTGTATCTCTCCCTTTTACATCCCAGTATTCAAGTTGGGCTGTGAACATTGAAGATAAGTAACCCAGTAGTTTTTGCAAAGCAGTTTTACATGGTTTTTGCGTGATTAGGAGTTTCATAAAGTCAAAATGTTTATAAATTCGCTTATCTATTGTGCCTTGAGCAACACCAACTGACATTTTGAAGTTCGCAGATGCTTTAAAGAGTCACGTGACCAGCTCCAACCAGGGTCTTTGCCGGAGCGCCGGTAAAAGAACCTGGGTACGAGGTTGTTGTTTACTTAGCTACTCAGGGAAAAATGAAAAGCATAGTGTGAAAGTTGTATCAACGTTTACCGGAAGACGGAAGTACTGTAGATTGGTCGGATTTGATGGTCCATTATTTAATAATTTGGTTTTTTTTTACTGTGGAAAATTGTCTGGCAATTCCATGGATTCTAAAATAATTTACACCCTTTAAAATAGGCTAATCGAGAATACATTAGGCATTTCCATTCTGTATAGATTTGCCGTATTCTCTATTTTCTCTGAATTCCTTAGTGCTGCAAACTCAAAACAAAATGTCGTCGCCTTGGAGCTACAAAAACTATTTCAACTCTTTCAGCGTCTAAAAGCCTTGAGCTTTTAGAGACTCCAAACTGATGGCATTTTGGTTTGAGTTTGGCGGGATTTGGTACTCCAAATAATGCACACGCACAGCATTATGGGATTTAGTAATAATAAATATCTATCGAAATAATGAATATCTTCCATACCAGAGGAGGTTGGACAGCTGTCACATGACATTTTCCGACCAATCAGAATACGTTATTTTCACAGCGCTAGCTGGAGCGTGAAAATGGGCATCGGGCTACAAAACATCTGAATATCTCGCGCTTTGATGTAATTTACATTCGAATACCACTCAAAATGTTTCAACAACAACTGGTGGACCCACAAACGAAAAATTGCGTAAGTAGAGCTTTATTAATTACCCCTTTAATTTCGTTCTTGGTGCCATGCCGTCATGTGATAATTCAATTCCGTTCGGGGTGTCAATTTTCGAATATCTCAAATTTCTATGGTTCGATTTTGCTCACTTTTGGCCGCATGCAAGATCAAACTCTTATCTTTCGTTTAAGCTATCGGAACTCATCGGAACCTCTCACCGTTTTCGAGATATTCGCCTTAGAAATTTGCCTATATTTTTCGTGCGGGAAATTTGGTATGTCTTATTATATTTTTTTATGCTTAAGTGCCCTTAATGCATCTACTGCTGAAAAAATCCTTTGTTGTCAAGTTCATGTTTTGCATGTCACAGCATGTGTGTTATTAATTATCCTCAAAAATGATTTATATAACATGGAATGTATATATAGCATTTATAATTAATATTCCATTCTCCTTTCATGGAAAGAGCTTACAAACACTGTTTATGTGTTTTTATTCCCATATATAAAGCATACTAAAATGATGTCTTTTATTTTTATGGGTAGAATGAATGGAGCTTGATGTCTGCTTTGCGGTTATTAGACTTCGCCATTGTACATGAAGGTTAACAGAGTCATCAAATAAGTGACTATTCACCTACATGCATCACTACTTAATTCGTAATGATATGTAACACTGTTAAATAATATAACTGCTTTATAAATGTTTGGTT
This sequence comes from Muricea muricata, assembly GCA_963855995.1. Lineage (NCBI taxonomy): Eukaryota > Metazoa > Cnidaria > Anthozoa > Malacalcyonacea > Plexauridae > Muricea > Muricea muricata. The sequence continues at coordinate 5,276,167 of OY979722.1, forward strand.
TGTAGTGTGTATTCAAATAAAGCTTCAAATTGATGTGATATATATATGTGTATAGTAACTTGAAATTTGAAATTCATTTATAATTCACTTGTCAATCAGTTCATCATTCTTCATTCACAATTTCATTTATTTATTAAAACAAATTTACATTCCATTGATTTTATGTTTGTTTTATATATTTTATAGTTTTATATAACTATAATTGATCTATAAACATGTCCTCACCAGGCTGTCTGAAAGACATTTTAAAGCAGTGTATTGTAAATCAACATTGCTAGTTTTAGCTAGCAAACACATTATTTTTCGCAATTAACTTTAAGGTTACATTATATGATAGGTGCCTTTGGCACAAAAAACATTCACTATTCAGTCAGTTTTAACGGAACGTCTCTCAAATTTGGCAGAAATATTGCTTGATAGCTGTAGAAATACGGGACTTAAAACCATGTAGGTGAGTTTAAAATTATAGCGATAGTCGCGTGGTTTTTGAGAATCGGCAGTCTTGGACGCGACGAGTTTTCTTCTTCGCTAGATTTACGCAGAAACTTCCAAATTAACATTTTCCGAATCTCTGATAATCAAGTTACAAAAACGTGTTCGCATTTTTTGACAGGTTGCGTTATAGCTGAGATATAAGTCAGGCAACTTTAGTGTTCCTTCTGTTCGGGAGTGCGTTGAGAAAAACTGTCATAACTCAAAAAATATCACGTTACAAAAAATTTCCGAACACGTTTTTACTCCTTAACTATCTCCCTATATTGTGACAAAGTTTGGGCAAAATCGGTTAAAACGTACGAGCTGGAAAGCTCACTTTGTATTGAGAATTGCGCAAAGTTCTCTTTAGAAAATAGAGGCGATCAAAGATTTCGCGGGTATTTTAGCGGCACTTAGCATTTGTACCTCCTACTTCCTTAATCCTTTAATCGCATTTATCATTAACCAATTAGGTTCAACTTTCGTAATTGCTATTTGGCAAGGTGTTCTTTCCACCAATGCTTTTACTAGTGCGGCAATGCGGCAAAGTGCTTTTAGCATTCGGTAAAGTCAAAACACTGGAAAAATGCTGGCTAAACGCAAGAGCAAACAAGGCAAGGAAACCTCATAATCGTCTGCGCATAAAAGGAGACGAACTGAAACAACGGACGCAGATAGTGAGGATGGAAATACAAGCAAACAAACCCTTTTGGATAAAATGTTTGTTCTCGAGTAAATTTTATTTTGTTGGCGCATAGGCAATATCACACTTGCAAATGTCACGCTGATTTCCTCGCTTGAACCGGAATAGTCCGTTTCACTGTCGCTTGACGCAGTAAAGCTATCGTTTAAATAGGACTGCTTACTCGCATTTAGCTTCCTTGTGCTAGAAGACGGCGAGCTTAAACTTGAAGCCATGCTAGTTGAGTCATTTGACTGCCACTGTTCTTCCTGATTAAACCAAGAACCACGGTCGCTTTCTGCTAAGGTTTTCAAAATGTATTCGTATTTTTTTTATTTTCAGCTTTTCCAGGAGTCATAATCAGTGTTATAGCTACGTATAGCTAGGATCCGATGTAGAAAGCAAAACAAATGGCCACATACTGTCACCTCGACCGGATAATTTTGATGAACGTGTTAACAGAAAATGCCAATCTCAAATGCAACTTTCGCGGCAAAATATTTAGCAACTTTAATACATTTGCCCATATCTCTTTTGCGTTTTAAAATTTTAAAATTTTTTTTGCATATTTCGAAAGCTCGCTAATTAATTAGTAAAAATCATTAAAAAGCTCAAAATTTGTAATTTCAACATTTTTTCATATAATGTAACCTTAATGAACTGGTGGCAATGGAGACGAAGGTTTCCCTAGATTAAGAATACCAAACTGTCCATCCATACAACTACCATTCGTAATGGCAATCTTTTCAGTGCACGAGTGGGGTTTCTAGCCAGGTTTGCTCTCATATGCCCGCCGACCAATTCTAATCTGAGCACTGATGTATTTCGTTTGGATATACGAAAAACGCCAAAAGTCGTTTCGACTTCCCAGAACCGTCCTCGGAAACTGCAATCGCTGCGTTACAGCACGCTATTGCACTCGCGTCTGAAAACAAGTGCCGGTCAATACCCTTAGTTATCCCAGATGACAGCAAGCTTCTTGGTACCTCAACATCTCGCAACTGCTTCGTCCAATAATTCCACCGTAGGGTAATTCTTGGGGAAACATCTGCATTCCGACTTCTTTCTTCTTCACAGGTGTCTCTATAGATCCGCTTGCCGTCGACTGTCGTTAGTGAAATGACTCCTAATGGATCATACATTCTTCTTAATCGGCTAAGTATAGCTCTCTTGGTCAGCTGACTAACGTCCTCTTCACGCACCTGAACTTTCAGGGTGTCTCTGACTTTGTCTCAGGCATGTCCGAAGATCTTTTCCGGGTTGGCAATGTTTCCGCTCTCTAAGGTTTACACGTCGCACCTAACATGAAGGGGCTAGCTTTGGCGCCAAATGGAATACGCGAAAACCGAAAATGTTCTTCCTTTCCGTTTAAATTGAAAAGAAAGCGAAACGCGTCCCGATCTTCCTCGCTAAGACCAATCTGTAAGAACGCCTTTTCTATATCTCCAATCAATAGGTATGGACACATCCGAGCTCGAACAAGTATGTCCCACAACAAGGGTTGTAAAATGAGCAATCCAAATAAATAGAATTATAAGTCACGCCCAGCAAAGTGCAGGTCAAACGTTGAAATGTCAAACGTAACATTTTAACTGCACAAACCAAGGTTTAGATGTGCAAACCGTAACCTTGAGGCTTGAACGCAAATGGTAATAATAATGCCAACGAAGCACATGTAAAATGCAGCAAAACGGCTTCTATCCAGGGTTGCCAAAGTAAAGCCCACTCAAACCCTGACTCAAACCCTAATTGTCACCCTAAAAGTGATAATCCCAATAATTTATTGGGTACAATAATCATATGTATTGGTAACAATGTTTAAATCGAGTGGGCTTACCGGACTTTGCCCATAGTATGGTGATCACATAGTCCCATGTAATGAGCCCGTGGTGGTAAAAAATAAATGCATGATCAAATTTTGTCTTCATACCAAGAATGCTAATTAAATCACAGTGTTAATTAAATATTAATGAAAGAAACAAGATCAAAGTTCTGACTTGTCCAAGTTTGGCCTAATTTTTAAAAATGTTTAAGAATTTACATAAATATAATTTGATTTATAAATGGCCTCCATAACGTCCTTACCTGAGCTTGGCATCATATATTTTTGTTAAGATTCATCGAAGGGCAAATATACGGGACCGCGAGTCGCTTGTCAATTTGCAATTCTAGGGTTTCACTAGCGCATTTTGCAGTAAATCTGAGTGGGGGTCGACCGAAAATGTATTGATGATTATACTGTACTGGAGTGAACAAATCTCACGACATTGCACATATTTGCTCCTAAACAAAAGGTCAACACATACAGTGAAAAATTATTCCCCTCCAATGAATGTGTATCGATTTAGAGTTGACCCCCGGTGAAATTTATGACGTCACGTGAAACCCAAGAAACTGAGAAAATCAAAAGTGGCGATGCGAGGCGAGCCATGCGAGAGGAAATAAGAAACCGAGCAGCAAGTTAAAATGCGTGGAGGAAGAAAATCAGCGATGTCGACATTCAAACTTCTTCTGTTATCGTCATCTTACATTTTGTTAATTAAGTATGTTAGAAAATAAATTAAAGGTACTGGGTTGTGCAAATTAACTTGGACAAGTCAAAATTTTGGTTCTACTTTTAAGGGTTATCAATTCATCGTTTCAAAAATAACACATTTCGATCTGACAAATTGCACTATTTAACGATATGATGATGTTAGACCTTCCTTAGACAGTATCAATTGACAATCTGTGCTCTAATTGGCTAAATAAGTACCCTCCAGAGTTTAACGGGAGGCATTTTCAACGGGGGGGGGGGGGCACCCTTTAGAGATTTTTTAACTCTCGCGACTTCTTTTGTATTCTTTTTGTCCCACATTAATTAGTTTTATTTTTAGTGAATCACCATGATATGATAAACGATGACCTTTCCCTGGCAAACGGCAACGACTTGAGAGTGTATTTCCGAGCAAATGAAGGTTGCAAACCAACAGAGATTGATCGGATGTTGGAAAATATCGCTACCACAAACACGACAATTTTGTTCAAACTACAAGAAGATTTGAACAAAACCATTCGTGATGGTTCAGCTTACTACCTCGTTTATGGTATAACGTCATTATTGTACTTGATATATAGCTTACTTGACAATAGGTCCTAATAAGGTCCCAATCCAAGGTCCTGTCGTCCAATTAATGCTAGTGGCTGTCTTGTTAAAATCTTAATCCCATTCTAATTTTCCCTCACAATTTTCGTTTCTTCAAAGCCATTTCAAATCCTGGCCTGTTTTCAATATTATATAGCAGATCAGTTATTATAAGGTTGATTTCAAGAGAAATTCGTCGGGCATAATACGAATATATGAATATAGAAACAACCCTCACCCCCCATCTAGTTTCGTCGTCACTGACGCCATGGTCCCCAGTAAGTTAATATAACATTGCACTCATATGAACTGGCACAACTCGTATTCAACAAACCATTTGTCGCTATTAATTTCACTAGGGAACAAAGATGCTGGCAAGGCAAAGCAAAATCCTGAAAATGTCTACTTATTCTATGAAGACTTCTCTAACTCGAACCTCGAAAAAAAGTGGCAAAAAAACTGGGGAAGTGTTAGCGTCGAAAATGGTGTGTTAAAATTGAAAACAGGCGCATCTCCGACTGGCGATCTTGCTGAAATTTCAGTATTTGTTAAAAACGGTCAGGAATGGGAAGATATCGAAGTGGAGTTAGACTTTGATGAAAAGAATAGTGTTTCTTATCCAGGGCCATTCATGCGAGTTCAGGACGCCAGCATTCGATCTACAACTGCTTGGTGGTTTGAGTACGCAACAGGAAGGAAGGATTGTACCATGCGACCTTATCAGAAAAACCAGGACGGAAAATGGTTATACACAAAGTACTTAAAAGAACAGGTATCTACAGGATCGTGGCATCACGTTAAATATCGAGTAGTTGGTGACAGGTACGATAAAGTCTTTCATATTGCGAGGGCTGTGCATTATTATGATAAACACGCAAATTAAAGATGACTAGCTACATTTGATGGCGTGATATACTTCATCAAAATAACGTCATTCTCGCGGGTTTTTTGGCTCGTTTATTTTAACGTGTTCATTGTATAAAACTAATACTCCTATAAAGCATTATAAAACATTTCCTCCAACAGGGACAGTAGACGGAATGCGTTAGGCAATCCAGTCCCACAGTAATTGGTGTAATGCCATTCTGGTGACTCTGTTCTTGTAGCGAAGTGGATAAAATGAAAAGTGAATAGGACACAAAGCTGCTTATTATTTTACAAAAACTTTTAAAACGTTTGTGTAACCACGTTTACATATTTTCATTCCCACATTTTGTTGGTTGCTCAATAGACTGCGAGCAGTTTCTCGAAGAAAGTAGTCGATGTAAGGAGGAACTGCAGACAACACAGGAAGAAATGAAATACACGTTGCCCACACAACGCAAAATTCCCATTGGCCGAAAACGATGCGACTGTCGATCAAATCTGACACGCACGTAATAGTAAAAATCCCTTTCCTTCAGACTGCTTGTATTCTAGCATTATCTACATGATTTTTCGGACAGACACATTGACAGATGTGAATTCTGCGTTATGTGGGCAACGCGTATTTCATTTCTTCCTGAGTTGTCTGCAGTCCCTCTTTTTCTACTCCTTTAGGGACTACACGCAGTATAGATGCTCACATATTTTAGGCTTTTCTTGGAAAATAGCGCCACGCACGAGTAATACTACCATTTGCATTCAATCGTTACACCGCGCCGCGAAATGAAAGTTGTTTCGAGTTTTCCAACGCGTGTTACAATTGGACAACTTTACGTTTTACATTTCAAACTTCTAATTAGGGGGCGTGAACGTTTACAACCGTTTTTGCAATTATATCCGGCGAACCGCTATAAATAGCAACCGCTAACGTAAACAAATATATATTAAATCGTTCTTTTGCAATAATTATCACTAAATTGTCTTGAAAACCATTCAATCATCTCTTTGTAAAGCAAATACATTAATATTGAACGACAAAATTCGAAACTGAACAATTTCAGCTTCGTGATCATGTAACATAAAACTGACGTGTCAGTCGAGCTATTTTCGGCTGGTTGCTGACGGTTGCAAACGTTCACGCCCCCTAATTAGAAGTTTGAAATATAAAACGTAAAGTTGTATAATGATAACACGCGTTGGAAAACTCGAAACAACTTTCATTTCGCGGCGCGGTGTAACGATTGAATGCAAATGGTAGTATAGAGTGCATGCATGGTTTGGTATATCTTGGAACATAATGTACAGGTATATATTTAGTTGACATACGGCGTGAGCATTAATTTTGACGCTATATCACTGGTAGCCCAAGCTTACAAGTGGTTTTAACAAATTTTCTGTTTTTACACTTAATTTTGGAAATAAAATTTGTTTTGATAATACTTCAAATTTTTTATCGATTCTACACGTTTTGGGGTATTTTTGAAATAATATCATAACGTTAATTGCTAGCATTTGCTATCACTGGCATGTTGTAAAATCAGAAAATGGTAAAATACACATTAAATTACAATACTGACGAGTACACTTGTTTATCATGCTATTTAGTGCACACATACCGATTTTCAAGCCATTTCATCGAGTCTGCCCCGAACAATATCACTTTGTATACACTGTATATATGTAAAAGGTTGGAATCTCGGCGCCGGGCGAACTTGGGCGAGGGCAAAATTGCAACGAAACTTGCCAATAAAAAAATTATCGAACGCGTCGATCGCCCTCAAACGCGGTGGCCATACGTATTCACGTCCATTTCACCTTTCCAACTTGTAAAATTGCCGCCATCGCTTTTCTATGGAGAAATAAATTGATTTAAAGTAGTTTCGCACATGCTTGAGTCGATTTGCCTTGACACCAACGGTTCGGAAATTTAAATTTCCTTACTTTGTAACCGCGCCGCACGCGAAAATATTCATCCACAACCCTCCTGATCAGAAATACATGGATTTGAAAGAAACAAATGCTAGCAATTAACGTTATGATATTATTTCAAAAATACCCAAAAACGTACAGAATCGATAAAAGAATTGAAGTATGATCAAAAGAAATATTATTTCCAAAATTAAGTGTAAAAAACAGAAAATTAGTTAAAACCACTTGTAAGCTTGGGCAACTGTGGCAATATTGGTATACTGTCATCGGCGAAATGACTGTTAGAAATACAAATGTCAAGAAACAAACGAAAAACAAACACACTGTAATGCAGGCGCAAAAGGGGCATAGAATAGATCTAGAAACGATTAATGTTATAGATTAGAAAGACACGGCATTATTTTCTTGTTTTGCGTTCAATTTTTTGGTTGTTTGGTATGAACTCATTGTATTTACTGTTGAGCGTTGGTCACCCAAAAAATTTTAACGGCCTTTTAATACACCGCGATATTTTACTGAGATTTCATTTTCCCAAATTATTAAAGATACTCATGTATATACGATCCGTGAGTAACTCCGGTATATAATTAGACATTAAATAGATAGTATTTTATCTTTCCAACACTACTAATAGTGCAGAACTTATATATTTATGTTGTTTTTCTCGCCAAGCTTTTCGCACTGGTTCGACAATGAGCTTGTCCACAACAATGTCAAAGTAGCTCCAGAATGGAGGATCACAAAAGGAACCCTTGGTCTGGGCTGCCATACAAAATCTTCCGGAGTCGGATGTGATACATCTTATGATAACATCAAGATAAAAAAATATAAGCCCATTTTACCATCCGTATCCCTTGGTAAGTCTAATCGTTCACTGCAACTCATTTGAAACTCTGATAATCTGGGACCCGTACATGAGTTCGTATGCATTTCACTTAGCGCAGATAATGTCAACAGTTTCGGTGTAGGTTGACTATGGCGGTCAACACGGTATGGACGGTATGCATGCCAAATGCTGAATCCGGGACAATTTCGCACATCTAACTCCACAATCAAATGCTTTTTGAACTTTCTGAAAAGATCAGAATGCTTGTCATGGACACTTTTAGGCGTGGTTGTTAGGGTCAGGTCATGAGATCGTCATCTTGAACCATGTATGTGTATAATGTTCATTGAACTTTGTTGTAATAAATAATAAACGCTAGTGTGCGCTTTTTGTTCCTATGTTCGAATATGTACGAAGTTTACCACATTTGCCGAAGCGAAACTTCAAAAATATCATATATTTATATTTAAAACACACTGAACGTTGACGAAGCTTGGTTGCCTATATTCTTCAGTTATGTTATTGCAAATAAAGCAACGTTTGCTTTGATAGCCCAATAATGTCTGAAAACGCCATCTTAAGCCAGGTATGTGAAGTTCTATTGAATCTCGTTGTAATAAATTACACAAACGCCAGCGTGCGCTGTTTTGTTTCTATGTTCTAATATGCGAAAAAATCCCAACGAAAAAATACTTATCATTCAACGATTCGACTTTTGAACATATTGTATATATTGAGCAAATGAGCTGTTTTGGAGCTATGACATTTTTTATACTCAGGCTAATAACCAGCTCTAAATATGTCCATGGCAAGCATCCTGATCTTTTCAGAAAGTTCAATAAGCATTTGATTGTGATGTTAGGGATGTACAAAAACACCTGTATAGGGGTGTGGTCATTTTGGGCCTTTCGTCCCGGATTCAGCAGTTGGCAAAACTATGGTTTTCACTGTTGATATTATCCGTCCTAAATAAAATGCATACAAACTCATGTACAGGTCCTAGACTATGAAGGGTATACCAGGTCTATCCCCCGGAATTCCTGCACGCAGATGTGTCACATCAAAGTCAATTGTACGTTATTTGCTTAGTATAAACTTGCTGCTTTCATCAAAGTGAAAAGCGGAGTTTTAGCTGCCGTAAGAAAATGAATCGAAAGAAACCCACGAATCTTAAAAACTTCAAACGATTTAAACTCGCGATCAATCAAACTGGCAGCTAATTCTGGCCTGGTTGCGTACTTTTGTAAAAAATTATGTCGACAAATTCGTTTGAATTTTTTGAATTTTCGTTTGAAACTTGGCAAGAACGTGACAGTGCTTCATTCAGTGTTATTCTGAAAAAATACGATCTAGCATAGCAATGCCCGCTGGGCAAATGTAAAGCAAGCAAACGTCGGACTGATTGATCGATCGACCCACTGAATGTCAGACCAATGCACTACTGAACGTGGTATGATAAAGCCGCAAAAACTAAAGCATTTCTAACCTCTACTTAGGGCCCGAATGCAAAGTTGATTTGACGAAGTTTCGCCTGTTGGGCACGTCAGAACTCAGCCCTGCAATATCCTGCAAGCAAATACATGACATATCGTTGCACGGGGGAAAGCTGGACAATGGCGTATATTGGATTAAGACAGCCGCTGACCAATCTGTGCAGACTTATTGCGATCTCATAAATGGCGGATGGACATTGGTGGGAAAGGTCAGCGGCTTTGTGGACAAACTGTACAAGTTCTGGTTGGTAAAGAATCAAAATACAGACGCACTAAATAATCCCGCTTTGCCAAGGTATGCAAATAAATAATCCTTATATTTAATCAATATCTGTAAATCGGATAAAGATTTTGTCCGGATTTCCCTGAACTTTAAGTTTAACTTTTTAACCAAACATCATTCATTTCTTTGATATTTTAAAAGAATACGATCGTTTTCACAAGTACTACAAAACATTCGCATCTGATGTTTTACCGCTACAGTTAATTTTCGACTTAATCTAAATCAAGTTCAGACTAAAGATTTTTTACAGATCAATGCTTAGTCTGAAGATGATTTAATTTTTCTGAAGATGTTTTTGCAGTCAAACTATATAATGGTTTCAGCGCTCTCAAACACAATTTTCGGAATTACGTTTGCATTGCTATTGCTGAAACGATCAGTCACTTAGTTGGTGAAGGTTTCTGACAAAACTGAATCTAGGCCACGATCTGACAAGGTATAGTTGTGCCGTAATTTTAACAACATAGTTTAAATGATTTGCACATTACACACTGCTATATCGAACACAATACACATTGCTATCTCTGTCCATCGTACGTAGCACAAGGGGCTAACTTTACTTTGGGCCCATATCACTTGATCAACCCCGTCAACTTTCCCCGTGGAAAAAAACGGGGCCAGGGTGGCTATCCCTGCCATTCTTACCGTTGGTAAAACGCGATTTCTGCCGCTGGTGCGAGTGCGAAGCTCATTGCAGCACTCAACTCCCAGAGCCGTTGTACCTTTAACATTCACACGGATAATCTCAGGTTATGCGAGCCCGCATTTTTATTGAGCGACGTTCCGCACGTCAAAATAATATCATAAATTCGTCTCTACTATCATTGCAGCAAAGTTGGCAGCATCGATGCGCGTTACCTGGCAACCTATCACGCGTCAACTGTGATGTTTTCCAGCGGTGATAGCAAAACTGGTATTGGTTCGAAATGGGTGCAATGGCAGCTACCTCATGGACGAGAAATGAATACGTTCTGGACACATAGTGTTGGATTTAGTACCGTGTCTAAAGCGAAAATGTATCCAGTGACAGTTAAAGCTTGGAACGGCCAAGAACAGGTTTGATACACTGACTACGGTAAAGTTGTAACTATATGCGTTTACCACAATTGGGGGAGAGAAGACCAGCCCACACTCTCAAATTTGAATTTGTGAAAACACCACTTTAATGCAGAGCTAGTTTCAATTCAAAACCAATAAACCTTAACAATTGTCTTTTACCAATGCGTGAATGATTGCATTTATATCACCGTAAAAATCGCTGAGGTTTTTGTGCTCAGTCTGCATCATTTTATCTTTTACACCTTTAAACAGTTACACTGATATTTTCGTTCTTTTCTTAGGTATGCTACCAAAACAAATATGGAATCATGCCTTTATCCCAACATGGCGGCTCTTATCCATCAGCAACATACAACAAAGCAGGCAACACGAATACCAATGACTATTGTATGGCTATAGGCGTGCAGAAGACAGGAACAAAAGTTGATGGGTGGACACAGAATGCAAACGGATACGATTCACCTCAGAGCAATTCTGATTGGCCCAATACTAAGTACAACCATGTATCACCATATGTTACAGTCTGGTTAAAATAATTATAAAGGCACAAAACCTCGGATGCATGATTTTTCTCATAATTTTTTAAATGTGGAAATATATCAAACCACATTAAACATAACTCGTAATTTGCTATATACTCGTGGTTAGATGAATCAATATAAAAAAGTCAAATTTGTCTTTTATTGTACTGGATTCTGTAAATGTGGCTGTATACCAAACCAAAAAAAACGTGATGCATATATCATATGTAATTTTGAAGGCACGTAGACTGAAGACGTTTATTTTGCCATTGTTATTATCTTATTAAACATGAAAGTATATCAACCACATGTTTAAACTATTTACTTTAGCAACACAGATAAAGCCAAGCACTAAGTAATTTTGCAAGCATATTTTACCAGCACATGTTGTTTTATCAAAGATATGAAGAACAGCAAATTAAAATCCTTACCAAAAACATCTTATGTCCTGTTTCATTTTTCTATATTTGCGACACTACAAGTGTTATCAGAGCTGCCCTGTTTACCTTGAAAATATTTACCTTGTTATAGGAAATTATCAACGTTGCACTTTATTAACGCGACACCTAATTAACGTAGATAGTTTCTAGGTCGTTTTAAAACATGATGATATTAACGCGAATGTGGTCTCTACGGTTGACAAATTGGTGATATCAACGCGATACGGAAAATATAAACACAACGAGAACAAAGGTATTATTGTTAAAACAAAAACTAAAAGGGAAACTGCCGCAGGTACAATCAGTAGCGAAGACAGCCCGACAAGTTGGACATGCTATGTAAATTTAAATCATCATCATTTTTAATTTCATTTCTTTAGAAATTGATCTTCATACGGTAAAAACACTGAAAAATTTGCATTTGCATGACCAAATGTCAGGCTGGCTTCGCCGCTGGGTACAATTGTAGTTCAAAACGTCAATATGCTGTAGTTTGATATTACAGTCGCGGCAATAGAAGCGTACCGAAAATATTTGACCAATTCATCCCTCCCATGATCTCTCAACTTTTGAAAAGTTCGGTAAAAAGTTCACAACTTCCCGTTTATTGACCATATTGACCAATCAGAATGCTCACGAATAAGATATAGCATTCTGACGGGTCAAATACCAAAAGTTGTGAAAATTTAAAGGAACTTCCTCAAAATTTGATGAAGAATTGATCAGGGGAACTGCTACACTTGAGCAAATTAATTGGTCACATATTTTCGGAACACTTCCATTGCCGGGACTGTAAATACAGAATAAAAAATCAACGTCTTTTTAATTAGCGATAAATAAAAATTACGTACTTAAAATTAACGACGACGTAAATTAACATCAATTAAATTAACGCAAATTTTTAAAATCCGCCTTTATAAAGTGCATCATTAATTTCCTATAATAAGGTAACATGCCTATCGCAAGAAATTTGTCCATTATTTTCTAGATCTTATTCGAAAGATCACTTGAAATGACAATACAACTTGTTTGCAAGGCCGGATTTTGGGGAGAGAGGATCACTTTACAACCCTTCTAAATTTTTCTGCACATTCCCCAAGAATTTCTGCACCTCCACTAAAATATGTCTGCTTTAGCAAATATTAGTACCTATAGTTTAATGATGTTTCTTATTACTAGACAAGCAGGGTAAAAATTTGTTAAAGTAAGGTATACGTTTTTTTTTATTTTTACCCTTTGTCGACTGGCACCTGCCCTAAAAATCTCCCCATCTCCGCTTGCATTTTTCACAATCCGGCCTTACTCGTTTGGCAGAATTCTTCGTTTTTTAAGCGTGATGCTACAGATTGGGCCATAAATGAATGCATGGAACCTTGAACAACTAAAGCGAAACCACCGAAACGATGCAATAAAATAACTTGCTACGTTATGTATATTAATCCGTATTTGCCTCGTTCTTTCAAAAAGCTTCTAGCAAACTTTAAAAAACCTATCAAACACAGATATACAACAGTTATTGCGCTGTATTTCAGCTGTAGTTTATGTAAATGTTATGACTAAAGAATGCAGAGATGTCTTTCGCTTTGAGCGAACACGTTCCCCAATGGAAATGGGTGCTAAAATGGCTACTTTATACGTGCTTTAAATGTCTTGAGCCTTTTAAAGTATTTTTAAAGATATATACATGCATAGGCATAAAATAGTGCTATAGAATTTTCACATCCAGCTTGGATCCTAAAATATTTTAACCCAAAGAATAGAATCAGCTGTCCGCTATATCTTGGATTACTTGATTTACTTCTTATGTCACTAAAATAAATTGTCGCATGAATGAATTGTTTTTTTATCGATGAAATATTTTCAATACTGTTTGTGAAGCTAGGCTAAGTTTAGTTTTTATGTATGACGTACATCATTGTAGCTATCATTAAAAAAATATGTTTTGATGTTTTGGCGATGTAACAAGAGCAAAAACGTTGAAATTAATTGTTCCTATGCTTTCCTTGACGAGGAAACATCATTATCTTCAAAAATTCAACATGGCGGAACGAGACTCGTAGTTTTCAGTCAGTCAAAATATTTCCATATTAAAAGCAAGACATGAAAAAGCTACATTGTTTATTTCAAAAGTTCCTTCAGAAATCAAGCAAACTAAATTGAACTGTTGATTCTTCCAATTCGCGATGTCTCGTCGTTTGTCGTAAAAACTTGTGATGATATATAAAATTCAGATTACTTTGATTTCCTAATTAATTAAGTGTTCAATCTGCCCTACGGCGATGACACAAAAATTGATCTTACCGCTCTCCTGGTCAATAATTGGTACTCGGTTGGTGAAGTTTCACGAGTTCTTGAAAATGTCTGGCCAACAGGTCGCCGTCATCTTCCACGGAGACCATCACATCCGAGCCGCTTCCCATCTTACTGATGGATGTTTTCGCATTCAAGTGTGTCACCGAGCACGTGATGAGCACGCCTGGATCAAGCGTTGTTGCGGTAGCTGGTTGTTGCCCGAACGAAAAAAACACCTCGTACGAAGGGACCGGCGCTTTGGCCAGTTTATACTCGGCTAACGCATTCAAAAAGCGATTGTAGTCAAAAACCGTTGTCGGCTGTCCGCGAGCGAGTGGTACAATACTTGAACCCAAACAACCACCGCTTGCGAAAACACGCGCCTGACAAAACCTCGTCGCCTGTATACTGTTCTGCTGCCATTGCAGTAGCAAACCCCGAGTCAGCCTATCCATTATCTGTACCGGGCTGCCTTCGTCCGGGAATCGTATTTGCTCCACGTTAGGTGGGCCATACAAGGGAACGAAACTGTTGTTGTAGCCTGGGACCCGGGTGATGTCAACACCGGAATAAATACGACAGCCGTGGCCATTTGCAACCACCTCCTCCAAAACTTCGTTAGCGTGGTAGAATATCTTAATACCAACTTTCATGGCTTTAGAACGAAAAAAATACACACCTTAAAGAACGCGATATACATTTGTTTGTTTAAAACTGACTTCTGTTTGACTAAGTGAAAGAGTAAAGAGAAATAAAAAAGTAGATATCTGGTAAGATTATCGATTAAGCATTACTTGAAGAGAACACGACAAAAAAATACCGCGCTTCGTGATAACAATGAACGGTTCAAATAAACATATTAACGAACAGAAAAGCCTCTAAGGTAATAGCAGAAAGTACAAATCCCGACATTTTATGACAGTTTTATACAAAAATGTTTATACTTCTCTCAAGAGGAATTATGTGCTTTCCAGAAAAAGGGTGTAACTTATTGACTACCTTGTACTAATAATAGCCAATTTGCCAATCAGATGCTTGGTTTAAAATGTTGGTTGTGAATTCGTGTTTTGTGATGTAGAGGAAAAGCATCCGATACAATTCGGAAGGACAACAACGGGTATATGTTCGTCTAACTAGGTCTATATATTATAAAACCATACGTAGTTCAATTAAATGGGAAAAAAACATAAACATATCAGCAAACATACAAGCGCCATTTTGAAAACACAAATTGCTGGCGGGAAATGATTGCGTGATCGATAGTTTAACTGGTGAAGATATGGAAAATATCTCATTGTCTATTTTTAATATCTCACTGTCTACT
This sequence comes from Muricea muricata, assembly GCA_963855995.1. NCBI lineage: Eukaryota > Metazoa > Cnidaria > Anthozoa > Malacalcyonacea > Plexauridae > Muricea > Muricea muricata. Next base: position 5,291,478 of record OY979722.1, read on the forward strand.
GTGTAATAAAACGAATTATTTGAGAATATGTAGATCTAAAATTACCCTGGAAAGAAAAGTTCACCTTCCGTAAGTGCTCATGTACTCTTATAAATCAAATAACATTTAAACATTCAAGATAATCACAGATTGTTCTGGCGGCCGAGGTAAAAACATGGCCCGGTGCAAATCAACTCGGTCTTCGCCTTTTTAACTGCTTTTCATAGATGCCTTGATGTATTCTATATGATGTTCAAGACGATTATTATACTGTATTGATTTGCTATGAAGCAAAAATAAGTTCATATCTACTCCTTATTCCCTTCCATAGTTTCAGCCTTTCGAGTAGTGTGCCAACTATGTTTTATCAGTTAAGTTTTGAATACCTTGACCCCGCACCAGGGCTGCATAATATGGCCGACCGTGGGACCATTGGCCCCAGAAAAGTTTCGAGGTTGGCAGAAAAAAAAGCAGAACAAAAAAAACAGAAAAATCTGAAAAGTCTCAAAGAAAAAAAGTAACAGAAAGAAAGAAAGTGAGAAAATGTTTTCCAACATGCACTCGATACGCCACTAAAGAAACACTTGAGCTTGATAATAGCGAGCCAATCAGGAGCGAAATGAGTTGGGAACCTTTTTTACAATTGTGAAAATTTTATCCGCTTAACAAAAAAATGACCTCATCTCTTTCAAAGCCTCCCATCCCCTCCCCTCCAATCGGTGTTGTAAAAATGATATTATGCATTTTACAACAAGAACAATAAGAGTAGAACAACATACTGGGGGAGGGGAGAAATCGTAAAACATTAGCATATTTTGCTATATTTACGTTAGATATGCAAATTTTAAAGGAAAATATCACGTTTGTTTCAACAACTTTGCTCTGGATTGTAGCTTTGCAAGGAAAATGTGAAAACAGGCATCGAAAACAAAATAGATCAAGAACCCCCTTTTAAAGACGTAAACAACTTGCCACTGAATGTATACAGCGCTACAACTCCACATCAAAAACATCGGGGAGGGCGTAAAAGTTTAATAACAACCTACCATTTGGGTTCATGCCAACAATTTCGTTAATTTCCGTCGAATTCAAAGCTGGAACCATCATTGGTGGTACCTGCATAGGTTCAGTGAAATTTGAAAAAAAGTCGTCTGTGTCCAGTGAACTGGAGAAGTCTAAAAAATGAGCGAAAGGGGTTCGATCCTTTGTTTGAAAAAATAACACAAATAATCCCCTCGTTCTCCTCAATACCCCAATTTTAATAAACAACTTTTATCCCCCCCGTCCATTTATATGGTACGGTCCCAAAAACATCCATCAACAAAATAACTTCGTTCATCCACCCTTTTCAAGGAAACGACAAGAAACCAACGTTGTATACGGGGGGGAGGAGTTTACGAGCGAGGCGGCCTGGGATTTGCCAAGTACTAACAAAAGAGAATATTATCCCGATTTGGGGGCATTTTTGGTGAGTTGGTATCATTATATACAGCACAATCATGCATAGCAATAAAGCCTAAATAAATATCCCATCACACCGAGCAAAAAATGGTATATACGTATGCATACAGAATATCATGAAATAAAAAAAGGTAAAAAAAAACATACTTATAGCTCCAAGAGAGTTGTCACCCCACTACAAAAAATATATATATATATAGTAAGTTGGAATTGATTGGAAGTTGGGTGTAAATTGCCTTGCAAAGGAGTCCACGTCTATTGTGAACGTTGGATTTTAGTCCAGAGGGTGTTCCAAAAAACACGTTATTTTTCCTGTGGAACATTAGGTGAACATTAGCCAGTCTCAAAATACCCCTGCGGCAACAAATTACGTGCTTTTTTGATCATCTTAAATTGACCACTTGCGCTAAAATCGTTCCGGTGGCTTTACTTATATATTACTTATAATTAAACAACTTATTTATCTACTTATACATTACTTATATATTGTTTGAAAGGCAAGTGAACGAACCATAAAACAAAATAATAGTCAATTTTTTTGATAAGAATCTGGAATTATAACCATATTTTCATTCAGAAATTAAGATTAGAATTTTGACTTTTTTGGAACACCCTGTAGATTTGCCACAAGTCACTCGCTAATTATTGCACGCAGCAATACGGTTGCGCTTGAGAAATTGGGGAGCTATACTTCTACAATAGTCAATACCTCTGAATAATCGTTGATTAAAGACGCCTGTAGCTTGTCAACATCGTTATCACCATTTTCTGCGATTTGATAAGCATCTGGAATTATAACCATTTTCTTATTTTCAAGGTCATTTCCCGATCACGCGCATTGCAAATGACGTTCCGCGAAAACATCACATGCAGCTATTAAATCTACTTTGTGATAAACATTCAGTTGAAATATATGGATATCAAACAACTTAGCCAGCCAGAACAAAACTTACCAAAATTTGAAATATTGGAGTCATCGTGTGTCTAAAAACGAATGAATAACCGGTAATATTCATTTCAAATGAAGTCCATCTTTTCTTTATTTTTTAAAATGTTTATATGAAACGCAATTTTCTGCCACGATTTTTCGATTGCATTGTGAAGGCGAGTTAAAATTTAAAACTTCTTTGAAAGAATTTTTTCAACTGTCTTACTTCGAGATATTCTCTCGAGTCATTCAACCTTTTTTGATATACGAAAATAACACAAACACCGACGGCATTCTGCTTAATTACTTTTCAAAATGTTTCATCTATTTAAAAAGTGGTTAAAACATTGCACAAAAAATTGCCAGGCCTTGTTGCTGATCCTATCAAACAAACATGCACATGCAGTTTTAGTTTTCAGTATGACGTCCGTGGCGGTGTTATTTACATGTCAAATAAAGTTGAATATCGTCATTTTAAATTAACTGATTTTTGCAATGCAAACAAAATGACTGACAAAATTTTATTCATAAACACTTTATACTACGAGAGGGCAATGGCCGGCACTATTGACTCTTGCCCCCTTTAGCTCAAGTTATACTAAACCTATTTTAAATCATATAAAACAATGTGCCATTAACTTACTATATCCATTGATGGAGTCGGTGCTGGTGATATAGAGACATCAGTAAATGCTGGGGAAGACATATTTTCATGTCGTTGATTTTTAGCTCCTACAAAACGATATAACAATTAGCAAATTGATAGCCTTTCGTAACTCTTCATATTATGCTGACAATAGTCAGCTTCAACTTTATTTAGATAACGCTCTGTGATTCCGCAGGCAAAACTCTATAAGTATAAACTTGCAATAGTTACTAACTGTTACAATATTGCAAACATTACATGCGCTTCCCAACAACAAATTGCGACTAAAAGTCTAAGTCACCACACAAGTACATCCGAGTAGCCTGCGGGTACATACCAATGCATACGAGTACATACGAGTAACACACAAGTAGATACGATTAAAATAGGACTAACATACGAGCACATGCAAGTAAGACACGATACGTGTACATGCGAGTAAAATACGACTACATACGAGTACATATGAGCACATATGCAAGTAACATAGAAGTCCTTACCACAGAGAACATATATACGAGAGTTTATACAATAGGGCAGCAAGAATTGTTATGGGTTATCTAGTCGAACACGGTCAATCAAATGCCGCTATCGCAGAGCTCGGGTGGAAAACTCTAAAGGAACGCCGATTGCAATCAAAAGCCAGACTCATGTGTAAAATTCCTCGTGGTATGGCTCCAACGGTGCTTATAGACTTATTTTCAACTTCATCAATAATCAGACCTCATTATCACAATTTACGAAATTCCAATATGAATTTATATATTCCTTTTCCAAAGACTGATTATCTAAAAATATGTATAGGCTAAAATGGAGCTAAACTATGGAATGAACTCTGGCGAGATTAAAAATGCTGAGAGGCTAGCGTCTTTAATTCTCTCATACGTACATGCAATTAGCCTGTCTCGTGTTGTAATTGAGATATATTGTATGTTTATGTATTTTTTCCATGCCCCTCTTGGTAATCAGTTTTAACTGTAGGGGTCAGGGTGGTTAAGTAAAGTGTTCCATACCATACCATACGGGTAAAATACGAGTAACACGCGGGTACATACGACTAACATACGAATAACATACGAATAAAATACGAGTAGCAAGCTATTTTTAATGATTATAGATTGCATTACATGCAAAAATATCACATTCCTGGAGCGGTCCGAGTTAGGGCTCCCGACCTGGGAAACGCATAAAAACTCAATATACATGACAAGTTATTTTATTGCAGAACAACTGGTCTGTTTGGTGGCTGAACTTTAAAACGCTCAGGCCTGGAGTCGTAGCTTTTTTCACGGGCCGGGCCTTCTATACAAACCCCAAGATAACCATATTTTTACACGCAATGCGATCTACATTCACTAAAAATTGATTGCATACTATTCGTATTTTCCTCGTATGTACTCGTGCTTACTCGTATGCACTCGTGTTGTACTCGTATGTTGCTCGTATGTTGCTCGTCTGTTACTCGTGTGGTGCTTTAGTCACAATCACTTCGAACGAATTTACACTGTGGAACTTGCAACATGCCCACAAACATCAAAACAAGGTTTCGAGCTACGTTCCATATTACATTTTAGAATTGCTATTTTTGTTCCGCCCATCGTTTCCTAATGTCAAATTAGATATTATGTTTATCCATTTATAGCGAGTACAGTAAGTTTAAAAATTTTCACGATTACAGTCGACTCGACTGAAAACACTGTAAAAAGCAAACAGCTGTATGATGCGGAACCAAGTAGGAGGACGATCTGAGGTCAAGATTAATGTCCACGTAGTTGATCCAGAAGGCAAACAAAAAGCGAGTCAACAACCTCGTCCGCCACAAGTCAATCACGAAACCCGGAAAAATGGATATATGTCAACCAGCACAGCAGTCACCCGCCATCATATTATGCCGCATGCCAGATGCCATCAAAAAGATGTTAATCAAACTTATCCTCAGACAGACGATCCTTCGACTCGGCTGCTCCCCCATACCAGGAAGCTCTGAAAAAGGCGGTTTCGATTATAACCTCTCTTACAACCCCCAGCCACCAAAACCGAAACACCCAAACGGCCTCACAGTGGCAAAGTTGCTACAGATATTAGTCGCAAATTCCTAGAAGATGTCGAGGAATTTTTCCCGCCCTGTGGTATAAGATTTTTAACAGAGATACCCAAGCACCAAATCACCCAACGGGAAAATGTTAAACAGAAAGCGTTGTGTACCAGGCCGCAGTAACTAGAGAAGACAAGCAACGGAAACGAAACCACACAACAACCACACAACCTCCTTCAGAAACCTAAAACACAAACATTGAACCGAACTGTGTAAACATATTAGGAGCGATGTTTGCAGACGATACGAAGCCATTCTCAGGGATCATTTGTCAAAGCGATGCGGCGTTGCTCCAAAATGATCTTAAATACTTAGAACACTGGTCTTCAGTATTAGGTTTGACGTTCATTGGATCGAAATGTAAACAGCAGCGAATAACGAGAAAGATTAGGCCAGTTACACCTACTTCCCTGTTGAAAGATTATCAACTGGATACGGAAACGACGGATACTAAAAGGGATCTTGGTCTTTGTTGGTATCCGGTCAGTTCGCCAACGTCGCGTAGTTCATATTCAAATCATGTTTTTAAATAAATAGTGTTTGCTACTGATGTTCTTACATTTTGAAAATTATTCATTAAACACGTAAAATATCTCGGAGTTTTCTAATATTATCCAAACAATACATGGGTAACAGTATCTTGCCCTAAAAATACATGCCAGCGCGCAATTAGTCACAGCTGGTATAAACCTAAGTCTCAGAACATAAAGATTTAAAAACAAACTCTGAGCAGTAATAATTTGTCATCACAAGGACTCAAAATTGTATCTTGAAGAACGTTACATTTTTTGAACCCTATATACCTAATCTGTAGCTGTACCACTCGGCTATACACGTTGCCGAACTGACAGTTATTTTATTATTTATTACAAAAAACTTATATAGCGCTTATAGCACATAGATCTAAGCGCTTTACAATCATTAACTAAAAAATATATTACAGCAATAACAATACTGATAAAATATTAAAAGATTAAAAACCAAGTCACAAGAAACCCAAGTCACTAAAAAACGTCACTTCACATTATAGGCTATGTCAAACAAACGCGTCTTAAGTTTCCTCTTAAATTCCGAGAGATCTACACATGCTCTAAGAGAGGAGGGTAGCTTATTCCATAGTCTGGGACTACTAACGGAAAAGGCTCTCCCACCATAACTATTTACACTAAATCTAGGCTTAATAAGTAGAAAAGTACGTCAACAAGTTTCGAAAGCAAGTAAACTTCTGGGCTATATCAGAAGAACCACTATGTTTGTGACAGATATAACACCAAGACAAACAATCTATCTATCACTGGTTGGCTCTTATTTTGGCTATTGCTCACAGCTTTGGGCCCCAAGTCGATTGATCTCACCAACATGTTGGAAAGCACTCAGAGACGCGCGACAAAGTACATCCTAAAATTGCCATTTTCGACAGACGTTTACTACGGACAAGACTGCAATCCCTTCATCTTTTTCTTGTATCGTACTTGCATGAATATTTAGATTTAACCCTTTTCTCCAAAATCACGCATGGCTTCGCACAAACGTCCGCCCTCCCCGTCATCCGTGTAACTAACAGAATGACACGACCATCATCCAAACACACCGTGAAATACGTTATCAGTAAATGCAAAACCACTACCTGCCAACAACAATCTATTGTAAGAACTTGAAGAGCTTCATTTTAACACAGTCAGCCTTAGTGTTTTCATAACATTTTAACATATCAGCATGCTCTATAAGGAGCATACTAATGAGTCCATTTTTCTTTTTTGTCTTGGTAGCTCATTTGTGTGCTCTGTATAGATGGCCCATTGATCTATTACGATAATGTCATGTTATATATTCACAAGATACTAATTATCATGCTCTACATAGAGAATACAAGTGAGCTAATTTGGGTCTTTTGTTTTACTTGGTCACTGGTGTGCTTTTTATAGATAGCTCAGTGTTCTGTGATGAAAATGCTGTCATATATGCTCACGTGATACTAAGAAATTTATAGTCTATAATATTTAAATATTGAGCATGTTCTATATGGAGTCATATTCCACTAATGAGCCTATTTTTTCTCTTTTGAATAGAGTTCATTGGTGTACTTTGTCTATAAAACTCGTAAGAATGTAATGAAATAATATAATGTAATACTCTAAATTAAGTAATAATACGTAATGAGCTAACATCTAATAATTGTAAATGTTTGTTAACAAATAGTGTCCTCAATTAGTTGTACAAGCTAAACACAATGAAGTTATTAGTTGACACTTTAATAAAGTTATTATTATAATTAATTATTATTATTACTATTATTAAAATCAATTCTATTGAAATACTATGATAAGCAATTAGAACTCAAGTAATTGAACTGCAGTAATTGGCATTATGCTGTTGAGGGAACCCTGCCAAATTATCTTCACGTTAGGGCAAAGTTATTGAATAAATATTTGGCAATTGAAACACTCTAACATCCAATACTCCATCTGTGGAAAATCTAATCATATTTACATGTATGTGGAATCTTAGTGTGAATCTTGTGAATAGAATGCTCAATACAAAGGTAGAGCAAATATAGACAAGAATTTGAGCCACTTTCACAAAAAAATTTCACCTAGACCCAGATGATCTCCCATGAAAAAAGTTTCATACAAATGCTGTCCGTAGAAATTCTTCGATCTTACCCTGTCGGGCCTGTTCAGAGATATACCAAATCAAAGAGCTTTTGTGGACATTGTTAAACCTCGATCTAAACAAAGTAATAGTATAACCCACATATTGCATTTTACATGCCTTACAAGTAGAGCTGTGCGGTTAACCGAATTTTTCGGTCGGTTTCGGTTCTCTTTTTAGCACCGAAGAAAGTACCGAGCGTACGAGAAAAACCGAGAGTTTCGGTTTTCCTGCATTTTTCTAATTCTAAGGATTTTAGATAGGAATTTCGAGTTTTGGAAATACATGCCTGCCTTCAAATTCTTTTCAACTGCTAGTTCGAAAGTGAGATAACAGTTCTGAAACCTTTATTTATTAACATGTCTACCGCACCACAAACAATAAAATTAAAAACATATCTGAAGCTATAACATTATAATTGTCAAATGTCAATATAATAAAAACACATTGAAACTATACACTATTCACAATGTCTGGCAAAAGCAGCGGAGGGAGTTGTTGCTTTTGTTATAGAGGGTTTTGTTTTAAAAAGAACCGAAACCGGGACCGAACCGAGGTTTTTTTACCACCAGAAAACCGAAACCGAGATGAAATTTTTGGAACCGCACAGCTCTACTTACAAGTAACCAAATTACAGTGAAAGGGATGATTAATTGACATGGAATTTTCTGCCTTCAGTACGACTCTCAAAAGATGAGCCAACTAAAGCATTATCACAAACTTTACATTTTTTGCTCCACATTTAAACACCCCCTCCCCCCAAGGCAAACCTACGATTTAATCATCCCTTTCACTGTAATTTGGTTCCTTGTAAGGCATGTACGATGCAATATGTGGGTTATACTATTACTTTGTTTAGATCGAGGTTTAACAATGTCCACAAAAGCTCTTTGATTAGGTATATCTCTGGACAGGCACGACAGGGTAAGATTGAAGAATTTCTATGGACAGCACTTCTACTTGCTGTCTATTCTTCAATAGATAGCAAGTAGCAAAGCACAAATTTTAATGCAGTATATAATTTGTCAATTCAAAGACACTTTAAAATCAACTTTTTTACCTCTAATCATATACTAAAACAGTTTACTCGCTCTTGGTTTCTATAAGCTGGTGACATTGTAAACTAATTTAAAAACAAAGAGAGCGATACTGATTGTGCGCTAACTATCCTTGTTTCTTGTGGGTGTGCACATGTTCCCACCGGTACGATGTGATAATCTCGGGAGTCTACATTCCACTTAACACATGTGCTCATTGTCTATCCTATACACAAATTCAAGGCGAATCCCCCCTACCCCCATCATGGAACAAGTCTGTGATTGGTGGAGGAAATCTATTTAATAAATAGATAACATTTTGCAGTTGTCTGTTCAGTTATAGAGAAACAGTATTTACGTCATAAGAACAAAATTACTCCTGACATTCCCACACCGACTTCGACGAGCGGAAACAACACGGAATTGGATCGGTTTCAGTTTAAAGTGCTTCCTAGGTTTTGCACTAAATTTGAAGAATATTCATAATTATACTCAATTAACCATTAATTAGAACGCATTTTGTCTCAAATTTGTGAAAGGTTGTAATTTATATCCAGCAGAACCTCGTGGACTCGTAACAACAAATCCACTCCAGACTTCCTGGTGGCTGGTGTGAAATTCAGTTGTACAAACTCGTACTTTTTGATTACAAAACATCACGTTCCGAACAAACGGGGAAATTTTCTATTTTCATACCTCTAGTAAATTGATAAACTCTGTAAGGCTCGTCGCCTTCCAAGTAGCTTCTGTCTTTTAACTCTTGAACATCGGGCAATTTGTTTAGAGCACAGCGAAATCGCGTTTTCCATGTCGACGGGTCGGGATTTTCACCGTCTTGATACTTGCCAGTATGTTTCGCCCATTCTTTGAACAGCATGGCATCTCGTTCAAGAACGAATCCTGGCTTTCCCGCATGTTTCCAGGGCACTTTCCAGATTCCACTGGCCTTGTCTTCCCAAACTAACCCAGGAATGCGGCCACTCTCAATCTGGCACTGAAGCCATGGACGCATTCGAAGCCTTTCTCCGGTGTGACCATTCATTTCGAAAAACTCCTTTAATTATATGATTATATTTTACCACGTCGCTACGTTACATCGAAGCTAGTAAAACCTGTTCCGTCCTCCAGTTCCCGATCCTAATACTACACGAGCATTGGCAGATTTGGCCTGAAAACATCGATTGGCAATGCCTACAAACCTAAATATTTGTCGGCCATGTTTATATGTATTAAATCATCTGCTGACGTCATGGCGTGCATTCGCAAATCATGCAGTTCGGAGAAAAAAGTCTTTGTTTCATGACGTCATTTCCTGTTGAAAACTACAGTACATTTGTCCGTTGCTGGAAGGGGCGTCGTAGTTGGCGTTCAAAACCCCGTGTACCCGGTACCGGATTCGCTTGGTCACGACATCGAGTTCGGGTAGTTTTCGGTCATATTTACTTTCGCCACTTTTTTCTATGACTACTTGCTGTTAAATCCTGCAATGCTATCGTAATTGTAAGAGCCACACTTGTCGTGGAACTATTCAATTTGATATCGTGACTATGTGCATCCGGCACCGTGTAAACGGGGTCTAAGTACCTACACAGAACCAGTGGGGTTACAATTCCATGAGACAAACAATACAGTCACGAAATAACAACTACCAATCAAATTCGTCGTTCTTAAAAGAACCACCAATCAGCTATTTCAAGACCGTATTAGTGCATGTCATGGAAGTATAACCAAAATTGGGACGTGATTTTTTCCTGTATTGGGCAATATCTTCTTGTAAGGGGCAAACCGGAAGAAAACATATTACGCAACTTGCTTCTTTAAATTTTTGTAGACTCAAAATAACTGGTCATCATGAATGAGTGGAGATCGTATATAGAATTATATTTATAATAGATAAGCCAAATTTTCCTTTGTATTTCATATTTGCGTTTGTTCTGTTTGACGGTACTAATGACGGATTGGCTTATTTATTCATTAAATCTATACCAACTCTGAATTAAATAGCTTTGCCAACTAACAGGAAATTGTGAACTTTTAAGGAGCTTCTTCAAAATTTTGAACAACTGATCAGAGGTACTTCCAAACTGGAGCAAAGGAATTAGTCAGATATTTTCGGAACGCAAACAGAACCCCTTGAGAGATGTAGGAGGGCTTAACCAAGTCTATTTTACATTAGTAGAATCATACTAGTATTCTATTGCAAATGCTGTAAGTTGATTGCTTACTCTACTCGCTATGATTGCTTACTCTACTCGCTATCTATTCCTCGATAGATAGCGAGTAGCGAAACAATCATCTTCCTATAGAGATTTCTTTTAAAAAAATTGCTTAAAAATCAGATTTTTTGGTGAATATTCCATGTTTGACCTCTGATTCTACTAAAACAATTAGATTACTCGCTCTCGATTTCTACGCGGTGATAGTTGATTCGGGCTTCGCCCTCATCAACTATCACCACATAGAAATCTCGAGCTCGTAATCTAATTGTTAATTAGGCAACGATGCCGAGTCATCTAATTGTTTTAGTGCTTGCCAACTAGTCGGACAAAAATTAAACGACGTCAATAACTGACGATTTAGAGCAGAAAAACACATACTTGTTGTTTGTTTTCAATTCAATGCCTGAGGTCTAACGATCGAAGTAATAGAACATGGGGGAAGTGACTAACAAGAAACAAGGTAATTAATAATTAAAAACGTGTCCGTGAGAAAAAACTTTCCTATACTTAAAAACAGAATTGCACCAAAATCACGTCCTGATGTGATGTATTTGCTGTTCATTGGGACTGAATTTAGCTCAGGGTAAAATCACTGGCGTTATTTCGACGTACGACTGTTTTTTACCTCACCTCCACTACTTCGAACGTTCAAACAGTCTTCTTAGCATCATGTTTTCAAAAATAACTTAAACTGCGCTAATCAATTAACGTACAAGGAACCTGTGATCCTAAAATAACAGCTTTCGTGTCACATATGGTCAACTTCTCAGCACAATTGCCTAACCATTATTCATGGCACGGCTTTGAGGGAAAATGGGAAAAAGTATACATCTTCTAAAACTGAAAATCTTTGTATTGATGGTGCTTCCTGGAGCAGCATATGCTACATCATGCATCTCAACGGAAGCTTCCTATAAAATACGTGCGATGAATTGCCAAAATTTGCATTTGAAAGAATCCAATTTTTATAATACAGAGTATCCCGAAAAAGTGGCCACGCTTTGAGGTCAAGGGCTAGTCACGGACGTTCGAATTTGAATGTTTTAACACCCAAATGAGCCCATTCTGCGCTATTTTAACGGATAAAATTTCAATTAAATTGGAATACATGCTGCACAGGCTCGGCCAGTATTCTTCTAAATTTTACGCAATATTCCTGGTTTATAATTGGTTTATAATTGGATTATAATTGGTTTTATTCTCCAAACAAATTAAAACATATTACTAAACGTCGCCTAAGGCTCTGTCCTGTACTGTATGTATGTATTTCTCGTGTACAGTGGTTTATGTTGTATACTGTATTTGTAAATACAGCAACGACAAATACATTTTGGAAGCTTACCAAATCTCGAGGCACATAACTATAAAGTTCAAAGCAAAACTCGACACACCATAGATATTAAAAAAAAGGGATGGATTGGCAACTCTTTTGTCATCTATATTTTATCTTCAGTTGAGCACACCGGAAGCAAACATTGCCCAACTTGTATGGTAATTATGCTCATAAACTTAATTTCGTTTATGCGCATAATTACCATAGCGAGTTGTGCAATGTTTGTTTCCGGTTTATTCAAAATAACTGAACCGAAGATCGTGTATAGTATTGAATAGCGTTGCCAATCCACCAATCCATTACCCTTTCTAATACCTATGGACACACCGCACCCACAACTTGCTTCTTCGAGGGAGCAAAGTTCATCCCTTTGTTCTCGAACAACGCTGACCCTAATTACCGTCATACTAATTATCATTACGATTAATTATTCATTCTAGACGTCAATATATATATACATATATATATATATATATATATATATATATATATATATATATATATATATATATATATATATATATATATATATATATATATATATATATATATATATATATATATATATATATATATATATTTATAGAGGGCCCCTCAAACATGCATAAAATTCTCAGCTATATAACTCATTTTACGTTAGCCTATTCCTTATCAGAGATTACTTGCGTGTATACACTTTCAACCACATTTAACTTTGCAATAGATCATTACTTCTGTGGTGGATTACTTTAAGCATCGACTTTCTGTAGAGTCAGTCGATCAGTCAAACGCCGTTACCTACAAAGTAGTACTGCTATCACATGTACAGAAAATGACATTTTTTACATATAAGCAGAACTATATACATTTTTATGTACTTTTTTAATCATGTGTGCACTAAACATCGTATCAGTTTTCCAGCTGTAGCTCACGCCTATAATATTTTGCTTGAAGGTCAAAAAATCCTGTTCCTTGAATGTCTATTACTTGTATATTTCAACATATTGAAATTAACTTTATAAAGAAACTTAATTTTACTCCAGTTCACACGGGCAGCTGTCATCCGCACTGAGCCTGTGGTTTATAGAATCACCAATCAGCGGTGGTTCATTTGTGAACAGTGTACTGTTATCTTGTACAAAAGTAAAAATCTCACAACTTGTAGCAAGGCTATCAACAAGCCCGTTTGCACTGCTAGGGCCCTGGTATTATCATTGGTTAGGGTAAAACGCGGATACGGATGAGAGTGTAAAACGCGGAAGGACGGACGGACGGATGAGAGGGCAAAAATTACATATAAAATAAAATTAGTAATCATAACATTAGTAATCATCATTGTAACATTTTAAGAACCGATTACATGGGCGAGTTCTCCTGCAAAGCGAGTTGAACTAATGAATCAATCAAGCAATCAATAAAAAACTTTATTTAAAAACACACAGTTTTTCATCATTAGCAGGTTTCCAAAAGAGCTGTGTACTATACTACCATAAAAATAAATCCCTCTCCCACCACCCTTTAATTACTTACTACCAATTACAAATTACAGATGTTAAAATTCCACACTTTCAACTGTTATATAACTGTTACCGAATTTCATATATTTTCCAGAATGTGATTCCAAGCATAAGCCCCGTTGTAACTGAAACTTTTTTTCAAAAATTCTGTTTTGAGTTTTGGACGGCAAAGCCTAGTTCAAGACCCTCTTAAGTCGTAATCATACGTTGTATTTGAATTTTGAAAAAGATTAATTACTCAGTCTTTCGGGAGCTAAGATGCTGATTGATTTGCACACAAGTTTGGCTTGGTGTTCCTCAAGATCAGTCCAACTATAGGTGAATTATGTGCTAACATTGTCCTGATTCATTTTTATGATTCACAATTTTTCTAACCGCCCTATTTTGCAGTTTTTGAAGACTATCATTTTGTGCTTAACCTAATACGTCCAAACTTCGCAACAGTGATCAAAATGTGTCTGTACTAGAGATTATATATCAAAACCAGAGTGCTACGATCAACAAATTCCTTAGCTTTTTTTAAAGCGCCAAAACCGGATGATATTTAACCAGCAATAATTCAATATGTTCACTCCAGTCCAAATGCTCGTCAATTTGTACTCCGAGCACTTTGGTGTGCTCAACTGTTTGTCAATATTGATTAACGGTTGAACATCCGATCTGCTTATTCCATCTCGTGATCCAATTAGAACATATTCAGATTTATTTTATTAACAGATGATGCCCTGTTAGGGGTTTTAGGTATAAGGTATATTTACCCAAAGTATTTTAATTATAAAGTATAAATAACGATAGACTTTTGGGTATAAAGTATAAATGATCACTGGCGTTATACTTTTAGGTATAACAAAAACTGACCACAAGACATTTTGTGTCAGCTATTCGAGGCATTTGGGAGCATTTATTTATCAATAGTTACCAATACTGATCGCTTCTAATATCTTGACAGCCTGAACCTGAATTTGCAGAGTTGAAGTTCCACGGCGGTATTTGTGAGAATATAAAATCTGCTAAAAGTAAGTGTTACTGCTACACGCTTTTCGAATTATAGTTGCACTTAAACTGTCACATTCTCGCTTCTACACTGAAAAGTTCGAGCAAAATGACTCTCTAAATTCACAGGTGTCACAGGTGATGTCCAACGAATGAAAACAACCCGGTAAATGCTTTTGCAAGGGGTGAAATAGTGTACAACGCATTGAACGCAACTAAATGAAAACAAGAGTTGCTGGGTTACTTTCGGGTATAAATGTGTCTGCCATTTTAGGTATAAGGTATAAATGACCTCTTAATAATAGGTATAAGGTATATTCAAAAACCCCCTAACAGGGCCTCACAGATAGCCAATTTCGGACATGCCTCAAGTCTTGATTTGCGCTTCTACCCTTCTATTCACCCAATGTCTGTCCAGCAGCTGTTGAGGACAGGTTAAAAGCCTAGAGCCCAGGTTTTCGGAGATTTTCTAATTCAAAATTCAGTTGTATTGTAACAAATGGCTTACAAATTCTAACTACTACATAGACTCATAAATTCAGTTTAAATAGGCACGCATGCAAGCTACAATCATTTTCAAAAGTGTTGGGACACTTGAGGAAATTTCTCACTTTTTACACTGAATAATTAATTCCCCGCCCCGCGCCCCCTTCTCAATGTTGAGACCCACCTCGCATAACATATTATGCGTTGGGGTGTAGCAGTTGGGAAACCAACATCTATTGGGGAGGCGGGGAGGGGAAAATATGGATTTTATAGATATATCAACGGTGTACGTTGATTTTTCATGAAAAATTACTAGTGTCCCAAGTACTTTTAAAAATGATTGTAGATTGCTTAGATTTTGTTGAATAGCATAAAAGTAAGTTATATACATCATGACTGACAGTGATGAAGAAATTTATACCACGCAAAATTCGTTCATCTCGGCTGAGATTGGAGAGAGATGTTATGTCAGGCGATGATGTTGATGTAGAGGAGAGATTTGATTGTTTATTGAATGACGCCAAGATTGAAGAACGAGTTTGGCGATCTGTTCCTTCAGCTACCCGTTATAAAGACGAATGGGCGACGAGGGCATTTGTAGCATGGCGCTCAAACAGACTGACTTTGGGGCAAAATGATAATTCTTTTCGTTGCTTTCCGATGCCTCCACAATACATGTCAGCAGGTGAGCTCAATCAATGACTCAATATCGCTTTTTGTTTTTGAAGTTATAAGAAACAAGACGGGACTAAATATCTTGGTAATCCGTGCATGGTAGATATACTAGATGAATTGTTTGAAATCATGCATGTCAAAAGTGTTTTGTTGCTCTAGCTTGATTTTGAATGTAAACTTGTCGTAGGTTATTGCTTTTTCGTAATAACCCGGTAACCGGTTTTTATTTCCCGTAATAGCCCAATAACCGGTTATTATTTTTCGTAATTACCTTTAACCCCGCATTTCCCCCGGAAAAATCAAATACTACCGCTTGCTTTAAGAATGAAGAAAGTTATTACGGAAAATTAAAAACCGACGGAAAACAAAAGAAATTATGGTTTGATGAGTTTATGAGCTAGTATCATCAGCGCAAACATTCTGGGTGTTGTATATTTATTAAAGCAGCTGGGCAAGTCGTTTATATATAAAGGGAAGGGGGGACGTATACTTCTCTGAGGGATGCCGCAAGTTATTTTTCTTTGTCTAGAAAGCATGCTGTGAAGCTGGAATTCTTGAGTTTAATTTGTCAAATCGTTTTGCTGTAGTAAAAGTGCCGAATCTCTAAGACCGTTCTTTTCAAGTTTCTTTAAAAGAATATTGTGATTCATGGCATCAAAGGCTAAGTTTTTTAATGTCAAGAAAAACAACCTAATTATAGTGTCCACGGTCCATATTTACATACCGTTTGTTGAGCTTATCACTCACGAATATTGTATTATCAGACATTCACTCACACGGCTTAACAAGTATATAACTTTAATCAATGACTCGTGAATACACGCCTCTGTTAATGCTATGATACCTGGATGTTTATATTATATAGACAACATACAGGACAGCTGTACATATACAACTCTGACGTACATCGGATATACATTACAAAATTATAGGCTATCCAGACATAGGCTTGTCCAGGATACCACAAATACCACGTTGTAGTTCCTTCCGTAAGTTGACTTCAGATTAACTATGAGTACACCTTTTTCCGAACACTTAGATAATTGATTGTACAAAATCCGTTTTATCTGTTTGCAAACAACAGGTAGCATTCAACTCGGGCACAGGTTTAATGTAAACAAGTATAGGTTATGAAACTCAAAATAACAAATAAATTATGTTTTATGTTTTAATACACGGCTTAATAACATTTTGGGCTTTAACAACATTTTTCGAAAACCGAAATCGTAAAATCGAAATTATAAAAATTAAAATGCAACTTGGCATGTTCATTCATTTAATAGTTAAATATGTTTCCCATTTTCTTCATTGCCTCTTTGTTGAATATAGTGATGAGGGTAGGATTTACCTAATGGTCAGGGTAGGTTGCCTTTTCGACATATTTTCATGCCTTTAATAACTTTCATCCCCTCGCCTCGTAGTGTTTTGTTTTTCCAATAAAAAATTAAACAGTTGAATGTTGAATTCATTGAACCTGTAGTTTTCGTCCAGAATCCTGCAATTGTGGCGTTGTCCAACGTGTCTTCTTTCTCTTTGGAAGTTAGTCTTAGTCCAATGTAAGCAAAAGTTGGAATGGACAAGACTATCAGACAAGCAACTACCAACAAGCAACTTGATATACTCCGCTTCAAGGAAAAGAAATTTTTCATCTCAGGCGATATTCTGTTGTTTCTGCGCATCTTTCCAGCGGCTGTAAATAATTTGTAGTTAAGAAACACCATGGGCGGAATGAACATAACACAAAATATTAGAATGCCAACTTGGTAGGAGATGACCAAATCGTTTATGGACGTCACTGCCACAGTTATTTCAACTGAAACTAAGCAGGCAAAAAAAGTCAGAAGTTTTCTTTTCGTCACGGATATTCGATGAAAGACGGGATAATATGTCGACAAATATCGATCAAAACTCATCACCAAAAGTGCAAGTAGAGAAAGCCCAACAAAGATATCTGCCATCGCTTGGAAAATCACCAGCCACCAAGGGCTCACTTTGGTCTTTTCACTCAACCACAAAATAGCAGCAAGAGCCGTCAATGGATGGCTAGTTAAAGCCACAAGCAAATCGCAACATGACAAAACCGTTATCGTGAAGTAACACATCTTCTTTTGAAGTTGCACGCATCTCCAAAAACTGAGTATGACCAAGGAATTCAAAAATATTCCTGAGAAAAAGAACACTATGTTCACAACAAATATGAATGTTAAGTTAACAAAATAAATCAGCTCCATCGCATGATGCCTGCATTGATCCCTGCATGCTGACTAAATGAATATAACGGCAGCAGATGTTGCTTTATCGTTCTGCATATATTTAAAGAACGGTGAACATAACATGAAAACTTCATTAACAAAGTTAACGTCAAAACAAGGCATAAAATATTGCACTTAAGTTATTGTTATTTGTCTAATCATTTCTATTATGCCTAATGATTTTTTCATTTCCCGCAACCCGATTAGTCAGGGAGGCAGAGGTCATTTTACCTACCTTCTCGAGGGACAAATCCATTTTGCTCTTAAATTGTCCGTTACATGCCTAATATAACAATTCTGAATGTTGTTTGGCCCAATTTATCTTGTGGGCTTCGATCAACACGTTTTTCTTCAGTTTTATTATAAAACTATTATGTGGTCAAAAATAGCAAACTTTCAAGTTCATTCATTTGAAAAATGACTTGTATCATCAGAAAGCTTATAAAAAACAACATATAAGACATCATTACGGACACCCTGGTTTTTCAAGCTGTTTTCGAGTTATTGCTGCTTCAAAACCGGAAAATGTCGCTAATTTCCTGGGCACTAGTCTGAAAATAAGTTTTCGAACGCTCATAACTCAACAAAAATGTGGAAAATAAAAGTAACCATAATAATGTGTTATATGTAGTTTTTTATTACCTTTTTGATAACGTAAGTGGTTTTTCCTAGAAATAAGTTCGAAATTTCGCCTTTTTTGACAATAATATAGTTTTATAGAAAATTTAAGAAAAAACGTGTTGGCTGGAGCCCACAAGAAAAATTGGGCCAAACAACATTCAGAATTGTTATATTAGGCATGTAACGGACAATTTAAGAGCAAAATGAAATTGTCCCTCGATATAGTAAGTAGACATGTATTTTTGTACCTCTGCCTCCCTGACTAGATTAGTTACGGCAGCTTTTGATAATGACTTTGGTCCAAGTGTTACTTTTTTAAAAGCAAACCAATAAGCGGAGCTGTTATAAATTGTCGGACTTCAACATAAAAGTGTGTAAAAGCTAAAAGACATTCTAGCGACATTAAAGACAGAAAATACCGAAACTCAACAGGCAATTCCTATAACAGAAAATTCAAATTTCTCATCACAGCCAAAACGAACGTCCTGATATTAATAAAATTTGGTAGCGAAATGCTGTGAATAAAGGAAAATATAGCCCTGCAAAGTTTGCGAATTTTCTCGCATATATTTTATATTTTCATTACGCAATACGTTTTTCCTGTGCGCAATATACAAACTTCGCAGGACTATATTCTCCCGTTATCTACAAAATCTAAAATAAATAATCGTGATAACTATAACATTTTCTTTGTCCCATTGAGTATAAGAATCACATCGCGATCGTTTTATTTGGAAGGAGGGATACTATACAATGAATTTGGGGAAGGGCTATGTTTTTGTTCAAATCTCTTGCACCTGATGAATGCTTCTCCCCATCTTTCCACCCAAACTGAGCCCGACGTGACACCCTCAATCAGTGTCTGAGAATAATGCAAGGGTATATTTATCCCGACCTAAACTATTTACCTTCACTATATCTGCGGTGAATAATTGTTAAACTGTCACACTTGTCAAATCGTTGCACCAACGCATGAAATTTTTAAAATCGATCATATCTAGCCTGCAATTCTAGACAAAAATTATTGGCAAAAGCGAAAAAATCCCAAAACCTTGTTCAATTCATCCCCTTTCCCTATTATCGAATAGGGCCTTTTGTACGAGACAGAATAAGACAAAATAGTCATTGTACCGTTTACACGAGAAGCTCGCGTCTGATGTACACGCGTAAAAATTACGAGTTGTTGAAGGTTGTTGAAAACAGGATTGAACAATGTTGTGCTGCCCACATTGTTCAATGTTGTCAACAATACTGAACAAGTTGTTGAGCCTGAATCCCGCCTGCAATTGGGTGTAACAATGCTGAACAATATTGTTGACAACATTGAACAATATGGGCAGCAAAACGTTGTTCAATCCTGTTTTCAACAACTCGTAATTTTTTGCCGTGTAAGTCGATGACTCGTATAAATGACCCTAATGTTGATTTCACGACAAAAAATAAAAGCAATATTGATACTGGGGAGGGGAGGGGGGGGGCAAAATTACGAAGAAAGTACACAGTTATGAAGAAAACACCGAAATTACGCACACTTACGACAGAAATGTAGGCTAGATCATATTGTGATAAACCAATCTTCTTCATACGTCCACACTAGCTCAACATGCAACTTTAATCAAATTTTATATACATACAAATATTTAATTACAATACAACGCCATCTTGAATAATTTCTCGGCGGATACGAGACTTACGAAACGTTTGAACACTTTGCAACGAATTTGGCAACTTCGTTTTGATATACATAGTTACGGAGTCAGAGACGGTAGGAAATCTTGTTCGCAATTTCGCCGTAGTTCGCAACTGCCTGCGGTAAAGTAATCTGAATTTGACTGTTAATATTGATTTTAAAAACTACATTCACCATACTCATAACGGAATTCGCCAACGTCAACAAGTTCGTCAACAAAGCTCGTTACGAAGTTCGTTTTGAATTTACCAACAAGTTTACCACCTACGCAACGCACACCCTATGGGTCCCCCAATTTATTGTGTAGTTTCAGCCTAGCCTTGTACATAAGTTGCCAACGAACGCGCGAAGCTTCGCACGTAAATTCAGTTGAAAACCGTAACAGTTGTCTTTTTTAACTACTACAGGACGAGATTGTGCAGCCTCCAACAACTTAAACAAAATGTAAATTTAACAGTGCAACCTATCAAGTTTCAAAATTTTAACCAACACTAATTGATATATCGTATCTCAATTCACCGTTTTTTATTTAACAGCGATCCTTAAACGTAACCGTCTTTTTCTTCCTGCTGATCTTTTTCGCCACGAAATGGCCACGATGGAGATGCAAGTCGACAACCTTGGTGTTCTTGAAGTCCTCCATGTGAAGGATGTCTGGAGAGTCAGGGCCGAGGGAATGCCGGTATATCTCTATCTTGGGCAACTGCGCTTCTTTGTTGAACATAAATAAACCTGGGTAAATGATCATGAACATATATTTGAATTGGGAGACCGGAAATTGACCTTGCAAGTTTAACAATTACATCACTAAATATACTGAGTTTGAGATATGTGGGTCAACCGATCCGAACGCTGTAATCCAATAAGATTAGTTGGTGACAACGTTTAACAATTCCAATAACTGACTGAGATTGTATTTTCGTGCGTACAAAATGACCCTAACCTGAATGTCCGAATACTAACAATCCCAATAATTTGCTGAATACAAATATTTTACTGGCTTACAACATCCGGGTTTGATGTGGCAGCTCTGGCTCCAGAGCCAGCCTGAGTCTGAATTTAGTCACGGTATATAAATTATAAATCATTTCTTTCGAAATTGCGCGGTCTGTGTAACTAAATTGTAGGACTGACTTGAAGAATGACAATCCGTGATACTGATCATTTAACAGTAATATAGGACAAAAATTCGTCCTGTCTGAAGCGGAATTCGAACTAGCGTCATCGTGTTTCTATCCCCCTCCCCCTCTACACATTGAGCTATCTTGTTAATGTGCACTACTACCACGGAGGCCGTCTAAGACGATACAGCATCCGCCTTCGCAGTGTCTGTACCTATCCGTGTTAATTTTGGCTACGCTAGCGCTAAAATGGTAAAGCGGTGGAAACGTGATTCTTATTTCGGAACCCCATTGGGAAAAATCGGAAAATGAATTACTCAACATGAAATCAGTAGTGCAAATCTAAGAAAGGTTCTAGAATAACGAAATTGATTCGTTGTGTGGTAAACTGGTCTTTAATTGAAGATGAGCTTCTGAATCAGTTCGGATTCGCTCTAGCCTCGTGTAAATATTAAATTATTAATAAACATTGATCAACACACCTTTAAACCAGACCCCGTTTTTCCTCTTATGACGAAACACGAGCACAACAAAAATGAGGGCAACGAATAGGACAAAAGACGACGCTGTTACGATAAGGATGAACAACCAATCTCCATTTCCTCCCATTTTCTTCTTTTGCACATTTGCAACATCAACAAGGATGTGGTCAGTTGGCTCCCCAGGAAAGAATGAAGTATTACCATTTACTGTTGCTGCTCCTGTCGGGGTTAATGTATCATTTCTGTAATCACTCTGAGTAGAATTTGCATCAGTACTGTTATCATTCGAAGAATCGTTTGAGTCAGCTTTAGTTGGCGGTCCACTCGTCGAATTGAAGCTCTTGCGTGCAGTTGACAAAATCTGAAGAGAAAATATGGATTCATTAATGGAGATCCCAATAATTTTTCTATGTAAATCCAAATAACATTGTTTGTTCTGATCAGTGAGTTCATTTCAATTAATGCAGCAGTTACGAAAAAATTTGAAAATTAATGTTTACCTACCTTTGACTGTGCAGTAGTCGTCAGCGTATTTTGTTCCCATGGAAACACATGTGGTGGTTGGGTGACCAGAGGTTGGCAAGCAATACCAAAGAACTTTTGCTCGTCAGTTTCTCGCGTCAACGTCTTTTTGCGCCCGAAGCATTCCAGCGGTCCAACGCTGAAGTTAGATTTTCCAGCTGACTCTGGGAAAAATAATGAAGCCACAGGGAGGTGATCCTTATTGGTCAGATAGCCTAAGATTTAAGAAGTACGTAAGCACGCAGACGCAAATCTATACCCGCTTCTCGATTTATGATCACCTATTCCCCCCCCCCCCCCCCCATTCATCTTGTTGAGGACATGTGGTCTGGTAATGCAGCAAAAACATTGTTTTAGGGGAAGAAATACCAAGTCTCAAACATTTTTGCACGAGATTGTAATCTGACAATATGTGTTTCAATCTTAATTTATTTTTGAGTCGGTTTTCTTTGATGTACCGCGGGTTGTATATAGGTTATCTACCTTGAATAAATAATTAGATCAAAGTTGTGGAAAAATCTCGACGAATCTCGACTTAAATTGTTTACAGTCAAAAGACTCTGTTAGAAAACCTCTTCAAAAATAAATTAAGTTAGTTAAATACCTCGAAAGTCGGGATGTATGTCGTATACAGCCCTCGGACGCTGCGCGTCCTAGGGGGTGGTATATGACATACATCTCTCCTTCTTGGTATTTAACTCTAACATACATACAGCAATGCACATATTTTCGTAGACATGACAGTTTTGGAACTTTTAAAAAAATATTATTTTAAGCTATTCAGTATGATCATATCCATCGTATATCATCCAGCAGGAAGGACATTCTAATTAATATGATGTAAACGGATTCCAATTTCCTTATCAAGTCAGAAAGCATGATTTGAAAAATGTTTTAGTTGCTACTGAAAGCTTATGTAAATATTTTTTTAGCTTGAAGCCTTTCTTCTCAAATTTCGTGCAGTAGCTCCAGTAGCGATAAAGCACGTAGTCGATAGTCACACCCAAACCACACCCGATGCATTGTTTAATCGCGTCAGAAAGTAGTACTATACAGTACATACCTGCGTCCTGTCTCCACACTCCGTCGCCTGTATCACAATTACACGTCTTCGTCTTATCATGACACGAGAGTGTCGTACCGCAAGCACAAGTAACCCCGCCGAGCTTCCCCCCACCCCAATAGTGGTGCTCAACCCCATTTTCAGAAACCCAATATGCTGCCGGCAGTTCGAGTTCGCGACGAGTTAGAAACGTCGTGTTGATACAGTTAAACTCAACATACTGCCGGCAATGATCGCTTTCGTCAATCAAAGCCCTTAAACTTTCAAAGTCCACGCCGTAGTCCAACTTATGGGCCCAACTTCGCGCCGAATACGAGAATCTGTAGGCTTCATCCATGATCTTTACTTGCCTGGCACTGCTTGTGTGATTCACTATGGTAACGGCATCTTTGGAGTTGGTCATGTTGCATAGAACCTTAAATTCGTGCAGTGGTCCCGTTCCATCCGCATCTACTCGGCAGTATGCATCTTCTTTCATCCCAAGTTCCTTGTACCCTTCGCAAGTCGATTGAAACATTGGAATCTGGCAATATCTGCCGCTGTAGAACCTCTTGCAATGACACGTGAAGTTATTTGAGCGCTGTTCACAACTGGATTTATACTGACAAGAACTGGGATGGCACAGACTTTCAAACGTGCACTTTCCAAGTTCGATGTTAACCGCTTCAACGTCCTTAAAAATTCAACGAGCCGCACAATTATTACCAAAGTTAACTTTCTTTAACATCACAGCCCTGGAACAACTAACAATTAGCTCCTTTCAATTGTTAACACTTATTAAGTAGTTAACTCCAAACGTGCTGTAACACGCAAACTAGATACAAACAATTCGAACGCAACTTTATGACAATTTGTGAACAGTTTTCAAACAACCTGCATTTCTGCAGACAAGTTGTAAGAGTCGGCGTTTTTAGAAGCCTGCACGCGTAATGTGGAAAGTCTGGAAACAAGTTGTGACAAAATATACTCCTAATTTCCTACAGGATTAACTCTAAACTAAAGCCATTTCCAACTTTCTGGAATTTCTAACTGCCTTAAAGCTCACACAGACCGGACGCGATTGGCCAACGCGACGCGATTTTTCGCGGATTTTCAAAAGCAAGTAAAACCATCATCGGAATGAAATTTGGTTAGATATGCGCACCAAACAGCTTAGATTGTTGAAGTCCTTCCGAAGATTGGAGAGAAATAGAAGAGGATTAAAGTTAAAAGACGTTGAAAATCGAGAATTCGCGTACGTCGGGCTGTCAAATCGCGTCCGGTCTATCTTGGTCTTTAAAAAACTACCTGTTGCCTATCCCCTTAGCCAGTACCTTGAAGTAAACTAAATTCAGCGATTTTAATTTTAATCTTACCTTAGGCAGGTTTACCACGTCAATTTTTGCCTCATTCACATGCAAGTCTCTCATACAACCCACGAATCCGTACATTTTTTTGTAGTACGTTCCTCCGCCTACATGAGTGAAGTTCTCGAAGTCCAATTTCTTTGCCTGGTCGCCGAGCAGAACTGCGTGAGCGTCCAGCGTGGTCTCGCTGCCGTTATCAACTCGAAAAGTCATCAGAGCTCGATCTAGAGATGCCTTCACCGAATGCCATTCGCCATCGTTAAAATTGGTACCATGTAACCACGTGCTGGTATCTAAAGTCAGCAGTTTTTTATTGGGAATATAAAATTCGAATTTCAACTTGCCTTTCTGCAAGTATAACCACACGGATATCTTCGGTCCATCTCGGTACATCAGCAGACCATTCTGGTCAAAGGTCCGAAACTTAAACTCAACTAAAACTTTATTGCGGTCGGGACTAGGAATTGTCAGATACGCGTACTCATTATCAAAACCTATTGGCTTGTAATCCTTTGCTGGACAAGAAAACGGAATGACACCTCCCTCAACTGTATACCCGTTCGTTTTCTTTTGTGCGTCCGAGATTAGATGGTATGCGTTGAATGAAACATCCGCGAGGCATCCGACAAAATTCTTCGTCAGCTTTGTCGCTTTACGTTCGTTGGTTTTCTTCCAAGTCCCACCGACATAAATTCTTACGTGTATACGCAGCTTTACGTGGGCCTCGAATCTCTTCGACATTTGAATGTCGACGGTTTTTGCCGGCCCATTGTCTAGGTGAATGGTGAGTTTGTGTTTGTCACGTATCATGAGGACGCGGTGCCAATCGTTGTCGCAAAGTTTATCGCCGAAGAAAAACGAAAATTCTTCGCCCATGTTTATCGTATATCTAAATTTGAAAATGAACAATGTTTCGATAAAAAAAACTAAGGCTTGGGGCTCTTCGTGACATCGCTTTTGCCAGGACAAATATGCTGAAATAAGCTGCCACGAATGAAGAAGGTTAAACTTGCCTAAAAGATCTTGTAAAATTACTGTCAAAGGTCTTGGAGCTAACTGATTTTTTCAAATGGCACAGACAGGCATAAAAAGCGATGACACTAGGGATATTGTTCCAGAATCCTTTACCGGCCGATAGTTTCAGCAAATATAAGACTAAAGTAATTCCGAATAAAGTGTGCATAATTAGACTTTACACAATTAAATACTGTATATTTCGAGTCATTTGACTCATCTTCAGCAGAAATTTTACAAGTATGGCGTTAACTATAAGCGCGTACTATTTAAATTGAACTTAGTATGCGTCAGCAAAAATTACGTGAGCAAATTAATTTAACGATTACGTTACAAGTTCTCTGCTGTTATATTGTTCAGCGGTATTAATTAAACAACTGCAGTTCTCTGCTTGCCTTTAGTCCATTATTTAATATGGATTTGCGTCTTTTGATGTGTAATGCTTCTTTGTAGAGTAACAGATTCCAGTTATTGGATGAGTCTATGATTTTTGAGTTGGTCATTACGAAATCTGTCAGTTCATTGTTAGTTTTACCGTCCAAATAGTTGGTGTCATAACAAGAATTTAAATGCTTGTTGACAGCGCTTTCTTGGTCTTTGTAAGCGTGCTCTTTCACCCGTTCGAGTAAAGTCCTGTCAGTTTTACCAATGTAGCTACTATTACATTTAGGACAAGTAAATTCGTAGACAACATTGGATTTGTTTTGCTTAGGAACTTTATCTTTGGCGTTAGTAAACAAGTTTAGTTTGGTTGCTGTTATTCTCGTTTTAATTTGTACGTTAACGTTAAGACAACGTAAAAGTTTCTTTTTGAAGCCACGTAATAGTTGTTCACCTCTTGTACCAATATATGGCATTTCTAACCATAATATTGGTCGATTGTCATTAGTTTCTGTCTCGTTGTTGTCCTCGTTGCTTGTAGATTGGTGTTGTTTAAAGCGTTTTATTAGTAAAGAGACAACATGCTTGGGATAGCCATTCCAAGAAGCAATTTTCTTTAAAATTTGCAGTTCTTGTGCGAGTTTGGTAGGTGAACAGATTTTATGAATGCGACTGAGGAGAGAGCGAATCCAAGCAATACGATGTTTCCATGGTACAAAACTGTCAAAATGTGTGTATTGTCCTGTAAATGTACGTTTTCGGTATAAGGAGAACTTGTTGTCGTCAAGATTTAGGTCAAGAAAATGAGGTGGCTCATCAGAAAATTTGTCATAGGTGAAGCGGATGTTATTGTCAAAAGAATGGAATTTGTCTAGTAACATATCAATATCATCATGCTTAATTAGTAGTAATGTATCATCTACATAGCGGCAATAGAATTTGATAATACCGCTACTAATTAAAGGATTAATTATGATTTTCTCAAATTCTGTGAGAATGATGTTCGCCAACACTGGACCAAGGGAACCTCCCATGCTAACACCGTCTATTTGTTCGTAATAGATATTATTACAACTGAAAATTGTTTTCTTACATGTGTCACGTATGAGCTTTCGTAGGGTCGATCTTTTCAATGTTGTTGATAGTTCTTTTTCATCAAAGATTCGCCTTTCGATGACTTGGAGGGTTTTTTCAAGAGGAACATTGGTGAATAATGATTCAACGTCGAATGAAACGTACTTGTATCCTTGTTTGAAATAGGATTGATCAATGGTTTCAATTCGAGTCTTAGCGTCAAACGTGTCCTTGATAGTGTGTTCATTAATCGTAAGAGGATGTAGTAGCTGACTGAGGTATTTGCCGATTCCGTAATGCGTTGTACCAGTCGTATCTATTATTGGACGAAACTTTGGTATGTCGTCAAACGGTTTATGGATCTTTGGTAAACCGTGGGCTCGTGCTGGTTTTGCCGATTTTGGTCGTATGGATTGATACGTTGCTTCGTCGATTTCACCACGTTTATGTAGGTTTCGCAAATATCTCTGGACACTACTTAATCTGGTTGGGGTTAGGTCTTCCTTGATTATTCGAAAGCGTTTACGATCTGAGAACAACTTTTGCATTGATGTTACATAATCAACACGGCTGACAATGACTACGCCATACTTGTAAAATTTCTGCTGAAGATGAGTCAAATGACTCGAAATATACAGTATTTAATTGTGTAAAGTCTAATTATGCACACTTTATTCGGAATTACTTTAGTCTAGGGATATTGAACTCGCAAGAGTGATCTGAAACCGAACATCTCTATAACTACTAACCCGGAACCAGACCTTTTACGCGTACACTATTTAAAGGAGCAGAGTCATCTTTCACGCATATTTTATTTCTTTATTTTCTTGCTATTTTACGAATTTCTTATAGATTCAGTTTGATTAAAGCACATAAATTGCATTATTTTTACCTTCTTCTGTATTCAAGAGACAACAGATGTGCGGCGAAATCACTGCAATTGCAACGGTTACATCCCGCCTCGATTTTTGCATTCTCCATGCTTTAAATACATTGTATACCAAATAAATTCTTTTGCGTTGATTGTCGCATAATTTCCTTCGACCTTTGTTATTCCGTTGCTTTTTTATCATCCGCAAATATCGAATTTCAGAACATGTTCGCCCTCCTTTGAAGACGCCATCTTGGATTCCGAACTTGAAAACGTTGGCCCAACACTTTCAAGTTTATTATGCGCAGAAGCATATGCGTGAAAGATGACACTGCTCTTTCAAAGCTCATTAACTATTCAGCGATTATTCACACATTACCCATAACACACTGCGCACCGCGAAAACGCCATGAAAACCTTACCATTGTTATGTAAGAAATACGTCAAACAATGCCGAGTAAGTGTGTCTGTGTTCACACACTTATTAGAGAAACTTGCTGTGTTGCATTGAATAGTGTCACCGAATCCTGCTGAATGTTCGAGGTCGATTGGCGTTTTTGTTTTGACAGCAAAACTGTGCAATTAAATAGCTCTAGCTCTTCCCATCACAAAGCACTAATAAATCTAATTGATAGCCTTTGAATATTTCATCGCCCGCAAACCACAACCAATTCCACTGCACTAACAGAACCACGGACAGCTGTTTTGGTCGCTGATAAATTTTGTTTCGATTTCAGAAGGCTTAACAACAGCTGTTTCAGGTTTGACTTTAAATCGTGCTCATGGCCGTAACTCTAATTAATTTGAAGATTTTTCACTTCTGTTTATATCGCTCCAAGTAATGAGAGATCCTAATATTTTCGTGTGTATTTGCTGCACAACGTCAGTTAGGTTATTCGTTCATGTTACGAGCATGGATGTTCCATTCCTTGATGCTAGTCGCAAAATTGTTATGGGATCAAACGCGGTGAGGTGCGGGCTATTTCAGATCCGTCAGAGCACCTTGATAATCAGGTGGAGATAAGGCATCGGTCATCATATATTGCGAATTGATATCAATTTTTTTCATAGTGAATATGGGAAATACGTTACAAAACAAAAAAAAAGATCAAAGAAAAACGTTTGAAAAAATAACTTTGAATACAAAAAAAACCGACATCAAGAAATGTCACTTCGTGGGCTGAAACGTTATTAAAGTAAGACGTAAGGCGAGCATATATAAACTTAAAAGGACTGGGCGCTAGATGCTCTGACGGTGCCCGCACCAGGCGGTAATTTAGAGACTGGTAACATGAAAGAACAACCCTTTTGAACAATAAATTTTAGTTATTTTCATTCTGCACTGAACTAAAATGTTGAAACTTCCGTGTCCAAATGTATAGTACTATAGTTGATTTTCCAATTCCAGTTTGCGTACTGCTAGTAATTACGAAAATTAAACTACTGTCAGCGACCATGCAAATATCCTTCCCTGCTGGCTAAGCGCCGTTTTAGATAATTTCAGGTAGCCATTTTAACTCCAAAAGTGGAGCAAAATAAAAAGGTACAGAATGACTCCTTTTTGGAGTAAAATCTACTCAAAATGGAGTTAAATCTACTCAAAATCGCACTTCGAGTGCGAGGCTCTTGCTGGATTTTAGTGATTTTCTCTGCTCCCTGACAGCAGTACAGCTATATACAAGCGGAAAAACATTTGATCTTATTACAGTAATTTGATCGATGATTCGACTCATTAGCGAACATTCAACTTTAATACAAACACGAACAAATGCAACAAAATTTCGCCGCTGTTTCTATGAATGAACAAACGACGCTAACTATATGCGATTCCCGGCCAGAGCTTCACGGCGGGCAATTAACATTTTGTCAAATTAAGATATTTATCGACAATCTACACGGGTTTTCTAACTAGGGACACCTGCTTGTATGCAAACGTCACTATAGGCGCCCATAGAATGATATACACGCACAAGAAAAACATGTTTACATTGTTTAATGACACGCAGTACTGTAAACGTATTTTGCTGCAGCCTTGAAATAATTTACTCTCACTTTTTTCCGTCAAAATACAAGAACCTCCCCACTTCTACTTCTGTTGTAACTTTCTATAGCTGTTTGCCAATTAAGAACAAATACGATGACGAAAACGAGTTTTCCGTATTTATGTGTACATAATTTGTAGAAAAGGATGCATTTCTGCATTTTAAGACACCAAAGCTACAAGCAAAACTCGTATTTCATCGCAAGTATTTGACTATAATTTGGAATAGTAAAAGCTACAGAAAAACAGAACAACTTACAAAAACGTTACAGCATGCTAGAGTCTACAGAATTGGAAGTGGGAAGGTTCTTGTATTTTAGCTTAAATAGAAATACGCTACATTCCTGCCCTTTTTATTTTCTATTAATCAAAAGTTAAACCGTCACTTTTTTCAAAACGCTTATTATGGCACCTGAACACACAAGTTTGTATTATATACAGGCGGTAAAAATCGTTCATATTAAGCCCATTCGTTCATATAATGGTTTTTTGAAGTCTATTTGGGTTCAATTTTGAATACATGATAGATATAACCATAGTAGCCCAGAGAACGCTGCGTGTTTTTATTCGCGTGGCGCTCGCGACTCATTGGTTTAATATAATGACTATTAAACCAATGAGTCGCGAGCGCCACGCGAATAAAAACACGCAGCGTTCTCTGGGCTACCTGTGATATAACAGAAATCGAAAGGATTTTTTCCAGTTATAAATTTCCGTGTCGTTAGCTACTTATTTTATAACTATGTCAATGTATATATAAACGAGTTAATTTAGTTTTGGTTTGCGAAATACAAAAGTCATGTCGACAGAAATGACATATATAGACAGAGCAAAATGTCTAATCACGCACAGTACCTCAGAAACTTACCACTACAGTCAGTCTGTTTCATCCAGAAGGAATCTTCACGATTATACATTTATATATATATATATATATATATATATATATATATATATATATATATATATATATATATATATATATATATATATATATATATATATATATATATATATATATATTTACACTTATGAGTGTACGATTATCGTGTATATTCGATAATTATATTATAAACTTCAATCTTTCATCATGACGACCAGCTCTTTGCATTCGTAATACTGCTCAAGTGCATAAACACTAATTGACCTCTAGAACATGCAAAATGCAATTGCAATTATGCAAAATATGGCATAAACGAGTAAAAACCTTTCAACTAAATTGTTGCTTTCAATAACCTATTTAACACCTGTCCTAATCAAGTCTTCTTAGGTTGCCTGCAAGCAGCAAAACTACAAGTAATAAACCTACTC
Organism: Muricea muricata; assembly: GCA_963855995.1. Taxonomy (NCBI): domain Eukaryota; kingdom Metazoa; phylum Cnidaria; class Anthozoa; order Malacalcyonacea; family Plexauridae; genus Muricea; species Muricea muricata. The sequence goes on from OY979722.1 coordinate 5,323,267, forward strand.
TACGGTCCAAAATTCATTTGTACCAGGCGGTTGTCAGGAATATTTGCAAATACCCGATTTATTTTGGAATGCACATTGTCGTGCAAGCCGTCCAGCCTCGCAGAGCAAGGCATGAAGAGAAAAAACGTATAGAGCAGCATAAACAAAATAATAGTTACGGCCTAAAGGTCATCCTTTCCTCACAAAAATTACTAGCCACAAATCCATTCCTCTCAATTCTTGGATGTGCGCTGATGTTTGGCTGTGACTGCGTGACCGATGCGACGTTTGCCTTGCGAGACTGTGAGGCAACGGATTAGCGTGTTTAATGCACAGCTGAGAAACTTACTGAGAACTGTACGACCTATCGTTCTACTCTCGCAGCGCCCCCGTTCCAAAATATGATGATATGCTAATATTAACAAGCGCTGTTTCCGAACACAAAATAAAACGTCCTTTATACAGACTTAACTCTCCAAACAAGACAAAGCAATCATATGTAAAGCAAAATAATATAAACCCACAAATTTGGAACGCACTTCATCATAATAATGAGTACTCTCACCTTAGCTTACAGTGGTAGAGTTCCAATGACACATACCCAACCCCATGTGCGTAAAATAGCAAGCCGTGCTGTTCAAATGTCTTAAATCGGACACTGAGGGTGTCCGATGCTCCATATATTGACGTATTTGTCCCAAGCAGATCGAATTTGACGTACTCCGAACCCCGAACGCTCATCTCCGCACATTGTGTAGAACAAAAGCAACACAATAGCAGCAGAGAAAAGATGGAACAATACCGATACATTTCTAATCGTTTGTGAACTTTTCACACCGTTTTAAACCACCTCCCACAAGTTCAGCGCATCTAACTATACTAACACTCATAACAAAAGGAAATAGACTCATTAACCGTATTAACCAATGACGGCTAGTGGTTAAATGATCGTCCAATCAAACGTTGGCATATTAAATCATATTTAGACTTTAGAATATTTAATTTCTATTGCTCATTAATATATTAAAGACTTATGTTTTCAAACAAAGGACAATGACTCAAAGGTACACGTGTTTTTAGTGCTTTATTTAGGCCATAAAAGCCTAAAGTATTTTCCACTTCAGTCATTCGTTCTGCCCGAGTGCTCTGGGTTCAAGAAATAAAAAACATATGCCACGTGTTGCTCCAACAGCCTTTAGGCTTTACCGTGCAGATGTAAATGCGTACACACAAGTCATGATGCACGATATTTCGTAAATAAACAACAAATTTATCCACGAAAATTCGTGATTCGTCTTGTGCAAATTTAGCCTCCGTCGCAAACGTTCTATGGCTCACTTGTTGCGAATTTTTGAGTTGAAAATGGTAACAATTTGCAAAGGTAACAAAGACTTTTCACGAAAAAGTGGTAACAAAATGATAACACATAATGCAAAGTATACGTACAAAATTTGCAAAAGTTGCAAGGCTATATTTTTCACTCACTTTATAAAGGATTCAGTAAAGGATTTCGAAAACCGACTTTGTAATTTTATTGATTTTATACACAGTACTCTTTTAGCCTTAATGATTGACTCACATGTTTCAATAACTGCAAGGTGATACCTGACAAAGACAAGCAGTTTGAGCTTGAACAAAATTGCCTTAATTAACAAGTTTGATTTTTCCGTGCTACAATTTGCCAGCGCTTCAAAATTCTAGTTATGCCATGAAGAAAATCAGAAGTTTACTCAAAATCGTCATGAAGAGGATGCGCGTGGAAGAAATGCTGACCCTAGCCTGTTCACAGACCTAACTCTAAAAGTTCAAGGTCTGTTAAGACTTGAAAGAGTGCTTGTCCTGACTGAGTTAAATGTGTTGATTATTTTAGGTTTACGTTGCTTCTATAGTGGAATTTATCGTCGGGATTCTTTACAGGAAAAAATGACCATGCTAACTTTAAAGCAAACTGAAAATTTTCTTCCAAAAAACGCCATTTTAGACATATCAATTCATTTATTATATTATAATGTTGCATAAATTAATTTTTCAAAACTTGAAGTTCAATTTACGCGCGGACATGAAATCTTTCACGTATTTCACGTATATAATCATTCCTACTTAGGTCTGTGCACAAGCTACGATGAGGGCCGCTACGAGTTTGGAACTGAATAATTGTGCTGCAAATTTCTTAAAATAATCATAGAGCAAAACAAGTAGCATTTTTAGAGCTCGCAAAACAAAGTTTATCCCTTTTATTGCAAATTACGTTTGACTCATATAATTCTGAGGGAAATAAATTGTTTTGCATATATTACCAATGTTTATTTTCGCGATCCCACATTATTACACTTGACAATATCTTTAATAAAATTATTTCTCTTCAATAAGATTGTACTGAATAACTAACAAACCTAATGGCTGCTGAGGTATTAGGTGACAATAGGTCTTTAAATTTCCTGGCTTTTTAAGTGGTTTAGAAACGTTTTGCATTCTGCTAACATCATATGTTCTTGAGAACAGTTGTGCGCATCCTCGAATCGAATTTTGTACTAAATGGACTTATGTCCATTTGGACAAATTTAATAAAGTTTCTTAATTTTCATGTTAATGGTTTTAAGTAACTCAATTGAATTAAAACACACACCCTGGTAAACATACACAATGTATTAACTGGACCACTGTTTCTTCATATTTTGTGTGAAAAGTCGTTAAGAACGAAACACGTGTAACGACATATCATGACAGTTACTCCAATATAATTCACAGCTGGGATTCCTCATCAGAGGCTGAAACCACAGTGATTAGAATGAAACAAAATTTAGCTCAGAACAGAGAAGTTGATGAGATGAGTACAAACACTAACTCACCAACTAATTCGATGTTATTAAAACAATAATTAAATGGAAGGGTTTTGGTTACTTAAAATGGCTATAAATGCATTAGGATAATGATAGCATCACCTAAAAAATTTAGTGACCAATATTTATCATTTATGTACCCGGAGCGAAAGGGATTCGGTGAAATATTTCCTGAAGTGATGATATTTCATCACTGAAGGAAATATTTCGCCGAATCCCCCGAGCGGAGGGTCTATAAATGATATATATATTATACCGAAAATCAAAAACTTCCGTAAGAATAAACTTTTAAGTTCTTCAAGAACATACCTTCGTGAATATGATGCTTTAAAATACAAAATAGCCAGATCTTTGTTTGTTTTTATAACGAGAAGAACAGAAAATTCCTTTTAATTTTTTAAATATTTGTGTTTCAACGCCCTTGCCCTCCAAAATACTTTATAATTATTCGTGAAGTTGAAGTGTCTTATGGTGCACATAACATGAATTATTAGCTTTGTGTATGTGCTACCGCTGGTCATTGCTTGCCGTTCATTTTATTTCGCGCGAAAATTAAAAAAACGCGCGATTGCACCTGTTCTTTCCACATTTTTACAACATGACTCATGTGCATGACTCATGTACAATACTTGTACATGAACAGGACAATAATAATTTACAAAATAATTGTGGTAATGTTAAGAATACCGACATTTAACATTGGCAATACATGAATCCACCGCGGCAAAATAATTATATCAATGGTAGTGTTCGATTTTGCCCCGTGTTTACAGAGGGTGATAAAGGGGGGGGATTGGACCACGTTTCATGAGAGGAAAAACAGCCATTTCACATTTGACAGGTAAAAAATTAGTAATTTCACGAAATTTAATGAACTCGTTTTTAACTGTGTAAATTTAATGCGTTTCTTAACCTGTCAGCCTATTTTTACGTTGTAGAAAGTAAAAAGCACCATTGAAAGCTCAAATTCGGACGAATTTTTGTAAAAACAGCCAATATATGTAGAAAAAAATAAAGAAAATAAATGCATTTAGTAAAATTGTTGTAACCAATGCATTGTACTTTGTTCTTTAGCACTTATCCGTACTCGTCCAGTTGCCAATCACGGCTCAGGGATAGGCATGTAAATCACATTTCACGACTCAAAAATTTGCCAAATCTCATTTCCCAACCACAAATATTGGCAATTCACGGCTCACGAAAAAACCCTTTACCACCCTCTTTACATGAGAAAAATCTGCCTTGGTGTAATACCATTAAGACTGGTTCGTTGCAGTAAACAACGGTAATAAATTGTTGTAAAATCAACAACACAATATATTTATGCAAAAACATAATGCTGCAATTGAGTAAAAGTAAAGATATAACATGATCGGAAACCAAAGAGAATAAGTGTCGGTGTGTCGCATGGTATAGATTGCATGGTAGGGGTGGTTGCAGTGTTACTCCATTTATTGTTACTCCTGTGCGGTATGTTGGAGAGAGATTGTAATTTTTACAAAATGCGAGTCAGATCGAAAATTAAGATGGATATATATGTCGACTCAAAGCTCTGTTTTCTGAAAGCTCTGAAAAATTCGGCATTGATTTGTCCGTGCTTTATTTCGTAAAACCATTTGCAAGCTACAGTAAATGTAATGACACGAAATTCTGCCCAGCGTTATTTTGATTGCATTGCAAAGACTGCTTAAAACGACAATTTTCGTGTCATAGGCACTTTAACGCAAAAACGCGTTTGTTCAATTTGTAAAGTGCATGTTTTGTGAGAGTAACTTTGTACTTTAATAATAGCATAATTAATAATACTTTGTTATTTTGAAAAAGTGCATTCCGTTTACCTGTTGTTGTTTTTTTTTTAAATTCAGCAGTGAGATTCATGGCCAGCGGCACATACACAAATTAAAATAAATAATTCATGTAATATGCAGTAATATGGCACATGGGTCATGGCTTTATAGGATACCCTAAAGGTCGAAATGTCGAGAGAGCACTGGGACCGAGCCCCTGTGTTTTGTGTATCCCCATACATATAATAACTATCAATATCGAATCATTCTTGGGTTGTCACATTTCTCACTCACTGGGACTGTATCTACTTCACCAAATTTAGCTTTAGCTAAATTTGGTGAAGTAGATACAGTCCCAGTGAGTAAGAAATACACAAAACACAGGGGCAACTCGGTCCCAGTGCTCTCTCGACATTTCGACCTTTGGGGTATCCTATAAAGCCATGACCATGGCATATGAGTCGATGTGCCATTCCTGTTTTTAGGCGCAAGTCTTTTCGTATATTTCACCATTTTTGTTTACGAAAACTCGCCAATCTGTGCTTGCGTGTACAAGCGTTGCCATGACAGCGTGAGATATTTACTGTATCTCACATTGACATATATACATCTGGACTGCCAGCTCGGCCTTGAAAAACGTTATCAAAGATAGCCGAAATATGAGAGTGTTTGCTCATGAAGTAGACTGCTGACCAGTATCATTTAAGAGCCAGCGATGTTCAATCACTCTCACATTCGTCATTTTTCGTCAGTATTCGTCAGCCTTCGTGATTTTCAACTGAAAACGAAAAATTCAAGCGAAAATATTGCGAGCAGGCAGTCCAGATGTATTTATGTCAATGGTATCTCACTTTAAAAGTGAGATATAGTGAGAAATCACCTCATCACGTGGCAGAAATACAATATTTTGATTGGACAATTTGAATTTGAGGTACAATATATAGAGAATAATACATGGGCGCGCGGAAATACCAGATTTATTTCGAGTGTTGAACATGATATCAACACGAGAAATAGATCTGGTATTTCCAAGCACCCATGTATGTTTCTGTTTATTATATAAACTACAGGTTTTTTATCAATATAAAATGTCCAGAAGCTATGATTGGTGATTGTTTGAAAAGCGATAATTTTCGCATGTGAAATTATCATAAATAGTCTCACATGTGAGATTATCAGTTTTATCAGTGCCTGCAATCCTTATAAAGCACTGTACTTTATATAATAAAATGAAATATATATTCCCACATTTCAGCTAAATACTTTCTCCGGTAAGCACAAACGGTCAATACAGAAAGAATGAACGAAAATATGCACAAAATCTTTAAGCTAACTTTTCTACAGGCTAATCTGCACGACACAATTGCCGTACCCCACGCCTGCATGTACAGCAATTTCAATTAAGGTTGTCTTTCCAAAGCGTAGACTGTGTGGAACTACGAGCGCGCAAGGGATGATGAATTGCTGTTTATTTGGGCCCTGAATAAAACCTAGCGAATTGTCTTTGTAGCAAGCAAACTTGACTCATACGTTTCCTAGATGCTGTTTCACAGAAATAATTCCGAGTTTAGAGGAGAAATAAGCAATATTCCTTCATCCCTTGCTCGCTCACACTATATAGTTTACGCTTTTGAAAGGACAACCTTTATTGAGTTAACTGTATAGTACTTGCGAAATACAAGTTGGTTCCAAAGGTGAAAATCCTTAAAATTAACCATCTGAAAAATTAATATATTCCGACTAAAATTTATACTTAAGTTCATGGCGGGAACCCTATCATCCAATTGCTAAACAATTTAAATAAAAACACGAACTTTTGGCATATCGTTGCAACCCGCAGGCAACGGGAATGGAAAGGGACTGCTACTGTACGGCTGTTACGCGTGTCATTATGCAGCCAGTGAATGAATGCATTGGTGACCAATGAAAACGCTGAGCTCACAGCTCCGCCATCTGGCCAGTCAATGCCATAAAATCCTTATTTTAGGGGGGGGGGATATTAAGGGGGGGGGGGATGTTGCACTGCTGAGTGGTCCTACTCTTCATTCACTATTATACTGCGTCCCCACTTAAGGCCCTGTCACACGGTGCAATTTTTCTTGCAACTTGCAATGCAATTCTACTCTTAAAGTGCTTATGCGACGAAATTTCACCCCAAAGTTTTTTTGACCTCAGTGTAGAGATAACGTAAAATGAATTGGTAACTTCTTTTACAGAAGTTCATTGTCTGGCTTCTTTCGTGAGAAATTTAGCTTTGAATAATATGCAAATATCATACTTATGACATCATAGTGCATAATGTATTTTAATTTTGTCGAACAAAATTCCAAAATTATAACTTACAAATTCTGATTGCTGTATTTTAGTGCAACTTTTGGAAATTTATCATGGATACTTTAAGAAAAATTCCTACAGCACTAAAAACTCATTATGCACTGTGATGTCATAAGTATGATATTTGCATATCATTCAAAAACAAATTTCTCACGAAAGAAGCAAAACGATGAACTTCTGTAAAAGAAGTTACCAACCCATTTTACGTTAACTTAATACTGACGCAATAAAACTTTGTGGTGAAATTTCGTTGCACAAACACTTTAAGAGATTTAAATTTGTGAAAAATATTTGGTATGTTAAACATATATTAGAAAACTGTGATGGGAACATGTATTTGCCAATTTTACATCTCCCAAGAGTAGAATTGCATTGCAAGTTGCAAGAAAAATTACATCGTGTGACAGGGCCTTAATTACTACGAAGCTATCTGTGTCCCACACTAAAAGTGGGTTAACAATATCGGTTTGAACCGGCGAAGACTTGCAATTCAAAATGCATCGCAGCCCAGCAACTACATTTGTTACTTTTCCTCTGCAGTTAAATGTTATTTTATTTTACATAGAGGCATAGAGGCATGTCAAAGGTTATAAATATAAACAGCAGAGTACTTTCTTTACTGGACAACGTTTAAAATCACGTCGTTAAATAAAATTACTGTCATATCGATTACTAAAACTAAAGCCCGGAAAAAAAACATGAAGCGGACACGTGGAAACAGAAACTAGACACAATCGTGCCTGCATGGTCTTATTCGGTTAGAATCGTTAGCCCGTTTTCTACTCACTTACTTTTTTAGTTGACCTTGAAGGCAATGCATTGGAACCTATGCACATGCTAAATTCATTATTTACACCCAGTTAATTGGAGGTAAATTGACCAATCAGAAATGAGAATACATATAAAAAAATTATAATTTACGATTTGCAGAGTTAATTTGATCTTACTATAAACAATTTTGTGATAAGAAATTGCAAAACAACATTGGGGCTGAAATCAGCAAAGAATATAGAACATATTAACAAGAAATTGAGCATGAGAAAAATGACCAACTCCTTTTTTCACGAAGGTATTTACTGTAGACAACATCCGATTTTGTGGTTAGAGGAAATTTTAGTGTTACAAGACCTTATTGTCATTTTTTGTTGACTCGACAGTAAAATAGCAAAGAATATTACTGGTTCTAAAAAGGTGTAATTGTATGCTACGCAAGCTACTATTTATGGCCGCATGCACTGAGACAACCCTAGCAGACTAAACGAATTTTATTGTCATTTTTCTATTCCCAGCAACTTTGTATTCTATCAACTATATTTTGAGAGACAACAACAGGCATAGAAGTGAGGTTTTGCTACTGATATTTTACTAGAATTTACCTACTTAAGCGAATTCGAGCTACGTTGATCAAATACAGTATTCTCATTTGTTTTCACTATCGTACACTTACACTATTACATCTGGCGAGCAGTTAGGGGGAATTTACAAATTGGTCAACAGTGCATCATTCACTAACGCCTCCCTGCTCTTTGACAGCAGTCGAACTGCTCTCGAACATTTTTGTCTTGCTAAAAGTTTCGTCGCTTAAAGTTTCTACATGCGTGTGCCAGGACACCAATTAAGCTCTTGACTCACTTGAGATGAACCAGCATCTTGGAATTTTGGGAATAACCCTTGATTTCATGACAATGATCTACGGAATTGCAGGAACCGGACACAATACTCGCTATCCCCTGAAGGCAACTGATCTGTTAGACGCTGGATTGACCTACACAACTTAATCCGATAGATGGACGTGGTATAAATTTCGCTAATTTAATCTGTCAAAATGCCGGAAAAAGTGAACTGATTTAATCTATTTTGCGTGTTTGTGGATCGCGATTAAAATATTTCGATGCTCTAACCTACTCTATGTATTTTAACTATCTTTTGAGCAGGAGTTTAAACAAAATTAATATAGTTTCTTACAAGAAAAGGTTTCAGTTCAATCCAGTCTATGAGATCAGTTTACTACTTTATACAATGAAATGGACGAAGTGAAGAAACTAGTCGTAGTACATTGATAATTTTATTCGAACGAAAAAAGTAAAAATATTCGCCTCGATTTGTGGAAACACACGTAACATTGCAACAAATGTACCAGGCGCTTCCACAAGTCGAAAATAATATCATTATCATCAAGTACCAACAAAATATTAATGGTTGAATGCAACTTAAGTAAGGACGAAAAGACATATTTCAAGTGGAAATCAAGTTCGTTCAGCGCAAACTTTCTTTAGCATGTTTGTTTACACGAGGTCCCCACTGTTGCTGTAATTTTAATGTAACTTATCGCATTCATCATAAATCAAGAAAGAAAAAAACAAGCATCAAATCCAATTATTTAGCTCCGAATTTCGATGGGATACTTTGGAATCATCTCCAACCGAGTTACGAACGAAACTTATTTCAAACTTATATCTCGTGCAGTTTTAGGGGTTAAGGAGAAATAACAAGCGACAAGCACTTAGAAAAATATATGCCCAGTCGCCAACCTGCTAATCACACAACAGTAACGCTAAGCGGATTTGAATTCCACCTTGGAACATGGGAATGTTGTAAAGTATTTTTATCCGAAAAGTTTCTTCAAATGTATTCCTGGGTTAATAATCAGTATTCTTGAATAGGTAATCAAAACAGAAAATCGTCGAAATATTTCCATACGAGTTTGACGTTTACATGCATCTCACTAACTGTGCAATATTGATGTGACGTGCCTAAATCTTATTGCTCAATTTTACAAAAGAAAGAAATAAAGGATATCAATTAAAGAATTGGAGCAATTTCACTTTTGGTTCAGCCACGTGAGTTGCACACAAACGTCAAAATTATTCCACACGGACAGTTTTTTGTAGGAGATAAAGAAGGAGGGACCGGGGGGAGTGAGCGAGCTTGTGAAACAGTTCCTGCACTTCTCATAATTGACCTTACTATTTCAACTGACCAACCTGTTACCGCGAACGAATTAATAATCACTGCGATACCAGCGGTCAGTATACTTTGTACAAAGCGCATGCGCAAATTGATGATCCAATCAAATTACAATATGCAACGGACGGGGGATCTGATCAACCACGACGGCGACGAGGAAATTTTCAACCATTGAAGAGCTCGTCAGCAAATAAACGGTCGTAGATGGGCGTTATTATATAAATCTAATAATTATATTTACTTATTCACACGGGGTTCAAATATACGGAGGTTTAGTCTACGCTATGACTGCAGTATCCAGTAAAATTTAGAGTTCAACTGCAAGTCATTGTGTACTAAATCTCCTATGGACACCTCAAGTCAGAGCAGTTCATATTGACGGAGATGCATTCTTTGAATAATGTCACGGCAGTCATTAAATACCCTTCGGATGTTTTCCGTATCCACAGCACACGTAAAATGAGGATAACAATAATGTTTTCCGTCCCCGTTCGCTGTACTGATCCGCTACAAACGAACAATTATTCAACAGTCAGAACATATACTGGATTCTTTGTTCTATGGGCATCGCTGAAATACAAGACTTCCTGAGGTGTGATATATTCACATGAGAAGATATTGTGATTTATCATATAGTAGACGGGGAGATACTAAAAATACAGTGAGATATTTTGCGCCATATCTTCAATTACGATGATATCGATCTGGGGCCGGTTGTATCAAAGGCGTTTAGCTTAAACGGTGAATAAGTCAAAAATGTAAAACAAGTTTGCATGTTGTGTAAACAAACAAGCTAAAGTTATTTGGCCTGAGAAGAACAATTATATATAAAACGAAATATTTATTTATTAAACTCATAATTTTGGTTCCGTACTAGGTGTAAAAGTGATTTTTAAATTTCACTTATCCATCGTTTAAGCTAAACGCCTTTGATACAACCGGCCCCAGGTGATCATTTCCCGGTAAAACAATTGTGTTTTCAAAATGGCGATGTTTGTAAGAGAATAAATAAGAAATAAAAAATAAAGGTGCTTTGTCGAGGAAATGAAAATAGTACAAGAAAACCTAATAATGATGCACAGTCGCTCTTTGTGTATAAAAAAATGATGTAATTTGTTGAAATCAAGTTTTTAGCATCATCGTGGTCGAAAATTGATATGTTTACCGACTTGTAGTGCATGACTATATGATAAACAGAAAATTACACGGCTGTTTGAAGACATCATAGTTAATAGAACTAGATGGTTTGGAAACCCATTAGAACTTCAACATAAGTCATTATCTATGTTATTGTTCTGGTTTATGCAGAAATAAGGTCCTTCATCGTCACGTGCGTATTGTATTTTTACCTAACCAACCAATAACAACGTTTATGGAACGTTGGCCATCCGCGACTAGAACAATAGGGTAATTCGATAATTGCTATTGGTGAATTTGGCAAAAACACAATACACACGTGACGATGAAGAACCATATTTTGCATAAACGTTGACCAACATAGATAATGAGATATATTGTTATTCTAATGAGTTTCCAAACCATCTACTCTATTAACTATGAAGACATGTAGTTTATCTTGTGGTGAAAACAATATTTTACTCATTCGCTGCGACATTCAAAGATAAATAGCATATCTTCAAACCGCCGTGTATTATATCTCCATTTGTTATATGTGCAGTAATTCAACACCACAGACGCACTGTAACGTCCAAACAGTAGAAACTAAAGCAAGATAATTTCCCGGTCATTTAGGTCCTTATTTATGAATGCAAGGTATTTCAAGGGCCTGAATTTTTGTTTTCAAACTTAAGGACATTTGCGGTTTGCACATCAACAGGTACAGTTTAAATAACTTATACTTACTAGAAACTCATCTCGGATAAAATATTTCGCTCTTGTTACTTGCTCGTCATCGTCTGGTTCTGACGTTGCTGAGACAAAGAAAATAGTGAATTAGACAAAGAATGCGCGAGTGTTAAAAACAAACAAACAAGAAATGCACTGTCATACTACTTTCAGTCAAAGCAAACCCTACGGACAAAAATATTTAGTTTATTATTTAATATTAAATTGTAATCAGTGCGCGAGCCATTGCATTTATTATTTCTATTGCAATTTGCCGTCGTGCATATTGAGTAACAAGTATAAAACTATTTAACAATTAGATTACGAGCTCGATATCTCGATAGTTCATGAAGGGAACATTCGGATCAACTATCACCGCACAGGAATCTTGAGCTCGTAATCTAATTGTTTTAGAATAATAGAGATAAAAGAATGATTTAAGTAATCTTGTTAAAAGAACACTAGAAATTGTCTTCGTATTGAAAAATAATACACCAGGAAAACTATCCTTTTGCCATTCGCTGTACATGGAGGAATAGATAGCGATTAGAGTAGCCATCTAAGATATAGCATTTGTAATAGTATATTAGTTGTGGTATGATTCTACTAATACCATCTATAACAAGCGAAAGCTTTTCAATAGATAGGTGACCAGGTGCCGGTTGTATAAGACTCTATCACTTTCTAACCACAGTTTTGCAGTAAAATAGTGATTAAATACATATACGTGGTTCTGAGTTGTTGACGTTCCATTGAACCACCTAAACTTTAATCACATTTTTATGCAACCGGCCCCAGGCCTTCAAAATTGGAGGAGCAACCAGAATGCGACTTATTTGGATATCGATTGCTTTTGAAACCTAGGCAGCTTTTAAACAATTCAGCAAAACCAACCGCCAATGTCAGGTATCAAAATATGAGAAAAATGCACGACTATAAAAACAATGTCGGCGTGATATCGAGAAGTTCTTAATGGAGCAGTGTCATCTTTCACGCATATTTTATTTCTTTATTTTCTTGCTATTTTACGAATTTCTTATAGATTCAGTTTGATCAAAGCACATAAATTGCATTATTTTTACCTTCTTCTGTATTCAAGAGACAACAGATGTGCGGCGAAATCACTGCAATTCCAACGGTTACATCCCGCCTCGATTTTTGCATTCTCCATGCTTTCAATACATTGTATACCAAATAAATTCTTTTGCGTTGATTGTCGCATAATTTCCTTCGACCTTTGTTATTCCGTTGCTTTTTTATCATCCGGAAATAGGGGGGGGGGGGGGGGGAGCCCTGCAGATACTAATAATTATGATAGATTTGACGCGCCTATCGCGTTAAATACTAGGGAGGTTTAGCAAAGAGACGTGACGTCAATGCGACGTAAAATGCCGTGATTACCCATCTCCAGATTTGCTCACGGCATTTCCACATCGTTTTTCCCTCGCTTTGGCATTGTCATGGCGTTGTGTCGTCTTTGCTAAACCTCTCTATTAACGAAAGGGGGGGGGGGGGAGCCGCGGCTCCCTCGGCTCCCCCCTGGCTACGTCCCTGATGCTCGCCCTCCTTAAAAGACGCCATCTTGGATTCCGAACTTGAAAACGTTGACCCAACGCTTTCAAGTTTATTATGCGCAGAAGCATATGCGTGAAAGATGACACTGCTCCTCTTTGACATTCAAAATATATCGCACACAGACTTACCATCAGGAGGTGTTCTGTATCTAGCGAAATCTGGAAAATAATCTTCAATTTTTGATTTCCCTGCTCGTACTTTATCACGTAACAGGTCTTGCTTGTTTAGAAATAGGATTACTGAAATTGTTTTTAGCCATCTAGAAATATGAATGAAAATAACGGTCAGGAATGCATGTCACTACATCTAGAAAATTGAGCTGTACATATCTGAACAGCGAACTACAGTTATTTTAGGCTTATGGAAAGAAAGTGACAAGAATTCAAAAATTGATATTTAGGTGAAGGTCGAAAAAAGATATACAGTAAAACATTTGAAAATAATTTGCTAATCAAATTGTCATTTAGTTCAAATCGACCTCTACAAAAACGTCTACACACTCTTTGCAGCTTGTCTCGAATCTCGAGATATTTTGATTAAATTCATAAATTAGCAAGCTGTCCGCCATCTTGGATTATTTTCGATATGCATGTTACGTCACAAGCAGGATCAGGCAAATAATTCACCCATGCTGTCATGTAGTGCGATTAAAGTTATATTTCAGTGTCAATTTCTTACACCATTTCACACCGTTTTAAGCATCTACTTGTTGTTTGCATCCTGGGAATTAGTTTTTGGCGAACGCCAACTTAACGCAATCGTGAGATGAACTACCATTTTATTATTCTACCAATGTATACAACCAGTACCTGTTATTCCAAATACTTTTGAACAGTTCCAACGATTCTTTTAATCGGTTCTGAAAAAAGAATTATTGAGATGAAAATATCAAGTAAAAAATTCATAGCATCATCCCCTGTTTAAAAAGAAATACATACAAAAGTAAATTGGAACAACCAAATTTATTAGGGGAGGGGGATGAGAGTGGCTCACATGGTATATGCATCTATTTTGACAGAACTGAAATTCTAACGGCGTTTTTGATATCGAGCAGAAGAGCTTATAGTTGCACTTAAAAACAGAGCCGTATATAATTCTATTTCCATCCTCAGAAACCCTTTCAACTTCGCCTGTAAGAAATAAATCTGTTCCCTTTTCTTGAATTTATCAGCTGTCACATAAAAGCCACCGCTGTATAAGGGATTAGAAAAATACTAATTTCCTAGCGTCAACTATATTTATTTTCCGCCAATTCGTCGAACTCGACTTTTTAAAAACAAGTATACAAATATTTTTCCCATCATTCCTGAATTTACAGACAATCTGTCTATACAATGCGACGGACACGGTATAAATAGAAACGAAGAATTCAATCCAATGGATACATTTACATAAGAAGAATATGCATGCAGACACACAAAAGATGAAATTTACAATCATGTTCTCAGTTATCAAGGAATAGTGAGAAGTGCGCAGAGGAGCAACATATTAAAAGAACAAAATAAAAGATGACAGCTTCTTTTATGTTCAGTTTTATTCTCACCTGACTTGGGTCTTCCCGCAAAACGAGGTTGTAACTACTGCACGCCACCACATAAATAATTGCCGTAACATCTGCGTAAAAAAAGACACTTCTGTTTACACCTAAGAATTTCTCACTATTAATTTACGAAAATTTAGAGGCTGATTCGACTTTATAATCCAATAGAAAATACCAAGGAATTCTGAAATTTCCCACGTTTTTAGCGGGAGTTACCATTGCGTCGATTACAAGTGGGGCCGCGAGATAACACTAACAAATCAGAATGGAGGATAAAAACAGAAAATCACTCAAAATGGCACGTTAACCACTTAGCCAAGCACCGAAGAATGCCAATTTCACAATAAGCATACTGGTAACAAGCATAACTATTCTCGTGCACTGTAATAGTTATGCACTGATAGACAACCTGTACTCAGTCTTTACACAGCATGCTTCCATATCTAAACCTCGCTATATCAACAATAGCGCTGGACTATACACGAGTCTCGTCTAAGTCTTGGCCCCAATTACAGCAGGCGCACTGTAAAGCATATTTCTGGCAGAAGACTAACACTGACCATTAAAACATTGAATCCACTTTCTCCTTTCATCCCTCTGTCCTCCTACATCGAACATACTGGAAAAACAAAAAAGAAAATTAGCTGCCTGTACAACAGTTCAGGTTTTCTAAAAAAAAATCAGTTTGAACAATACGGTAGTGCACCACAAATAAGATATACGAAGGCAAACGTCACAAACAATGCGTGATTAACAATAATGTTAGACAACAACTTCTTGGGTGATTTGTTCGTTGGCGGACTGCTCCTCAACTGTAGAAAGGAAGCTTGCATATTGTTCATGGATTTTTACAAAAAGATTAATTACACATAGCAACACGTACTGGAAATTAACTTTATCGACTTGAAATTTCGTTTCGACAATA
This sequence comes from Muricea muricata, assembly GCA_963855995.1. Lineage (NCBI taxonomy): Eukaryota > Metazoa > Cnidaria > Anthozoa > Malacalcyonacea > Plexauridae > Muricea > Muricea muricata. The sequence continues at coordinate 5,339,059 of OY979722.1, forward strand.
CCGGACGTCAGAACACGACATCTTAGCAAGTCCTGAAAAGAAACGAGTTATATTAGAAAAAGCGAGTGCAAATTGAAATATGTTCGTAATTCATCTACTTGAACACGACGGTAGTGGTGTCTAGGCAATTCGAAAACAAAAGGGGTGGGTAACAGGATACTGGTACGGCAGTGAATAAAATACCGATCTGAAATGTGATTTATCATTGGTTGTCCTGACTCGAAAATATCACAGATTCACAGAATACTAAATAATCAGAAGGCCCACTTAGCACCACTTTTATGCAGTTTACTGGTCTAAATAATAGCGATAAACAGTCAAGGGTTTTACAGGGCAGAAAATCCAATTGACTGGCCAGAACCTGCATACGGACACAAACGTCAAAAGTTTCGAGTCGAGTAACCCTTCAGTTTATTTCCTATTAGGTGCTAATATCATTCTACTTTATCTTTTTTCCAACCAACTGAAACTTTATGCAAAATAATCAGTGTTTTTATAATCTTATCAGTATGTATGCGGAACTATCGTCACATATCTGCTATCTATACGGAATTAAAATGTAATGGATTGACCTTTTGTATATCTACTTTAAGGGTTAGTTTCACTACTGCATCAGGTGTTGACAAAATCACTATTCAAACAAACCAGATTGCCTAAACTACAGGCTTTTCTCCATTTACGCGTTTTTCACATGTACGTACACGCACGTAAAAGTCTAAATGAGTTTCAATATTACATTTGAAATGAACAAGTATGTTGATGGAGACAATTCAGCATTCGCTACTAGTTAGCATACTTCTGTGATTTTATTTGTTAAATACAAACTACTTAGGAAGAGTTTAAACGTACGTTAAAAGCAGCCTTATTCGAAGCACAACTCATGTACGCTATATTTAGAACGTTTACATAACGTATGACGTATATATTACGTATGTTGCTCCTACAGCTGGAGAGAAACAATACAGAGTTCGTACAGGTCAAGAAAAATAGGATAAATAATAGCAGGCATCCAAGGACAAAAAGTGCCTAAAAATTAAGTTCAAATTGCATCGCAATGTAACACAGCAATTTAACAACATGGCCTTTTCAATGTACAAAACCCCATAAACTAAAGGAAGAGAAATTCAAAAACTCAGAAATCCATTTATATGAACACATGAACTTTCAACGCAAGTATCTGGTTTGAAATTGATGGATAGGACATTCAAGACAGACAAAAGAGGCCGAGGGTTAAATAGAAAAAATACGGCAAACGCAGAAATTTACATTTTATGATTTGCCAGAGCTCGCTCTCAAAGATTATGTGATACAGCGATACCTAACAAGCTAATATATTCACCAGTCGTTATATGTCCGATCGTGGCCTAACTTCAGTATGTCCCATTTCCAACAAAAAATTAGCTGCGGACCCTCTTTTTCATCGTCACGTACTTCATCTTACCTGATCTGAAGGCATGTATGACGGTTCTCGTACTAATTCTACTCTGTCTAAAAAACTGAAAAGAAATAAACAAGATTAATAAATTGCAAGTGACAAATTTTATTCATATTAATGCAGGTGCAACTAGTACTGCATGTCGCTAAACACGTTTAAACAGAAAAAGAAAACAATTTGCTTGGACAAGTATGCCATAGTGAATGAAGTCGCACAAGTCACGGACAGAGTCGTTGACTTAATATAGAGTGGAATCACACATATGTTGAATTTCAAGTCGGGATCAGTTGAGAAAAACTCTCAACAGCCTTTCTAATGCCTTTGTGACGCCGCTGCAATACTACTCAGCTCACAAGAGCGAGCGTAGTTGAAGATAACGAAAAAGATGGCGGATGAACATTTTACTAGAATGCATTGCGGCCGAAAATCGTTTAAAAAGCAAATTGACGTTTTTTGAATGGCAAGTACAAGGGAGGAGGTTATTTTCTTTGTTTTGTTAAAGATTTAGGTACTTAGGTGGGTAATAATTCCGTGTTCTCAGTACGAGAAATTAAATTTTAATCCAAGCCCTAAATCTAATCAAATTTTCAATCCGTCAAAGTTAAAACATGACAAATAAAACCCTGGTTAGGATAAGGGTTTGGGTTAGGGCTTGGATTAAGATTTATATGACAACACGGAATTATTGGTAATAATTCCATGTTCTAATATAAATCTTAATCCAAGCCCTAATTTAAACCCTAATCCTAACCAGCATTTTATTTGTCATGTTTTAACTTTGATGGATTGAAGATTAATTTCGCGTACTGAGAACACGGAATTATTACCGAATTATTACCGTTAGGTGTTTCTCTTGGCGTCTTTTGCTTGATGCCCGCAATGCATCCTGGTAAAATGTACATGCTGTCATCTTTTTCGTTATGGTCAATTGTCCGCTACCTCCGTATCTCAGTGAGAAGAAGCATCGCAAAGGCGCAGGTAATACTCAATGCATTTTTTTTCATCTGTTTCTGGCTGAAAAATTTCAGGGAAGACCGCCCCATGTACGTCATTTTAAAGAAGGGTTGACGTCATGAATTAATCAAACCCTCATAGTCCTTAAAAAAACTGCAACAACTCAATTGTGTGGCTAGGTCGTATATTTAATAATTTTTTATGTAGCGTTGCAAACTTATCTCTATAGAACTTGTTTACAAGATAATGAAACTGATGACGCACAAGTAACAAGAAAAACATGCTCGATACACAAAGTCTTGAGATACAGACATTAAGTTGCCAAAAATTAAGTCCAACGTACGTCATATGTCTTGATCAATTCAAGAGCGAGGAGCCTTTTCTTGCCGACAAATCGAATGGGCAGACAACGGCTAATGTCGCTAACCCGTTGGCCTCTTCAGATGGCCACAAAAGATTGGCACGAAAGGAAAATCACATTGAAAACACGACATAGAAACACCGAGTTCCGAGTTCCAGGAGCTTTTAAGAAACAGTGTAAGTTGATTGTGTAAGATATGAGTAGCCCACGCGAGTAGAAGAATGTTCGTTTTTTTAGCCCCAACGTGAGCACATGTCAAAGTTTATATTATGAAAAGAATTTACTGCGATTGAGTTCTCCGAAATAGTACTTCATGGAACCGTACACTCCTGCCAAATCGTTTTTGTTGTCCAGTTACAAATTACGTATTACGAATCAAATTGATAAACTATAGCCGTGTGTGTTTTGAGACAATATTTCATACGAATTACCTTGCAGTTCGATGATCATCCTTAATTAGAAAAAGTTTACTATGCACGAGAAAACACCGCATTTCCCCCAGTCCCCAGAAAACTATCGTATAAGCACATCCGGTGTTTTAACTGCGAACTAGCTATTATACCCTTAAATTTTTGAAATGTTTTAAATAAAAGCGTTTGCAATTAACCTCAGCAAAATTTCAAAAAAGCATGCAGTATTTTCGCTCGCGAAATTTAAATGGCGATACAAATGTGATTGGATTAGTAACGTTAAACTGACGTGTAATAACTTACTAAATATTTTCTTTCTGAATGCTTCGGTTTGTTCTGGAACGATTTGTGTCTGGACACCACAGTTATTTATATTTTATCATTAATTTAATTACAGGGTTGCTTGCTAAAAGCCCACGCTCACACAGTCTACGGGGGAAGATAACTAAGCCAAACCCTTGGGTGAACTTGGCTTAGCGTCTTCTACTGCAACAACGGCCCCTATACAGGGTGTCCCAAAAAAAACGGAACCCGCATAAATTAATTATGCAGTCGTTAAAAATATTCACAATTATGTAATTATTATTCACAGTAGTGTGATGACTTGACATTTCTGTACCTCTGGGATTTCATATTTTTGTGCAGCATATGTTAAAGCAAAGCAAGTTAAAAGTAATGACTTACACCTATCCGTATTGCTAATTTTTCACTCAAAAGTGTAGTAAAAACAAAGCGACATTAACTGAGTAATAGCAACAACAAACGTAATCATGTTTCCTATAAAAGTTTTGACGAACGAGGACAAAATCAGCGTGTATAACACAGCTTTTAAAACTTTTATAGCTTTCAATTTGTGAATCATAATGCATACAACATTAGTTTATGCGGGTTTCGTTTTAAGTGCATACATAATTGATTTATGCGGGTTCCGTTTTTTTTGGGACACCCTGTACAGCAACATCACACCCGTCAGGTGTGCGCCAAGTTTGTGTACCAGTACAAAAATCTTAAAAACATTCCTACAGATATTCGACAACAAAACATCACTGCTCTTCTTTGTTTTAAGATCGCCGCTTTTTTCCAAGTGAAAAAGGTCGAAAAGGTTTATTTCCACCCTATATTTTTCACAAGTAAGCCGTTCAAAAGTTGTGTTCACGTAACTTGTTCCAAGTTATAAACAAGTTTGGGAAAACTTGGTGACAACTTATAACAAGCTTGACGGGAACACGAGACCTCTGGCAAGGTTCTCCTGACAACTCTGATGCAGACCTCTTGCAAAAAATGTCGTAATGTTGACAACACAAAGGAACATTTTCTAATGCGTACTTAAAAACTTTATTGAAGGTCGTTGCTCGTTTGCGATGGAATCTATCAAAATGTTTTAGTATACAGATTTTGCTAGAGAATTAGTTCAAACGTTGTGTTGATCCGGGCCTAGGCGGCAATGCCAGCGGTATTATCCGCGCCTATCTCTGGCAAAAACAAAAAAAACAAACAGCATGAAATACAAACGGCATGCCCTACGGGCAGGCGTGGTAAAGACGATTTAATAACGAGCACTGCACCCTGTGATTATACAGTAGCACTATTTAACTTCAAGTTAAATAATTGCCTAGGAACAAATATGCAGCCTAAAATAGCCGAGACACGTCAAGTTTCATTCCAAAGGATAATTTGTACCATTCAAGTATACGACTTCCTGGTTACGAGAACAGTCGGTGTTTTTTAAGCCCCAGAAAAACAAAGACTGTTGCAGATCATGATCAGAGTAGACTTTTGAGATTTTCAGGCAAGACCCAGGGTTAAAGTGGCGCCACATCCAGAAATTCTTCTTTGTAATATGTAAAAGCCAATACGAAAAGCATAAGCAAATGGCAGCTATATTTACATATTATATATATTATAAACTTCTTGATGAGTCGAGGGTAGAGATTAAACAAGAGGTTAATAACACGTATTACCTTGCAAAATATGCAGCACTACCCTCTCAAATGTGACTTAGTCATCATAAAAATTGATAGGATTAAAATTTAAGTCATTTCGACACCATACTTCAATATTCATCTTAGATCAGCATGTCTGTGGTTTATCTTTGCTATTTCTAACTGTCACGAGACCTGGATCACTGCATTCAAAGATTTGAATCACATAGTTTGGAAAAATATTTGTATTTCAACATCATAGAGAAATCGACGGTATTAAGGTTTGTTTCGCTCGTAAATAAATGTAAAATAGTGTTTTGATTTAAAAACTTCGAAAGATGCGAAATTTGGACAATGTTTACATCTGTGGATCCCTTTTGTTGTTGACAATTCATTCGGCCCTTTACATATACATGGCGGCCGTCATGCCACATGACATCGTTCTGTAGCTAGATCTGACAGGTGAGTAAAGGAGGGACTCCAACTTTCGAAAAGTCGTCCAAGAGCCTAGCCAAGTTGCTCCTTAACAATGCACGTGAGCCTGGCCTTTAGTAAATAACCGACATTGCAGACGTGAGCCAGTGAGCTGTTGAGAAGGCAGAAATTGCTCTTTCTCTTTAAGACCACGCGATGTAACATTTCTATTACCTTTCATGGTCACAGAGAGACAGATTTCAATATCACATTAAGCTTTATTAATAGTTTGAAGACTCTCAAGTAATCAAGGGGCGGAACCGTAAATCACTTTGAAATTTTGTAAGGCAATTCACACCAACAGTCGCGTATGCACTTCGATAAAAGGTCCAAAAACGTCTTATAACTGCGAACGATAACCTTTCCTTGCAGACATATATTTTTTTTAAATCTACACATTCAACAAGCCGAATCTATGTATTCAATACACTATACAACAAGCTTTTCTCGAACGGGCTGATATCCGCCAATTTTATCTGTGGCCCGTTCTGGTACTTGCTCTCTTTCTGGACAATGCAAATGGCACAGAATTCTCGTGCATTAGCTCTCGATGGCAACATCTTCGGAATGTGTAACCGACGTACAAGAAATTTTGCAAAGTTTGTACCAGTTTTGCAGTGTAGGGAGGAAATCTTCAAATATACCATGTCCGGCCATAAAGTGTCCGTGCAAAACAACAAGTAAAAATAACATAATTTAGTCTTTTTTCAGTAGTTACATATGGGTCCACCATAACATTAAAAGCGCTTAACCCTTCAACTCTTTCATACAAGATTATCCTTATATTGGCCGGTGCAGTATTGGCAACCTTGACACTTTGGTCTAACGTAGAATTTCGGGAGATTCAATAATAAGAGATGCCATGCTGTGTTTCAGAATCTTCCTCAGAGACAAAGATCTAAGATGCCTTGGAACATCGCTCCCTTTTAAACTTCAAGCGTCCTTTCCAACTATATTATGCACGAGTATAAATAGCTCGATATTTTCTCCAAGTCAAGAGAATCGGATGTCCGGGTTGGCTGTTTTCCAAACAAAAATCTCTGTATAAGAGCAAAATATATTGATCTGCTACACAAAGATGCTTCAGCGAGACTTGAAACGTTAAAAACCCTCTCGTGTTTCGAGAGCGTACAACGGAAGATCTGTGTCGTATTTATTTATAGGCTGATATAAAAAAATCCCATTTTTTTTCGTGGCAGGAAAATAGAGAATGTATACAAAAATGTAAATACAACCGCAATCCATATTTAAATATTCACATACAAGGTTAAGAACTGGATGATGGGGAGGTTTGATACAAAACTCACTGCAGGTTTCAAGAATTTATACAGGAGATTTCTATAAACTTTTTTCAAATTTGGTATTTGATTCAAAGGGGTTTCCTGGCTACGGAGGATTCATGAAGCTATGCGATCATACGTGATTTGCATACTGTCGCCATTGGAGTTACCACATGAAGGGCACTTGCCAGAAACTTCTAACTTCTAAAAGAATAACACACTTCAAAAAATTATCAATACCAAATTTAATCTCTTCAGAAATTCTTATTACTACCATGATAAAATAAATGTATTCATTCGTCTCATCCATGGTATATTGGAATTAGAGTAAGCTCCCTCGAAATACGTTTTTGTCTCATGTCATTACCCTTATCTCAGCCAATAACAACGCTGAACTGGCCAGTCTCAGCAAGGAATTAATAAACTGCATTAAAAACATTGCACTGGCATCATAAAGGCTGGATTCCTCCTGTCGGAGCACCTATAGTTCTTCTCGATCGCTCCTGGCTGGAATTTCGACATGTGTACGATTTCCACATTCACCCTCTAGAAATTTTTATGCTTTATATTCCAGTTTAAAAAAGCCGACGAGAAAAGAATTCCGAGGAAAGTCTGCACATGCAGATAATAGCTATTTTGCATACGAGCTATTTACAGTAGGATCTTCAGCTGGCATAATATATGCCCCGACAAGCATTCTGACAAAACAACCTCTTGAACAAACACCTTATGCACATGCTGAAAGGAGGCCCCCCTAACTCCAAGTAGCAAACATGCAGACACCCCATTTGAAACAAAATGTGGAACAACGTACGAAAGAAGTGGAAACTGTCCACCTTATATGGACTTAGATCTATATATAGAAGATGTGTTGGGATGAAAGATCGGGCGACTCACTTTTTGTTATATGGGCCGGGCTATCGAGTATAACCATTTCTTTAACCATTCCTATATCTTTTGTAATGTCATATAACTTGCTTAAGATGTCTACTGCTATGTGCATAAAAAGATGGAAGGTTTTTATAAACAAAAAAAACAACAAGGCAACAGATGTGAACAGCTGCGGACCGATACAAGTGCCACTTGAGCAACACAAAAATAATCGAATATATCTATATATAATTTTTCAAATTGCAAATAAGAACATTTTTGCTCTATGTTTCAATTGCACACTGCACGCTTAGGCACGGAGTCTAAACGTAGAGAGCACACGAATGCTTTCATTGTCCGGGGTCACCACTTAATTTTGGTGTATTGTTTTGAAAATACCGTTTGCTACTTTTGCAATATTTTTAATAGGAATAACTGAGTTAAAAAGAGCAAGCATATGGATAAAAAATGTACAACGGTATAGTTCAACTCCGCACCGTGTTTCTTTTGTGGGGCTTGGACAAGACATCATGCATCTAGTGTGCTCAGTAAACATGTTTTTCACTCGTTCACAAAGTTTTGCCTTTCCATCTCACTAGCATCCCACATTTTTATTAAGATTTATGAAACTTCATTTTCGAAATTGCTGGATTTATACAACCTAAAAACTTGTGTACAGCAGCTGCTAATCATATTCCTATGGTAAACTTTGTTCAACGTGGCGATATAATGACATCACTGGAACCGAATATTCTGAACAACGTTCAAAATTTGAAAAGTTCTAATTTTCGCAAACCGGTTTGCAAAGTAAGCACTTGATTGATTCTTTAAAATTCATAAACCAATCAGAAGCCTTGTCTACAGCGGCTTGTGAATTTAATATACAAACTTTAAAACCTCGCAAAAAAGTTTGGAAGCTTTATAAATGCATGCATGCAAAAGTGTCAACATGTGAAACCTCAACATGTAAAATTTAAACATGTAAACTTTGTCACAACTTATTTGCTGCAAAACCTCTGACGTATCCCATTCTATAAAACAAATGTCGTATTTTCTTTGCAATGAGCTGACCATATGGCAGCAGGGTTTACATATAACGTATAATTGTATAAACTAGCGTATGCTAGATCTTTTACTAGCAGCCATCCACAACAAAGCTGAAAAAAGTAGAACTTGGTTAAAACTTGCATTTGCATGATCTTAACTTTTTTATCTCAACTGTATTTAAAAATAGCTTGCATGACATTTGCAATAATATTAATATTGCTTTGGCTACAGGACTCGAGTGTTTTGTAAACAGCTACTTTAAGAACATGGATAATGCAGCTCGCAGCGTCTGACGACATAAAGAAGTCAAAAATAGGACAATTACATGTAGGATGCCAGACGACATAATAACTAATCAACAACATCCCAACAAATTGTAAAATCCATTTCACTCGAGCTAAGCGAATATACAGAATGACGAAAACATTGCGAAGTTGCAAAAAATACAGCGTTACATGTCTTTCTTATTAGGTAAGGTACTTTTTGAATGGTCCAGCTTAGCCAAGGGATAAAATATACATTACGAAGAGCAAAGCAGCAAGGACAATGGTTTAAACAGAAATTTTCTAGGCTATCAACGCCACTTGTTTATGGCGGGAAATTCTAATTTGTTAGTTTCGAATAAATTCTGTAATATCATAGGCCATATAATTATCGTGCAGTAGTGATAAAGAACGAATTTCTTTTACAAATCTATCAGTTTTTATTCACTCTGTGTATTTCAGTTTTATTGATATCTTTTAGTGCATCAAAATAAATGCTTTAACTGGCTTAAACAGAAACTGAAAATGCAACATGCATGTTTATTACGAACGGATTGATTCGTCTCGAAGTCTCTATAGGAAGGTACTACGCCAATCCTTATGTCAAGCGATTATATGATTAAGGGTTTTTCTTGTTATATATACTTTCTGGTTTGAAAAAAATCGGACAGGAAAACTGGAAACAAAAGTCAGTTCATGTTACGTCGTCACGTCTTCGCTACTTCGACTTTTATGCGTGTTGTGAACTACATCTGAAAAAATAGTTGATTTTTAACCGAGCAAATACTACGTGTACCAATTTCTCCCATATTGGAAATGCACTTCATTGCTATGGTTTAATATCATATATGTAAAGAATTTACGTTTAATAAACAATCACGACGAAACTTTCATGCCACAAATAAGGCATATGTATAAGTCCATATTCCAGGAAACTTCCCACGCGAAACAAGTCTAGTTCTATCTTTAGGAGAATGATGTATGAGTCACGTATAATAAGATTAAAGTGCATGTATATCAACAATATATAAGGTGTCATACTCTCTAAAGGGTAAAATTAGTGCAATGAGTATTGTTGCATTGAAAAAATGTCAAAAGTAAAATGATTGATTCGATTCTGTCATTCTGTTGTTATGATTATTCTTCTGTTGGTAAAATCACAGTTGGTAAATCTGAGTGTAGATTGAATGCTTTCAAAGAATGGAACTACAAATACTCACAATCTCGTAATACTTGGAGGCATCAATTTCAATTTCAAAGTAGCGCCACCTAGCTTATCGAAACTTATAAAAAAAAGTTCATGCTACATCGACCAGCAAATATAGCTATAATATAAAATAAAATAAGATGTAAAATCAAGATGCAATGAATTGGCCAGCATTTTTGACACAAAACTATATCGCATCAAATATCACACTTTTTCAGGCACTATACGATGCTGCAAGGAAATTTTACATTTTACCGTACCCTAGTAATTACAAAGTACATGCGCCATCAAAACTTATTATAAAAGAACGAGAAATAATCACGCCATCGCCTACTGACGTTATTCGGGTACGGTAAAGTGTAAAGTACCCGCTGCAAATACACAGCAAGAACAGCGAGATATTTTCACTGATATCACGTGATTATTTCCCGCCAATAATTTTGGAGGTTGTTTTCAAAATGGCAGGGCGTGTTTTATTTTGTTTCAAGGGAAAAACAATACTATTTTTCTCGAAAAAAATGAAAATACCAGGTGAATACGCGACGATTATATGCCCAGGTATTGTTAAATTTAAATAATATAATGTAATGAGTCGTAATATCGCTAATTTTTTAGGATTATCGATCAGAAGTTAACACAACTTTACGGTTTTTAAATTGTTTATAAATACTTATTTATAAATTTTACACGGCAGTTTGCACCATACGAAGATAAAATTCACTGTTTTCATTGCTCGAGGATAAAATTCATATCTTCGCACAGCGGTGTAATACCGTCTATATATAGAATACGATACAGAGAACATTTAATTATTGTTTATTCCTGACGACATTGGAATTCAATGTTTTGCCACTCATCACTATCACTACAACACACACAAGGTCTCGGTAGACGCAACATTCTCAGAAATATTGTGCAACAGGAAACTCTTTTTAAAAGCAATTAGATATTTGTCTTTTCGCTTTAAAAATAGGATTTAACAACGAGAATAGCAGTAATTAAAAACGACTGCATAGTGTGGTGATAAATGCGGACATTAAGGGCACATCACGTTTCGGAAATAAATTGTGGGTGGCTAAGAGACAAAACAGTTACAAAAATTACTAACAAGATAATTCTGTCGAAACAAGAACACAAATAGCGAAGTCAAACATGTGTGAAGTATTGTTGAATGCAGACAGGGCAAGAAATGGATTTCAAAATGTGCCCCAATCGAGAAAGGTAGTTTTCCGATTGGTGAATTGCCACTATTACTTCGGGTGAAATATGAGTGACAAAATGTCAAAAAACCCCTAATACAGGTTGTCCCATTGGTAAATTGGTTTTGAGACAAAATTATATTCCTAAATGATGGACTGCCTAAGAAGATGATATTTTATTTTTACAATAAAAATTACTAAATTTAGGCCTCTTTTTTAAAGTCGAAAATAGCCACCCTTATTTCTAACATCATCCAGCTATCTAGAAATGGCTTACTCAATAATTGAACATGTAGTGTAGACGTTGTTTGTATTAAATCATATCAACATATTAGAATATTTAGTAAAAGCATTCCATGCAAAAAAGAAAATCTGAGGTTAACTATGTTAACCAATTTCTTCATTCACTGTTTTGCACAAAATGCATTCTTTTAGGAATGTCAATTAAGTGTGTTGACTCTTGGAAGAAAGGAAAACTGGAGTACCCAGTACCTTGACACACAGGAAAGGTCAACTCAGTTGATCCAGATGAAATGCTTAGGGCTTTTGAATGCTGAGTTGCAACATACTATCTGTGTGTCTCAAAGGAGAGAATGTGGGCCTCCTGCTGTACGTAAAGTATAAAATATTGCCTGCTTCCCCCATAAATTGCACATAAATTATCTATTTTCAGAAAAGTCCATGGTTTTTAATTTAGTTTATCATATATCAAGTGTCAAAGCTCATTCATTCTAGTATCTTATTGGTTAAAAGAGGATCATGTGACAGTCACAAAATTCAACTGTTGACTGCACAAGGTCTGCATGGGCATTAAAAGCATTAATGCCTGCATATTAATACCCGGCAGTGATAAACTCGAAGCCATGCATGTGTCATGTGAAAATGCAAACTTTGTACTCATATGTACCTATGAAGTGTTTTTAAACAAATGGAAGGCCAAAATATGTCTAATAAAAACAGTTTTTCTATACTGTTGTTCACTTTGACACTTAATATACCAATAAATCACTTATTGGGCCCTCGGGAAAGCAGTATGTTTTGTGACCCCCTGGCTGTGCCTAAGGGAACATACTGTTTCCTTGTAAATGCTGTAAATATGTTGTTGAATATTACCCTGGCTGCCTTTACATTTGATATCCAACATTTTAACACTTACATTACTGTGAACAAATTATAGAATCTATTTTAGTATTACCAAATACGCACACGTTTAGTTGTCAATGAGGACAACCAGAATAAACTTGCATTTTAGGCTCTAAAATTATATAAAAAAATCTTCTCATGTTTACTTTCCAAAAGGAAATGATTCCTGGAAATAAGGACTGAAGGGTGCACTATTCTTGTCTTGTTTACATTACAGTTGCATTACAATGCAATTACAGTTGTCCATCCATGCATTGTCTACCAAATACAATAAAGGACATACAATATGAAAATACTTCTGAGGAAAATTGCACCAATCTTGGGATTGCAAGACTTAAAAAGGTGCCACGTTTCTTAGACAACGTCATTTTTAACCTCTTTATTGACCTTTATGTACAGGAAATACAATAGATTTCTCATAATAGTGTTATTTTTAGCATCACACCTCACACTATTAGCATCAAAGAAGATTTTGGCTTACAGATAAAAAGCTTGTGATAACATGCACAAGGTCTTTTCAAATAACAAATACAAATATGGCATCAAACATAGTGTAGGAAACACACTCAATTGGGGTATGTTAAAACAACCTGTGAAGCCAACAGCCACAAGCGAAATATCCAACACAATTGCTTCACTATAATGCCAGGTGATTTTTATTGCACATTAGATCCAGGTATAGTCAACTTAGCTTGTTTACCAATATTGTTCTCTAAAGCACCATACTTCATTATTATATTTTGTATAATGCACAACTAATGCATACTTGTCACAGCCAATAAATACTTGTCAAGGCCAATTGCTCTTTATCATTTAACTAGATCTTTAATGCCAGATAGTCTTACTTCTCATGTCAAAAATCCTGTGGACTAAACCATACTATCCGATGTTTTGTTGACCGTTCAACCCAATCGGGTTCAGCCAAGACGCAAGTCCTCGTGCACTAATATATTAATATGATTTTGCCACACAGCCTGATTAAATGGCTTAATGTTTAATGGGTGAAACCACAAGTTTCCTGTACTAACTACTTAGGAACTTCATCAGGGGTTTTCAGCTCAACAGGTTACCAGAAGCAGGATCGTATGATCAATTTTAAGCCACGTGTTTGCAGAGATTATGGTAAGGCAATTTTTGTTGTAATTTCCAACTGTAACTGTACAGAATTGCCTATACTCAGCCACAAGTACTCAAAATTGTACCTGTGATGGTACAAATGCTCAAAAGATTTACAAGTGCGACAAAATAGGTGTTACACCCACAAGCCTCGTATGTTCAAAACCTTGCCCTGGACAAGATAAATTATATGGTATCTGAGACACCATAAAATAAAGTATAGCATATTAGGATGCATTATAGTCTTAGAAAATGGCAGTTACTAAGTACCAATACCATCTTGAATGTGAAGGTGAGATTAGAAATTGCTGCTTTGAACTGGATGCACTTTTTCAATTGCATAATATAAGTTTGTGTAAAATTGAAAAAATGGAATGCATTTATGAAATTATATGATGGATGCAGACCTTTACATGTTAGGTTGAAGTGACCACAACCTGAGTTTATGAGTGCACTGCATGCTGACTGTTGGCCAGTTATTTTTTGCCTCAGGAAAAGTCTGAAGTGCCAGAGCAATAGACCATGCGAGCAACTTATTGAAACAGTTTTGCATTTCCCCCTTTGCTAAGCAATTAATGTCTCAAAATAGCAACAGCCAAGGCAGAATAATAATGAAAGATAATCAGTATATCTCAGACTGGGAAAGCTAGCTTAGCATTTAATCAGAGAACGGCTTGTAGAAGAAGCTCACAGCTATCCTCCGGTTTCTTCACATGGGTAAAACAGCTAAATTGAACGTGTGCTGATTATTATACAACGTACACAAATTTCACAGATTGCCCCAAGGAATGGATACGAAATAGAGTTGGGTTAAATTTACGAAAGCATTTCGGCTAGTTCTAGGGTGAAATACTGAACATTCGCCACGTTCGTTTCGTACGAACTGTCCTAGCAACGGGCAGGCAACTTTTTTGCTAGCCCCGAGCTTTAAAACGAATGAAAAACCATAGTTTATCGCCATAAATGCAATGAAATAGCGACCGGCTTTGTACTGTTTTAGCACTAAAACAGTGCAATTCAGTCAGACAGGAAGAAAGCCTGTGGACAGGTTTGTCTTCGTAATCTTTCACGATACCCGAATGACAACAACAATTCTCAACTTGCCCGAGATGGCTTAGAAACAACGCTTTCTTTATACGGCATTTATGGCCTTCATTCAGCCTGCTATTTATGAAACAAATATGGCATACTTGTACGCATTTGTCAAATTGTAAACACTGTAGATTTTACAGTCCGTCAAAGTCCAGCACTGCTTTAGCACAAGCCTGAAATGCCACCAAAACACAGCCTCTGAAATGTGCTCGCTCTAATGCTGTACAGAGGCCATTCAAGTGAGCCTGAACAGCATAGCACGAAGTTAAAATGCGACTAATGTCCGGCCGCTGTTCCACTGACTATATCTATACCGAATGTTTTCAGTCATAAATATACAAAATTTACTTACTATTGTGCACAATCTATGAGTTGGTATTCGTTCGATCTTTCGAAACACTCCTGGACGCCGCTATCTTTCCATAAAATAATAGTGCCATCGAAGAAATCCTACAAAACACAACGACTTGTTCGCGAACGCTTAATTGAAACATCGAAGACAAAAGGGTTCTTCCTTGGAAGCAGCCGTGTCGCTATGGTCTACAAGCCAACTCGAGGGCCACAAATCTTGCTGCAATTAGGTCGATATTTACCGCTTTCTAGACCCAATTCTAGCTAGATTTTCGCCCAGAAAGAAAGCCTGTACACCGGAGACGTATATTCTGTACAAATCACGACCGTTTGGAGGGCAAAAATACAAAAATTTAACATTTTTAACTCACCGGTGGGTAATCAAAATCGGGTGCTGTAGCCACTTCGTGTATGTAGTCAACACGACTTTGATTATTCGGATCTCCTATCTTAACCGGCGGCGTTAGGGTGCTCATAGCCCCTGTAATCGTCTAGAAATGCAACAAACGATGTTTAGCCGATATTTAGGGCAAGACAAGCGATTTCGTTGCACCGAGATCGCTTGCCTGCCGCTTTGCAAAACTCGTATAAATAGGACACTAATTTGAGTTCATACGCACCAATATTGCATCGCGAATATTTCGCTTGATATCCTCAACTTTCTGCTTCTTTTCGCTAAAATATGACAACATAGACCTCGTGTGAGATTTGATTAAACGGATGAAGCTACAAGGCCGCGAAAAGGGGCAAAATTTCGCCATTACAACCGACCGAAGCTCGGCAAAGCGATGTAAAGTCGAGAAGGAAAGCCGCGACTTACAGGTCGTCGAAGCCATTGACATGAAGGATTCGCATCTGTTTTACGATTGTACTCTTGCCCGATTCGCCAGCACCTTAACAAGAAGAAAGAAGATATATAAATTTCGATCGATAGTCCAAGCCATAGCCAACTTGTAAGGTCAATAAAACAACAACGAGTGATGTTTAATATGTTACCAAGCAAAAGGAGGCGATGTGTGGCACGAAATGTTAATTTATCCTTTTTCAACTGTTTTTCGATTTCCTTGCTATTATGTTTCTGTCGTTTATGTTCTTCCCTTTGTTGCTCCGTCTGTCCTGGTCCAAAACACCCCATCGCACTAAAAGTGCGAGCAGCAAAAACGGAGAACGCCCCCGTCGTAGTTTTGAGTAAAAACTTTGTGTTGAGGCTAGTTGAAGCTAGTCAGTCGCTGTGAGCTGCCCGTTCGCCGTTCTTTAGGGTGTGGTCTGCGCATGTGCCGTTGGGCTGATTGTATGCGCCAATATATGGAACAACATAATTAGAGCGAGAAACATCGCTCGATTTCCTTATACAATACGCTAAATTTCGCTCGTAATTCTTCGTGAAAACACTAAGAAAGTCTCCTCGTATATTCTCTGCTTAATATAGTGTCGTCAACGATCAGATATAGCCGCTTTTCGTGGCTTAAATCGCGACCGGGTTAGCTAGACTGAACCGCTTTGCATATCAGAGAAAAGTATCACACAACAGCGCATGCCAACTGCTGAATCTATTTTTAGCCAGCCATGGCTATTTTAAGCTCTTGTTAAAACAATAATTACACAAATTTGATAGGATGAGTCGGCTTTAATGCCGGCAGTACATTTTGAGCTTAGGATGGCAAATATAATAGAGTTTACGAACGATATTTGGTAACGTTTAGAATTCTAGCGACATTTAAGCGATTATTGTCAATCCACTTGCCTGAAGTTGTTCAAAGCCGTATTAAATTTCATGCACAGTTTGGGCAGCTCAGTAAACTTTGCCAGCTTGGCTTGAAAAGGCGAACGTATCCACAAAGTTTATCGACATGTAGAATGAAATAGAATGCAGGCAACGGTGATTGTTTTGCTATTCTATTCATGCCACCAGCAACGCAACAACCGATTCCGGAAAATAGTTGCAACAGTTGCGAACAATCAACCTGTAGTTCTACGAATGTTCCTAACCGATCTCAGTGGTATACTGGTCTTATTATAGCGGCTGTAGATTTTCTGCAATTACATATTTTTACTGGAATTCTTGATGTTGCTCTTGATGAAATCATGTTTGAATTGAAATTTGCATGTTGTATGGAAGGGAATTTAACTTGCCACTCAATAAATATGAATGTGAGGAGACGAAAGTATGACTTCGGTACGGACTGGGCTGACGATATAACTCGGCAGAGCATCTCGCGGGCTGCTTTCCAAGTTGAAACTCAACTGCATTTCATGAAACAAGATAAAAATTGATAAACTTCAAAGCATTTCTCAGTTGCTAAGCAACATCCTCGATTCTTAGACTTTAGCTGCAGAAAAAAATCTCTCAATTAAACACAGAAAACACTTATGAAAGCTCTTGTTTTTTAATCAAAGCGCGCACAAACCAGCAGCAAAACGTGGTGCAACTGCTGAAAACAAAAACAAGAAAGGCATGCAAGTGGGTACATCTCTTTAGTGTCGTTACATATAATGCTTTGCCTTATGCACGCTTTGAAATTGTATTCAAAAAAACACCTGGTAGCTTCGTCCAGACATTGTCAATCTCGTTCCTGATTGGCTCGTTGTTCACTTCCTTGGTTTCGTGAGACACACGCATGACAAACACACAATCATATATTCGCACATTTCTAGCGGGTCCAGTTGCCAAATTCGGAATTGCAATAAGTTTGCATGCCCGTTGAATTCAGATAATTTTCAACCATACCAAGGGAAAATAATTATAACGACGAAGAACGTACTTGGCACGTGTCAAGCAGAATCGGAACAAGACGTCGAAAAGTTAGCATACCCACGACGACACTTGAAGAAGATCATTCACAAACATTGAAACCGTAAATTTTAAAAAATTGTTATAGCGTCATGAGAGCTGTTACTTTCAGTGGTGATCGAGCGCGGTTCGCAGGCAAGGTTTACCATGTGAACCTTTACTAAGTGAACCTTGCCTGCGAACGGGCAACCAATATACAAACATAAACAATGTTTTTGTATCTGCGAATGCAGATATATAGCTGTCGTGCGCGTAACTGTAACTGTAACTGTAACTGTAACTGTAATGTTAGCTTATAGCCAATCACTGAACGCGTAAGCTAAATTCAGCCAATGGACGAGAATGTAACATGTGGATGACGTTATGTTTAAATTTTCACTGAAAGCTCAACTGGAGCACACTGGAGTGATATACTGATTTTTCAATCCAACATGGCGAAAATTTTATACATGAAGTCATGAGGAATAAACGCCGATCGGACTTAACGGAACATGAACAAGGATTTTGAGGTAATTTATCAACAACTTTTTATGACCAATTCATATTTCATCACCTAAATAACGAACTAGCCTGATAATGTAGGAACTAGCCTGATAATGTAGGAATATGTTATGGCTCTATTTAAAGCTGTTGTATGGGCTTTAATATTTTTGACCAAGCTGAGATTTTCGCCCGGAGTATCTATTGCTATTGTTTTGAAATGTCATTGCAAATGTCATTTTCAAGTTCACTGTGTTCAAGTGTTCAACACGAGAAGCAAATCTGGCATTTTCAAGCACCCATGTATATTCTGTTTATTATATCAGGACTACAGTCTTTTCTTGAGCAACATAAAATATCCACAAGCTATTATGATTTATAATTGGTTGTAAAGCGATGATTTTCTGATGTCCTGACATGGGTGATTATCGTACAATGCTGTGATACTGATACTGTGTGTCTGTGTCAATATATATAATATATTATTTCTTGTCATCAAAAAATTGTCTGCTTGTGAATTGCCAATGTTCGAATTATGTTTCAATGTGTCTCTTGTTCAAATATTATTTGAGTATATACTTTTATTTTCAATGCATGACATGACAGATAGTTTTGTAATATATAAATATTGTTGAGATTTAAAAAAGTATATAATGCTATTGGCAAAACATTCAAAGCTAATAATTTTTCAATAACAATTTTGTAGAAACAGTTAGTGTTGGTACAGATAAACTGTATAAATATCATTGTAAATGTCATGTTCAAGTGTTCAACACAAGAAGTAAAACTGATATTTTCAAGCACCCTTGTATTTTCTATTTATTATATAAACTACAGTCTTTTCTAGCAATATAATACATCCATAAGCTATGATTCATAGTTGGGTGTAAAGCAATGATTTTCTGATGTCCCAGCATGGGTGATCATGTACAGTACTGTGATACTGATACTGTACAAATGTGTTTCTTGTCATCAAAGTTTAAACTTGTCTGCTTTGAGTACTTTTTTCAATGCATGACAACATGACAGATAGTTTTGTAATATATAAATATTGTTGAAATTTTTGAAAGTATATGATGCTATTGACAAAACATTCAAAGATTAAATAGTTTTGCAATAGTAATTTTGTAGAAACAATTAGTGTTGGTACAGACAAGCTGTAAAATGATGATTTTCTCATGTCCTGGCATGGGCGATTATTGTGCAATACTGTGATACGGATATTGTGCATCTGTGCCAGTAATATATTTCTTGCCATCAAAGTTTAAACTTGTCTGCTTGTGAATTGTCAATGTTCAAATTGTATTTGAATGTGTCTCTTGTTTAAATATTATTTGAGTACTTTTTATTTTTTTTATAACATAAGATAGTTTTGTAATATATAAATATTGTTGAAATTTTTAAAAGTATATAATGCTATTGACAAAACATTGAAAGCTAATATTTTTCAATAATAATTTTGTAGAAACAGTTAGTGTTGTTACAAATAAGCTGTAGCATTTGTATTGGAGTAATAGTACTTTTTGGGTCAAAGTTCATTCAAATAATGCCATGTGTATAAATGTATTTGATATCTCTACTCTGTGATACTATATTTTTATTATTTTAATAATAAAAATATGATATCACAGAGTGGAGATATCAAATACACATGGTGTTATTTATTGATGCCTCTAGCCAATGAGAGCTTTTGCTGCTCCAAAAGACGTCGATAATTTCCAATCAATGTTTTGAATAAAATAAGAAAATAACAACAGTGTAATTAACTAATTTTGCAAACAAGCCAAAATTGATTTTGTACTTAGCAAAAATGTGGACTGTAATGTTCGTAGGGATCTTTCCCGGTAATTTTCCGAACATATTCCAAACTGACGAGCCGAATAACTCCCGGTTAATTACGAGATCAGAAAAGTTACAGCTAACAGCCAACCTTAACAAATGCGATGACATAGTATCTGCTTACGCAGATACATAAATTCTTTCACTCACTAAATTTCCTTAGCCCAATTTGAGGAACCCAATGTTGTGAATATGTCCGAGTTCTGTCATTAGATCTCTTCCGCCTTCTTTACCGTTTCACTAGCTAAACGGCCATTATTTAACCATATTTATGTAGCTTTTACCTCTTTCCCACTTGACTTCCCTTCGCAGATACATGTACGCATGGCGTACCTATTTTTGTTATTGCCTTCCTGCCATAGATTTATTGTAACATAACAGCTCTATCAGTTTCTGTGCTGTATTAGTACAGTAAAGGAAAGATTAGGGTAGGGAAGGAGAGTTTTCTTTATGCCAAAGCTCATCCATTCTGCAAAAAATACAAAATTTCTTGTCCGTCCTATACAGCATAGGGAAACATCTCCCGAGTAAAAACCAACCTTTAATTCATAAACTATGAATGTATACGATAAATATTAATTTATCTTTGTCTGACCAGGCAAATGATTACAGTAACCGCTTCATTGAATGACTGCCGTTTCACGAAGCAATATTATTCCTCCGTTCACGCTAGTACATTGTTGTGATCAAGATGCTGTCGACAAATTTGCGCACAATTATCTCTGTCAACGTATTCTGTAGGATATAAACCGAAACATGCTGGCGACAGGGCATGTTTCTGGTCTACGGGAAGTGTAATTACTGCATTCGGACACTCAGAATGAAATCAACTATGACGGCAAAGCTGAGCTGTTTTGCTTCCACATACACAGGCCACAAAAAACACCACTTTGTTGCTTTCCTCGTTTGTAAACACAATACATCTGAAGGAAATATAATGTAAGTAATAAAGCATATTATTGTTATTCAAATCGGTTGAAGATCCAATTCAACCTCTATTTTGGGTACGAGCTTGTTTATCACGTATAAATCCTCTAAACATACTCCTTTACTAAATAAACACTCTCAAGTTGATGGTCTGTGGACCATGACTAACTAGAAGCTGCCCAACAGATAAATCATCTTCAATCTTGTAACTATGCCAATCGCTTGTTTTATACACATTCATGCTTTTTATATTTAATATTTAAATAACAACTTCTAGTATTTAAGTATACTTAGTGTTGAGCATACATTCAATAATGCCCTTGTCGAGATAAAACTATTAATATGCAGCCAAGGCTATATTTAGAAACACTCTATTTATATCTCGTGACGTGCGCGTGTGCAAAGTACACACACGCGATGTGCTAAAAATATCTTTCGTGGATTAATTATTTCCGCTGCAATGCTCATGTTGAAGACAATGTCAGCTAGTGAACTCCATAAACACTAGACTAACACGACAGCAACTGATCTCTCACGGGAATGGAGTAACTTGAAGAAATTGCTATCGCTTGATCGCAGCTTCATATTCTAATCAGCATGCATCTTTCGTAATATCCCGCCTTTACAAAAATCAAAAACCTTCAACATTTGAATTTATTTTCGATTAGCGTACTCATTTCAGTTTAGTTTTTACAAATTTGTACACGTAACTACGCCTCGTTATTTTCCCATTTCTAAGGGTTTGTTTATGCGGAGGCGAGCTAACCTGGTTACAACAAATAACTTGTTTTGAGGACATCTGTACTCTCAGTGTAATTTTAGAGCATTCGAACAATTTATAGCTTCGTGGTAGCCAAATCATCAATAAAACACCCGTTACAGTTGATTTTAGCCATCCTTTCACTTCAAGATTCCGAACTTCATTGTGAAGTTCGCAAAATTGTTACGCAGTTCAAAAGTTCATCTCAGAATTCGCCAGCCGGTTTGTAAACTAAATGTTGTACTGGCTTCGTTGACCTTCTGGGCCAGTCATAGTCTCTGACTTTGTCTTCAAATTAACGCGAGAATTCTGAAATGAACTAAAAATGAACTTCTCTTCTAAATGAATTTTTCAATGCAACGAATTTAGCAACCTCGGAAAGCTTTCAATTTTGAGATGCATAAATGAATCTGGTCACGTGAACAAACTTCTACAATCCTAGCGATAATTACAAGTACAACTGATCTTGCTGTTTTTTTGTTCCCAGCACTATCAGCTCATTCCAGAATCTTTCTGTTGTAACTCTACCTCGACTTATTAGTATACTGATCATTTTTAAATAATATACATGAATTCTAGACTATATTGTTAGAAAATTGGTATATAGTTGTCAATCTTAGCTTTATTCCTCTGTGCAATACATTCGGCGATCCAAATGATGTTACGGTTCTCTTGCTCCTTCAGTTTTACAAATGCGTAAAACACGCCAAAGTGAAATTGCTGCTCGAATGCGAGCATGTTGAGTTTCACCTCGTGTTCGAAGAACCTGTCCTCTAGAGTCTTTTCTCCCGGGTTTGTTCCCGCACCTTCAAATAATTTTCGGTATTCCTGCGGAGAGAAAAGGCAATTGTCAACAGCAGTAGCGAAGCCAGCCCGACAATTGGTCATGCAAATGCCAATTTTTCTGTGTTTATGACTGTATAAGGAATGAATTTCTAAAGAAATGAATAATGATAATGATTTAAATTTGCATAGCATGACCAAATTGTCGGGCTGGCTTCGCTACTGATCAATAGGTATCATTTGCATTAACCTTGGCGCTACAATACAATCTGAAAACAGCTTTCGAGGAATAAAGGAGATTTGCAGTGAAAATAAAGTTTGATTCACTTCATATTTGAGATATCTTCACTGAACAAGTCAGTTGGACGCTATCTTGGATAAATTTTCAAACTCATTTACTGGCTCTTTCTGAAGACGTCATACAGTGCATTTAATAGAGTATTATCAGCACCACAATTCTTAATACTGATCACTGCTTGTCAATATTAGCCTGCGAACAGGCTACCTTTCGCCTCACGCGGGAAAGTCGGGGAAAGGTAGCCTTGAGGTCACATAAATACCCAAATTTCTTCAAAACGCTTATTTTAACTGCATGAACATACACTTTTATTTATGTCAAGGCAATCAGTCCAAAAAGTTACTGTACTTTGCAAAATCTATCAGATTTGCGAATATTTGGCTTTGTTTACGCAATTCGCTACACATTCTATCGCTTTCGTATCCCGAAGTGATCTTCGCATGTATAATCGGCTTCAATTCTGATACCTTAGAATCTAGACTACACTATGAGATCAGAGCCAGGAACACGATTTTGTATGCAGTTTCGCAGAATAACTTTCCCCGTCTTTTCCGTGTGAGGGTAGTCTGCTCGCAGGCTATTCAATTATTAAAATGCCGTGACGTAACGTGTATGTATCTGACTTTGATAATCCAAGATGGTGGCCAGTTTGCTCTATTCAGTCAAAATATCCCATAAATCAAGCGAGATATGGAAAAGCAGTGCTAGAAAGAATCCCACTAAATCATATAAAAGCATAAAGTTACGTGTCTAGACTTTGAGGGGGCATGCCAATTTATCTTTGGCTTATCGAAAAGAAACTTTGGAGCAATCATACCCTGTTTTTAATTTTTGATATGTTTATTTCCTAAAATGTTGAACTAAATGGGAAAGAAGTACAAAGATACTAGCCATCCATCATCTCGGATTTTCAAAAAATCCATGACTTCACAAGAGGGGAATATTATTTATCCTTCAATCAGTTGAATGATTTCAGAAAAAAGCATGTTATCACAATTTAACAACGAATACAACAACACTTTAAATGTTCATATAAACAACCAAAATGAAAATATATTGCCAAGTGCTTTTAACCGTTGTATCTCTATATGAAATTCTGTTACATCAATTTTTACTGTCGAAAACGTCGTGCACAATTCTTGTACAAGCATATTTTTGCCGTTGCTTTGAAGGACTAGCTTGAAGTCCGTATAACTGTAATGAACACTGATTTTTTTGGATTCTTTCCACCCTCTATGCATGCCCTCCACTATTTTTTCACCAGTTTGTTGCCAGTCGCTTACCGCATAGTAATCAGCAACAGCTTTTACTTGATCGTATTCATCAGCCTTTGCTAGCACTGCGAGACCTTCAGGATTTAGTTTGCCACAAGTTGGGAATAACTTGAATCGATCATCTTTGCTTAGCTCTGTGCCAAACGAGTTGATAGTGATCATGAATGCACGTCTGTCGGCTTCAAACTAGAAAATAACGACAGCTGTAAAATGCTTCTGGTGGGAGCAAGAATATGGATTATTAAAAGATCAAAACCATTTGCTTTCGCAAATATTTTAAAGTTCCGCGCAAAGTGACAATGAAAATAATTATAACCTTAGAAACTACGATGTGAATCTTTCAATTACTGTATATAGACGGACATGCCTAAGAAGGAAGCTCTCAAAAGAAACTTTAAATATAGAGGATCGATTGAAGATACAGTCTTTCGACTTAAGCTAAACTTGCTAAATCGACTGATTGTTTCAGAATTAGGCTTATGTATATAGTATGGCAAAAACCAAGCCAGAATCCATAGATAACATTCTTTCAATGACGCTCTAGTGATACGGGGAACATGTTCCAGAAACAGAGATAACGTAAATGACCTTATTCAAATAATTCCCACATAACGGAAAATTAAATGTTTTCATTATTCGAAACAGTATACCTGACCTACTTACTTGTAAAATAGGGCACATCACTTCAGCTGTAACACCACCAAGATCTTCACAAAATTTGTAGAAGTTTCCCAGGTACGCCTGAACATTACGACACATACAAGTAAACAATACAAAAAGTACATGTACGGTAACTACTATGATCGGCAAAAAGTGTACGATAAATTATTATTTCTGGTATGCCGCAAAAATTATACCGCCATTGATAATACAATGGAGGCTTTTAGGATCATCATCTTTTGTACACCACTTCGTGTATTTTAGTTTATTTCTAAAACCAGGAGTGTTCGGAAAAGATTTGAATAATCGTAGTTAATTAAAAAGTTTGAGAGAAAATCATTACCCGATGAGTATCTCTATTCACCTTTCATACCGCCAACCCCTGATGTCGAGGTTTTGGATTTTACTACCACCATTACAATGATTATTATCACTACCCTCTCAACTTAAAAGATTGGTTTGAAGGATTTTTTTCAATTTTTTAAAAGTTTGAAGAATTTTTCAATCTAATAGACTATTTTTTAATCTAATAGATTGAACATAGATTGAGGAATACTCTTTCAGCTAGTGTTCCAATCGATTGAAATATGTCACTCGATTAGATCACTTTTTATAGAAAACGAATGATCCCTAAAAACAATCCAAAAAAATTAAATTGAATTTTCAATCGTTTGAATTAAGAGTATACCTTGATGGTGGTGGCTCTAACTAAGGGTACTGATGTTGGTAGGGGTTGAATCTGAGCCTTGTGAATAATTTCAGAATAGTATGGCATTTGTTCTTGTATGTTTTATATTGGGCAAAGTCCTGCAATCTGTATGTAACTTTGTCAAGTTTGTAGTCCGTGATGTGTCGTGTTTTTCTTGTGTTATATTAATGAATGAGCATGTTGATGATCATGGAGGATTATAGTCTAAATGACTTGTATGGTGCTCTCTGGTTGAGTTGTCCAATCCTTCAATCATAGAGCTGCATGTTAGTTTTTTATAATATATATGATTGGTTGTAAGTTTTTTGCAAATTCATGTCTAATTCTATTATATCGAAAAAAATATATGGTAATTACTTTTGATGTAAAATGGAACAGAATGCAGATTTCCATAACAAAATGGGCAGATAATCCTGTTACCTTATACAGTGTATTTCGGATGATCTCAATATTCATCTCATCCAAATCTTGCTCCGATATACAATTCACAAAAAAGGGAGCTACAAAAACAAATGAACTTATTAAATAAATTAATTGTTTACCATCACATAATTATCAATTGGTATCATGATTTAATGAGTATCTTGAGCTTTTCCGATGTGAAAATAAAACTCCAGCAAACACAAGCATTATTACTTGCCACATAAACTTAAATTCTATACTGTTTAAATAGCGACTCAAAATCAAATACTTTTTTTCAGTTGCCCTATTTTTGTTGCGCATTTTCCCGCATTATCAAGCCATGTAACGTGCCAGTTATCAATAGAATAATGTCATCTACCATATAACTGTATCTATAGAAAAATATTTCCACATAATCAATTTATACCAAAAATAACATAAATATACTAATTATCATACAAAGTACCGTTCTTTATGGGCATTTCGCCATTTCGAGCACAGATAAACCTGATAATCTCAGATGATGTGTGATTATTCATGATAATTCCACATGTGGAAATTATTGCTTTAAACCAATTATCAATTATAGCTTTAATTTTATATTGCTAAAAAAGAGTGCTGTTTAAAAATAATAAACAGAAAAATACATCGGTGCGTGGAAATACCAGGTTTATTTCTAGGACAGAACATGATATTATTCTCTATATGTCAAAGGTTAGTACTCGCTGCCAATAGATCTTATTTATATAATGAAAGCCATCGCGGAAAAGAACTGAGATCAGAACTTTAAAGCGAGGCCTCCTTAAGGCGGATTTTCATTCAGTTCAAAATGTCGCACGATCGACTTTTAGCGAGCGCTTTCTTTTGAATTACAAACAGTCACGCGGCACAATTCTCATTAGTTGTGGTTGACTTCACACATTTCAAAAGAAAGCGCTCGCTAAAAATCGATCGCGCGACATTTTGCACTGAATGGAAATCCGCCTTAAGGAAGAAGTAGTGACTGATTTCGTATCACACGCTCTAAACGACCTTCCTTTCGAGGCCTCACTAGCCTCGCTTTGATGCTCTCGTCTTAGTTATATTCCGCGATGACAGCTATTATATAAACAAGGTCCATAACTTAGTAATTATTAAAAATGTGAAATTGCACGGGTGCACGGTGCAAGCGGTTAGCGCGTTGTGCCTTGTGCTACCTAAGGCAAGCCTGGCGTGGTTCTCAGGTGCTTCGAAGATGTTTCTCCGTGTACTTATGTTCTCTTCCTTCTCATTAAATCAACACGTCGCAGGTAACATGCGCAAGAAAGTTTAATATATGTAATATAGATGAACTGACTCTTCCACAGTCCTTCAGGCAGATTTTCTCGTCGACAAAACATGATGAGCGACTGCAAGGCTGGAAATAACGAAAGACGATGCGACAGACACATCTCCGGTCAAATGTGTTTTTACTCGGACACTCTTAATTTTGGACAGGACAAATATTTGCCTAAATTAACTCCAGATCCAGTGCTACAATCTATCATTATGATGTTTAGTTATTTGTTATACAGTTTAGTAATTTAACACACCAATTTTTTTTATCAAAAAGAACTCAGTCAAGTCTTGTCCTAAATGCAAATCGCGTTTTCGTTCAGTGAAAATTACTTACTAATTACTTTTCAGTGCAATAAATGTCAGTTAATATTTGGAACAAATTTGGAATTTTTTTGCAAAGTCATGTGAAATTGACTGTTAAGAGCACGAGTTATTTGACCGAAAATTTTTTTACGGTCAAATTTTGCGGTCTATAGCCATTTCTGACCGAAAATAGTCCGTTGACTGACCGTTATTTCCAGCCCTGGGACTGGGTACAAGTCAGGTAAATTTGTGCTTCAAGTCAGTTCCTCTGGCTCAAACAACCAAAAAGACCATGAATAGACCATTCCTCTATTAGACAAACGTTTGAAGTCGGAAAAGCAGTTAGCACAGTTGGAAAGAGCATCCTAAATTTCATATAATTGTCAAGTTTGGTTGAAAAATATTGTAAAATGTAGAATATATAGCCCTGTAAAATTTGCGAATTTGCGAATACATTGCACACATTTCGTCTTAAACTGTACCAAATTTTATAAATATGTCAAATCATGTTTACTTTAATCTCGCAATTTTCCATTTAAGGAATGTGTGTATGACTTGAGAAACGCTTCAAATTATCTGGTTATTATGACAACAAGTCTTTACCTAGTGGTGTATCCACCAAGACAGCGTTGTACAACTCAACAGGAGTTGAAGCAATATTAATTGAAGCCATTTCCTCAAAGCTTCCAAGCGGATGGCATTTTGGTATGAGTTCTGTAATTGTTCTTTCATGTAACGTGCCAGTTATCAACAGAATGATGTTATCTATCATATAACTGTATCTATAAAAAGACAATATGAATTTCCACAAAATCAATTTCTACCAAAAAAAACATAAATACTATTTATCATACAAAGTACCGTTCTTGATAGGGATTTCGCCATTTCGAGCGCAGATAAACCTGATAATCTCACATGTTTGATTATTTATGACAATTTCACATGTGAAAATTATTGCTTCAAATCAATTATCAATCATAGCTTACTATATATTGCTGTGGTTTAAATATAATAAACAGAAAAATACATCGATGCTCGGACATACTTGCAGGTTTATTTCTAGTATAGAACATGATATTGTTCTCCATATATCAAAAGTTTGTACTCGCTGGCAGTACTTGCCAATAGAGCTTATTACGAGAAAGCTCTGTTGACATCATTATGAGAAAAGTCTATTGACAACCGGACAACATAATTGGATTATTAGGGGGGATAGGAAACTTTAAAAGTTAAAATTGGGGCAAGATATCACAAAAAGACGCCTCGATATCTCAAAGGAAAGCCTTAAAGGAAAATTTCAAAGATTGTCTCTTGACTGGTGCTCTCTATCACACTTCTCCCTAAACAATCCATGAATGCTTTGCGGTCTTAATTAGGAAATAGCTAATGTAGCGTAAAACCCTGGGTAAAACTAGGAAACATTGTTGCGGAAACATGTTTCCTATGATATTTCCCAGTTCCCCGCCTAGGGAAACATTGTTGTGGAAACAAAATTTTGCTTCCCGGAAAGGATTAATGTTTCCAAACAAATTCAGAGACATTTTTGTTGCAAAACAATTATGTTTCCTAGTTGCGCTTAGTGGTTGGATGCAAATTGCTGTAGCGAGTAGCGAAAGAATCTCTTCGCAGAGATTACGTTTTGAAAAATTACTTACAGTCGTGGTAATAGAAGCGTTCCGGAAATATTTGACCAATTCATTGGATCAAGTTTCACCAACTCCTTCCGCGATTCCTCAAAAGTCCGTTAAAATCTTCACAACTTTCTGTTTATTGACCATATTGACCAATCAGAATGCTCACGAATAAGATATAGCATTCTGATTAGTCAATTAACATGAAGTTGTGAATCTTTTGAAATTTTAGAATGTTTCATGTTTGATCTCTGATTCTAATAAAACAATTAGACTACTCGCTCTCGATTTCTATTTAACAATTAGACAACGAGTCCGAGTTGTCTATGAACGAATAGTCAACAAAGGTGAAGCCTGAGTTGACTATTCGCTCATAGTCAACGAGGGCGAGCTATCTAATTGTTTTAGTATACACTCAATCAAACTCTCTAAAAATTCCTCGGAAACCTCGGCGAAACGAGAGTTTACTGCCATATTTTTTCAGGTTTGTTCTCATTTTTCCCAAACGTTCACCATCACGAATAGACAACGGTTGAGTAGCCAATCAAAATGCAGGATTTGTCGAATGTATAGTCGAGTGCTATAATAATATAGGACAATGTCGGGTGTATACTGAAAGATGATAGTTGATTCGAGCTTCGCCCTCATTAACTATCACAGCATAGAAATCTCGAGTTCTTAGTCTATTTGTTACATTGAAAGCTTTGCGATACTAAATTTACGTGGTGTCTCCACGAAATTATACTTTCATGTATGATCAGCATTCAAACAGCAAACACACAAGGAACTTAAACTACAGTGCACAATTAGCTATTTCCTGTAATGTTTTCACAAAATTATACTTTAATGTAGTCTACATAGACTTACGTGACATAATCCATAAATGTTGCCAAAGGTTCAACAGCTTGATTTCTTAAATGTCGAAATTCTGCAACCATTTTTTCTCTAAGTCTGTCGTCAATCACCGAGACAGAAAGAGGGCCAGCCTCGTTCTGCAGGAAACCTCCATAGTCTGTACTTTGCAGATGTAGTTTCAAGTCTATAATTGGAATTAGTAGAATCATACTAGCATGCTAATGCAACTGCTGTAATTTGATTGGCTACTCTACTCGCTATCTATTCCTCAATAGATAGCAAGTAGCAAAACAGCAATTTTCCTGGCGTATTTTTTCAATTCAAAGACAATATGTAGTATTATTTTTAACAAAATGGCTTATGAGTCAATTATTCATCTCAGATTCTACTAAAACAATTAGATTACTCGCTCTCAATTTCTATGTGTTGATAGTTGATTCGGCCTTCGCCCTCATCAACTATCACCACGTAGAAATCTCGAGCTTCGTAATCTAATTGTTAATTAATACACACGTAAAATATAGATATTTGAGTACAAACTTGCAACGTACTTAAAATTTATTTGTTCGTTTACGTTTCAACTGTAACGTTTGTGAGATCACTTATGTTTTGTTTCATTTCCAATGACGTTCGTACAATGGACCATTCCCTATTAGAAAAACTTTTAAATTCAAAAACAATTTTAGCACAGTCGGAAAGAGCGTTCTAAATTTAGCGAAATTGTGAAGTTTGGTTGTAAAATATTGTTAAATGTCGAAAAGATAATGATGTAATTTTTTCCGGCTGTGCTAATTGATTTTTCGAATTCAAAAGTTTGTCTAATAAGGGAATGGTACAATTTGATGCTTCAAATCTCTTAAATTCAGGAATTTTTCCAACACTTTTTTGCATGAGACTGTTTATCTGCCATGTAGAAGCTAGACTTTAGTTCACAAGTCTGTACTCTGTAGTTTTGACATTGGTTTTGTCTGTTGTGGTTAAATTGATCAGTTACATTGGGTGGAGATACAACTCATAAGAGATACGAGAATAAAGCATGGCGTTAGTCAACATTAATGAATCAGAATGTTATGGTTTTCAGGCTTGGGTTTGCAAATTTTGCATGCAGATGCATCGGCTAAATATATCTTACGTAATTAGCATCACCCAATCAAAAATACTCTTGCTAGAAATAAGCCAATCAGAGTTACAACCGAAATCTGGTTGTAATGCCACAGACGTTTTATAGCACTTGTATCAGGCCTTTATCTAAATAAAAGCCTGATCGCAGGTTATAGAAGCTATTGAGCTACAATGTACATGTGTGGGGGGGGGGGGGGGGACGCTAATCTTGTTGGATATGCAGATATTACGTACATAGGCAGTCGAAGTATGTGCAGTTGACTCATCATCATATATCATCAGAATATAATTGTTCTAGAAATGAAGTCTCTGATACATCACTCAAGAGTTCAAATTGATGATATTTACACAGTGAATTAGTGAAAAAAGTCACCGAACTTGTTAACAGTACATAGTTTTTAGTTAACTGTAATAAATTAAGTGCTATATGTTGCAGAAAGGTACACTTTTAATACCAAGGTATTGCTTGCAGACAAGATACAGGACACAGTTGTCGCACTGCATTTTGGTAATATATACATCCACCATCTTTTACGTTACAGTCAATTAATGCATAGTACTACCAAACTCGTGGTCCTCAAAACGAAGATTATTTTGAGAAACGAGTATTACTGTACGTAAAAAATACGGGATCATGAAGGGTTAGTCCTATTCCCATTTGCCATAGCCAAAATTTAAAGTAATTCTCTTAATTAAAGTAATAAAATTTAAAGTAACAATGAGTTGAAAAAACTTCCATTAGCTACATTCAAAATTAAATTAAAAGAGTTCTTACTAAGTCGATGTTTTGAAACTTGAATATTTATAGCATATTATATTAACACTATTTTAACTTGCATGCAAGAAACTATTCTTATTGAAATTTATTCTATAGTGCTACATCCAAACTTTTTATAAATTTCTGACATTATTTTTATAAATATTAATTAATCTGTCAAAAGTACCACTTGTAAATAAGTATTGAAAAGCCCTGCGGGGAATACTTCCAATTATTATTATAAATTAATTATGGACCAAATATACAAATCCCATAGTCCTGGTGGCTGTCTTCCTCAAATCTTAATCCTATACCCTTTTTCTATTGTCTTTTGGTCAACGAATCCCAGTCCCAGTGCACGAAATTCCATTTTCCCAGCAAAAAATGGGCGATTCCCTGCTTTTATTACGCTTTTATTCTCCATTTTTTGCCTCGATGCAATCATAGGTAGCCCAGAAATCGGTGGTTTTTAATATTAAATAAATCAATCTTGTACATAATACAGTTTTAAAGCTGTCAGAAACTAGCGGAATTGTTTTTTCTCGTGCGATAATCGGTCAGTCTCGTGCGACGTTCGTATAGTATTATCGGGAATATATTTAACCATAGACTGTCGAAGGGAAGTCGAAGGAAGAAAGTTCCCTTCGAAGTTCGAACGTCGACTAAACGAACGTCGCGCGAGACTGACTGACTATCACACGAGTAAAAAACAATTCTGTGAGTTTCTGACAGCTGTAAAAGGAATATTATGTTCAAGATTGATTTATTTAAGGTCAAAAACCACCGATTTCTGGGCTATCTATGATGCAGTCTCCAGTTTAGCAGCACGCTGGCTCTGGCAGATTATTGCTCTGGCAAAACTGTGATAAACGCTACACGCGTTTGTACATAAATGTACAACAAAAATGTCGTTTAAGGTAAGGAAATTTCAGGATGTCTGCCTTGTGTTTCTTTTTCGTAATCTCGTTTACTCTTTCTTCTAGAACTTTACGAACGCGACCCGATACGATAAACTGTTCCTAAAACTTGTCCAGTTAATTTGTATAAATTGGTGAATACAACAACTCGCTTGGCTGCAGAACAAATTGGCTGGTCAAGATGATTGTGGTCAATTTCGTGAAGAATACAATACTCTACAAGTGTCTACAAAACAGCGTCCTAAGACGTTGCAATGAGACATGACAAGGTAAGGAAACAGGGTTTGAACCCAATTCTCATGACAAATTTGCTTTTATTTGCCACCATATAATACGAGCCAGATACATTAGACACAGTTGCCAAGCATACATATTTTTGTGCGCATTGCTAGCAAAATGGTGAATTAACAATTATTTTTTACCTTCAAATCGTATTACCCGAAATTTTGCTTACATAGATATGCATACATTTCAAGTGACAATTACCTTTTTTGTTATTATTCCATTTTCACAATTTTGTTTGATATCTATTTTAAACACCCTTCTACACTAAGTTTGATGCTTAGAAAAATATTGAAAAGCCATAGTGTTTACAATTGTAATCCTATACAGGGGGAAAAAATACCAAAGTATGATTGGATTAGGAGAGAATGTTTTCCCAATTCAAGGACCTTACAATACAACAGGATTCTTTCACATTAAATGCATATCATTTTGATTTTCTATTATCTAAATATATTTTGAATTTTTTATTGACATTTAGTAGAATCATACTAGTATACTATTGCAAATGCTGTAATTTGATTGGTTACTCTACTTGCTATCTATTTCTCGATAGATAGCGAGTAGTGAAACAATCATCTTCCTATAGAGATTTCTTTTAAAAAAATTGCTTAAAAATCAATTTTTTTGTCGAATATTCCATGTTTGACCTCTGATTCGGGCTTCGCCCTCATCAACTATCACCGCATAGAAATCTTGGGCTCGTAATCTAATTGAAGCAATGTTCACATTTGTAGCAAATTATGTTCAATGCAATTAATTAATTATGCAAAGTTAACAACATGTAAAATTGCATAAGTCAACAATCGATTAAACGTTGTTGTTTTTGTCCAGATACTACAGTTTCTTCACTTCAAGGGGGAAAATTGAAAGAGTGGGTAGAGAAATATGGGCCCCAAAGCTAAATAAAACTTTAAAATGACCCTTTTTTATCTGCTGACACCAAAACGTTTTCAACAAGATTCACTATTCAACCCTGTGTTACAAAGTACAAAACCCTTGCTTGTTTATAGTTAGGCATACCACAAATTATCTACAAGTTTACTATCCATTAGGCTTTTTACTATATTCAGAATAGCGGGAATTTCAACCACTAGAATTAGCTAGTATTAGTTACTTATTTTAATATTAATGAAGTAGCTAATTTGCAAATCAAATGCTATCAAATCCCCACACAGTGTTTTATGATCTAGTGTTTATCACATTCACATTGCTATGCAAAATGTGAAAATGATGTTCTAGGTGAGTGGGTGGGTTAGAACTGTAATGTTTTGATATTTTTGCCCTGGCAAGATGACTATTTTCACAGTTATTACGAAATAATAATTAGGAATTTTGTGCTTCCTTAGATGCAGTCGTTGTTCAAATGCAACACTTACCTGTATATATAATACTATTTTTGATCAAGATGTGCTGCTCATTCAAAAGTGGTGCTTATAGGAGACAGTGGCAGCAAGACAGATTGCTGTGCGCGGAGAGCTTCCCCACCCACTTTTATAGATGTCCATGCAAAATATATCCACGTAATATTTTGCAAGAAACTGTATTTTGTAGAATCAAAAAACATTCAAAATGTGCTTCAGATGCAAACATCAACATGTGCAGTTGACTGAAAATACCTTGAATTTATTGATCAGTAGAACTCATAGAAATTTTGTCATGAGAAACATTGTTTTGGTTAGGTCTCTTAGTCTCGCAGAGCATAATTTTTTTTTGTGAGGCCATTCAAGCCCTTTTCATTCGCGCATTTAGTGGGTTTGCGAGTCAAACTCTGAAATCTGGGCAGCAAGTAGTTGATAATCTACCGCAGTCAGGTATGAATGAATGAACAAACAAATGGGCTGCATGACAAATTCTGAATGCATTCCATATATCCAGTGAAGCAAATTAGTGACTGAAGCTCATGAGACTATTAAGATATCTATTAAGATAGTTATTCTTTGAAACTATCAAAAATTGCTTAAAACTATGTCATTTGACTCATTTCATCATTGGCCAAACGACACAAACATCATTACATCAACTGGAATTTAATTTTTGGAGCTACAGTGCTCACAAGCGATTTGGCAAAGGGTATTACGTTTAGTTTTGTAAAAATACTAAAACTACATAATGAATATTAAAACGGCAGAATAAACAGGACACTACAAAAAGTATATCAATTAATAAATCACGTGACTATAAATAACTTACTACAAAATGTAAAAGTGAATCTTGCAACTAACCTTCCAGCGTCTCGCATTGCTCCAGATTGTGATAATCTGTTCTTTTAAGAATACCAGACCTAAATCCACGAACTAATCCCTCTAGGTAGCCTCCATCGACATTAAAAAATAAATCAGAATACATATTTCACAGACGATAAATCGAGGAAAATTTTGCTTTTTTCTTTTCTTCGCTGATTTTCTCTGCGCCAGCAATTAATTCAGCGGTTTATGCCATCGTTGCATTTGTCATGTAAGCTCAAGCATAGTGGCTGTCGTTGTTTGCACCTAGTCATGAACAATTGCAGACAAATAAATGTGTCTGTTTTGTTTTCAGAAAACAGGAGGACAGATTGCAATGGAGGCAATACTATTAATTTTAATCTAGACCACGTTTAACTAATTCTTAAAGTGAGTCTAGTTTGAGTTTTGATTTGAGAGAATGGGAAACCAGAGTATGCGATCAGATCAGAGAAACCTTCGCACACAGGAGAGACCAGGCCTAACTTGGGTTTTTAACTGGTGAGTGGCGAAGGGCACATCGCGCTACTACCGACGACCCCTTGCACCACCAGCTCTTTCCCAGAAATGTTTACACCAGAGCATGAGTGTGTGTGTGTGCAGGGGGGGGAGGGGGTTCAGTTGTTTGCTAATATTCAACCCATCAGTTAAATCCGGTTTATACCTGAGAAAATTTTTTGGTTACTACCAGGGATACGTTATAAGAAAGGCGTATTATAGCGCTGTCCACCGGATAGTGATTTTTTTTTCATCAGCCACAGAAGGTCATGCATAAATAGCAATGACACCAGGGATATTGTTCTCACGAGAGATTTTCGAGAAGTCACAAATGAGAATCAAACTCGTGACTCAGTAGACCATGAAAGGCGAACGGTTTAACCACTTTGTTACCATGCAGTGTTTGACAGCGATAGTAGCTACCATGAAGTGTTTGACACCGATAGTAGCTACCATGAAGTGTTTGACACCGATAGTAGCTACCATGAAGTGTTTGACACCGATAGTAGCTACCATGAAGTGTTTGACACCGATAGTAGCTACCATGAAGTGTTTGACGCGTATGGCTGCAGCATATCGAACCACCCTGTTCAGCCTACAAAATTAACTAAATCTTAGAGGTCCTTTATTGGTGCAAATATAACTGCTGTGCCCCCCTCCCCCCGATCCCAAAGGAAGTGAGTGCACTAGACTATATCCAGGCGAAGACGACTTCGCTACGATAATCAGGAAGAAATGAAAACTGTATCTTTTTTTACTTAGTAAAAAAACACATTGATAAAATCATTGTTCCTATCGAAGTATTGTCGCACTTCATGTATGTGTCTCGCCAGCGTGGTAAATTGTCACGGCTAACATTATTGGTATGGCAATGCGCAATTATTGAGCGTAAATTAAAGAACTTTGAAGCTTGTCGATGTTATCTGAGTTATGCACCTTCGTCTGGGTACATGTTTGGTACGTTGCTTGACACTGAATACTATATGCTTCACTTGCTTCACCACATTCCCAAGAAAGTTTCTGTTCAGCACATTGGCAATTGAATATTTTTGGTTCAGTTTGTGCTTTTATTCTGTGACTATCCGGTTTATACTCGAGAAAAATTTTTTGGTTGCTACCTGGGACACGTTGTACGAAAGGTGTATTTTTTTTCATCTGCCACAGAAGGTTATGCATAAATAGCAATGACACCAGGGATATTGTTTTCGCGAGAGAGAGAAAAATGACTCATCAACTCGATAATGCAGGTGGATTTTAACACAAGTTTTACCAGTTATAGAAAGTTTGAGACAATCAGTACCCGGTGGAAATCGCTATTCATCCTTCCTACAAAATATTTGAGTTAGGTTGTTCTAGAAGTTTTTACTGAGAATCGAAGCGGCCACAACGTGAAAGGCAAGTGGTCTAACCACTTCTTCACCGAAGCCTTATATCGGTTACCTATATCCGGCATACAAACACTGATTGGACGTCATCTTGCTATTCGAAATTCGCACTTCCTAGCAGCTCGACTGGATGACTTTTATGTTCAGTTTATTCACATATTAATGGTGGTGACAACAAAAAATTTAATTAAAGGCAAATGTCGTTGGCATAATGGCATCTTTCAAAATTACAACAAACTTTGCTTCAAACCCGACATTTTAATACCAAAGGACTTCGTGCTGAGTTTGGCAAAACTTATGTGTTGTACCCGATCCGCGATAGGAACACTGATTTTGCTAATTTGTTACACATAATTAGTTTTCTCAAAAAAACTGGCCAAATATGGCGACCGTTCCGGCGAATACAAACAGCAAAATGTACCATACCCAGGCATTTGTACAAGCAGGCAAGTAACATACACATACACACAATCATACAAGCTCTGTAAATGTACTAATTTATACACATTTAAAATACACAAACACATAGAGTGTCGAAGCCTACATAACAGATAATATGTCAAAACCGTCCGGCGGCATTAACGCCGGATATCTAATTTCTGTTCGTCCGTTCTATAGAATGTACTGTAAAATACTTGAAATTAACTTGGTTTAAGCATGCAGGATTATTCGACGAAGTTAAAAAATTGGCTTAAATTGTTTTGCCATAAAAATCTAAAACAGAAAATGGAAAAAATACCAGCACCTCGGAACAGGCCGTGCGTCTGTTTGCAGAAAATAGTCAAAGTAGTGTGTCTAAAATGTTTCTTCTCGTGCAGTTTATCCGGACATGATATATTTGCTAAATTCTTCGTAATTTATCCTGCCTTCAGCATCTTCTTTGCCTTCGAGTATTTCGTCCACATCTTCATCGGTCATTACATCTCCTAGACTTGTCAAAACATGGCGAATCTCCGCGTTGCCTACGAAGCCGTTTCCTTCGTGATCGAAGCACTTCCAGCCTTCCATAAAGGCCGCGAGTGTGCCGGCATTGCCCTTTTTGGCGCATTCCTCGTGGAAACCAAGGTATTGCTCGAAATCGATCTGAGACCCTTTTCCCAGCTCCTCCACGAACTTATTTACGTCCGAGCCAATCGGATTCAGCCCACATGAACGCATGATATTTCCAACTTCGTCGACTTCCACTTTTTCATTGCCTTTTTTGTCGAACATGAGAAAAGTGTCCTTGATTTCGGCTATTTCGTCGTCAGTAAGCGACATGTTGGTATGGGTTTCCAAACGCGTTCAAAGCTTGGGTGCAAACGCCACGACAACACCAAAGAAAGTGAGCGTATCGCATAAACTGATTTTAATTACCCCCAAAACGCTACTATCGCAATTTGCATGACAAGCCCAATGCGGTATCCAGCCGGGTTTTGACACTTCGGAGGAGCGAAGTTGCAACTTAATGCGAACTATATTCCATCAAATACCAAACATTTCCTTGCATAAACTCCACAAACATTCGTTTCAAAACCTAGTGAAATGACTAAAATCATCAAACTCTACCGGGTGCATTTGAAAACTTATTTTTTAGCTGACAGGGACCCTGTAAACATGAGACAGGCCGGGCAAATCGCTACGTTGTTTTCACAGCGTGACCTATTTGTTATCGCTTAGTTGATCCATACGTTTGTAACATCAAACGTGCATCAAAATCTGGGTTTAAAAACTAGCGGCAAAATCACCAGAAATTATTTCAAAACACTTTGTGCAAATGTTCCTCAGTTATGCAAAGCATTGCAGAAGAAATTAAACAATTGAAAGAAGTTTTGTGCTTGTTTTATGCGGTCATGCATCATACAGATTTTGGTAGCGCAAAAAACGCTCATGTTACAATATACTGTACATCGCCGTTTGTCATCCGATTAAGAACACCGGGTTTACATTATTACCGGAGAAAAAGCACCTTAAAAATAACCAGGCATGTGAAACATATATATTAATTACTTACCAAACTATTTATAGAAACGTCTCATCCTCTAAAAGGGTATTTTCCCGCTCTATTCAAATTTATGTTTACAACATATGGGTCTTTGACACTAGTTTGTGTATAATCAGTATAAATACACAAACCAGTAGTTATAATTAGCGATCGATTCAGACCAAGTCTCAACGTGGCAGATACATAATTTATTATTCAGTACTGTACTGTTTATTCAGTACCGTACAGTTGCTGTATTGCTCGGGTACATATAGAGATTGTTAAAAAGTGGAGTAGAGTTGGGTAGGTTTTCACAGGACTTTTGCCTCGATTTTCTCGGCTTATACAAGATCTATTCGAAAATTTTTTCGTACACAAACTGACAAGATGAGTCTAAAATGGATCGTTTTGAAGTCGTTTAAAATACTCGCAATTCGTGCTTATTAGATATAAAACGCTCGGCTGCCCATCACGATAAATACAGACTTAAAATTTACAGGAAACTAATGCCAAACCAAATATAGAAGCCTTCTCCTCCATCAAAATTATGCTTTATTCCGTCAAATTCACACCATAGATAACAGCATCTCTCCACAACTCTAATCCTGGTTAACATGCCACCCAACCCCTCCACACGATTTAAGCATTACCATAAACTGTAGCTCAAAAACATAATTTATTATTTTGTACATTGTTATTAAATTGGTCCTGATCTAGTAGAATCAACGTCATTATATACAGAAATAAGTCCGATGTAAAAGTTAGACGCGACTAACGTAAATCGCGAGCTTGTCTGTGGAAAGATCAATGAGATTCCATTCATTCAATAATTTTGTAACGTAAGTTGGAAACACCTCGTAAATTTCCTGCCGCAAAGCTTTCGATCCATAAGCACGGGTCTTCATCGATGATGATTCGAGCATACGGATTGAAAGCCTTGCAATAATAAGTTTGCGTGGTGCTTCCAGAAAATTATACTTTAATTTTGTAACACTTATTTTGGCTCTATCTGTATTTTGCGGTAAAATGGACATTTGCAAAATCCAAACATGCCCAAACTGTGCCTTTTCTATAGAAATGACCCCGTTTGTTTTCATTGCGTAAAATTATACATATGATCTAATGTAAAAATTAATCTCTTAGAATCAAATTTCAATGACAATGTCTATATGTTAATATTAACAAAAATATGTTCTCAGATCTTCTAATTTCTGGCGTTATAAAATGAACGAGTATAGAAAAACAAACAGTCGCAATAGATGCGTGGTTCAATTCTAATCCTAACCCAGCTATTAATACGGTTGATATAATTTCGAGCAAGCCATCTCTTAGAGATGATATGACCCTAAAAATGAATGAACAACACCCCGCGATTTCAAGGATTGGTTAGAAAAATTTAAAATGCCAATATATTAATCTTCTTCTTGTCACAATTTTCTTTAACTCTTTTTATTCGATACGCAAATTACACAATTTATAGAGTATCTATGAGATTGCTGATTTTATAGCATAACAATAAAAAAATTAAAACTGCGCATGGTCAAACTGCGAACATGGGCAAACCACTATATAATCGCCTCTTATTTTTGATCACGTTGCAGATTGATGATTTT
This sequence comes from Muricea muricata, assembly GCA_963855995.1. Classification (NCBI taxonomy): domain Eukaryota; kingdom Metazoa; phylum Cnidaria; class Anthozoa; order Malacalcyonacea; family Plexauridae; genus Muricea; species Muricea muricata. Next base: position 5,379,974 of record OY979722.1, read on the forward strand.
TGAAAACTTATTATATGCACTGTGTTATCACATTCAAAATTGTGTAATATAAGTTAAGTGTGTGTGTATGTATGTATGTGTATATATAGATATATCGAATAAAACTGAATATCTCGAGAAGAAAGTTTTGGAAATTATACAAAACAAAGTAATCTTGACATTTTGAATTTGAGTTTTTACGGGCTCCTTTGCCATTTTTAATTTTCAGGGATTTCAAGAGTTTTGGTGTGCGAGATTTTTAAATGATACATCCCTCGATTATAAAGATTACCTTGCAATTGATTCCTACTCACTGTCTGGGGGCACAGTCACTTTAACTCTGTGCCAGGCAGTTGACAAAACGCCGCGCAGATTCCATATGGGAGAAACACTTTCTGGTTGACTATTGTACGAAGAATCGATCGCTTTACAGCAAACTTCAACGGCCTCTCGGTTGTTGACAGGAATGCTTGCCTCCCAGAGTGTCCAGCCCCAAGCCTTTCCATCGGGTTGCTCAGATTTCTTGAGGTCAGCTATCTGCCATGTTTTTCCTGAGAAGTGCAAATGTAACAAAAAATCGCTGTTAAAGGACACAAAACTAGATTCATATTAATCTGACATTGCAGAGAACAACGAAAAATTCGTTGTCTCGATCGGGATTCGAACTCGCATCTTCGGGTTTCTAGACCGCCGCTCGACCAATTGGTAGGTGGTTCTGAAATAGAATTGAAACACTGCGCGTCCTCAAAGGCAAGCGCTGAGTCGTCACGAAAATATTTTGTGCACTTAAATTGGATAAGATTCGCTACCAGTCCCAGTTTACTCGATAGCTCAATTGATAGAGCGGCGGTCTAGAAACCCGAAGATGCGAGTTCGAATCCCGCTCGAGAGACAACGAATTTTTCGTAGTTCTCTGTAGTATCAGATTAATATGAATCTAGTTTCTCATATCTCTGAGGATGGTTCTGAAATAGGACACAAAATCTTTTTAAACATTCAATGTCATTGAACATAGTGCATTATTTGTTCCTTAACGGAATACACGTACTAGGGGTGCTTTTTAAGACACGTCAAGAATTTCTGCTCAAAATTTTTCCACCCTGCAAAGGACTTCAGAAGTGCTTATAGATTTGCTGCAAGTCGCCCGCTTTAAATATTGCACGCAGCAAAAGAAGGCGCTTTTAAATGCCACTTTGTAAAGAATATCATATGTAAGATTTTAGCTAGCCAGATGATCCGGCTTCTTGTCAAGATTATTTATCAGACGAGCTGTCTCTTACATGGCACTTAAGCCCAGACAAATTATATCCGTCTCTAGTATCAAGGCCAGAGAAACCTAGCTACACTAGGCTACACAAAGGCTACAATCATGGCCAAAATTGTGTGGAACGTATCTTGTATGGAACGCATCTGTGTGAAACGTGAATTGAATCATCAACAGGACTGTTGACTTTTTGAGCGGCTTCCGCCAAGTCGCACAATATTATATTGGATATGGAAAGGTTTAGCTGAAAGACGTTTTCAAGTATTCAACATTGAAGAGTAGGAGAGGGACTGAAGTTTGTGATAGAAATGTTGCAGATACACACCCGTTGTCTACAACAATTTTTGCAAATGATTGTAATAGAAACCTACCGCCATCGGGTGAGACATCTACTCGAACAATCCCTCGACCCCCACCGCTCCATGCGTACCCTTTTACAGTAAACTCTTCAGTACCCTCCTCCAGCACAGCGCCGTTAGCAGGTTCACAGATAGCAGACTGAACAGGAAGATCCTGAATCGACGGCATTGAAGTAAAATCCACCGTGTCCCAATCCGTACTGGGAGAAAACCCTTTGTAATCATTACGTTGCCAATGACAACGGCTCTCTTCGTCAGCAATCACTATTTTGGACAACCACTTTACTTGTCTCGCCCCCACCACACCCGGGATAACAATTCGTACGGGATAACCGTGATCTTTAGGGATATCTTCACCGTTCATGGCAAAAGCTATCAACACGTCGTTTTGGGGATCGATGGCTTTGGCAAGCGGTACAGATGCACCATAGGGAGCCTTTGAAACGTCCACGTCTAAACCTTCAAATTGGATATGTTTACCGCTGACTATTTCGTTGTCCTTAAATCCAGCCTCAAGTAGTACATCTCGTAATTTAACCCCAGTCCATGTAGCATTTCCTATAGCCCCTTCGGCCCAAGTTAAGCCTTTAACTTTTTTTATACCGTTCATTTCGTCTCGTCTGTTACCAGCACATTGAATTGCCACTGTCAATGTATGTTGCTTAAATTTCGTCTTCAGCTCATCCAAGCTCAAGGTCAAAGGCTTTGCTCCCTTTCCGAGGTTAACTTCAAGTCGGTACGTCTTCGGGTCGACTTCGGGAACGGGGAGGTGGTTGCGAACGTAGAAGAGCGAGTTAGGTGTAACCATACTGTCCCCCAGTAGGGCAAGTGGGGTTTCAGCATTAAATGGCTTCTTGGAGCGAACCACAAGCGACGGGTGGCGTTCGGGTTCATCGCGATAAGGGTCGTTTATGTCCACAGCGGATGTTTTATCTTCGACCTAGAAGTATTAAAAGCAACCTGTTTCTGAGTTTAAAATATCAGGAAAATAGTACATATATCCTTTAATCAAGTTACCCCTAAAACAGCAATGACTATCTTAGGAGATAATGGAACGGAGATAGTATCAAACTATATAGGGCAAACCCAAGATAATGGAACATTTCAATTGCTAATTAGGAAATATTTCAGTGCTGAACCCACAGAGATGATTTCAATGGTTGAAACCCAGTCCCTTATCAATCAAACTAGTACAGACCTTCGATGCAACGCTCACACAGCTTGGCCTCGAGACTCCGAGTTTACGTTGCATCTTATGGCCTCATGATGACTTCTAAATCTCATGGTATAATTTATCTGGTTTACCTTGTAAGAAACCATGGTTGAAGCATACACAGCAACTTACAGATTTTTGTGTATATATGATTTGTACTCGAATTTAATTTGAAATCACTTATGGGCCACAATTTACTGTAAACATTGCCATCATTGCAAGTGCAGATATTTTTCTTAGTAGTAAGTATGCCTGTGAATCCCAAGGACTGGAACTCATACTCAAGCTGTTTTTTTTCCAAAAAAAGTTGTGAGACCTCAAAGTTTGGAAGGTTAGCTTTCACCCTGTAGTGGATTTATAGGAATGTGCACCATGCTGATATAGCCTTGGCCAATCAGGGTGCAAGGAGGTTTTAACTTTTGTCAACGAATCAACCTTTTTATCAATAGTGACACACTATTGATTCATGATACATATTATGTATTGATTCATGTACATATTATCAATGTTAATAATAAAAGGGTCATGCTATAACTATGTTATACTGGGGGGGGGGAGGGGTTGTAGAGCAAAATGGTTTAGTTTAGGTCTATAATGTGATCTTATGATCTCGTTTTTTACCTTTAGATCTCCAATCCGATATTTCTCCAACATCTTTAAAACTTCATCGGTCTGGTGTACAGCATACATGGCCCAGAATGGTTCAATGGCACCACCAGCTGCTAAAAGGATCTTGTCTCCCCCTGGATGTTGACCCACAAAATCTGTGATGTCATACACATGTCCTTCAAAAGACACCCAGATACCATTATCAAGCGAATTGTGCTTTGCCACATCATCTTTTGAATACAATGGTGAGATAGGTTCAATTGACTTTGATTTTGCCTTTGGCCATGACAAAGCATTTAGCGAGTCCTGACCATACAAGAGAAATACTCCCGTACCAATTGAGCCTGCAATCACACTGCCCCAAAACAAGTTTTTCCCATGCACGCTTCTAGTGCTTGTTTGAACTGCTCGACTGGTAACTTGCGGATTAACTTTCCTCGAACACCTCAGGAGTGTTGAACTTATTGTGGGCCGAGGTACTCTTAATAATGGAAGCATTGCTTGACCTAAAAAATGAATGGCAGGCAGTAGAGGTAACGTGATGCCATTCTGACCATGGAATTTAAGTATTAATTGAAAGGGAACTGTCACGCAGTCTTCGACAAAACCTTTGGTATGCAAAATTTTGGCAGGCATTTGATCATTAAGCAAGCAAATCCAGCAAGTACTGACTACATCACTACATGATCTGGTTGCACATTAGCAACAAAATAGGCTTGTAATGTATTTTTTTGTTTGCCTCATTCTTTCAAAAGGCCCAATTAAATTATAGCCATGTAGGGAAAATAACAAAGCTTGTTATGAAAGAGCTTAATATAAAGCAAGCTTTTACTTGTCAGGGTATTCTACAATTGCTCCCAGTGTACCTCTAGAGTTTTCAATTTTCATGTGATCCACCCCCCCCCCCCCCCCCCTCCACCTCCTCTTTGCCTTGTTTCCTGCCCCACATAATTGGTGTTTGGTGGGTTTAGAGGAGAGGTGCCTCTGTAAAAATGCTATGCTACAAATAAAACGTTGAGTGCAAATGACATTTACAATACGTTTTTTACGTCTATAATCTTTAGTAATTTCAATAATGCAAATTAAGGGATATATGTCTACAATATAAGTATAACATGATATGTTCATTGCAGTAACATCAACGACTACAAGTCGTAAATCTGAGCAGAATATGATACACTAAATCCTAATAATGCAGTCCAGGATACTATTTTCTAGAAAATATACCCACACAGTGCAATATTTTCCTACTTACATGAAATTTCGTAGCAATTTCTGATCAAATTCAAACGCGTAAAATATAGCTGGCTTAAGCTTCTGTCGGTGTACAGTATAGTAATCTGTGGTACAGTGCTCCACTGATCTATGTTATTACTATGTATTTACTGGATAGCGCATCCAAAAACAAGGAATACTGAACGGCAAGAGCTACTCAAGTTGGAACCTTTGAAGACTTCGATTGTTTAATTAAACTCGAAAGATTCTGCAGGAAAACCTCCTGGAAAAATTAATTTAAATACTACCTCGAAAGTCGGGATTGACCACTACGTCATATAAAGTCTAATCTATATGACGTTAGTCGGGTAAATATGGTAAATACCAACCTAACATCATTAGACCTTGACCGCCTTGTGGTTGGACTTTTGAAAGAAAAGTCGTCATTGTTTATTTTTCTTTCTTTACTTGAGAAAACCAATTTCTACCGTTCATTACCTTTTATTGTTACAAGCAACCACTCACAAAGCTTGTTAGTGTAGGTTGGTGGTGAACCCATACATCCGTCTCGCTGGTATTTACAACTGTATCGAAGTTGTGCTAGGTAATTAGCATTATTATTATTGCATGAGAAACAGCAATTAATGATTTTCAAAACAAACAAAATGGTGGAAAGGTTGTTCAACAAATGAAACCTAACACACTGACTTGGGGAAAAAGAAGTTACAGTACTGAATGAAATAAGAAGAAAAGCTCCAAAATTTTGGTTTAAAGAAAAAAATATGATGTTGACATTGAAAATTGTCTTTTACAAGAGCTGCATAACCGCTTCAAAAGCTTTTCATACGTTGAGCGGTTGAGGTATGTAATTTTGCCATGATAATAATAAACGGCAAAATTTAATAATCATGCGATGTTGCTCGCACAATTTTGGATAATACTTGTGATGTTTGGAAATTATGCCAAGTTGGATTCGCCCTGGCGGCTTGTCCAGTTTTGACAAAATTTCCAAGCATCACTCGTGCTATTAAATAATGATCCCAAATTATACGAGCAACATCGCATGAAGCCAGCCACCCCTGGAAACATTTTGCCATATTAACATTAAGTTGAGCCGATAAAATGTATATTTTGAGTTGTTTGAATGATAAAGAGAAACTATTTCCATAATGGATAAATATATTTTTTTGTTAAGAATGGTATGTGTGTTGATATATAGGTCTTGCCAATCAAGTCTTTGAAAACGATCACTTATCATAAACTATATTTTACTACATACAAATATTGAAAGTTAACTTCTATTGTGTTAACGTTACATTAAACACTATTAAAACTATTAGTTTTCTAACATAGAAATTTATTAATGAAACAAGCAAAATAAATAAGTTGCACTTAATTTACTTAATCAACTGTTTTTAATTACCCATCAGGTGTGTTTAATAACCCTGATTACCCAATCAAATTAAATGCGTTTATGTAGGGTATTGATATTGAAAGTAAAATCTGAATCTTATATACACCTGAGTGTATCTTGGTTGTAAAATTTATCAAACACATTAACTAAAATTGTGCGCATATTTTGACTATGCATGTGTTACGTACGTTAGTTATTTTTTCGTAGAATGTTGTAATTGTTCAGTAAAATACTTCAATTTCTGTTGGTGTGAATTTGTAGCTACCAGCAAACAACGACTGGGTTTGTGGAGTGCCAAACTGATACCCAACTGGTAGCTGGTACGTGTGGCCTAGGTTACTATACGAGCTTTGGTTAGTGTTGGCATAGTTAACGATGCGCAGATCATGACCTGCACCGAATATTGCTCCGTACGAAGGATTACAGTAGATTGCGTTACCATTTCTACCGTTAATGATGGGACATTTGAATGGTTGCATGTTGTTAGGGTTTCGTAATGAGAACAAAAATGACACGTTGGAACTTTTCGACTGTGAACCTAGGAAAAGAATAAGGAAATTGAGAATAATTATTAGAGGAAAATGGTTTCCAACGTGAATCTGTTCCCGCGAGGGTTATTTTGTTTACTAGGAATGTCTACACCTCTTTCAATGACGTGCAGTTATGAGATGTAGCTCTCGTACTGAAACCAATGAAAGTAACAAAACTGCAACCAATGAAAGTAACAAAAAAATTAGCCTTCTCGGAAGCATTCAGAAAAAGCGAAACTGAATATTTACGATAACTTACGATATTTCATATACACTAGAACGTTAAATTCACTCGTGGACTTTGTTCGTTATAAATTTGTCTCATATTTTTCTGTATTTTAATCTCTGACTTTTCTTGTCTTACAACAGTAAAGTATTTCCGTCTTAAAAACCATCGTCTTGTTTAGCAGTCATCTTTTTTCGTATTCGACTGCGAATTTCGTCTCGCTGTAGGGATTGCTCATTACTGTTGAAATTAGAAACATATCATCGCACAGAAAATTCACTTACTTTAACTGGAATTCATTCTGGTGAAAAATGGGATTAAAACTTTATCAAATGCGTAGGCATGCATGCCGTTGCAAATTTTGGTTTCTTACGTTTACGCATGGAAAAGAACAGGACGAGTGTTATGATATTAGAAGTAAAATTTAAAAGCACAAAGGTTTTGTTAGGTATAGCAAGGAATGTTTGGTGACAAAAGTCCACAGCAACGTATGCAATTTGTTGCAGTTCTTATTCTGAGCACAAAGGGAACAAACTAAAAACAATTCCGATTAAATTATGCGCAAGAACTGAATAACTGGGACTTTCTGCGTATTTAAAACATTCTGGAGATGTTGTTAATACAGCAGCAAAGCGAGCAACACAGCAGAATTACGTACACGTTATTTATTCAATAAATAAATAAATAACATGTACTTAATTATTCGCTTTGCTTCTGAATTTAAAAGATCCCCAGGATGTTTAAGATGACTAAAAGAAAGTCCCAATTATTAGGTTCTTTTTCTTTGAGCCAATGATATGATCAGTTATATAATAGTTTCCATGCACATTTCTGGTCTTTGCAAACTTAGAATTTTACACAGCCTGTGTTTTTCAAATTAGTTTTAAAATTTGCAAGTAGAATAAATCGTACATAAACCAAAATGCATTAAAAATAGTTTTGTTACCTTGCCAAGTTTGATCAGTGTATCCTCCAAAGATGTAGTTTCCAACCTTGACCAAAACTACCGTGTTTACTTTACCATCACACTGTTGATGAAACTGTTGAGTAGACCAACCATGTAAAGATGCTCTGTAACAAAGCTTTAGTGCAAATGTTATTTTGTTGAGAAATCCCAGCAAGTGTCTTATCAGCTTTTCTTCATTTTTTAGGATTACCGTGTCTTGCATCAACATACCACCTACATTAGGAACTAAGAATAGAAATTGTTTTAAATTATCATGATGAAGTTTTCTAAAAGAATGCACTTAAATGCGTCACTTCATCATGTATTTAGAGCTGTTTTGAACAGATTATACCATACAGATTTATTATGCTCTTGATTTCAAGGACTGCTCACTACAGCCCAACTGGCGCTGCCAGATCTATAATTGAAGCCAGTAGCGAGTACATTTGTAGAAAAGTATACATTCAACGTATTCGTGCATGCTTTTCTGCCGAAGATGAATTAAATCGAATCGAAACATAAAGTTTAAATTAAGTTGAAAACATTTGTGTTCTGCTCAATTAATTCCTTTTGAAATCGATTGTTTTTCCAACTTTTTAACACGAACATGACTATACCCCCCCCCAAAAAAAAAAATATTGATCTGCTAGCTCGGTAGAGTAATTTTTATTGGCTCGGTTGGATTGGGTTGGATTTCGTTTGACAAATGAGAATATTTTATTCTACAGAAAAGCCTGGGTACGAGGTAGGATTGAGCGATATTAAATTTCGATATTTTGAGTTATCGTGATATTTTGTAATCGAGATTATCGCCTCGCAAATAAAACGTCAGCGACGATTTATCGAAATTATCGTCATTCTCGATGACTATCGTGATATTGCTTAAAAATCTGTATAGCTATATAGCTTGCAAAATCCTAAAAAAAATATAAATATCTTTTCATTCCAGCAACAAGTGTACCCTCAGAAAGTGTACTTAGCACGGCAGCGATTATTGTAAATGCTTTTCGTACTACAACATGTTAATAACAGGGACGTAGCCAGGGGGGAGCCGAGGGAGCTGCGGCTTCCCCCTTTTCGTTAATAGAGAGGTTTAGCAAAGACGACACAACGCCATGACAGCGCCAAAGCGAGGTAAAAACGATGTGGAAATGCCGTGAGCAAATCTGGAAATGGGCTATCACGGCATTTTACGTCGCATTGACGTCACGTCTCTTTGCTAAACTTCCCTAGTATTTAACGCGATAGGCGCGTCAAACCTATCATAATAATTAGTATCTGCAGGGCTCCCCCCCCCCCTTTGAAAGTTCTGGCTACGTCCCTAGTTAATAATCTAATTTTTCAACTATAAAACATGCATGGAATAAAGAACTTACTGTTATCTCGTGCCAATTCCATGAAAATCGTATAAGGACAAAGTTTTTCCTCGCAGGACTTAGGATTTTCAACTTGAACCTGGAATGATGCTAAATTTTGTGGCTTCTCATTTTGTAACATTTGAATATCATCATCGATAATTTTTTCCCCTGTCATCAATTTTTGAAGTTTGGAATTTTTCAAAACCTCATTTGTACGATGTAGAGATTTTTCAACTTTTTCCAGATAATTTGTGATGGTTTCGGCCTGAGCGGAAAGTTTTTGACAAGCGGGGTCGTACACTTTATCAACTTCTGTCATTTTCTCATCCAGAATCTTGCTTATGTTGTCTGCAACGGTTTTCATCATTTCGTCTTTCTGAGCGGTGTGTTTTACTTTGATATCTTTCGCAGTTTTCTCGTACGTTGCCTTGCTGTTGTTCACAGTTTCCAATGCCTAAAAGATAAAGAAAGGACAAGATAACCATTCTTTATTATCTTTAATTAGTCATACTGTAATAAATATCGAGCGCGCAAGATTGACCCAGATAGGAAAAATTCAAAATCATGTGCAGAATTCGTCCAGTTCTAAATTACCGTTTACACCACCCGCAGCGCGGCACAAATAAAATCGAAACCCTTACTACTTTTATCAGTGCTTGGATCATGTAAATAGATTGTTTATTAGGCACGTAGGATAAAAATCGCGACCGGGAAAGAACTCGACTAATCTATTGCTCTACTATAAATTTTTTAATTCGACTTCAACAAAACTGGTTCAATTTAATAACCGTGATTTAAGTTATACTACCAAGAAACATTGCAATGCTTACTACTAATTGGGCAGTGAATTTACAATCAGTGTTTTATAATATTCGCGTATGTGCAATATGCGCGTTCAGTTATTATCTGTTTACGTAACAGGTTTAACCTAAATGCAAGGCAATTCAGCTAACGACTGCACGAATGTTGTGATTAAACTATCTGTCAACCAATTTGAAATTTTTCAAATGTAGAACAATATATACCTACTTTAGTTCCTTCAAGTTTCATTGCGTTAATGGTGGCATATTTTGACTTCACAGCCTCCTGTTGTTTTCGAAAGATTTCATGAATCGCGACGCACGTGTGACCAGGTTTCGTGTGAACGGACGCCACGCATTTCATGCATATTAGTTCATTGCATGTTTCACAATAAAACTTCGGGATGGCGTCTTTATGTTGAGTGCAGCTCAGTGTTTCTGCTCCGACTTCCTGTTGCTCATCACGGTTTATCATTTCACTTATTGAGAGCATTGTATGATTTCGTAGCATTGGAAAACCCTCGTGAGTCATGTAACATGTATGACAGAAAAGCATTTCACATTCCATACATATTGTGATCGGAGGCTCCTTCTTGCAAAGATGGTGAGAGCAAAGGGAGGCCTCTTGCTTTCGATCTGGCCCGATGGCAGTCAAGAGCTTAACGATAAATTCATTGTCTGACAGTCCTGCAACGTTCTCGTTCCCTTTCAACGTAACACTGGACATGCAAGTTGGACAGGCAAACGTCTTTTCATCGCCTTTAACATTCTCTTGTGTTGTCAATTTATCCAGACAAACTTTGCAAAATGAATGCGAGCACGGCAAAATCTTCGGTTCTTTGATGGTTTTCGTACAAGCATCACAAACGAGAAGATTTTGAATTTCGGTAACAGAGCGAGAGACCGTTAAAGAAGCAGCCATCAGGTTGAAAAACGATCTCTACAGTAAGATGTAAACATCAGTCGCAGCCAATTTACTTTGTCTTAAAGTCAAGATTGTGTTGATCTTCTCTTTCTTGAATCTTGCTTGTCTGGGCACATCCTGATATTTCATCCTATTTATATATGTACTAATTCAGATGATTTCCAAGTAATGCACCCTGCTGTTTCACTAGAAATATAATACGCACTATCACTTTCATTTGTAAATTTAAATATAAAAATCGTCGCTCAAGTCTTCAGATATTTGAATTTGTATCAAATAAAGCTGTGTTGGTACCATGGCTTCTTTTTGTGCTGGTATTTAAACTAAAGTGTGTCACCAGCGTGTTATAGAAGACAGACGAATACCAAGAAATACCGGAAATGCACTACAACCAGCATTGTCTTAGAAGTTACGAAATATTATTATATTACTTGCAATTGTAAAAAATATGGACACAAACTCTGGGAAATTCTTAATGCACAATAAATTACTGGCACTATTGTAAAGTTATCATAGGATTCAAGTTCCGGGATGGCTGAAAATATCTCGACAATATTGAGGCAAAGTTACAAGCCGATAATAAAATGTTAATAACAGGGCCGTCGCTAGAACGTTAATTGGGGGGGGGGGGGGGGGTGCATATTCATGTATTCATGTTCTGCATCTGCCCGACAGATTTCTTTTCAAATCAAATTCAAATTCATCAATTTGAAAAGAAATCTGTCGGGCAAAACATGAATATATGAATAGGCACACCCCCCCCCCCAATTAACGTTCTAGCGACGGCCCTGGTTAATAAAGAATGAGTCATTTGACGAAGGAGAGATTACAAATATTTTGAAATAGAAACAAAGATTGTATCCAATACAAATAGATGAGCTAGGCTTGGACAAATACGTAAAATAGCAATATTATTTCCAAAAGCTTGTTTACCACAGCAGAACCAACCAATCAGTAAGAAACAATAGTAAGACCGGCATGTCCAGTCACGGCTCGCCAAGAGGGCCACGAGGCACAACCTGGGTTGACAAGATCTCGTGTTGGTAGAGTAATAAAACCACCTGATCGCTTGAACCTTTAAATCGAACTGAACGACAATAAGTCATGGTGTTATACACACCATTTATCGAAAGAAACAAAGATGTAATACAGTTAATTATGCATGCAGATTAGTTGCTTATTATTCATACACAGTTTGACATGACATATGATTAATGACTCTAATAATATATGATATCAGTTAGCAATTGAACACGTAAAAAACTTTAGGTAGTATGATTATGGTTAACACTTAAAAACCTTTTTAATAAAACGATAAAAAACTACACAAAACAGCAGAGCTACTCAAGTTGGAACCTTTGAAAACTTGAATTGTGTAATTAAACTCGAAAGATTCTGCTGGAAAATCTCCTGGAAAAGATTAATTTAAATACTATCTCGAAAGTCGAGATTTATCACTACGTCAGTAAAGTCTTTATATGACGTAAGTCGTGTAAATATGGTAAATACGAACCTTATATCATCAGGCCTTGTGGTTGGACATTTGAAACAAAAGTCGTCATTGTTTATTGTTCATTCTTTACTTTAGAAAACCAATTTCTACAGTTTATTACCTTTTATTGTTACAAGCAACCACTCACAAAGCTTGTTAGTATAGTTTGGTGGTGAACCCATACATCCGTCTCGCTGGTATTTACAACTGTATCGAAGTTGTGCTAGGTAATTAGCATTATTATTATTAACATGAGAAAGTTACTAAATGAGGATTGGTTAAGAGACGTACATTTATTTCATTAACTGTACAGCAATTAATGATTTTCAAAACAAACAAAATGGCGGAAAGGTTGTTCAACAAATGAAACCGAACACATGCACTGACTTGAGGCAAAAGAAGTTACACGGTACAGAATGAAATAAGAAGAAAAGCTCCAAAGTTTTGGTTTAAAGAAAAAAATATGATGTTGACATGATTATCTTTTACAAGAACTGTATAAACCGCTTCAAAAGCTTTTCATACGTTGAGCGGTTGAGGTATGTAATTTTGCCATGATAATAATAAACGGCAAATAATCATGCGATGTTGCTCGCACAATTTTGGATAATACTTGTGATGTTTGGAAATTATGTCAAGTTGGATTCGCCCTGGCGGCTTGTCCAGTTTTGACAAAATTTCCAAACATCACTCGTACGTACTATTAAATAATGATCCCAAATTGTACGAGCAACATCGCATGATTACCATACTAGTGCAAGTAACTGAGCTCCGTAAAAGTTATCGGTAGTTTCTGTTTCATATATGCTATTGAAAAATACGAAAATACATTTTGTGATATCAGGGTAACCTCGGGCGGTACACAAAAATTGAGTTTCGTGCGCGGTCCACTTCAGCACGGGGAAATGAAGTAGTCACCGATGTCAATCCGCTGGTTCATAAGGTGATCGCAGACTCACGGACAAGATCAATATACATCTACATTCTGATAATTCAGCTAATTTTGCAGTCGAAATATTTGTAACTTGTGTTTAGAAAGGCTGAGGAGTCAGCGGAGTGACTGGTGGGCCTAATGGGAGCTGCACATGAGCTGCAGCCAATTAGGCTTAGGGTTGGGGATGAGTCTATAGGAACATTTGCACAGAATCCAAGGAATTTATAGCTTCCTGCGAGAAACTGAACGGAATTTTCATTAATCGACAGAAATTAATCGAACTTTCAGAAAGGATACGCACTGACAATAGTCAAAAGACAAATGAAGATATAATTTAGGTTTGAAATGTTAACTTGTTTCTACTCGAACGCGGTGAAGCCTTTCCATCCGAAAAAATCGGAAGAAAGTTCAAGAAACTCATTGCGTGTGCTAAAATTACACCACAATTTTTTTTAGATGTATCCATAGACTTGAGGGTGAATAACATATCATCATACTCGATCCCCTATTTCGTTCATTTTCCCTTTTTCGAGCCCGAGATTACCAATTGACACTATTTCCTTCGCATGTACTGCTCTTGCCGAGGAAAACTGAGTTTTTTCTGCCAAATCGTGGGAGGAAACAGTTATTCGATTAAACTTCTTAAACGGCCGAAAAAATTCGCGGTTTAATCACCAGTTGCATGATTCATCATTTATAGCTCTCCTTCAAGTTACACTTACTCGGCAGGTGACTTGTGGTTATAAACTGTTAAAACAGCCGGTCACTGTGTGGAATAGCTGTATTCGTGTAGAGAGACGTCTTTAGTCTGGAAGGTGTGCCATTAATCTAGCAAGACGAACACTTGAACGTAACTAGACAAGCCCTAAAGCTGTTGTTAGATTTGACAGAACGAAGGCGGTCCTGTCGAGCATTTTGTTTGTGCGAACTTGGCATTATACATCTGTGATGCAACTGCACTTCAGTTAACCCGTCCAGGCTAGTGGAAGGTGGACGCCTTTAGTAAGAGGTTCCATGCATGCTGTTTTGGCTGCTGATAACATAGAGGAGAAAGCCATTTGATTAAAGAGCTCATTTCGCATTCTTCGCCCTACGAATTTCCTGTGTCCGAAGCTGTGCCATTGTGCGTCTGGCGGAAATGAGAATCGAAGAAGCCCACAACTGATTTCGAGTGGTACGTAGAACGTCGGCTTAGGAAGAAAAGTATATTGACCTCCTGTGATTAAACCCTCCTACCTATCTGCCCAATTAACACCTGGCTACAGCGTTATACCTTCATATAGCAAGCAACGAGTTTGTTCTGGTTAGAGGCAGAGGTGTGATCATCGTTAGTTCACCGAGCGCTACTGAAAGTACCCTCTACGTGGGCGATATGCTTACACAAGCCCTAACAAGTGATGACAATACTAGTCCAAGTTCGCTTTCCCATTCCACTTCCAAAGCATCAATGGTGATGGAAAGTCCGGCGAAGCAGAGGACTCGAGATGCATGGGACAACAAGGTTCAATTCCTGCTTGCTACGATCGGCTTTGCAGTCGGCCTTGGTAATATTTGGAGATTCCCTGGTCTTTGCTATAATAACGGAGGAGGTGGGTGATATTAGCATCATTTTATGGACTGATTTGTACCTACATGGTAAACCCTCAACACACACGTGCACTGAATTGGAAATTGCTTGAAAATGTCACGGAAAAGTTGTAAATTGCGATCCCGACCGATTTTTTGGTAAACATCAGTTGTACAATGCCCGTCATATTAAATCATTAATCTTTCACGGCTCTCGCTCCTCATTCAAGTGTGCAGCGACAGCAACTGAAAACGTTTTCAAGGCCACAATGTCAAAAAGTTAAACCGCTAAACGTTATACATTCAAGCAGGTCTATATTTGCCAGAACTAGAGCTTCAAAACGATAAAAGACACTGATGACTTTTACTTCCTTATTCCAACTTATAATCGTTCCCGAATCACGATAACTAAAAGAAATACTGTGTGATTTTCTATGTATGTATCCAGATGAGAAACTTTCTAGACGATAGTAAACACAAAGTATATTTGAAAAAACAAGAACTACGACTTTGATCGACTTCCCAATGTGCGACAATGCGCGCAGTGTAGCTATATATCTCTTGACCAAACAATTAGAATTTAGGTTGAGACAAATGATTGATCGGTCACACTAACTAAATTATTTGTGACAATAATTTATGGCTTGATTATTTTTCAAATTGGCCAAGCAATCGATTTCTAAATGTTTTGGCCGTTTAGCATTCGCTAAGGGCCTAATTGCCTCTTAGTCCTGGCGTTGTCCTGGTCAATTTGTGTCAGGCTTAATTTGAGCACACGGTCAAGATTGATAATATACATTTCGTTAAAATTAAAATTCGTCACTCTAGCATTGCAACAAAACCATGTAGATTACATTTAACAAGCATTTACCGGTTGTTTTTCATCGATTTCTTTTTATTTATATAAGTGTTAGGTCAGTGTTCAGAAAACAAACGAGTCTTGTGCGTGACATTTAATGGTTTTATTTGTTGAGACCACACAGCACTTAGAATTCGATTATTCGATATGTGGAGCTGAAAACTGTGAGAAGTTCCAGAGCACGTAGCGTTTTGACTGAATGTCAAGAGTGTTTGATGTTGACTTCCTCTGTACAGCTATTTTAATTGTACCAAAATTCAAAAGCAAAACGGGCGCAAAATTAGCTTTCATTTTTTATCAGACGCGTTTTAGTGGTCTTTAATTCTATGCTGGGCGCCACAAATATAAAACAAACAGGCAGAGTACTTTAGACCGAAGTCGAGTTTGGACAAATATACTGACAATGGCTCCTACTGTGAAGATATGAGAACAATTTTTTTGTGATTATGTGCAAGTAATTGTGATGTCGACACAAGCCGTTTGGAAAACTGCATGGGGTAGATGAATTAACATGCAGTTTATTTGCATTGTAGCAGTTTACATTTGCATAAAATCAGACTCAAATCTAAACGACTTCCAGGAGATTGCATTCTCCTTGATTTCTATTTTGGAACTAGCATTAATGAAAATAAAGCAGATCGAATTCGTATTCAAACATTCTATCGGTGACTTTCATTTCGCTCTGTCGCGATATAAGTAATGATCACTGATTGCATTATAAGTCTTCAGTTTACAATACGGTTTATGAACTAGTAACACATTTAAATTTGTGACATAATCTCAGCAACATTCTAAGAAACGTAAATCAAAATTATTCAAATTTCAAACAGAAAAAATTGGTGTTGATATTCCCAGTTGAAACATCTGATTTGATCAAACCCTGAAACTAAGATCGTCTGTCTCTGTGGACTGCGGTTAAACATATAGAAACTGGTACCAGTTAAACTAAGTGATTTTCCTAGCTTAATTATTGATCCATGAAACAAGAACATTCTTTTTTGAATTTTGCGGACACAATCTACAGATTACAGAACACAAACGAACCGATGAGCAACTATGACAACGTTAATTAAGAGGCGAATTTACCTGTTCTCATTTGCTGTTTCTCGTTTTCTTTTTTTTCGATGAAGGACGCTTGCATGTGTAGTATACACGGTTTAGGATTTACACTTGCAATTTCATGACCAGCAATGACCTTGTAAGGAAGGTTGGATAAACTGATACAATATTACTATCTATATTTTTTTCTCTTTCAAGTGGTATTACTGGCAGTTCTAACATGCACTGAGATCTATAGTTGGTAATTGTGTGAATCCCGAACAAATTTATACATATAGCACACGCAAGGCTATAAGCTATCCAACAGAATTCTGGGGACGACTCAAATTACTATAAGTATTGTCTTGAATTCGAACATGACGGAAATGTTCCTGCCTGGACTTGCTAAATTACAAAATTTATCTCCACTTTAAATGAGATTCCTAATTGATGCAGTTATCTATGCCCACTTTCCAATTAATTGATCCACTAATACAGCTTCGAAAAACTTCGAAATACATCTATGCAATATGAATGTTTTCTTCTTCGATTTTCTTCGTGGCCACGACTGTCCCTGAAACATTTTGTACCGTGAACTCTATATATTAGACTGAAACAATAATTTGGCCGCCATCTTTGAAGCCAAATTGGCTTCCAAGTGCCACTAATATTATTATTTTGTCATTGGGCAAAGATACTGGAACTTCCATCACAGTAGAACTGCTGCTTATTTCAGACTTGCCACATCAATGAGTCTAAATTTATTCTACCTTTTACTGAGAATGTTGTAGGTAATGGTCAATATTTATTTTGCCTGCTTCGATGCAACACTACTAGTGATTCTCTGTCCCCCCCCCCCCCCCCATAACTTGTTCTTTCAGACGGACTTTTTGTGGGTGTTCCAGATCTTTAAAAGTACAGCTAACATAATCTGCATGCTTCAAGTAATAAAATATCCTTTTTCCACTAGCTTTTCTTGATTGAAGGCGAAACATTTCAAATTTCGATGCTACACAAATACATGAAGTGTGCAATACTGCACGCTAAAATAGGCTCTGAATCAAAACGACATGAATTCCCATGAAGGGAAAAGTCGAAAGATCCTGAATACATGCATTTTGCCTTTCAACTGAAAGATCCCAATGAAATGCAACCTCGTTCCCAGGGCCATTTCCCTTACGAACAGAGTCCCGGACTTATAAGGCTCAGACAACAGCTAACATAGCAAATATCAAGGGAACGGTATGAAATTGCGACGCTGATCCTATCATGTTAAAGAACAAAAGCCTTCGATACGACAAACAAATGCCCCCAACCGAGCCCTATCGTTACACACGTAAACTCTCCTGGAGTTCTGAACTTTTGTTTCGCCTCCACAATCTCCGAGCATGAGATTGAAACTTAATAAAAAGCGCAATGTGTAAACCAGCCGGCTATCATGACCGTTGTGTAATAATCATAAATTATTTCTTTGTGAGAAAACTGCACGAACGCGGTGGTTGTTTGGAAAATGAAATAACAAACCAGATTGTTTGATCAGTAGGCCTTTTCTGAAAACAACAGCTTAAAGAGAAATTTAGCAGCAGTGATAGCGTTGTCCTTTCTAAGTAAAGTATGTTTGTATTCTTGTTCGATGCATGCTCAAGCTTGGGAAGATATTGCGAATTTGTCAGAAAGGTAGTTTTGGTGGGAATTTTTTACCCTGCCAAACAAAACACCCACTGTTTTTTCCGGATACTCTGGGTCATCATAAAAGGTTTCATGATGAAACTCTCTACGAAGCGCGGTAGGTCATTTCGAATATGTCTACAGAACAAGCAGGGCTAAAATCGGACCTGTCGTAGGCACCTTGGTATAATACAAGTTTGGTTTCGAAGTGAGTCTGTGTATTGAAAATTTAATCCAGGATTAACGCTAATCCTGCCATGAACAACTGGCCCCAAAGCTATAAGGCAAATTTTTTTATGCCCAGAGTTTGAAATACGAAGTATATTTCATATTTAAACCGACAGAACTACATACAAACACCAAACTTGAAGGTTTATCTCCTCCTCCCCCCCCCCCCCCCCCAATTACTGACCTGCGAACACGTATGCTCTGTTAATTACGAGATTGCAATGAAATTACAAGCCTACGATTACTGCTATTTCATATTTATATCAAGTTAAAAAGTAGCGTTCTCCATCAAGTGCATTACCAGAAGATCAGATTAGTCGCCTAAACAAGTAGCTGAATAGACCTCCTTAGCTTACATGTAAATTAACAAATTTCAGATCGCATGATCTGGTTAATTTACATCCAAGCAGGGGAGGTCTACGAACATGCACCACGCAAAGTGATACTCGCATCTTCATCGAAACAGCTTAGAATGGATACAGTTATCGGCTGTTTTTGCGGGAACTTGAAAGGAGTCGACAGTAAAATAGTTTATTACTTAACACATAGCTTCGAATTGAGGCTTTTCAACTTTTTATTGATTTCGGTAAGCGAACAGGAAGTTTTACTACATAATAATGTCACGTTTGAAGGGCTGGATCCCGCAGTGTAGAGCGTATTTGCTATTGCACAATAACTATAACTAAGAAGTTTCGGTGGGAAATATTTGGAAGAAAGTTGAAAGTAACAGGGTACTTTGACACTGTGATATACTTGCGTGTGGCTAGTTGGCATGCCTTCCCTTGGAATATTTAGGTATAGAATCAAGTGAAAGCGGGCTAAAACTTTAATATGGGTTTTACCAGTTACTGAACATGTTTAGGAAGTTTGATAAAATCACCATAAGTGTCTCATTTACAGGTAACAGATCAATGACTTATTTCAAAAGAACCTAATGGCAAGGTTGCCACATAGGGAGTTTCGATGCTATCGGCTTTTGCGATCTCCTTCGAATGCTTTTGGAGCTGCAGCGCAAGCCGATCTTATCACTGATATGCGTCGGTGTTTTCTTCAACTGCTTAAAATGAGTAGTTTCTTTTTCTCAAATTGTAAGATATATTATCAACAGCCCAGCATGCTACAAGGTACCTCAGGGTGATGCGAGAATCGAGATATATTCAATTATACCTGGTAGGGAAATTTAGCTTGCACTTGCTGATTTACGGTTGAAGCTTGCGTTTTGAATCTACACGTAATGTGTTTCCCTCAGGATTCAGGATTCGAATCAACACTAGCTGTATTTTCCACGTGTTGGAGCAATAATAGTGCTTGTAAATTAAAGTTTCACATTTATGGCATTTGAACGATCATAGACATGCATAGGTTTGATAACTTAATTATTAATCGCGCGGTCGATCTTCTATATGCCGGGCCAGAACGATCGCTTGTGTTTAGAAATCTATGCTACCATACAACATGATGTTAGTGATAGCAAATTTTTACAGTTTCGAGATCTGTTGGTGGTGAATGTCTAAAAGAAGTTGGACATACAATAACTATAAAGGTTTCAAAAAATTTTAGAGCACTTGCAACGACTGTGGCCAATAATTTATAATTGCTATGATTTCCGTACTAATACGTGTGGAAAAAGTCTGGATTCAGGATTCCATCCATGAATTTAGGCAAAATCCATGCAATTTAACAGTCCTATGGCACTAATTTTGTTAGAGAGGGGGGGGGGGCTCTCTTAATGAGTAAAATTCATGAAATATATGTGCGTTAGAAAGAAGATGAATAGTAACCAACCAATAAATAATTCTTTAACTTTTATTACTCAGTAAAACGTCAATATATATATATTCGGTTTTGCAAACTTTTGAATATATTGACATCGCTAGTTTCTTATTTAACCTCCAAATATAAAGAAAGAATTAAAACAAGTTAAGTTAGGTTTTTCCATCCGTAATGGACGACACTCAAATATTTTAACAAATACATGCAGAATAGAACAAATAGCTTGTAATCAAAACAATCAGTGCAAACAAACAAAATTTACCATTTGAATTTATAATTATAAGACATAGTTTAAAAATAGTTCAAAAATATTTCTAGTAACATTCCGTTTCATTATTGACGTTTCTTCATATACTTAAACCGTAGATTAAACTTAAAAACGTAAGAAATGGATAATTTCATTGTCCGCCATTTTATTTCCGCCAAGTTCGAATTTTAAACACATCGCGAGATAGAGTGACGAATCATGTTGCAGAAAAATTACAATCCACCTCCCGTGCATTATGCTAATTAACATACTTTGTCCTAATTTCAGGTGCGTTTCTTTTACCCTACATTGTGATGTTAATCTTCGAAGGCATTCCGCTACTTTACCTTGAGCTCAGCGTGGGACAACGGCTGAAGAAAGGATCATTGGTTGCTTGGAGCACGATTTCACCGTACATGGGTGGGATCGGCCTTGCCTCGGTCGTGATTTGTATATTCACTGGAAGCTACTACAGCATCGTCATAGCCTGGTGTCTATACTATCTTTTCAATTCGTTCAGACGTGATTTGCCTTGGTCGAAGTGTCCGACCAAGCAAATGTTCAATATTACTTCGAATCGAAGTTATGATATTCCCGTGCCGGAATGCGCCAGCAGCAGTTCCATTTCGTATTTCTTCTTCCGCGAAACTCTTAACGTGTCGGAGAGTATCGAAGAGACGACGACTTGGAATTGGAAGATAACGTTATGCTATATCACAGCATGGATTGTGATTTACGTCTGCATAATCAGAGGGATAAAATCTTCAGGAAAGGTACGTAAGAAAAGGTTTACACTACTCAAACTTCTAAGACAACAGTATGAATTTAGAAACCGTCGAGGATCGGTAGCATCTTTGATGGTCGATGGGCACCTATTAACAGTACAAATAATTTCATACATGTTTAACGGCAAATTTTGAGTGATCTTCGATCATATAGTTTTTATTTTTTCACATTCACATTTCTTTTCAAATTTTCTTTAAAATTTCTCCATTCTGTAACGGATACCTCGTTCTATCAAATATTTACAATAAATTCAAATCACATGGATATGAAAATCGAATGAATGATGCGATTGACCATCAAAGAGGCTACCGACCGCGGTCTATGGTTTCTAAATGTGCTGCGTCGGAGAAGTGAAGCACTCAAACTGCATAAACGTGCTGCCAATCGCTGTTTGTCTGATAGCTCAATAGGTAGAAATCTAGAAATCCCAAAGTTTATTATGTATCTAGATCTTAGGATAATTCTCATAGACTTAATGTGAAAAAGGGATCTAGAATTAGCAATTGTTAAAGAAATCTATTTTGCTATTTCAAATAATTTATATCTTCAGTTAGCTAATTCTTTAGGAAACTCAACGGTGAAAACTTCGAAATTGTGTTTGGCAAAGATAATTATAGACTGATCTAATACAAAATTTGGGAACAAAGTAAAGCAAAAAATTAAATTTTATAGTATAGCCAACCGGATTTCTATTGGCAGATAATCCTGATTGTCTAGTTGATCAATGTTTCTCTAAAGGCTAATGCTACTCGAAAATGTATTGTCATTTTAACTTAACAGCTTTCAAATCAAATTGAGCGACTAGATATGTGTTCTGCCTATACAGGTGGTTTATTTTACTGCGACGTTTCCCTACATCGTGCTGTTGGCGTTCTTTATACGTGGAATGACGTTAGAAGGATTTGACAGAGGAGTTAAACATCTTTTCACGCCACAGGTTAGATATTGCAATGTAGATATCGTTCCACATATCCAATCATAGCCGCGCGAGGGGAAAGCATTGGAAGGAGACATCCCCTTAATTTGTCTCTCCTCAAGAACATTTAAATGACGTAACCAGGGGGGAAGAGCCGTGACTCCTCGCTCCTTTTTGTTGATAGAAAGATTCGAGAAAGGCGATGCGACGCTAAAGACGACGTGTGTTGGATATTTAAGGGATTTACCTCGAGATTCAAATCGATGTGGCTATACGGCAATTGCCACTTCATTAATTCAATGTCTCCACGGCTGTCATAATTATTAGTTTCCACAGAGCTCCCCCTCCCCCCTTTGAAAGTTCTACCGACATCCCTGGTTTTAAATTGTCTGTGTTGACGTCGGATATTTGGATACGCGGGAAAATATGCACAGGATGAAGTACTTACCAACATGTGACTCATACTATAAGAGCAATGGCGCCAGTAGTCTGCAAACATGTCAGAAATTGTCACTTGTTGTGGAATGCTGTATGTGTTACATAACATCGCTGAGGCTACTCTAAAACGCAATACAGCGATACAACGATACACGGAGCCGGAGCTCGAGCCGTGCAAGCTTGCAGAGGGGGGGGGGGGGGTATATCTGGTAATGTAAAGATACGAAAGGTATACCTGGTAATGTAAAGATACGAAAGGACAGTATTTAGAGCAAGACTTTTATAATGGAGTAAATATGGTCTTTCAGCTTTGATGGATTTCTTTTTAGATAGCCTGTGATGTTTGGCTATGTACGGTTATATGCTATATGTGGTTTTATGTATACAACATGAACTGTACTATGTATTTATAGGTAAAATATCAAATATGACATATCTAAACAATATATTTCGATTCCATTTGATTAAGTTAAACCACGTTTGATTAAGTGAAGTCAATTTGATAGATACGCGTGGGCTCGTTCATTTGATACAGCGTAGCTTACATTATAACTTTATTTCTTTATATACCACGTCATAGGCATAGTAGATGTATGCAGCTATTTGTTGAATTCACGAACGTTAGCATATAAAGAAACATATATCGTGGACGGCGCTATATCAGATAAATACGTATCGTATACACAAAACATATTTATGTAGCTGAACATTATACATAAAAAATTGCATATTACTCCATTATAAATGTCTTGCCTTATACATACTGTCCTAAAGTCTTGCTCTGTATACTGTATATTTACATTACCAAGTATATTATTGTAAACTATATGGCCTAAAATGTTCACACACCCCTCCCCCCCCCCCCCGCAAGCTTGCATGGCTCCGGCTCCAGTTCTGGCTCCATGTATCGCTGTATCGTTGTATCGCTGTTTAGTAGTGGCCCATCGCTCACTGTCGAAATTGAAATGAAATTGACGCTAACTAATGTGTGCATCAGTTCTAAATTGTTTCCTGACATAAAACTGGCATTTGATGATACACATGCAATCTAGTATATCCGGAGTGCATAACATTTACGCGGCAAGCGAGAATAACGATGCTTTGAAGAAGGGAGGCCGTTCAAAACTCGCAAGTTCTGTCCCAGTAAAGTTAATTTTGATAATATTCCAGCCAGAATATGAATGCTAATTCTGGGTAGGATTTGGTAAGTTTCTTGGTAAGACTGGCCTCACCGTGTAATTAGTGCACCCTCCTCTCTCGCTGAACTTGCCCAGCGGTCTACAGTATCTCTCTGTGAAAAGGTGTATTCTTTTTCTTAGCACCGGCTCCTCCAACTCAATGTTGGACTTGTGTCATGAACGGCCAAACGTCACGTTACAAACGTAAAAAAACTCGCGAAAATGTTTGCGCTTTGTGCTTGAACGCAAATAGCTGTAATCTCGCAGTGGCGGATCTAGCGTAAGTCAAAATAAATTACCACAGCTCAGTCTTGGATATATTTACATTTTAAAATACCTTCAAAGCAACTTCATTGGTTAGATTTTACTCTTTTGAAATTCATAACCTATGACATTGTTATAAAGCTATCTTGAATTTAAAATTGAGCCGCTATAATTTATTTTGACTTACCCTGGATCCGCCACTGTAATCGTGTTCTGCCCGAATAACCTCTTTTGAAATCAGGTGAGATGAATTTCTAGGTGGATTTCCGGCTATTTTCGGCCGTGGTACGGTCCCAACACACATTGCCGAGATACAGCATTGCTATTTTGTGTAATCATTACTTTTGCATAAATGACAAAATTATTTGTCCTCTGCAGTGGGAGAAACTGGCGGATCCTCTCATCTGGATGGAGGCGGCATCGCAAATCTTTTATTCCACGGGTTTGGCGTTTGGTTGCATCCTTGCGTTCGCTAGTTACAATCCCACGCATCAGAACACGTTGAAAGATGCGATCACCATTTCTCTGGTCAATTCTGGAACATCGCTATTTGCGTCCATCGTTGTGTTCTCCATCTTAGGTTTTAGGTAGGTGAGATATTGTGATTTCTAGTGGCACGGAATCAAGGTTACTTTTGGCCCACAACCATGTTTCTTCATGATCTGGGTACGAGGCTGTGTTTGCTTTCATTGATGGACACTGACAGTACACTACATACAAGTGTACAAAAGTCTATTAAGGCATCTCATATAAAGGTATCTGCATATGTTACAGCATATATAAGATTAAATACATGACTTAATATATACACAATTAAAAATTCAGCTGTACATTTCGAATCCATCGATTTATTTTCAGATTTAAAAAACAAAATATTAATATATCATTACACAAGTTGCATTTTATATGCTGCTAAAGAAGATCAATCAATAGATTGTGTATCTCATTAAATTTGCACCTTTTCGGAAAAACGTATTAATTTCATATATGCATCTACATAAGTAATATTTTTTTTTCAAATTTGGCAAAATCTTGTTTCAATGCTTTTAGCAGTGAAAGTTGTTTCACTTTGTATTTTGTATTTGAAAGTAGTCTCTCCTCCACATTTCCATTTCACGAAAAGTTCTGCTGACAACGTTGATAGTTTTAATCTGTTATTTTTCTCTCCTTTCATATAGAGCCACGTTGAATGTCCGACAATGCGAAGAAGCAAATGCAGGAAAAAATAATACCGCTGACCTGTGTGATTTTGATCAACACTTACAAAGGGTAAATTCTTTCATTAATTTCGACATTTTCTTTATTTACAACAATGAACTAAACAAATGACAAGAAGGGATAAACATATGGAATCGAAGTACAAACTAGACCAGAACACATTAGTACCCATTAGACGATGATAGAAAATACAAAAAAAAATAACAGAAACCTGACTGAACAGGAATGCCGTTGACCTAAAGGTTATTAACTGCGTTACTCCAGGAAGAGTCACGTCCTGAGGTCGTAATTCATCAACTCCTAGACGGCTATAACTACCTTAAGTATAACAGCAGGAAGCTAGAATTAAAGTACCTACAACAACGTCTGCTATTTTAGAGAAGAGAATTTTCTTCTACCATGTTATTATTATTGTTTTTATATTAATTTGTATAGCGCAAATTCAACATTCGTTTTCAGTATGTGAGGCAAATGACAAATTCGCCGCCAGCTTTATTTTAAAAAGACAAGACTTAATAGACGCCTTTTTATTTGCAGGCTGCTTTAGGCCCTGGTTTAGTATTTATCGCATTCTCAGATGCAATTCGAAGCATGCCAGCGGCTCCAGTCTGGTCGGTGTTGTTCTTTCTCATGTGCTTAACACTCGGCATAGACAGTTTGTTTGGAGGATTGGAAAGCGTTTCTGCCTCTCTGACCGACTTGAAAAGATTATCCAAAATCAGAATTGAATACATATCAGGTTTGAATTCAAATATAATCATTATAAAGTTTAGGCTAGACATTTGAAAAATAAATATTTAACAATTATTGAATGGAGTTGAACATGATATCATAGGTGATATGAAGAATTATCAAGCCCGAAGTTCGCGTCGGGGGCTGAAAATGCACGAGGGCATGATCATTAATCTTTATATCATATGAAAATGAATTGAATAATTGTTTTATTATTTTCTCAAAACATTAATTAGTCAGTAGTTTTGCTGTTATGGATGTCAAAAATCCATATTTGGCCAGCTGTTGTGTTGCAATTTCATCCAACACTGTTGGCCAATCAAAAACGAGGAATATTTTCAACGAATAATAAATATATTTAATGTTTGCACTCTAGTATCTAAGATACCTCCACATGCACTAAATGCCAATGTTTCAATTGACGTCATAGGGGGAATCTGTGCAACGTGTTTCTTGCTGGGTTTATCAATGGTGCAGGATTCTGGCAGTTATGTTGTTCAATTGTTTGACAAGTTCTCAGCCAACATATCTCTGCTTGTTATTGCCATATGTGAATTTATATCGGTCACGTGGTTTTACGGTATTAACAGGTACGCATGGATTGGATATTATGTGTTAAGTGGTATATATATATATATATATATATATATATATATATATATATATATATATATATATATATATATATATATATATATATATATATATATATATATATATATATATATATATATATTAATGCATACTTTATGCAACCATAATTTTAGATTTTTATACCTAATACTATAGTATACTATACATTATACTTTGATAGGATAAATATATTTACAGTAACACCACAATAATATACAAATTAAATGATAATTCTGAATACTTGGATCTAGCTCGAAATTATCAATTTTCGGAGTAGTGAAAATTAAATCACCATATACTACTATTTAGCTTAATTAGCAACCATATACTACTATTTAGCTCAACTGGCAACCATTTACTACTATTTAGCTCAATTGGCAACCATTTACTACTATTTAGCTCAATTGGCAACCATTTACTACTATTTAGCTCAATTAGCAACCATATACTATTATTTAGCTCAATTAGCAACCATATACTACTATTTAGCTTAATCCGCAACCATATACTACTATTTAGCTCAATCAACAACCATATACTACTATTTAGCTCAATCAACAACCATATACTACTATTTAGCTCAATTAGCAACCATATACTACAGTAGAACCTTACCGTTAATACGGTGGTACAAAAACAGACAACAATATTTGACTATTTTAACGGGGTATCTTCTTAGAGAAGTATATTGCCTTGGCTCTTTGGCAACAAATTAAATCAACAAAATTAAAGGGAAATGGCAACAAAAATTTTTATCGTCTTGTTTGAAAGAGACTCCAAAACAATATATAGAAGTCTATTACAGAATTTTTATATCTGCCTTATTTGGATATATTTTGACTTGAAATCTTAGTTTTCCGCCATCTTGGATATTTGTAGATATGCATGAACGTCACAGCTGGGGTCACGCAAATATTTTTTCTTACGAAAAAAAAATTTTGTGTGTTTTAATGCTATGCAGTTCATCTTTGGTCAGGTGTTAGGACATGGTACCACAAACATAAAAATAAGTTTTTCAAAGTTACCATTGCCATGGTTACCATGTTAATTACTCCCTGATGGTGAAAAATCCGTATATTTGTAAACATGATATCTCAACAACTATGAATGATAAAAATCTAAAATAACTTTATTTTAATAGTATATCACATGCTCTTGGAGATGAACCAGAACTATGGTGATTGAGGGAAAAATAAATTTTTTGCGGACAAAATATTGAAACTAGATATTGTCGAGATGATACTGACTATCATAACTTGCATGCTATTGCAAATATTTTTATGATTCTGGTTCATCTAGAAGTCAATAGCTTACATACTTCTTGAGATATTGCGCATGCAGTAATGGCGATTGGTGGTTTTCGGCAATTTGAGAAAAAGTGCTTTAAAGTTTTTGCATGCATTAGAATAACATTAATCGAACAATGCTATGGAAAAGGACACAATAGAGTAAACCAATTGCATACCATCATTTGCTCTGGGTAAAATCATGGTTTTACCCTAACACGGTGTAGAATTTGCTGAATTTCTCCGTTTATAATTCATTTTGTTGTTTGAAATTTTGGATATGTTTAGAGAACGCCGTTAACAATATTTTGTAAAATTTTTGAAAATCGATGAATTTTGAAATTATTTACTATTGGACCCCCTTAAACACACACATGGTAAGTGTTTTGGATTTCAGCGCGGACTGAAAAGGTTTCACAAATATTTTATTGGTGGTAGCTATTTAGGAGTAGCTTTGAATGGCTTATCCCTGTTGTGACGTCACCAAAACATTGTTAATGAGGTAAAAAATTAATCCAAGATGGCGGACAGTTCGATTATTCAGGTGACAATATCTCCCAAAGTAAAACAGATATAAAATTTTTGTAAAAGACTTCTATATATTATTTTTAGAGTCTCTTTCAAATGAGACAATAAAAATTTTTGTTGCCATTTCTCTTTAAGTCGGGGTTTTACACTGTGTTATATATATAATATATAGGTCACATGATAATTCTAAATAGTTAGTCAACTAGGACAACTCGAAATGATCTGAGCTTTGGACTTGATCGGGGTAATTTACTACCTCGCCTATTGATTTCATATTGTCAATTTCCAGGTTTAGTGACGATATACGTTTTATGAATGGTTCGCCGCCAGGACGATGGTGGAAAGCATGCTGGATGGTGATATCGCCATGTTTAATTTTCGCGATTCTTCTATCGTCATTTATTACGATGACTAAGGAAACGCTCACGTACGATGCTTGGACAAGAAATGTAAGTGAAAGATTCACATGCATCCATTTATCATATCCATTTATGATGCCACGGGTTTTGTTACTGACTCAAGGCTCATATCAGAGAAATAATATAATAGAAATGCAATGCGTACTCTTCACCAACCATGTCTTTACTTTTTAATTTGCCAAGAGTGCTTTTCGAACAGTGGCGGATCCAGGGTAAGTCAAAATAAATTATAGCAGCTCAATTTTAAATTCAAAATAACTTTATAACAATGTCATAGTTATGAATTTCAAAAGAATAAAATCTAACCAATGAAGTTGCTTGGAAGGTATTTTAAAATGTAAATATATCCTAGAATGAGCTGTGGTAATTTATTTTGACTTACGCTAGATCCGCCACTGTTTTCGAAATCCGCCATATTGGTTTGCTCCTGGATGCAATTGGACTTGTTTTTGAAGACTCAAAAATCGGATGTCTTGCCTTATTAAATATCGGTCTCTCATATATTGACATACAGTAACTTTAACACTGGAAGTTTTCTAATTGGCCAAAATGTTTCCCTTTTTCAATAGGGAGAAATGAAGAAGTTGAAGTTTCCTTCTTGGTCAGTACTTGTTGGCATTGCAATGACGTTAGTCTCGCTCTTATTAATTCCCATTGTCGCCATATTACATTTTTTTGGTCTGTCGACCTGGCGCACTTGGCAGAATCCGTTTTCCTTGGAGAGTCCAATGCGGCACGCGACACAAACGTTGATTGTAAACGGCGATGCGCGGACACATGGAGACTCTCATGAAATGAACGGAAACACGAGGCAAAATGGCGAAACTTATTTGTAGATTAAATCAGTGTAAACAAGCTTAAATGATGTCATCGACTTCAGATTATGGCTAGGTGCTACGACTTGAGGATAATATCTCGAACTAATGTTACCAACTCCCTGCCAAATATATGAACAATGTGACCTCAAAGTTCAAAGTATGTTTTGTCCTCCAAATCAGTTTGAACCTAATTATTACTTAAACGATGAAGCAGAATTCGACTTTTGAGCGAAGGCGTTAAGGTGGCTTTTTATAAAACGGAAAATTCACGATTTAGATCCGTATGTTTGGACTGTTATTACTTGATGAACAAGAAAGAATATCGTACTAATGTAAAACAATGTCTAAAGGGTTGGAATTTTTCACAAAAGTTACACAATTGTCGTTGCTATGGCAATGGTGACGTTTCAAGATGGCGTATATTTTGGCTTTAAATGTATATAACACGAAAACGATATCGGTGATCCCCAAATTTCATTTCATAAAATGATTTCTCTTAGTACACTCAATTACCTTGACAATGTTACAAAAAATTCTGTTGATCTAAATAAATGACTATTATGAACAATCACGTTTACGTAATTTGAAAAATTTTGGATCAACAGAATCAAGCAAATTGAGTCTTCGCTTAAAGCATCGAATTCTGTTTGATCGTTTCAAATGGTGAAAGAACCTCCTCTTCGATTTCGGTAAATTCGAAAAATTTGCTACAATAATTGAAATTTTGGTCTCCAAACATGATAACGATAAAAGTACGCATATTTTTGTTTTTCGACGATTAATTTACCCTGGGTGCCAGAGGTTCTTCACCGCTCGTATTATCCCTCAACATTCATTATTATCCCTCAACATCCATTGTTATCCTCATTACAAGCGGTGAAGAACCTCTGGCACCCAGGGTACGATTAATTAAATCCTAAGAAAAAATCAATTACGGAATAATAAAAATCCGGAATCCACTAACAGGAACTCGGAACAACTAATTAGAATCGAGAATCCACCAGCAGGAATCTGAAATCCACTCGTAGGACCCGGAATCCACCAGTAGGAATCCGAAATCCACTAGTAGGAATCCGGATTCCAAAACCCTGTTGGATTCCTTTATATAGGACAAGATGTCGGGAGCCGTATGACATATATATAATTTACACCAGGTTGTATGATATTCATATCTAATAGATATCATATATTTATTATTATGACTGCACTATGTTACGTGTGAATCTACAGCAATGAATAAAGTACTATTTTCATATTGCGTTTCAACATCAGAGTGTATTTGTGACGTCATGCATGCGGGATAGCCCAACTACAAGTCATGCTTCCTCCAGGAATCAAAAGTAAGCAGACAGATTAAAAATTAGAAAGAGGGTGTTAAAACGACATATCCTCCGTCTGATATTACCTCAAGTAAAAACGCGAGTCAGGACAATGATAGAAATTGCATGCTGGTAGGGGAAAAAAGCAACCCAATTAAAAAAAATTGTGCTGGTTCATAATGGCTATGAATATAGCCAAATAAAGAGGGAAATGTTTAGTGTGTTTTGCTACTTGCATGGCTAGCAAGAGGATGTCGAAAGTTCGCCTATGTGAGATTATCGTGAAGTGAACACATCACTCAAAAAAAATCATAGGAATTACAGGAGGAGAGAGAAAGTAGTAAAAAATGTTATATTTTGTGTTTGTGTGAATCGGTGTGTGTAAGTGTCAGCAATGATTGCAATTCCTAATTAAATAATTGTTGAAAAACAAACCATGTAGCCGCTATCGTTGGTGGAATACGTCATGCAGAAAAAAATATTGCGTTTCCTTTGTTACACTGGAGATATTAGGTTTTATTTTCTGTAGTCTCTCTTCCTCATACCACTTTTCTAGCTTCAACTTTGCCCCTCCCCTCCATGCTGCACTGGAGTATCCCAATTCGTTTACTAACGTCAGAGCGTTTCTGGTTAAAATGCTTTGTAGCCTGAGCATTTAGATCCTAACCCGTACTTGCTGTGCAATTTAAGTATATTTAGTACAAGTTACGTACTCTATATAGTTCAAAAGGATCAAAATATTTTAAAATATCATACTTGCAATCAAAGAGGATTCTCATTACAAATTATGCCCCACCACGAAATGGATATTACCATGAAAAAAAATCTAGCTGTATTCCCATGGGAATTTAAAATGCGAAAAAATGTAACAGAATTCTACTGATTTTCAAGTTTGTATGAAGTAAATTAACGCATCCTAATGAATGGTAATGGAAATTATTACATATTAAACATCGATTGTTTTGGATATGCTTCGAAGCATAGCTTCGATTTGTCTAGTTTCATCATGCCATGTATAGTTTCATCTGGTTTGCACACTCTGTTCACAGAAATTCATATTACAAAACATGGACTCGGTTAGTGATTCCCTTTATGAGTCCATATCAAGTATTTTCCTTTTTCCTCCATCTTTGTTTGGTGCTGAAACTCAAGTCAGAGCCGTGTGTGGAGTCCAGAAAAACACTAGACAGTACCACGAGACCAAGAAGGCAAACGTTATTTGCCCAATGTTTTTAACTAATATTTAAGCAAATTTCTTTAACTTGACTGTGGAGGGCAGGCCTTTAGGGTTGGTGCTTTGAAGTTTTCTCGCCGTTACTTCTCTTCATTCAAGAAGACAAGTTGTCTTTCTCGAGCAATATCACATAAACACTGAGGTCTAAGGTGTATAACTGTAACATAGCGACGAGGAGACTTCAATTACATCATAAAATGTAGCAATTATATATGGCGGACTTCTTCCCTGAGCTTACGGAACAAGTCAAGAATGAATGCGCAAACACTTTGAAGCCGACAGCGCTTACTAAACCAAAGCCGTGTTGTCATTTTCTAAGATGTTTAGCTGTGTTTTATGTCTTATAGCAAGGTCTTTGCCAGAAGCCGAAACTGTTGTTTTTGACTTTCCGTGGGCCTTTCTTCTTTCTTGATCGAGCTTTATATGCCATTGCGCTCAGTGTCCTTGATGTGGGAGTCATTTATTTATGGCCTTGGGTTTGATTCCCAAACACTGAATGGCTGTCTTCTGCTCTTTCGAGTAAAAAGATAACATATGAACGAGAAAGTTTGCCGCTTACAGTTCGTATATAACCATGATTATATCACAAGTAAACTGCATAGCAAAACTATTTGCATGTCGTTGTCTTAAAACAAACCTATTACTGTTCGGGAAGACTGTTTTTTACCTATCAACGAAAAAGATTGCTGCTCACAGTTTGCATATAAGCAGACATTTTTTTACGTTGTATCACAAGTAAACTGCAAAGAAAACTGTAAGCATGTCGTTGTCTCAAAACAAACCTATCAGAAAGCTTGAGGCTCACATCTTGCATATAACCATGCATTTTATACGTTATACCCGATGTGAACTATTAAATAATACAAATTGAATCGCACGTTCTGTGTTTATCAGGGAATATACTATGTGTTTGCCTGTCGCTATTTCCGCGTGAGTTACGTTTAGACAAATTGGTTACAGCGTGACAACCTAGTGCCATTTTGTTGCAATGTTATCTCATTATACTTGAAAGAGCTGAAGACAGCCATTCAGTGTTTGGGAATTAAACCCAAGGCCATAAATAAATGACTCCTATATCAAGGACACTGAATGCAATGGCATATACAGGTCGATCAAGAAAGCAAAAAGCCCACGGAAAGCCAAAAAGACAACATTTATTAGTTATGCAATATGCAAACGTCGAATTCACTACAAAACATAGCTAAACAACTTAGAACATGATTACACAGCGTTGCTTTAGTAAGCGTTGTCGTTTTGTACTCTTTCCTAAGAGAAAATACTTGCTTTAAAGGCTTCAAAGTGTTTGCGCATCTTTGCGCATCCATGCTTGTACCGTGAGCTTTGGGAAGAAGTCAGCTATATATAATTAGCACAGTGTTGTGGTTTACTCAACTAAACCACTACACTGTAGTTTTACAGTGTAGTGGTTTAGTGGTTGGTGCCTTGAAGTCTTCTCGTCGCTATTTCTCGAGGAAGACAACTTGTCTTCTTGAACGAAGAGAAATAACGGCGAAAAGTCTTCAATGCACCAACCCTATAGGGCACGTCCCCAACAGTCAAGTTAACGAAATTTGCTTAAATATTGGTCAAAAATACTAGGTAAATAACGTTTGCCTCCTTGGTCTCATGGTACTGTCCAGTGTTTTCCTACACTCCACATCGTGCTTTGACTTGAGTTTTGGGTGGATCGAGGACCGACCTGTCCAACTGAGCGAGTGAAGAGTTCAATTTTCACAGTTAGTCTTGACCGGTCTGCGATCCACTCAAAACTAAAGTCGAACGATCTGAGCATGTCGAAAGACAGTTACTTTTACCTTTCAGCCACGGAGGGAAAGATGTTTGCCAATGAAAACTCGAACGGGTCTTTCCTTGCTCATCATCATGCAAATAAAAAAAATTTACAAAAAACACTCCTTAAAGACGTTTTTGGGCGAATTACCTACGTAAACTAGAAGTAAAGAAGTGAAAGAAGGACCTGAGTAGGAAATAAGGGCAAAAAAACTTCGTTCACGCAATAAAAAACTTATTTTCAGCTTCTTAAAAAGATCATTGAATATATACATACGGGTATTTGCTGGAGGACAAATGTCATCTGACGTCATTTGCTTATGGCACCGAAGAAGAAGCTTCGACTTTTACGCCTGTCCGAGGAACATTTTGAAAGTCTTCAAAAAGTCTAAAGAAACGTGATAGATGTCATTTTATCATATATAAATGGCGAGGAAGATAAATAGAAGTCACTAGTCGCAAATTGGAGCTAAAACGACAAAGACATGAAAAAAAAATTGCGAAGCACAATATGCCATCTTCGTAAAAATTCAATATCAAAATGGCGTCATCTTCTTGTCCAATCTAAAGACGTAATGAAGATCGCTCTAGTGTAGTTGGACATCAACAATATTGGACATGTTAGTATTCGCTAACTACTGTATGTGTGGTTTAGCTGCTAAATATTATATTTTCTGAAAAATTTTGTCTGTTTACCACGTCGAATCATGCTACTCGAATTTTATTAAATTCAGATAAATGCACGGATATATACATATCTGAGTTCCTATTTTTCTTTCTCTAGCTCAACCGTAAGAGAACCGTTCGAAATGGAACACCGGTGACTTCATTAAAGCCAAACCGTTTCGAGGTAAAATAATCAGTTTTATCGAAAGTAATTTTGCTGTACATGCAGCTTATTTAGGCTAACATTGAAAAATTTATTTTTGCTCGAGAAATTTAAATATCTGAAATGTTTCATTTTTGTTTTCAACTTAAATATTCCAGAGATATTTCAAGACAACCACGAGACAATGCGATGAGAAGCCACGCCAAACAAATGAGTTTCAAGAAGATTTAGTGGTAAGAAATACGAAAATTAAATATAATAACAACATACTTACTATTCTTGTAAGTTGTCTATTTCAACCCCCCCCCCTCCCTCCCCCCTTCACCCAATTAAGAAATTTACTTTAATTTGATTGTTTTCATAATGAAAATTAAATTTACTTTAATTAAATTGTTTTCATATAATAAAAATTATTTTTGCAACTATAATTGTTTAAACCTCCACTACAGTAAGAAACTTACTTTTACTTTGTCTTTTTCTTTGAAACCTCTTCTGCCATTCATACACTGCACACTATACGGGAAACAGTAAATTCAGACTTCAGTTTAAATTCCAAGTGCAAGTTCTTTAAGTAAGACCGTTGTGAACAACTTAGCTACTTAGCGAGTGCTCACATCACCTTTGAGCTGCCTTTGATTTGAAATGTAAGTCTGAATTTCTTGATCGTGGGCCCTGTTTACTTTAGGTCCCTGTTTAATCCCCTCTGCTCTCACTGCAATCCAATATTCTTCCTGTTCACCCCCTTAATTCCACCAGTAAGCCTCCCTCCCATACTATATTTGTTTGACGTAGTTACTACTCCGGAGAATTATGCATTAAGTTTATATTATTCAATCAGATTTATACGATAACTACAGTGAGATTTTTCATTCAGCCTTATCGTTACCTAGTCCTAACAGCCTTACCTAATTATCCGGGTTCCATTGATTACCGGTATTTTACAATTTCAAAAACACGTTTACCCAGAGACCTAAGACTCTAAGCAGAGCGTTGACTAACTCCTCACATGAGTGTCACGAGTCTGATTGCTGAAGTGGGTATTGACCCCAAGATCTCATTGGTGACGCGGGCTTGGTCTGACAATTGCGCCACTTGGTCCTTACTGCGCAGGATTAAACAATCCGACACGAGACATTTAAACTCTCTGGCATTGGCTGGCGTTCACTGTAATTATTTTATAAAACAATTACGAATATAGTTTACTGGACAAGATGGCGTCATCCATATACCTGGCATGCAGCAAGTTTTCCTACAATATTGCAACATTCCCCGCGAGTATGGATAACGCTATCTTGAACAGAAAACCATTGGTATTTCTTCCATTCATATACGTCATTTACGTAATCAGAAACGTTTAACGAAAATTCAGATGTTAGGGTTGATCTTATTGATTTTTCTAAAATATGCCCCGTGGTCGAGAGCCTAAATAAAATTTATATTCACCCACGACAAAACAATCGGCATTCAAACGTTTATTTAGAAATCTTCTTTTGGTTCAAAACTAAAAAAAGATATTTTACCGCGCACGCAAGGAGACTGAAAATGACGCACAAAAATGCCTTCAAATTCCGCCATTCTTGGTGGTGTTTTTAGCCGGTGTCGCCATATATACATAAGTTCAGTGTTACACCTACACGACTTCCACCTGGTGCAAACAGAGTATATTGTTCACGGAGCATTTCTTGCAAACGGAATACTGTTCACGGATTTTAGTTATCTCAGAATTTTGTGGTCCGTTGGCTATCTTCTGTGATAAGCCACACCTATTATTTATGTATAATTATTTAATCTTCTCTAATAATACTTTTTAAAGAAATTTTTTATCAACAACTTTCTACTTTACATAGGATGCCAAGTGAAAACTGAATGTACCATCCAAAGGCGGAACAAGGTGGAAACAACTTCATAGGGACTGGTGAAGGGAATCACTAACCGTGTCCATGAGCATCAAGATGCAAATACTGTCGCAATGTACGGTTTGTCAAAGTGATTTACGATCAAATTGCCATCTACTTTTCAATATTTTGAAGTTTTCTTTTTGTAATATGAATTTTCTCCTTATTTCATGATGGTCGACGGGTGTGAATATGGTGTCACTTATGGACCGACGTGATGTTCTTTGAAGAGAGTGTGCCATCCAGATGAAACCATAAACAGCATGATGAAACTACAGTAGACCAATTGAAGCTACGACGGTCCAAAGATAGAGTGAATGTAAGTTGATTTCATTAAGCACTCACTATATTCTTTTGTCGCTTTCATTTTCTTTGTCAGCTTCAGCTTTCAATTCTGTTCCTCACGAACCTATGTAAAAGTTTGAAATCGCGACGATTTGGGTATAACGTCTGCACAAACTAGTTGGCCGCGTAAAACCACTACCAGACAACAATTAGTAGATGCCTAAATGCTGCTAATGAATATATATGATGTTTAGAACAGACACAAGAATATAGCCTGGCGTTACCCAGCGTGTGACGTTCAGGCATATCCAAAACAATCGGCCGATGGTTTTTTATGATAATTTTGAATAAAAATATCTCGAGAGCTAAGCAACATTCGAAGCAGTTGTTAAATCGTTTTCCACATAATTGTATGACTCGCATTTATTGTCAGTGCAATTGCTGGTCAAATTTAACCTGATGTAGAACAAAACTTGTCGAAATTTTCTCTATTTTCTAATGGAGGTACTTTTTGTATTTCCAAAAGGTGCTAACAAAGAATGAAACTAGGCAAAGCAACATCAACCGACGATCGAGCCAAGGCCTACATGCAATATTTGAAAATGTAAGTCCACAGAACAATATTTTTGTCAAAAAACTGACTACGATTCCAAGTGATTTAAATCTCCTGTTTCTCGTTCAAACATCAAAGAAACCTCAGGAAAACCTGCAGATCTTATAACTTACGTTCAATTACCATTCCCTTTTAGTTTTTTTTGTCCGCTGTGCTGATATTGTCTTGTTTCTTAAGTAATACTATTTTTTAATGTTCGTCTACTTATAATTTGGTTTTCAAAAGTCTTTTTGAAAAAGGGAACTAGCGAGAGAAAATTTTATTGAAACTATTTACTACATTAATTGATGGTTGTGGAACGTCGATTTTCGTCATCTTGGCGTCATCCAGACGTGTTAATTACTTGAGTTATCGTTCCAGGGATAGTTCTTCAATAGCCGGTTAGGTTAACCCTGGGTTAAGAAGGAAGTTTTAAAAGAAATTTGCTAGAAGCTCTTTCAGAAACTTTGAAATTTTGTCTGCATTTGTAGTTTCGATTTTCAAAGTTTTCAAAGCGACGAATCGGTAGAACAAAAGATACTACAGGGTGTATCAAAGAAAAAGGTAATCAAACTTTGCAGTGCTCTAGCGCGTTCATTATACAACTACAGAAATCATTCTTTCGCAGGCGGAAAGAGCAGGCTTTTAGCTTTCGATTGTCATCATTTTTGTGAAATTTGAAGAAAGATTGGGCAAATACGAATCAAATGAAAATAGCCGGTCGAAATCGCATATTTCCACCACTGAGCATTATTAGGGCAGCGAATAAGAAAAGAAAATCTCATTAATCATTTTAGAAACAATTAACATCACTAATAAAATGCCAGAATTTTACTACTTAAGCTAAAATTGGTCAATTAATTTTGTAATTTAATTCCCTAATGGGATTAAATTTCAACAGATTTTCAATAAACTCCCTACGGGGAAAAAATGCGATTTGGACCTTCAATTTTTATCTCATTTGTATTTGCTTGATTTTTCTTCAAATTTTATAAAAATGATGGCAATTAAAAGCTAAAAGCCTGGTCTTTCAAACTACGTAAGAATTATTTCTGTATGTTAAGTATTGAACGCCCTAGAGCACATCAGAGTTCGATTACCCTTTTTTTGATACACCCTGTAGAACAGCTTTTTACCCTGGATTAGCGCTCTAAACCAGCTTTGAATGGTTTGGAACTCTCAACAGTAATAGACCGATCCCGCATCTATTGTTCTCCCTCCCTAGTTACTGTTGCTACGTCGGACAAGCTAAAATTTATTTTCGATATACAGCGTGGAAAAAGCCCCGATTGTTAAAAATTTGCAAATGTCGGTCCTATAATCAAGCATTCTAAAGGTACATTTGCAAAAGAATCGATAACAGCTTGAACTTCTTATAAATTTAAGTTTGTTGATCGGACATTCTGTATTCCATTGGGAAAACTACCCATTGTTTTGCC
Organism: Muricea muricata; assembly: GCA_963855995.1. Classification (NCBI taxonomy): domain Eukaryota; kingdom Metazoa; phylum Cnidaria; class Anthozoa; order Malacalcyonacea; family Plexauridae; genus Muricea; species Muricea muricata. Next base: position 5,419,214 of record OY979722.1, read on the forward strand.
GGTCAATCAAGCACAGCCGGGATCGGTCTATTAACGATTGGACCTAAATAAATAGTTAGCATGAACACGTAGGAAATTACCGTGAAATTTTGATAAACATTCTGCATATTAACAGAATAGAAATTTCGTCTGCATCCAAATTCACTTTTTGATACTATTTTGAGTGCAGCAAATCTTCCTTCTTGGTATATTCCTTTTTTACAACAAAGTAGTTTATATGTTATTCATAATCATTATCTAATTATTCAATTCTGAAGAAATGCAAGAAGAATGGACGATCGTGGATGAGATGTAGCCACAAAAGTGTAACAATCGACAAGATTAACGAGAAAGCAAGCTAGACATTACTGATATGACAGTAGTGGAAATTACCAAATGTAAGTTAGTAGAAAACAAGATCCTTGTTATTCAGAGATCAAAGAGGATTTAAGTACAGTAAATTCTGTACGTTGTTCTCGTATTTTGAAATAAGAAAAAGTAACAGATTGATTACAATATTTTTGAAAAAATAAAATCGCATGGAATTTTCCAAGACTTTGATACTCTTGCAAAAAAGTGACAATTTTGTTTGGCTTCAATTATTGGGTTCAAAAACTCATGAAAATCTTATGATTAATGTTGACAATATCACAATACACTTGAAAGAAACAATGCCAGGAAATTTTGCCTATTTGGATATATTCATAAAAAATAAAATAATTAATGCTTGTCAATTAATATGTTGCAATGTACTTTCACAAAAGCAGTTTCAAATAATACTACCAACTAAGTTGTAGTAGCAATATTTTAAAAACTGGTTTTAGAAGTCTAAGTTTATTTATGCTATTTTATTACAAGACTAATATTAGCATATTTTTAAAACGAGGAAACAAGACTTAACGTATAAATTTAATCATAAATGCATGAGACTGATTGGTTATATTTTTTCTGATTTCAAATTCCCATGAGAATACAGCTTGCTTTGTTTTCATGGTAATGTCATTTCATGGTAGAACACGATATACAGGGTGTCCCAAAAAAACCCAAAAACTATTGAAATCACCTATTGTTAACATTTGAATGCCCTAGCACTTGTTAAAAAACTAAAATATCTTTGTAAAGTACGTTTGTTTTGCTCATGGGAATATTGATAAAAACCAAATTGAATAGGCTAAAATAACCCATGTATAAATTTGATTTTTTTGTCTGGCATAACAATGGTTAACACTGAGTATTTCTATTAATTATGACGGTTATGTCAATAGTTTATCCACTCGTGGGTTCAATTTAGTGCTAGGCATTGAAATTCTAACAATAGATCATTTTCAATAGTTTTTGGTTTTTTCTGGGATACCCTGTATAATGAGAATCCTCTTTGATATTAATGATATGACAAGTATCTTGGTACTTTCGGGTTTGTTTTGGTAAGCAGGAACAATGGCACAATCAAACCATTGTTTGTGTGCGCTAGAGCCAATTGCGAAAGTGGATGATTGAGAGCAGCCGCGAGGTACCATGCAAATGAAGGCGTTTCGGTTAAATGAGTATGAGAATTGCGGTAAATTTTGTAAATTTACCAGATAAGGGACTTTAAATTGCGCAGCAACTAGGGTTTAGGATCTAAACTCCCATAGATGAGTCTTGAATGAAAAATTCATGTTAATTTTCCAACGATTTATACTCTTTGCATTCTCGTGCTGATTTGACCCAGCCTTAGACTTTGGTAAGTATTATGTTTCTATTTGCTTCGGTCAAGTTAACACAACAAAATGCCCATGCCTTTCAGCTAAGGTTTTAAGCTTAAAAACGTAATCAAATACTCAATCTAAGTGGGTTTAAGTAGCTAGAGATAACGTAATTTATCTTTTCATTTTCTTTTTTTGTTTATAAGTAATTTATTAGATAAATGTATGGACTGTGAGGGTGTGCGCCGTGTGTAAGTTGCATGAGGGTTAGGCTTATTAAAGGAATTAAAATTTTTGAAAGTATGTTTTAACCAAAATCTACCCTTTTGAAAATCATGTTAAAATGAAAACTTTTCCTGAATAAATATTATTGTTACTGTAAAAACAACACAGCTAAATTCTTAGCATTGGTTAAATTATTATAGTTCATGCATTGATAAGAAATTTTGAACAAAATTGCGGGTCAAGTTTTTGTACATTTAGGAATCTGTAAGTTTCACGCATAAAGGCAAGTAAGCAGCTCACCTGTTTGTGTATAGGACCTTCGATTTTTTGCTTTGCGTTCTGCCTAAAATATCCGAATAAATAACCTTCACTATGCATACTTCACCAAAATTTTAATCCCTTTAATTTTCGAATTTGGGTGGCAGTCGGGGTGGTGGTGGTGCATGCGGGATCATCAGCTGCGAGTGACTGTGCGATTGTGAGGAAAGTGAGGATTACGAATGGAATGCAGGAGCTTAGGACCGAGGAATATAGCTTAGAACTGAGGCAGGTAGGCAGTTGGTAGGATCAGCGGGGGGCACTTGTCATTTTGGCTTTGGGAATCAAATTTGCATGATAAGTACTTAAGTCACTAACGTTTGTTGTTTTAGTTTGCTAGGTATGCGCGGCTGCTCTCCAGAGAAGATCAACTCAGCAATTGCATTAGCATTTGCAAGGTTGGTCTTCTCTTCGCCGGCTACCCCGGCCAGCTCTCCGAATGTTACTTCCACTGTAATTAAGTAGAAGTACTTATACTATATGTACAAGTACTTTTACTTAGGTGGAAGTAGCACTTGGGGAGCAGGCCGGGGTAGGGGGATTTTTTTTATTTAATTTCTCAATTCCCATGGGAATTGAATTTTTAATTAAAAGGGATTACATGTAAATTTTGTGAATAATTTATTGAAATAATTTGTAAAGATTACAATTTGAATAACAATAAAAAAAGATCAACAATCACATATTGTACTGATTCAAATAACAAATAGAAGAAAACAGAATATGGCAAAATGAGATGACAATTGCGCTCAACACAAGTGAGTGAGCACAACTAAAAACGCAATGTTAAAAACACTTGGTTCGTTTGATAAATGTTTGAAGATAAATGTTTGCAGTTAAAGGTATAAATAATATAATTATGAAACAACTGGAAGTGATAATTATTCCAATTTGACAAAGAATTTTTTTAACATAAAACACCGAGTTGTTTCACAATTACAAAGAAAATGTGAGGCCCATACATGCAAACTTTTTTGTTGAAGAAAAGTTTTTTAATATTTTCCAATTATAAATATTTTATCGATCTCATTCAGGCAAAAATTTTCTTTCAAACGTCAAAAAAAGATTTTTTTTACGAAGAAATTATAAAAAAAGGTAGAAATGTCAACTTTCAGAGCCATACATTTTCTAATTGTGTTTTTAACCTGATAATGTGAAATTGATTAAATTGAAAGAATTATTTTCAAATTCTTTCAAACAAGCATCACATTTCTTCAGGCGTGCGCGAGTACAGACGCTTTCTGTGCTAATTATGATAATTTGGTCGAAATAACTTTAAAAAATCTTAACAATGTACTTTGATATTCACCATTTTGCTTTTATATTAGTCCAAATTCTAAATTTGTATCCAGAAAAAGCTCATTAACTCATCAGTAACCCGGAAAAACTCGTTTAGGGTGTCTCGTTACTACTAAAATCAATCGAAAAGCAGACAAGTTTTTCACGATGCATGTGTGACGCGTGTTGCAAGTTTAACAATGCTGAGCAGGGTTTGGCAAGGTATCATTGTCAGGTTAAAAACACAAATGTCTCTTAAGCGTAAACGTATCTTCACTCACTTGTTGAAAAGACCATGTTCAATAGCCATATAAACCTGTTTTCTTTTATCATTATTACTATACTAGTGTTAAAAAGTGGAACTATTTAAAATCAAAACTTGAACTGAAGCAAAGGGGGTGCAGGATAATATATAAAATAATTAGATAAACATGAAATTCTTTCAGCTGCCAGGCAGAAATTCACCACAATTGGCTACAACATAAAAAGTTAAAAAAGATCCTTTGAAGATTACATTTTAAAATCTTTTAAACGAAAATGTTATCAAATCAAAGTCTGGAACTAATTCATGATATTTGCTTCCATCTATTGTTAAACAATTTAAATCGTCATTTATCAGTATGAAAGAAAAGAAGAATTCAAACACCTAATTTTTTTATCACTAAATCTGCAATTACCCAATACCAACCAAACACTTGTAACAATTTAAAGTGTGTGAGATAAGAACTCAGATACAGATCTTACTGTATCTTGAGCATCAATGCAAAAGGTAAAATGGAATAAAAATCTATTTTCTCATGGCTAGTCGTCGATTCTGATTGCTTATCTGATATCACTGTTATTTTGTCATTTGTTCACATGCAAACATGAAACGTGCCTTTTACTGTCGGGATTGCAGCACCATCACAATTAGGTTGCCGGTTATAAAGCACATCAGCAAAAACCAGTGTTTAGGTGATCAAAACACGAAAATGCGGTTGCCCTACAAGAAACTATTCTCTGACCTAAAGAATCTAGTTGTCTAATTGTGGTTTGCTTATTCATGTGCAATAAATAGTTTTTCCCTTTCACAATTTCACACTTCCCACTAAATCAAGTACGTTCTACTGCTTCAGCTCATCTCAATTTCAAACAAGTTCCACTTTGCAATGAAGTAAAAACAGCATGCTAGCTTATTTTGACCTTAAGTAGTTCATCTTAAAACTAAAAATCACAAATTTGTTTTTAAAGATAAAGCGTTACATAACAACAAAGAGTTTTTTTTCACTTTTAGCGTTTGTGTACTTCAACGGAGTCCGAAATTGCTACAAAATTATGTAATATTTAAAGTATTTTCCAGCAACATCTAAAACTACTGTGATTTTCAAATCAGCTCATTAAACTTTTGACTAACCAGTTAAAGTCAAGCTTCAAGTACATGCAAATTTCTCTGATAAATAGTTGCAAAAAATGATAGAATTGGCTGGGTATGAAACAACAATTTCCAAAATTATACAGCCCCAATTGTTTTACAATGATCACTATCATTCAACATTGTCTTTGTTGTAATTGATTAAATAACTATTTACTCCGCCTGCCGTAGGCGAGGCGGAGTTTTAAATTCGCCCCGTTTCTGTTTTTTTTTTTTTTTTTTTTTTTTCGCTGTCAGAAGTCGGTGCAGCGCTCATGGGTGATACCGCTGGCACAAACCGCGTGAGCCGACCTAAACACGGCGTTTAAACTCAATTTCTAGCGAAATGTGTCAACAAAACACGCATTTAAACGTGCATGCTAGAACATCTAAACCGCAAGAAGGTTTTACGTGCAAAGATTCTCATGCAAAATGCTTTAAAACGACAAATTCCAGCGATGTGTCGCGGTGAAGTTTTGAGAGCGTGTTTCCCATTGATCTGAATAATACTGGATCGCGCATACATAATAAAATTTTGAAGTCATCGCCGCCATCTTGGTACTCCAAATTCGTCATTTCTGCTGGCTTCACTTGAGGCATATGTATGCGTGATCCAGTATTATTCAGATCAATGGTGTTTCCGTCATTTTCTGGTTTATTCCTACTTTTAAGGAAATTTAGAAATTTCTACACAAGAATCAAACGCAAATTCTACTGAAATATCTACATACATACAAAATGAAGATCGGTGAAGGAACTTCGCAAAAATATTCATTTTTGTACTTTCGAACGGCGTTTTTCCTATGCTTTTGACTGAAAACACCACGAACGACACTTGCCAGAGCAATTTGCGTGGCGCGTGGAATGACGTGAGCACGGGGACACAAAAATTGAGGTGATTGAGTGCGAGTTCCCTATCTGTATATATCTGATCTGTGATACAGCTTCTTCTGAATCAGGAACAAGGAACTTGCTCGGAGCATGTCGACACAAAGTGGTAGTTTCGGCGTTCCTCGGAATTCGTCGGTTTCCGACGCTGCTCGAAGATTTTCCGAATACTATTTTTTCAAAATTTTTCTCTAGCTCGAAGATTTTGCTCCTTGAAAGTCCTCTAAATTTTCATGCATCCTAACTTTGTTTTAAGGTAATATGCTTTATTTTCTATCATTATTTGTAGCAAAGTACTTAGATTGTGCATAGAGATCGATTTTTGAGAGATCAGACTGGAAATAAGTACAATTTTCGAGTATTGTAAGTTTGTGCTTTCCAAGCATGGCTATGGTCGCATGTAAGATTAAGGCTACCGTTTTCAGTTGAAGTTGGTTCGATAATAATACCATGAAATCCGCTATAGAAACTGAATGAGGTCTTGAATTGTTGAGATTGTCGAAGAAAGTATGCTGAGACAGTTCTATGTATAGAGTTGGTTCTGGTTCAAATTTATTGAAAAAAGGCAATTTAATTTTAATTTTGTGAATTTCGATTACAAAACATGCCTTGGACTGTCGACCAATTGATTTCGTCAGGCGATTACAGACTTGTGAGAGGAGGGGGGTAGCCTAATTACTAAAATGTAGTGAAAAAAGGACTTTCCATCTAATGGTGGGAGCAGGTTGGCGGGAACACTGGAGAATAAAGGTCCTGTCACAATGCAATTTTTCTTGCAACTTGAAATGCAATTCTACTATTGGGAGATGTAAAATTGGCAAATGCAAGTTTCCATCACAGTTTGCTGGGGTTTTTTAACGTACCAAACATTTGTCACAAATTTACTTAAGAGTAGATTTTCCCTGTAGCAAAAAAGATGGCAAATGTCGATTTTACCAGAGTGCATGGCAGTCTGAAATTGTTTAAAAAGGCAAATTAACGTCTTTTGAAGAACAGACAGAAGACAATAGGTTATTTTCACACTTGTGTTAAAATTTCAATCCAGTAGCTTTGCTTCTTGTCATCTTTTCCCACGTATTCTTTCTTGATACCTGCAATGCATTCTGGTAAAATCGACATGTCGCCATCTTTTTTGCTACGGTGAATGCAAGGAAAAGTGCACCGTGTGACAGGGCCTTAAGGGTAAGAGGTGGATAGAGAAGGAGACGGAGCAGTTACAAGTGCAAGAAAAATTGCACCGTGTGACAGGGCCTTGAGGGTGGGAGGTGGATAGGAGGAGACGGAGCAGGATGTGGGAGTCGTGCAAGGTCGGGAGGTTAAAAAAGAACAAGGAATGTTATGTTTTTAATGCCTTTTAGACTTTTCTTGAGGCAATTAAAATTCAAACTGTCAAATCCAAACACTGTACAGAATGGCCGACTTTACGTGGTCTTTAGTTTTTACACAACCACTTGCATTGTTATCTTTTGCAGTTTGTTTACCATTTCAGTTATCTATCTTCAATAGAATTCTTTGAAATTTGTTTGTAGATCAACAAAATACTTAACCTCCTCTCAACAACTGGCAGATTATGAAAAGTGAAATTGTTAAAGGTATTGGAATATTGCATGTACAATATTGAATATGGGACAATTTGGGACAGTATAATTTTGGACATGACGGTTTCATTCTCACCTAATTTGACGATTATTTTGTGGGTACACATACCGTGGAATCTCATGTGCTCCAGAAGCATTTTAATCTTAGAAAAAGTCAAATAATGATGAACTGTGTTTTAAAAGAAAGTTAGAATCTTATTTGGTTCAAATCAATTGAATTATGGCCCAAGAGTTCATGAAAACACATACAAAAGGCTTTCTTAAAAAACTGAAATATCAAATCTAGCAATTTTATATGTTATGCCTCTAAACAACACAATTCTGTTTCTAAAAATTGGTACCCTACTAGACCTATATGCATGATTATACTAATTTGGACATATTTATTTTTACCCATTAAAATATAAATTTGTGTTTAATCATTCGTGTTTGTCATTATTTGACTTTGTAATGTTGGTTAAACATAAGGAGATTGAGGTGACTTTGCCAGAAACAAAAACATCCATTATTATACTAAAATTTCAATATATATAGCAATTAAAACTAACCACAGGAAATATATTTCTACTTTTTAATTGAAATGTTTCTGTTATATGCACTATATCATATTTTTGATAAAAAATTACAACACCTATGTTATTTCCTGGTTTACTATCTCAATCATCTTTTGTTTAAGCTGGCTTTGAGTGTTCATTTGAAAGTTTGGAAAGTTCATTTGAAAATCACAATAGTTCTCAATGTTATATTGGACCCTTTAAAGTTAAAAAAATACTTTGTAATATTTTATACTACTGGTAATTTATCTTAGATACAGACTTTGTGATTTTGTACTAGAATGTTGACTTTCAAACTTTAAGATGAACTACTTATTAAGGACAAAATAAGCTAGCATATTGTCTTTTGTTTACAAAGTGGAACTTGTTTGGAATTGAGATGAACTGATGCAGTTGTTCTTTAACTTTATCAATTAATTACATATCTTAAATGAAAAAGAAAACCACAACTTGCCAAATAAATTCTGTGGGCTCTTTTTATTAGCAAAGAAAAGATGTGGCGGATGTAAGAATTTAAGAGTAAAAAAGTTTCCTTGGACTAAAAAAATTGACAGTATGCCAGATTTTCTAGATAAACAAGCAGTACAGATGTTGGCCAATAATAAGTATAAGTAACTACAATTTTTAATTTTAAAAGTTTTCTATTGATGCCTGGATACAGTAAATACTTTACCAGAGTTCTTCGTATTACATCGACTTGAAAAAGTTTTAAGTCACATGAAGCTTTTAGTTGATACTATGCAATTTCAAATTTTACAGACTTCTTAATTAACATGCCAAATTTACCTTGTTGAACATAAGGTCTTTCCTGAGAAAAAGTAAAACTGTCTGGCATTATATGGAGTAGAATAATTTAAATTAGTTTGAGACTTTGATTTGATAACAATTTTGATTTGTACTATTTACAATACAAGTGACCGGGTTGTATCGGATATACAAACCCAAGCTGAAGGCGAGATATCTGACATACACAGATGCGAATGTTGTAAATGGCTTGTGAAACTCGTCAATTTTATACATCAGATCTATAGCAAAGTGATTTTGAAAATACCGATTCTGTAAGATGAGAAAATGATTTCTTTTGTGTTTCCTGTATGATTTATTACTTTATAAGTTTCTTAATTAAAATTACAACATATTGCCTACTGGAACTTTTTATATTGTTTGGTTGTGGTGAATTTGTATTTTGGCAATTGAAATATTTCTGAATTTGTATGTGCATTTCCTTTGCTTCAGTTCAAGTTTACATTTCAAATATTCCACTTTGTAATACTTGCGTGGTAATAATAATATAAGAAAACAGGTTTACATGGCTCTTGAATATAGTCTTTTCAACAAGTAAGTAAAGATGAATTTATACTTCGAAGAGATATGTTCCTAACCTGACAATGGTACCTTCCAAAAAGACTAAATTTAAATTGATTCTTCGAATAAATTTTTTACTTTTCAATCCAAGATCAATCTAAGTTATGTATTTCTACTTTTATTTTGGTCTCTTTAACACTGAAACTATCAATTGTATATAAAGCAACTTCACTATCGAGTGACTTCATTAGTTGCTGGGCAAAGCCAAAGCATTGATTTTTCGGCTGTTTTCAATGAAAAATAGAATTTTGCCCAAAGTTATCTCAAATAAATTATCACAATTTGAACAAAAAGCTTCTGTTCTTGTGCCCACCAGAAAAATGAGATGTCTGAGACTTTCTTTGTATTTTTTTGCGAAAAATAGATCGCATGCACTGTTATGCAAAGAAAAGTGTAAGAGATTGGTTTCTGAAAAATGTCGTGCTACACACAATATTCTAAAAATGCTTGGTTTTTATTCTATGTATTTTTGAATTTTTTGTTAAAAAAAATAAAGGTAGCAATGTTTAGTGCATTTCACATTGTCAGGTTAGAAACGCAATAAGAAAAATGTGGCTCCGAACATTACAGCTTGGTCAATTTGGAATTTATAAAAAAATCGTTTCTTCGTTGTTTTTCGACGTTTTGAAGGGTTGTTTCGAGTACAAAAAAGTATTTTTAGGAAGAATTATGTGCCCACGTTACATGTCTCAAAGCCATCAAAATTCGTTGGTAATTCGTGCATGTATTTTGCTGACTTATAAAAGCACAATTGATTAAAAATGATATTTTTCTTTTGACAAAAATACCTTTCTTCTGTGAGGCTGGCTGTATTTGAAAAAGCGTTGGTCAACGCTCCGCCAAAACTCGTGGGTTTTCTCCGGGTACTCCGGTTCTTCCCACTGGGAGAGTTGACAGGGTAGTTACATATGGTTATAAAAATGTGACTAACTTTTGAAAACCTTTCTACTTAGACTTGTTAAGCCTTCTCGTCATCTCTATCAGTTGCATGTTTTGAGCCACATGTTTTTCTTTGTAATTGTGAAACAACTCGTTATATGCTGGGTAAACCTTTGCAAAACTCTCAAAATTTATCACTTCAAGTTGTTTCATTGTTATAATATATTTTGAGGTATAAACATTTACTTACGTTGAAAAGACCCAAGTTTTTTAGGACTTTGTTCATTCACTTGTGTTATTGTTCTCTCTGCCATGTTCTGTTTTCTTCTGTTGTTATTTTAATAAGTACAATGTGTGGTAGTTAATCTCTTTTTATTGTTATTCAAATTGTATGTAATCTTTACAAATTTTTTCAATAAATTGTTTACAAAATTTACTTGTGACCCCTTTTTAATTAAAAATTCAATTCCCATGGGAATTGAGAAATTGAATAAAAAAAATCCCCCTACCCCGGCCAGCTCCCCAAGTGCCACTTCCACCTAAGTAGAAGTACTTATACATGTAGTACAAGTACTTCTACTTATTCACGGTGGAAGTAGCACTCGGAGAACTGGCCGGGGTAGCCGGCAAAGAGAAGACCAACTTTGCAAGTGCTAATACAATTGCTAAGTTGATCTTCCCTAGAGAGCAGCCGCGCGTACCTAACAAATTAAAACAACAAACGTTAGTGACTTAAGTACTTAGCATGCAAATTTGATTCCCAAAGCCAAAATGTCAAGTGCCCCCCGCTGATCCTACCAACTGCCTACCTGCCTCAGTTCTAAGCTGTCTTCCTCAGTTCTAAGCTCCTGCATTCCATTCGTTACCTTCACTTTCCTCACCATCGCACAGTCACTCACAGCTGATAAACCCGCATGCACCACCACCACCCCGACTGCCACCCAATTTCGAAAATTAAAAGAGTTAAAATTTCGGTAAAGTATGCATTTTAAATGCAATTTATTTGGATATTTTAGATCAAACGTAAACAGAAAAAGCTCGTACATAAAAACAGGTGAGAATTCTATTTAAAATTTGCTTGCAAAATATAAAACTTAATTCGCATTTTTCTTAGTTAATAGTATAGATCAATTTAGTTGATGTTGAAACCTACTCTTAACTGTTTTGTTAGAAGTGACGACAGATTTTGGTTTTTAAGCATACTTTCAAAAATTTTAATTCCTTTAATAAACCTAACCCCATGCAACTTACACACGGCGCACACCCTCGCAGTCCATACATTTAGCTAATAAATTACGTTATAAACAAAAAAGCAAAATAAAAAGATAAATTACGTTATCTCTAGCTACTTAAACCCACTTAGACTGAGTTTTTGATTGAATTTTCAAACGTAAAACCTTAGCTGAATGGGCATGGGCTTTTCGTTGTGTTAACTGTTCCGGAGTAAATATAAACCTGGGGCCGGTTGTATCAAAGGCGTTTAGCTTAAACGGTGGATAAGTGAAATTTAAAAATCAGTTTTACACCTAGTACGGAACCGAAATTATGAGTTGAAATAGAATAAATATTTAGTTTTATATATAATTGTTCTTCTCAGGTCAAATAACTTCAGCTGGTTTGTTTATACAACATGGAAACGTGTTTCATATTTTTGACTTATCCACCGTTAAAGCTAAACGCCTTTGATACAACCGGCCCCTGATACTTACCAAAGTCCAAGGCTGGGTCAAATAAGCATGAAAATTAGGCAAAAATAAAAAGCAATTGAAACTCAACAGATTCACTAAAGTTGTTTTTTTTTTTGGCAACTTATATCCTTAAGTGTAGATGACATGCAATTTTTAATGCCGTAATTCTCACACTTATTTAACCGAAACGCCTTCATTTGCATGGTACCTCGCAGCTGCTCTCAAACCACCTTCGTAATTTGCTTTAGTGTACACAAACAATGACTTCATTGTTCCTGCTTACCAAAACAAATCTGAAAGCACCAAGATACTTATCATATTAATAATCAAAGAGGATTCGCATTATGCAGTAATTACCATAAACAGACGCATCACCATTGAAACAAAGCATGCTGTATTCCCATGGGAATTTAAAATGCACAAAAAAATATAATGATCCTACTGATTTGCATGGATGTATGAACCAAATTAGCTAAGAAACAAAGAAATGATATATTCCCTTGGGAATTTAATGTAGCAAAAAGATGGCGGGTGTTGATTTTACCAGAATGCCTTGCGGTCTGAAATCGTGTAAAAACTTAAGGTAAATTAACCTCGTTTGAGGAACAGACAGATAGGTTATTTTGTCACTTGTGTTAAAATTCCGTCCATTAGCTTATCTTAAATATCATTTCACTGGTATTCTTGATTGATACCCGCATTAAATTCTGGTAAAATCGACATGCCACCATCTGTTTTGCTACGGTGAATTGGAATACAAGTCACATTTTCTCGCTTTTTAACCAGAGAACACATTCTTTAAAGGTAGAACGACGGAATTGATCGTTTGCAATCGACGCCATCTTTGTTGACGTTTGAAACACATGGCAACCACAAAGTATCTATTCATTATATCTGATCCTATCGAGCCATACATCTTTAAAGTATCATTCATAATACGCTAAAACTAACGATGAAATAGTAAATTGACACAAGTACTTCGCTGTAAACAGCTGAAGTAATCTGCAGAGTCAACCAAGATGGCGCCCAATCACACGAAATGACGTCATGTGCAAACCAAGAATAGTGACAAAATGCATCAACTATAATTTAGTGGCATTATTACGAAACTTATTTTTGTAAAACGTTCAATCCTACATGTTATTTTGTTTTGTTTTTAGAAATATCCAAATCCAAATGTTAGAGACGAAATTTCCAGGCGTTAAGGTATTGTTTCTTTAAAAAATATTGTCGACATTTACCATATTTTTACCTGTTTTTTGACTCGAAAATTGACTGCCAAACTCCTAGATATTCTATTTAATTATTTTGTTGAATGTATTTGATATCAATGTTATTTCAATCCAATTTTTTTCACTTAATTTGCTGTCTTTTCTTTTTCATTAACGAGAAATATCTATTAAATCCTCTTTGATCCCTCAATAATAAGTATCTTGTTTTCTACTAACTTGCACATTACCACTACTTTCTATTACAATGTCGTGTCTTCTTATTCTTGTGGATTGTTGTTTTGTGGGTCTTGCCGTCCAGGATCGTTCATTCTTTTCTCTTCTTGTGCGTTTTTTTCACATCCCATCACCCTTTGCAATAGTAGAAAGAATTAGGTCATGAGATGATAGTTACGAATAATTTATAAACTATAACATGATAAGTTTCTTGTACGTTTGCATGGTGAATACAATATACTTATTAAGCTTTGTGGAAACACCACGTAAATTTATTATTGCAATAATAAATTTACGTGGTGTTTCCACAAAGCTTAATAAGTAAACTATAACATATTAAGCACTTATTGGATGAGGTTTTTGTGATATGCGAAATGATCAATGTCGAGGTAAGAGTTATCAGCCGAGCCGAAGGCGAGTCAGATAACTCTTACCAAGACATTGATAATTTTGCATATCACAAAAACCGAATCCGATAATTGCTTTATTACACATTGTAAGTCTTTTTCCTCGAGCAATTGACGAATTTCGCCTTCGGAAGAGCTTAAAAAGCAAGATGCCATAACATGAAACAGAAAATATCGAAAAAATGTTGTTGCCATGCCAACCATTGATGCCAACGAATACCGCATACTGTAATAATCTGCACCGTAGGCTCAACATGCAGATAACTCAGTTATCTGCTAGCAGATAACTGAGCCATAGAATAAGAATACATAGAAGGGCCACTCGCGTCGGAGCCTTTGGAGTTTTTGAAGCCGCGCATGTCGCATTACGCACGTTATTAGCATTTTCTCAGCCAGTCAATTGCATTTTCTGGCCAATAGGAATGCTGAACTGGCTGGTGTCAGCCAGTAAACTGCATAAACATAGTGTGACATGTTGCACTGCTGAGTGGCCCTTCTATGTATTCTTATTGTATGACTGAGTTATCTGCAGATTGTGTGATAGTCGCATTTATCTGCATACAACTGACCAATCACAACGCATAAAACAACTGCAATGTATAGTAATTAACACTTATTGACTGAGACCGAGGGAAACAGTATGTTTTGTGGACCAGAGACTGTCGATGTCGAGGGTCCACAAAACATACTGCTTTCCCGAGGTCTCAGTCAATAAGTATTTTATTATATACTGAGTGCCAAAAGAGAAGAAAAGTACCACAAATCAATCAAACATGTGTAAAAAGGATTACCTTTTACCTGACATGGCTACGTGAGGCTTTGTGGATTTGTTGTCTACCGGTGAATAAAAGTAATGTCCACCGCTTAGCTACGTTGCCAGGGAGACAATAGAATTTCTCCACTATCACGTGATACGTTCTTAACCAATAAGAAACAGGAATAAATGAACTTTGACACTCAGTATATTATAAAATAGTATTAATTAGGCCGGCCAAATTATTGTGTAAGCTGTTAATATGAAATTTTTTTATTAAAATCTCGAGAATCATTAATAAATCGTGAGCAAAACACAAAAGAAAATCATAGCCGTGAAGGAGTCTTTATTTCTCACACGCACACAACTTGCAGCTACCCTAATTTATGAATTTAGATTAAAATATCTCGAGAATTAAACAACACGTAAGGAATGTGTAAATTCTTAAAGCTCTTTCGAACAATAAAAATTAATATCTCGCACTAATCTCTCTCAAAAGCTCTCTCAAATTTATTGCCGATATCTCTTTGAGAATTACTGTGCACGTGAAATGTAACTTATATCAAAACTAGCTTACTTCAAGCTGTTTGGGAATCAAGATTTTACGTGTCAACGAGATCAAATATGAATCTAAGATGGCAGACAGCGCATTAAATTTCTATCTTTACGACCAACTCCCCAACGAAAGGCTTTAATTCGCTCGAAAGTCGAATTTTGTTTTTTTTTATTGTTTCAGGTAGTGAAAGATCCTGTGTGCTTTTTACAGTACTACCGACACTAGCAACGTTAGTGCGAGATGTTAATTTTTATTGAAACAAAAGCTGAACTGCTAAAAAAATGGAAACGACAAGATAAAATAAAAAAACTTACTTTCACTCTATCTTTGGATCTTCTTGGCTTCGGTTGTTCTCGTTTCATCATGCTGTTTATGGTTTCATCTGGTTGGCGCACTCTCTTCATGGAGCATCAAGGCGGTCCAGTAGGTAACTAGCTCACTCGTGTCCAGTCAACCAACATAAAATAAGGAGAAAATTAATGTTACAAAATATTTTAGAATATAGGACACTAAGCTTTAATTGAATTGACTTTAACAAACCGTACATTGTGATAGTATTTGCATCTTAACATCTGATGGAGACGGCTTGTGATTTACTTCTTATGTCGATATGAATTCTTTCCCATCTTGTTGCATCATTAGTTGATGGTTGTTGTATTCACTTTTTACTTGGCATTCTTTGAAAAAAAAATTACGATGTTCAGAAAACTGTTTACAAGATAAGCAAAGAAAACTACGTTCACAAGCATTAGAGAGGACTAAGTAATTATAATAGGCGTGACAGGTCACAGAGGTTAGTCGACGAAGAAACTCATGGACAAATTCCCGGCATGATGATACCCCGATAGCAAGAAATACAGCAAGTGTAGAACGTGTACGTGTGAGCTTAAACTGTATGTATGCAACTCCAAGAAAAGCGCAACACAAAATGGCGGAATTTAAAGACATTTCTGGTGTCATTTCCAGTTCCCTAACTTTCGCGGACAAATATATTTATATATTTTTCTCAAATTTTTTTGAAGTAAATCTAGATGGATTTTGTGAATAAACAAATTAAAAAAAGTATTGCCCACGTTAGGAAACTAGAACGGGCGCCCAAGAATGCCCACAATTTCTCCAATCTGGATTATATTTATTGATTGCGCAAATGACTGATAAAAAATAAGAGAGTAATAAAATACCAAATGGTTTCCTCTTCAAGATAGTGTCATACATGCGCGCGGCATTTCGGGATATTTGGGAAAACTCGTGTTGAAGTTGAACCTAAGGCAACATGCCAAGTACATGGATGACGCTATCCTGCTCAGGAAACTATTTAGTAATTGTCTTACAAAATGATGACAGTGAAACACAAGTCAACGCCACGGCATTTAAACTTCTCGTGTAGGATTGTTTGATCCTGCACAGTAATAGCCAAGTGGCGCAATCGTCAGAGCAAACGCCTATCACATGTGAGGTCGTGGGTTCAATCCTTACTTCAGACTCGTGACACCCATGTGAGGAGTTAGTCAGTCGTGGGTTTATTCCGGGTACTCCGGTTTGCGAATGTTGACTGGATGGTTAAAATTGTAAAATATCAGTAATCACCGGAACACGGGTACTTAACTAAACTGCTGACGATGAGGCGGAACTCATAATGAATTAATGAAAATGTGTTTCACTGTAGTTATCATATAATGTAATTGCCAAGCTGAATGAATAATTCTCCAGTAACTACGTCATATGAATAACTTACAATTATGAGAGTAGTGGGGGGGGGGGCAGCATAAAGATTGAAGTAGTGTCAAGGAAGGGGTACTACCCTGACGGGTACTAGGCGAAGAAGTAGAGTAAACAGGAGGAAGAAGATTAAATTGGAGTAAATAAGGGGGATTGGGGTAAAGAAGGGGAGA
The DNA here is from genome assembly GCA_963855995.1 of Muricea muricata. NCBI lineage: Eukaryota > Metazoa > Cnidaria > Anthozoa > Malacalcyonacea > Plexauridae > Muricea > Muricea muricata. The sequence continues at coordinate 5,436,115 of OY979722.1, forward strand.
AGCAGGATAAAGAAACCAGTGGAAGGGGGTGCTATCCTGGAAGGAGTACCCGGGAAAGAAGAGGGTGAACAGGAGGAAAAGTAGATTGGAGAAAAGAAAGGGGAAATTAAACGGATCAGGAAATTCAGACTTGCAATTCAAATGAAAGGCAGCTCATTGGTCATGTAAACACTCGTTGAATCATGGTTCTCGCTTGCCTTTAGCTTGGAATCATCTTTGAATTTGAACTGAAAGTCTGAATTTGCATGTTTCTTGTATAGAGTGCAGTGTATCAGAACAGAAGAGGTTTTGAAGAAAAAGAAAGAAAGAATAAAAGTAAGTTAAAATTTGTAAAGAATAATGAAGAAACTATTGGTACAGCACTTGATACATGATGATAATCATCATTATAAACTCTCTATTAATCCGGGGGGGGGGGTATAATAGAGAATTTGCAATGATAGTAAGTATATTGTAATATTTGGGTTTTTACCACTAAATCCTCTTGAAAGTTCTTTTTGGCTGTGGCTTCTCTCATCACAGTTGTCTGTGCTTGTCTTGCAAAATCTCTGGAATATCTATAACGTGAAGGTCAATATTTAAGATTAGAAAAATAGAAACCGTAAAATAGAAAGAAATTTAAATCGTGGCGAATACTTTTTACGGTCTTGCTGGCATGACAAAAAGAGAGTATAGATTTATAAGATCATGTTGATTTATCCTTTATCTGAACTATATTTAACTTAGATTTTAAAATAGATTTCACCCTGGTAAGCAGACCGAATGGGTTTTCAAACAAGATAACATTTAATGACTAAAACGTGCACAGAATAGTTAGAGAATGCTTACATGTCGAATAAAAATCCAATACTTTTAATGTCCAACTACACAATAGCGATTTTCGTTGCATTTCTAGACTGGAGAAGAAGACGACGCCATTTTGATTTTGATTTCTCCCGACAACGGCAGATTTGTCTTCGCAATTTTTTTCCATTTCTTCGTCGTTTTAGCTCCAATTTGCTCGTTGTGTTTCTTTCGTACCTTCCTCGCCATTTCCGTACAATCAATGGACATTTATACTCAAGATTAAGACTGTATTGAGACTTTCAAAATGTTCGTCAGGAGACATAAAAATCGAAGCTTCTTCTTCGGGTTGCAGAAGCAAATGACGTCAGACGACCTTTGTCCGCCAGCAAATACCCGTATGTATAACATTCAATGATCTTTTTAGGAAGCTGAAAATCAGTTTTTATTGCGCGAACGAAATGTTTTTGCCATTATTTCTTACTCAGGTCTTTGTTCTACTACTTTACTTCCAGTTTAGTTAGGTAACTTGCCAAAAGAAACGCCTGTAAGGGACAATTTTGCATTTTTTTTTTATTTCGATGCTGATGAAGAAGAGAAGACTCGTTAGAGCTTTCATTGGCAAATATCTTTCCCTCCGTGGCCGAGAGGTAAAGACAACTGTCTTGACTTCGATTTTGGGTGGATCGAGGACCGGTCCAGTTCAACTGAGTTTGGTAAGAATTTAATTCTGATCGGTGCTCGATCCACCCAAAACTGAATTCAAAGCTGGGCGTGGAGTGCAGGAAAACACTAGGCAGTACCGCGAGGCCAAGGAGGCAAACGTTATTTTCCTAGTGTTGTTAACTAATATTTAAGCAAATTTCATTAACTTGACTGTTGGGGACAGACCTGTAGGGTTGGTGCATTGAAGACTTCTCGTCGTTATTTCCCTTCGTTCAAGAAGACAAGTTGTCTTCATCGAGAAATAACGACGAGAAGACTTCAAGACACCACTAAACCACTACACTTTAAAGCTACACTGTGCCAATAATATATGGCTGACTTCTTCCTAACGCTTACGGTACGACCATGGATGCGCAAAGATGCGCAAACACATTAAAGCCTTGAAAGCAAGTGTTTTCTTTTAGGAAAGAATCAAGGACGACAACGCTTACTAAATCAAAGGCGTCTAGTCATGTTTTAAGTACTTCAGCTGTTTAACGATCTTTTACCAGATCTTTGCAAGAGGAAAAGTAAAATTTTGCATCATTATTATTAACTTTCCGTCAGTCGTTTCTTTCTTGATCGAGCATTATATGCCATTGTGTTCAGTGTCCTTGATATAGGAGCCATATACTTATGGCCTTGGGTTTAATTCCCAAACACTGAATGGCAGTGTTTTGCTCTTCCAATGAGATAACAAGATGGCACTGTAGAACGCGTGGTTTTATATAGGCTACGAGCGTCAAGATATCCTTGATAGGTAACTATTGATCCTACAATGGCACTTATGTTCACTGCCAATAGGAACGTTTTCAACTCACAGCTTGTACATAATGGATTTTATAGGTTGTGTCACAAGGAAACTGCAGTTCGGTCGTAAAATCAACTTGTTTTCAAGGTTGCCGGGTTTTAAACATTACTGACACTGTTAATGCTGTAGCTCGGAATTGTAAAACAACGGCGGCAATGCAGTTTTCTTGTGCCATAACCTGTAAAATGGGTGGTTTTATCATTTATATAAGCTACGACCGCCAAGCTTTATCCTTGATAGGAAACAATTGATCCCACCAACGACATTTGTATTCTCTACCGATAGGAACGTTTGAGACTTACAGCTTGTACATAACGCATTTTTTCGGTGAGTCGTAAAACCAACCTGTTACTGCTCAGCAAACTACCAGTTCCCTCGATCAACGATAGTCGATGAAGCTTGGCGCTCGTAGGTTGTGTAAAACCAAGCATTTTACAGGTTATAGCCAGGTTAGCAGTATCTGCAATGTTTCAAAGCAACCACGAATAGAAACTGACAGCCAACGTTCTGAGTTAAGGTTTGTAGAATATACTACATGATTAGTTACAGCATGACCAGGCATATAGTAAATAACGCATTGCCATCTTGTTCCAAAGTTATCTTATTACTTGAAAGAGCTGAAGACTGCCATGCAGTGTTTGGGAATCAAACCCAAGGCCATAAATACATGACTCCTATATCAAGGACACTGAACACAATGACATATAAAGCTGGATGAAGAAAGAAACGACCGACGGAAAGTCAATAGTATATGCAAACTTCGACTTTCCTTCTTGCAAAGGCTTGGTCATAAAAGATCGTTAAACATAGCTGAGCAACTTAAAACATGCCTACACAGTTTTGATTTAATAAGCGTTATCGTCTTTGACTCTTTCCCGAAAGAAGACATATTTTTTACAGGCTGTACAGTGTTTGCGCATCTATGTTTCATGCCTTCTTGAAAATACCTCGCCATAAAAGATCGTTTAACTTAGCTGAACAACTCGAGCGCCAAGCTTCATCGACTATCGTTGATCGAGGGAAATGGTAGTTTGCTGAGCAGTAACAGGTTGGTTTTACGACTCACCGATAAAATGCGTTATGTACAAGCTGTAAGTCTCAAACGTTCCTATCGGTAGAGAATACAAATGTCGTTGGTGGGATCAATTCTTTCCTATCAAGGATAAAGCTTGGCGGTCGTAGCTTATATGGTTATGGCACAAGAAAACTGCATTGCCGCCGTTGTTTTACAATTCCGAGCTACAACATTAACAGTGTCAGTAATGTTTAAAACCCGGCAACCTTGAAAACAAGTTGATTTTACGACCGAACTGCAGTTTCCTTGTGACACAACCTATAAAAGCCATTATGTACAAGCTGTGAGTTGAAAACGTTCCTATTGGCAGTGAACATAAGTGCCATTGTAGGATCAATAGTTACCTATCAAGGATATCTTGACGCTCGTAGCTTATATAAAACCACGCGTTCTACAGTGCCATCTTGTTATCTCATTGGAAGAGCAAAACACTGCCATTCAGTGTTTGGGAATTAAACCCAAGGCCATAAGTATATGGCTCCTATATCAAGGACACTGAACACAATGGCATATAATGCTCGATCAAGAAAGAAACGACTGACGGAAAGTTAATAATAATGATGCAAGATTTTACTTTTCCTCTTGCAAAGATCTGGTAAAAGATCGTTAAACAGCTGAAGTACTTAAAACATGACTAGACGGCTTTGATTTAGTAAGCGTTGTCGTCCTTGATTCTTTCCTAAAAGAAAACACTTGCTTTCAAGGCTTTAATGTGTTTGCGCATCTTTGCGCATCCATGGTCGTACCGTAAGCGTTAGGAAGAAGTCAGCCATATATTATTGGCATAGTGTAGTGGTTTAGCTAGCTAAACCACTACACTGTAGCTTTAAAGTGTAGTGGTTTAGTGGTGTCTTGAAGTCTTTTCGTCGTTATTTCTCGATGAAGACAACTTGTCTTCTTGAACGAAGGGAAATAACGACGAGAAGTCTTCAATGCACCAACCCTACAGGTCTGTCCCCAACAGTCAAGTTAATGAAATTTGCTTAAATATTAGTTAACAACGCTGGGAAAATAACGTTTGCCTCCTCGGCCTCGCGGTACTGCCTAGTGTTTTCCTGCACTCCACGCCCAGCTTTGACTTCAGTTTTGGGTGGATCGAGCATCGATCAGAATTAAATTCTTACCAAACTCAGTTGAACTGGACCGGTCCTCGATCCACCCAAAATCGAAGTCAAGACAGTTGTCTTTACCTCTCGGCCACGGAGGGAAAGATATTTGCCAATGAAAGCTTTAACGAGTCTTCCCTTGTTCATCAGCATCCAAATAAAAAAAATTGCAAAATTGTCCCTTACAGGCGTTTCTTTTGGCAAGTTACCTAAGTAAACATGAAGTAAAGTAGCAGAAGAAAGACCTGAGTAAGAAATAATGGCAAAAACACTTCGTTCGCGCAATAAAAACCGATTTTCAGCTTCCTAAAAAGATCATTGAATGTTATACATACGGGTATTTGCTGGCGGACAAAGGTCGTCTGACGTCATTTGCTTCTGCAACCCGAAGAAGAAGCTTCGATTTTTATGTCTCCTGACGAACATTTTGAAAGTCTCAATACAGTCTTAATCTTGAGTATAAATGTCCATTGGTTGTACGGAAATGGCGAGGAAGGTACGAAAGAAACACAACGAGCAAATTGGAGCTGAAACGACGAAGAAATGGAAAAAAATTGCGAAGACAAATCTGCCGTTGTCGGGAGAAATCAAAATCAAAATGGCGTCGTCTTCTTCTCCAGTCTAGAAATGCAACGAAAATCGCTATTGTGTAGTTGGACATTAAAAGTATTGGATTTTTATTCGACATGTAAGCATTCTCTAACTATTCTGTGCACGTTTTAGTCATTAAATGTTATCTTGTTTGAAAACCCATTCGGTCTGCTTACCAGGGTGAAATCTATTTTAAAATCTAAGTTAAATATAGTTCAGATAAAGGATAAATCAACATGACCTTATAAATCTATACTCTCTTTTTGTCATGCCAGCAAGACCGTAAAAAGTATTCGCCACGATTTAAATTTCTTCCTATTTTACGGTTTCTATTTTTCTAATCTTAAATATTGACCTTCACGTTATAGATATTCCAGAGATTTTGCAAGACAAGCACAGACAACTGTGATGAGAGAAGCCACAGCCAAAAAGAACTTTCAAGAGGATTTAGTGGTAAAAACCCAAATATTACAATATACTTACTATCATTGCAAATTCTCTATTATACCCCCCCCCCCCGGATTAATAGAGAGTTTATAATGATGATTATCATCATGTATCAAGTGCTGTACCAATAGTTTCTTCATTATTCTTTACAAATTTTAACTTACTTTTATTCTTTCTTTCTTTTTCTTCAAAACCTCTTCTGTTCTGATACACTGCACTCTATACAAGAAACATGCAAATTCAGACTTTCAGTTCAAATTCAAAGATGATTCCAAGCTAAAGGCAAGCGAGAACCATGATTTAACGAGTGTTTACATGACCAATGAGCTGCCTTTCATTTGAATTGCAAGTCTGAATTTCCTGATCCGTTTAATTTCCCCTTTCTGTACTCCAATCTACTTTTCCTCCTGTTCACCCTCTTCTTTCCCGGGTACTCCTTCCAGGATAGCACCCCCTTCCACTGGTTTCTTTATCCTGCTTCTCCCCTTCTTTACCCCAATCCCCCTTATTTACTCCAATTTAATTTTCTTCCTCCTGTTTACTCTACTTCTTCGCCTAGTACCCGTCAGGGTAGTACCCCTTCCTTGACACTACTTCAATCTTTATGCTGCCCCCCCCCCCTCACTACTCTCATAATTGTAAATTATTCATATGACGTAGTTACTGGAGAATTATTCATTCAGCTTGGCAATTACATTATATGATAACTACAGTGAAACACATTTTCATTAATTCATTATGAGTTCCGCCTCATCGTCAGCAGTTTAGTTAAGTACCCGTGTTCCGGTGATTACTGATATTTTACAATTTTAACCATCCAGTCAACATTCGCAAACCGGAGTACCCGGGATAAACCCACGACTGACTAACTCCTCACATGGGTGTCACGAGTCTGAAGTAAGGATTGAACCCACGACCTCACATGTGATAGGCGTTTGCTCTGACGATTGCGCCACTTGGCTATTACTGTGCAGGATCAAACAATCCTACACGAGAAATTTAAATGCCGTGGCGTTGACTTGTGTTTCACTGTAATCATTTTGTAAGACAATTACTAAATAGTTTCCTGAGCAGGATAGCGTCATCCATGTACTTGGCATGTTGCCTTAGGTTCAACTTCAACATGAGTTTTCCCAAATATCCCGAAATGCCGCGCGCATGTATGACACTATCTTGAAGAGGAAACCATTTGGTATTTTATTACTCTCTTATTTTTTATCAGTCATTTGCGCAATCAATAAATATAATCCAGATTGGAGAAATTGTGGGCATTCTTGGGCGCCCGTTCTAGTTTCCTAACGTGGGCAATACTTTTTTCAATTTGTTTATTCACAAAATCCATCTAGATTTACTTCAAAAAAATTTGAGAAAAATATATAAATATATTTGTCCGCGAAAGTTAGGGAACTGGAAATGACACCAGAAATGTCTTTAAATTCCGCCATTTTGTGTTGCGCTTTTCTTGGAGTTGCATAGATACAGTTTAAGCTTACACGTACACGTTCTACACTTGCTGTACTTCTTGCTATCGGAATATCATCATGCCGGGAATTTGTCCATGAGTTTCTTCGTCGACTAACCTCTGTGACCTGTCACGCCTATTATAATTACTTAGTCCTCTCTAATGCTTGTGAACGTAGTTTTCTTTGCTTATCTTGTAAACAGTTTTCTGAACATCGTAATTTTTTTTTCAAAGAATGCCAAGTAAAAAGTGAATACAACAACCATCAACTAATGACGCAACAAGATGGGAAAGAATTCATATCGACATAAGAAGTAAATCACAAGCCGTCTCCATCAGATGTTAAGATGCAAATACTATCACAATGTACGGTTTGTTAAAGTCAATTTCAATTAACGCTTAGTGTCCTATATTCTAAAATATTTTGTAACATTAATTTTCTCCTTATTTTATGTTGGTTGACTGGACACGAGTGAGCTAGTTACCTACTGGACCGCCTTGATGCTCCATGAAGAGAGTGCGCCAACCAGATGAAACCATAAACAGCATGATGAAACGAGAACAACCGAAGCCAAGAAGATCCAAAGATAGAGTGAAAGTAAGTTTTTTGATTTTATCTTGTCGTTTCTATTTTCTTTAGCAGTTCATTTTTCGTTTCAATAAAAATTAACATCTCGCACTAACGTTGCTAGTGTTGGCAGTGCTGTAAAAAGCACACAGGATCTTTCACTACATTAAACAATAAAAAAACAAAATTCGACTTTCGAGCGAATTAAAGCCTTTCGTTGGGGAGTTGGTCGTAAAGATAGAAATTTAATGCGCTGTCTGCCATCTTAGATTCATATTTGATCTCGTTGACACGTAAAATCTTAATTCCCAAACAACTTGAAGTAAGCTAGTTTTGATAGAAGTTACATTTCACCTGCAAAGTAATAGTTGAAGAGATATTGGTAATAAATTTGAGAGAGCTTTTGAGAGAGATTAGTGCGAGATATTAATTTTTATTGTTCGAAAGAGCTTTAAGAATTTACACATTTCTTACGTGTTGTTTAATTCTCGAGATATTTTGATTTAAAATCATAAATTAGGGTAGCTGCAAGTTGTGTGCGTGTGAGAAATAAAGACTCCTTCACGGCTATGATTTTCTTTTGTGTTTTGTTCACGATTTACTAATGATTCTCGAGATTTTAATAAAAAAATTTCATATTAACAGCTTACACAATAATTTGGCCGGCCTAATTAATAAACTATTTTATTATACATTGCAGTTGTTTTATGCGTTGTGATTGATCAGTTGTATGCAGATAAATGCGACTATCACACAATCTGCAGATAACTCAGTTATCTGCTAGCAGATAACTGAGTTATCTGGATGTTGAGCCTACGGTGCAGATTATTACAGTATGCGGTATTCGTTGGCATCAATGGTTGGCATGGCAACAACATTTTTTCGATATTTTCTGTTTCATGTTATGGCATCTTCCTTTTTAAGCTCTTCCGAGGGCGAAATGCGTCAATTGCTCGAGGAAAAAGACTTAAAATGTATAATAAAGCAATTATCGGATTCGGTTTTTGTGATATGCAAAATTATCAATCTCTCGGTAAGAGTTATCTGACTCGCCTTCGGCTCGGCTGATAACTCTTACCTCGACATTGATAATTCCGCATATCACAAAAACCTCATCCAATAATTGTTTAATATGTTATAGTTTATAAATTACTCGTAACTATCATCTCATGATTTAATTCTTTCTACTATTGCAAAGGGTGATGGGATGTGAAAAAAACGCACAAGAAAAGAAAAGAATGAACGATCCTGGACGACAAGACCCACAAAACAACAATCCACAAGAATGAGAAGACACGACATTGTAATAGAAAGTAGTGGTAATGTGCAAGTTAGTAGAAAACAAGATATTTATTATTGAGGGATCGAAGAGGATTTAATAGATATTTCTCGTTAATGAAAAAGAGAAGACAGCAAATTAAGTGAAAAAAATTGGATTGAAATAACATTGATATCAAATACATTCAACAAAATAATTAAATAGAATACCTAGGAGTTTGGCAGTCAATTTTCGAGTCAAAAAACAGGTAAAAATATGGTAAATGTCGACAATATTTTTTAAAGAAACAATACCTTAACGCCTGGAAATTTCGTCTCTAACATTTGGATTTGGATATTTCTAAAAACAAAACAAAACAAAATAACATGTAGGATTGAACGTTTTACAAAAATAAGTTTCGTAATAATGCCACTAAATTATAGTTGATGCATTTGGTCACTATTTTTGGTTTGCACATGCCGTCATTTCGTGTGATTGGGCGCCATCTTGGTTGACTCTGCAGATTACTTCAGCTGTTTACAGCGAAGTACTTGTGTCAATTTACTATTTCATCGTTAGTTTTAGCGTATCATGAATGATACTTTAAAGATGTATGGCTCGATAGGATCAGATATAATGAATAGATACTTTGTGGTTGCCATGTGTTTCAAACGTCAACAAAGATGGCGTCGATTGTAAACGATCAATTCCGTCGTTCTACCTTTAAAGAATGTGTTCTCTGGTTAAAAAGCGAGAAAATTTGACTTGTATTCCAATTCACCGTAGCAAAACAAATGGTGGCATGTCGATTTTACCAGAATTTAATGCGGGTATCAATCAAGAATACCAGTGAAATGATATTTAACATAAGCTAATGGACGGAATTTTAACACAAGTGACAAAATAACCTATCTGTCTGTTCCTCAAACGAGGTTAATTTACCTTAAGTTTTTAAACGATTTCAGACCGCAAGGCATTCTGGTAAAATCAACACCCGCCATCTTTTTGCTACATTAAATTCCCAAGGGAATATATCATTTCTTTGTTTCTTAGCTAATTTGGTTCATACATCCATGCAAATCAGTAGGATCATTATATTTTTTTGTGCATTTTAAATTCCCATGGGAATACAGCATGCTTTGTTTCAATGGTGATGCGTCTGTTTATGGTAATTACTGCATAATGCGAATCCTCTTTGATTATTAATATGATAAGTATCTTGGTGCTTTCAGATTTGTTTTGGTAAGCAGGAACAATGAAGTCATTGTTTGTGTACACTAAAGCAAATTACGAAGGTGGTTTGAGAGCAGCTGCGAGGTACCATGCAAATGAAGGCGTTTCGGTTAAATAAGTGTGAGAATTACGGCATTAAAAATTGCATGTCATCTACACTTAAGGATATAAGTTGCCAAAAAAAAAAACAACTTTAGTGAATCTGTTGAGTTTCAATTGCTTTTTATTTTTGCCTAATTTTCATGCTTATTTGACCCAGCCTTGGACTTTGGTAAGTATCAGGGGCCGGTTGTATCAAAGGCGTTTAGCTTAAACGGTGGATAAGTCAAAAATATGAAACACGTTTCCATGTTGTATAAACAAACCAGCTGAAGTTATTTGACCTGAGAAGAACAATTATATATAAAACTAAATATTTATTCTATTTCAACTCATAATTTCGGTTCCGTACTAGGTGTAAAACTGATTTTTAAATTTCACTTATCCACCGTTTAAGCTAAACGCCTTTGATACAACCGGCCCCAGGTTTATATTTACTCCGGAACAGTTAACACAACGAAAAGCCCATGCCCATTCAGCTAAGGTTTTACGTTTGAAAATTCAATCAAAAACTCAGTCTAAGTGGGTTTAAGTAGCTAGAGATAACGTAATTTATCTTTTTATTTTGCTTTTTTGTTTATAACGTAATTTATTAGCTAAATGTATGGACTGCGAGGGTGTGCGCCGTGTGTAAGTTGCATGGGATTAGGTTTATTAAAGGAATTAAAATTTTTGAAAGTATGCTTAAAAACCAAAATCTGTCGTCACTTCTAACAAAACAGTTAAGAGTAGGTTTCAACATCAACTAAATTGATCTATACTATTAACTAAGAAAAATGCGAATTAAGTTTTATATTTTGCAAGCAAATTTTAAATAGAATTCTCACCTGTTTTTATGTACGAGCTTTTTCTGTTTACGTTTGATCTAAAATATCCAAATAAATTGCATTTAAAATGCATACTTTACCGAAATTTTAACTCTTTTAATTTTCGAAATTGGGTGGCAGTCGGGGTGGTGGTGGTGCATGCGCGGGTTTATCAGCTGTGAGTGACTGTGCGATGGTGAGGAAAGTGAAGGTAACGAATGGAATGCAGGAGCTTAGAACTGAGGAAGACAGCTTAGAACTGAGGCAGGTAGGCAGTTGGTAGGATCAGCGGGGGGCACTTGACATTTTGGCTTTGGGAATCAAATTTGCATGCTAAGTACTTAAGTCACTAACGTTTGTTGTTTTAATTTGTTAGGTACGCGCGGCTGCTCTCTAGGGAAGATCAACTTAGCAATTGTATTAGCACTTGCAAAGTTGGTCTTCTCTTTGCCGGCTACCCCGGCCAGTTCTCCGAGTGCTACTTCCACCGTGAATAAGTAGAAGTACTTGTACTACATGTATAAGTACTTCTACTTAGGTGGAAGTGGCACTTGGGGAGCTGGCCGGGGTAGGGGGATTTTTTTTATTCAATTTCTCAATTCCCATGGGAATTGAATTTTTAATTAAAAAGGGGTCACAAGTAAATTTTGTAAACAATTTATTGAAAAAATTTGTAAAGATTACATACAATTTGAATAACAATAAAAAGAGATTAACTACCACACATTGTACTTATTAAAATAACAACAGAAGAAAACAGAACATGGCAGAGAGAACAATAACACAAGTGAATGAACAAAGTCCTAAAAAACTTGGGTCTTTTCAACGTAAGTAAATGTTTATACCTCAAAATATATTATAACAATGAAACAACTTGAAGTGATAAATTTTGAGAGTTTTGCAAAGGTTTACCCAGCATATAACGAGTTGTTTCACAATTACAAAGAAAAACATGTGGCTCAAAACATGCAACTGATAGAGATGACGAGAAGGCTTAACAAGTCTAAGTAGAAAGGTTTTCAAAAGTTAGTCACATTTTTATAACCATATGTAACTACCCTGTCAACTCTCCCAGTGGGAAGAACCGGAGTACCCGGAGAAAACCCACGAGTTTTGGCGGAGCGTTGACCAACGCTTTTTCAAATACAGCCAGCCTCACAGAAGAAAGGTATTTTTGTCAAAAGAAAAATATCATTTTTAATCAATTGTGCTTTTATAAGTCAGCAAAATACATGCACGAATTACCAACGAATTTTGATGGCTTTGAGACATGTAACGTGGGCACATAATTCTTCCTAAAAATACTTTTTTGTACTCGAAACAACCCTTCAAAACGTCGAAAAACAACGAAGAAACGATTTTTTTATAAATTCCAAATTGACCAAGCTGTAATGTTCGGAGCCACATTTTTCTTATTGCGTTTCTAACCTGACAATGTGAAATGCACTAAACATTGCTACCTTTATTTTTTTTAACAAAAAATTCAAAAATACATAGAATAAAAACCAAGCATTTTTAGAATATTGTGTGTAGCACGACATTTTTCAGAAACCAATCTCTTACACTTTTCTTTGCATAACAGTGCATGCGATCTATTTTTCGCAAAAAAATACAAAGAAAGTCTCAGACATCTCATTTTTCTGGTGGGCACAAGAACAGAAGCTTTTTGTTCAAATTGTGATAATTTATTTGAGATAACTTTGGGCAAAATTCTATTTTTCATTGAAAACAGCCGAAAAATCAATGCTTTGGCTTTGCCCAGCAACTAATGAAGTCACTCGATAGTGAAGTTGCTTTATATACAATTGATAGTTTCAGTGTTAAAGAGACCAAAATAAAAGTAGAAATACATAACTTAGATTGATCTTGGATTGAAAAGTAAAAAATTTATTCGAAGAATCAATTTAAATTTAGTCTTTTTGGAAGGTACCATTGTCAGGTTAGGAACATATCTCTTCGAAGTATAAATTCATCTTTACTTACTTGTTGAAAAGACTATATTCAAGAGCCATGTAAACCTGTTTTCTTATATTATTATTACCACGCAAGTATTACAAAGTGGAATATTTGAAATGTAAACTTGAACTGAAGCAAAGGAAATGCACATACAAATTCAGAAATATTTCAATTGCCAAAATACAAATTCACCACAACCAAACAATATAAAAAGTTCCAGTAGGCAATATGTTGTAATTTTAATTAAGAAACTTATAAAGTAATAAATCATACAGGAAACACAAAAGAAATCATTTTCTCATCTTACAGAATCGGTATTTTCAAAATCACTTTGCTATAGATCTGATGTATAAAATTGACGAGTTTCACAAGCCATTTACAACATTCGCATCTGTGTATGTCAGATATCTCGCCTTCAGCTTGGGTTTGTATATCCGATACAACCCGGTCACTTGTATTGTAAATAGTACAAATCAAAATTGTTATCAAATCAAAGTCTCAAACTAATTTAAATTATTCTACTCCATATAATGCCAGACAGTTTTACTTTTTCTCAGGAAAGACCTTATGTTCAACAAGGTAAATTTGGCATGTTAATTAAGAAGTCTGTAAAATTTGAAATTGCATAGTATCAACTAAAAGCTTCATGTGACTTAAAACTTTTTCAAGTCGATGTAATACGAAGAACTCTGGTAAAGTATTTACTGTATCCAGGCATCAATAGAAAACTTTTAAAATTAAAAATTGTAGTTACTTATACTTATTATTGGCCAACATCTGTACTGCTTGTTTATCTAGAAAATCTGGCATACTGTCAATTTTTTTAGTCCAAGGAAACTTTTTTACTCTTAAATTCTTACATCCGCCACATCTTTTCTTTGCTAATAAAAAGAGCCCACAGAATTTATTTGGCAAGTTGTGGTTTTCTTTTTCATTTAAGATATGTAATTAATTGATAAAGTTAAAGAACAACTGCATCAGTTCATCTCAATTCCAAACAAGTTCCACTTTGTAAACAAAAGACAATATGCTAGCTTATTTTGTCCTTAATAAGTAGTTCATCTTAAAGTTTGAAAGTCAACATTCTAGTACAAAATCACAAAGTCTGTATCTAAGATAAATTACCAGTAGTATAAAATATTACAAAGTATTTTTTTAACTTTAAAGGGTCCAATATAACATTGAGAACTATTGTGATTTTCAAATGAACTTTCCAAACTTTCAAATGAACACTCAAAGCCAGCTTAAACAAAAGATGATTGAGATAGTAAACCAGGAAATAACATAGGTGTTGTAATTTTTTATCAAAAATATGATATAGTGCATATAACAGAAACATTTCAATTAAAAAGTAGAAATATATTTCCTGTGGTTAGTTTTAATTGCTACATATATTGAAATTTTAGTATAATAATGGATGTTTTTGTTTCTGGCAAAGTCACCTCAATCTCCTTATGTTTAACCAACATTACAAAGTCAAATAATGACAAACACGAATGATTAAACACAAATTTATATTTTAATGGGTAAAAATAAATATGTCCAAATTAGTATAATCATGCATATAGGTCTAGTAGGGTACCAATTTTTAGAAACAGAATTGTGTTGTTTAGAGGCATAACATATAAAATTGCTAGATTTGATATTTCAGTTTTTTAAGAAAGCCTTTTGTATGTGTTTTCATGAACTCTTGGGCCATAATTCAATTGATTTGAACCAAATAAGATTCTAACTTTCTTTTAAAACACAGTTCATCATTATTTGACTTTTTCTAAGATTAAAATGCTTCTGGAGCACATGAGATTCCACGGTATGTGTACCCACAAAATAATCGTCAAATTAGGTGAGAATGAAACCGTCATGTCCAAAATTATACTGTCCCAAATTGTCCCATATTCAATATTGTACATGCAATATTCCAATACCTTTAACAATTTCATTTTTCATAATCTGCCAGTTGTTGAGAGGAGGTTAAGCATTTTGTCGATCTACAAACAAATTTCAAAGAATTCTATTGAAGATAGATAACTGAAATGGTAAACAAACTGCAAAAGATAACAATGCAAGTGGTTGTGTAAAAACTAAAGACCACGTAAAGTCGGCCATTCTGTACAGTGTTTGGATTTGACAGTTTGAATTTTAATTGCCTCAAGAAAAGTCTAAAAGGCATTAAAAACATAACATTCCTTGTTCTTTTTTAACCTCCCGACCTTGCACGACTCCCACATCCTGCTCCGTCTCCTCCTATCCACCTCCCACCCTCAAGGCCCTGTCACACGGTGCAATTTTTCTTGCACTTGTAACTGCTCCGTCTCCTTCTCTATCCACCTCTTACCCTTAAGGCCCTGTCACACGGTGCACTTTTCCCAGACTTTTCCTTGCATTCACCGTAGCAAAAAAGATGGCGACATGTCGATTTTACCAGAATGCATTGCAGGTATCAAGAAAGAATACGTGGAAAAAGATGACAAGAAACAAAGCTACTGGATTGAAATTTTAACACAAGTGTGAAAATAACCTATTGTCTTCTGTCTGTTCTTTAAAAGACGTTAATTTGCCTTTTTAAACAATTTCAGACTACCATGCACTCTGGTAAAATCGACATTTGCCATCTTTTTTGCTACAGGGAAAATCTACTCTTAAGTAAATTTGTGACAAATGTTTGGTACGTTAAAAAACCCCAGCAAACTGTGATGGAAACTTGCATTTGCCAATTTTACATCTCCCAATAGTAGAATTGCATTTCAAGTTGCAAGAAAAATTGCATTGTGACAGGACCTTTATTCTCCAGTGTTCCCGCCAACCTGCTTCCACCATTAGATGGAAAGTCCTTTTTTCACTACATTTTAGTAATTAGGCTACCCCCCTCCTCTCACAAGTCTGTAATCGCCTGACGAAATCAATTGGTCGACAGTCCAAGGCATGTTTTGTAATCGAAATTCACAAAATTAAAATTAAATTGCCTTTTTACTCCGCCTGCCGTAGGCGAGGCGGAGTTTTAAATTCGCCCGGTTTCTGTTTTTTTTTTTTCGGTGTCAGAAGTCGGTGCCGCCGCTAATGGGTGATACCGCTGGGCACAAGCCGCGTGAGCCGACCTAAACACGTCGTTTAAACTCAATTTCCAGCGGAATATGTCAACAAAACACGCATTTTAACATGTATGCTAGAACATCTAAACCGCAAGAAGGTTTTACGTGCAAAAATTCTCATGTAAAATGTTTTAAAACGACAAATTCCACCGCGAAACTTTACCGAGGAGCGATGAGAGCGTGCTTCCGTCATTTTCTGTTGTATTCCTACTTTTAAGGAAATTTAGAAATTTCTACACAAGAATCAAACGCAAATTCTACTGAAATATCTACATACAAAACACAATTTTTAACATGTAATAGTCAACAAAAAGGGACAGGAAGGTTCTTTATCAAAAAATTGCTCCAGAAATGTTTTAAAACGGCAAATAAAAGGTAAGAGACATTTTACATTCCAATTCCAGAAATACATATGTTAGTCTAAAGTTCCCAACAAATTATATCGTGGAGACTTCAGACTTAATAGCTTAGTCTAATTTTTAATTTTTGTTGTTTTTATGAGCGATTTTAATACTTGTTTTGTTAGAACGTCACGTTGAATAGTTGACTCAGAGAAAGGATTTCAAATTGGATATCACAGAAAATACAGATCACAGAAATACTTTTAAGTCGATTACTGTAAAGATTGTTGCTATAATTATTAAAATAGCCAGAAAAAAACTCAAAAATGCAAAATAAAAAAAGAACAAAATTTAACTTAAATTTAGTAAAATTTCAACTGGCACTTTCTTAATTTGCCAAAACTTTATCAGACACCCTGCCTATATACCAATGTTTTAACTGACACCTGAAGCTTTCTGGAAGTAAATACTTTGTCAGCATGTCGAAAGTCTAACTGACAACTTGTGGGCATGTACAGGTCAAAGTCTAACCGACATCTTGTCAACAAGCCAAAAGCCTAACTGATATCTTTTCAACAAGTGAAAAGCCTTACCGACATCTTGTCAACAAGCCAAAAGCCTTACCGGCATCTTGTCAACAAGCCAAAAGCCTAACCAACATCTTTTCAACAAGCCAAAAGCCTAACTGACATCTTGTCAACAAGCCAAAAACCTAACCGACATCTTGTCAACATGCCAAAAATCTAACTAGAAGCATATCAACATGTCAAAAGTCCATTTCAAAGCTTGTCCACATATCAAAAGACTAACTCAGATCTTATCAACATGTCAAAAGTCTGCTCGAAAACTTGTCAACTAGTCAAAATCCTTACCAACATTTTATAAACATGCCAAATATTTACCTGACACCTTATCAACACATCAAATATCTAATTCAAAGCTGGTCAATATATCAAAAGGCTAGCCAACATTTTCCCAACAAATTATATCGTGGAGACTTCAGGCAGTGTGCTACAGAATAGATTTAATAAATTGATGGATTTAATAGACTGATGTATTGTATACACTTTTAGTAAAATTTTCTTTACTTGCAAAATAAAACAGCTATTTGTTGGTGGCATTATGGCAAAAGAATCTTGTTTAACATATGTACTATTAAAGTCTTTAATCTAAATTAAATTCTAAAAAATGCAATCCTACTAGGACTCTGGACAGAGTGCCTGGCAGGTCACTCAGACATTGATTTTTGGTTATCTTAGTGATTGCATAAGATGTGCTAGCAATGTCTTAAAATGCCTTGGAAGGTACCGTAATAATAATTGATTTAAAAAGGAATTAGTTGGACAGAACAGAAATAAGTGAATGTACCCCACCCCCAATGAACTCTCTAGTTACAGCCCTGCCTGGCCTTGTGCCCATTTTCGTTTGGCAGGCGGAGTGAACGCCTTAGCAGGCGTCTTGTTTAAAAGTATGTTCTACTGCTTCCGCTTCAAGAACACAGGCACTTATTATGAAAAAAAACATCAAAATATTGAGACCTTTTGTGTACTTTTCAATCAACAGCATTCACTCTTCATGATCAATCAGCCTTCACCCATTCATATTGGTTGATTAAGCTTTCTTGGAACTTTCAACATGCATCTAAAAAAATTAATTTAAATTCCAAAGTAAGCAACTTTAAAGATGATTGGACATGTCCAGATTCTATCCCATACAAGGGACATATATTCAAATGACTAGGAATTTCTAATAGAAAGGGAGAGCTGCGAGGTATAGAGTACAGTAGTTGCATTACCCTAAACTCGTGGATGCGCATAGATATAGTTTTATAACGCCCGCTGCTGAACAATGAAAAATATCCTTAAATCCTCTTAAATCGAGTATTAGAAAGATTACTACACCACTACTGACCAATACATTGCGGATTCAGAAGATCATCTCGAATGATAAATATTTACAAATCGAGTGCCATCAATTATTTGTAAGCAGCACCCCATTCATAGGTGGTTTGTATTACAGCCTTCAACAATTTCTTGGCAATGTGATTATAAAAGAATTATGCATGATATTTTCGATTCATTTACAATCATTTTAAGTTCTTGTCTAGCTTCTTATTAAGTGTAATTTGTTAGATGGCTATTTTTAGGTGGCTAAACCACTTATGGATTCTTCGAAACTTAGTTCATGTTTGTATTATTTAGGAACAGTTTACAGACGTCATTTAATGCATTGGAGTTTGCTAAATTTTAAGACGTACATTTTACCGTGGACTTGGCTGAAGGGCATACAAACTCATGCCAGTAAACTATATATTTCCACTAAATGGTTAGAAATGTCTTAGAAAATATGCCAACAATCAGAATCCACTGCAACCAAACACACAAGCTGCGACAAGTCTGCTGACATCTTTGAACAAGTTGTTATAATATAAGGATGCGTTTGCATGACTTGCAACAGCTTTTTGTGGCAAGTTGTTGAAACAAGTCTGCAAATGACAAGCTGCAACAGGCCTAAATTATAACAGTTGACTCTCCTGTTGCACATGTACATTGCTATTTATTGTTATGGGAGAATCACCCTAACAGACTTGTTGCGAATTGATAAAATTGACAAATTTATTGGTGCGCATACCATGCACTTTTTGATCTCATCACAAATTTGTGACTGGGATAAAAATACAGAACATTTATGAAATCACAACATGAAAGAATAACTTATTTTTGGCTTTGTCAATTGCAGTTTATAATTGGTTCTGTCAAGAACGAGGAAGTTAATGTAAATTCAAATAATAATGGCACTAAATTTCCAACATTACAGCTTAAATACGAATGTTTTCATCCACATTTTACTAAAAATTTTATGCGTTATTCCCGACTTTATTACTATTCCTAACTAACAAACATCTAAACTGCGGTTTTTACTGTGGCAATGGCCCGTAACAAAGACCGTTTCACATGTGCAAAATACAAACTTTGTATGTTCAAATATTTTGCTAAATTCGGCCTGATTGTCCACAAAATTCATTCATATCATAGATCTAGATATTCGTCTACAACTATTGATAGAAAATAAGGCATATTACCTTGAAATAAAGGCAGGAGTGCTTCAAATATCTTCGATAATTTCTGTAAGACATCATTCTCACTCAGCGAAAATTTTGAATTTGGCAATTTCCGCCTACCGACGAGAAAACCCGATGCTGTCGCAAGCAAGTCGATCTTTAGTCGATGAATTCCGTACGGAGAAATATATGCAAATTCAGCGATTGCTACTTTCACAATAGGTGCAAATTTGACTTTTGCAATTCAATTTTTCAGTGTTTTTCATCCAATGTTTATGTTCTGCGTATTTCATGACATTTGGGGGGTTATTATTTGGTGTTGGGGGGATTTTATTGCACCTCCAGTCCCCCTAACTTTTACTGATATAAAGGTTTACGAAAGAAGATGTTACGCCAATGACGTAAGAACGACCTGAAAATGTCGTGGGTACCTCTGTAGATGGATATTTATTATTTAAGCCATTTTTACATCATCATTGATACCGATATGGCCATAAAGCGATACCTAATTCAGACTCATCGGCTACATAATTATTAGTTTTCACAGACCCCCCCCCCCTTTGAAAGTTCTGGCTACGTTCCTGCTGACTGCATGGCATGCTTATTGACTAGCACATTTGGGGGATTATTATTTGGTGTTGGTGGCAATTCATTGCAGCTTCATGTTAAAACGATGGACCACAGGGTGATGCCATGAGCGTTAGCCCAAATTTCGACACCAAAAACCCTAAAAATGGCTGATTTTATAACTCTGCCACGCTCTACGGGCAGGCAAAATAAAAAGCAGGTTATCTATCTTAAACGAGTCACAAATGTAATCTTTTGATCTGATCACGAATTTTGAAACTGATATCAAAAAAGAGTACATTCGTGCAGTACATTGATAACGTGCGTAACATGAAAGAATAACTAATCAGCGCCGGGTATCAGTCGAGGACCAAATTTCTAAGAAAATTGTCCTCAACATTTTCTCCAAAAAGAAACGCTGAAATAAAGTTTTTGCAGATATTATGTTATTCTCACTAGTTACATGAAATAATAATATCTCATATAACATACATTATGATTACTCACAAGCATCCAACAAAATTGCGTTATTCTCCTCCGCAGAGATTTTGAGAATTCCTTCTAAAAAACTGAATGTAGTTTTCCGTAGTTTTGTGCGTGAAACCGCTGCGGGTGCAACTTGCGGGCGGAAGAGAACAGACTAAAAATCGAGGAAAACCTCTTGTAAAAGACCGTCGAAATAGTGCTACATTGTTTAAAATAATGCTAAAACTTGCATAATGTATGAGTACACAATTGGCATAAAATTTTCGTGTGTACGAAGTCTAGAAGCTTAGATCCGCGATGAAATATTTTAATATTTTAATATATTATATTTTAATAATTTTACATTGGGGGTGAACGACGTTACCGTCGTTACGAAATAAGTCGACAAGATAGAAAATAGTGGTGCAAGTGCTTCATTAAACGAATTGTAAATTGAAGGCAAATATTTATGCATTTCCAGGAATTTGTTTTTGATGGTTATGAACTAAACCTTATTCATGGCAGTGATGGCGCCAACTTTATAAATATGCAACTACAGAACTAGCGATTCATATCGCAAGTAAATATCAATATTATCTAATAGTTTGGTGACATTTATTCATTCAAACTATTAAATTGAATTTAAGTTTACTTAGAAGGAGTATTAAACGGCATTAAAAGCAGGGTGTGATGTATGTTCGGAAAAATAAAGGACTGCACAGGAATTCTCAAAACCACAGTCGAGGACAGAGGAGTTGACCAGCCTCGTTTCCTACCCCGCAACGACCTATAGTTAAAAAAGCAAATAGACACAAACGGTGACTAATAACAACAGATAAGGTACTTGGATAAATTTTAACATGCCGCTTGGAATAGAGCCATCCATTCAAATCAACGTACCAAATGCTTTTTCTTTGCGCTGTTTGGATGAACAAACAACTCCCTCGTTTTAAAGTCATGAACAAATATTTAGCATTAGCGTGTGATGTTTTGTCTTTCCTGGCTATCCCTGTTTGCTTTTGCAATATTTTATTTACAGCAAAATTTGACAGTTTTATCAACACATCAACGCCCCACCTGAAAAAGTGATTTAAGGTATTCGCTAGACAATGAACAGAGATTTCATCAAACTTTAAAGAATTCAATCCGCCGTTTTAAGAGACGGCCAAACGCGGCAGAATATCGATAAAATAATTACGAAGTACGTACAAAACGTACACTATTATTTTTGCTCGTGATTATGATATTTTAGGCCAATGCATCACATGTAAAAAGACCTTGGAGGAAATAGCTGACAACGAGGAGCGTGGGTCGAGGGATGAATGTCCAGAATATTTTTAGAGAGAAAGAGATTTATAGTAGATTTACCATTTACCAAGGCCGGGGCTCTGTTTTACGTGGGAAACACATGGCAGTATTTGAGGAAATCATTTGCATGTGAAATGCCACGCAAGACTATGCTTAGGTTTTGTAGAAAGCGATACAGCGCAAACGGACTGGTCGCATGTCTCAGTATCCAATTTAAGTACACCAGACTTAATTTGCCTTCGAGAACGCGCAGTGTTTCAATTTTACTTCAAAACCAAATCGAGTTCCGAGACACCGAATTTTTAGTTCTACAGTGTGAGATTAATGCGAATCTAGTTTTTCATGTCTCTGAAGATGGTTTAGAATTCGAACCAAGCTTGTGACGCTGTTGCACCCTCGACCCACGTGTCCACGAGCTGTGTTATAAGGTCCAAAAGTGTTGAGTGGCGTCAATCAAAATTTATTTAACCTTATTTAACCTTGCTATCCTATTTAACATAAACTATCAGCAAGTGAGTTGGCTTACACCTGGGCGCGTTCACCTCTCTATAATAACACATATACAATAAAAACGAATCATATCTCGGTCAGATCTGTAGAGAAAAATGCTGGAGGGAAATCAAGATACAGCAAAAAGCGCTTCGTCAGACACTTTGAATGCCCAAGGGGAAGTACAAACAGAGAGAGGCAAACATTTGAACGCCGAAATGAATTCTTTTGATCGTCGAAACAGTCACGACGGGGTAACATTCAACTGTCCAGAGCAGTTACAACTAAACGAGCTGCGCGAAGCAAGAATTCGAGCCGTTCAGATGGAGAAGACGATGCGTTGGTGGTCGGACTGCACCGCTAACTGGCGCGACAAGTGGGGACAAGTGAAAAACGAACGTAACAAGGCGCGAGATGACATCAAAGTCTTGAAACAGAGACTTGACGACGCGAATCAAGAGATCTATCAACTCAAACGGGAACGGAACGAATTCAAAGAAGGGAACAGTCTATTGCGCAGAGATGTCGAAAAGATGGCCGCGGAGTTGAAACGAGATCGGCGAGCGTTTGTGCAGCCGATGCGCATTACAGAGGCTTCGAACACGCACGCTGCAAATACCGTTAAAGCTCAACTCGACTTGACAGAGGCTACGCGTGACGAGAAGCTCTCGCAAGCCAGCAACATGCCAGCTATAATAACCGACGCACAGGCCTTCGTTGAGATAACAAAAGCGCATGATAAGAAATTAGACACGGAGCAATCCTTCAACTCTGCGCACGAAGACAGTGCGGTGCCCAACGATGTCGACGAACAGAAAAAAGACGTTGGTAAATTGCTGGAGGAAATGACACTAGAGCTGGAAAGTTTAAAGGAAAAGCTGGAAAGTGCGGAAAGTAAAGTCACAGAGGGAACGCGGTGAGTCTAAATTTGACATAAGGTAGATATCATGGCATGATAGCATCAGTTTTAATGGAAAAAATTTCAAAAAGTCCAAATACCTGAGTTTCTAGACAAGACTATTTTGATTAATGCTAGACTGCAATTTCTTGAAAAATATTTTGGATTGTCAACGTGTGTAAATATATAATTTAAATAGCAGAAATAAAAAACAGATTAAACAAGGCCATGTGATAATTAGTATATATTTTGTATTTAAGTACAGCAGAACCGAACCTTAATCAGTTGAACATGCAAACATTCCGACAACCTCCCAGAATAATATGGTTGAGTTAAACAGATGTATTGTTTTAATATAGTTTTGTGGAAACACCACGTAAGTTTACTATCGCAAAGCTTTCGATCCATAAGCTCGGATGATTCGTAAGGTGTATTGTTGTAAGCCGGCCGGCGCGTGCACGGGCCAACAGACTTTTGACGACTCTATACTGTTTTAGCAGTGAAAGGGTTGTACTTGTGTTTTTTATTAGTACGTGTCAGTCCACCGGTTGAAGGTTTCAATCAATCTTTATGATTTTTAACACGACGGTAAATAGGGGTCAACTAACGTGATTTTAAATGAGATCCTTCTGCTTCATTCGGCCCCTCTTGTAGACCAAACTGTGGCTTAATACAAGCCATCTATCTTACACGGATACAATAATTTTGCTCGTGAGTGCATGATTTCGAGAGAGATTTTATATCGAATAAAGTGCCGGCTAGTATAAGCTCAAGATGCGAGTTAATGAAAGAAAACATGTTCGAGACTAATAATGGTGGTGATGATATGTTTGAACTGTATTTCAGCACAACTGTCAAGCAGCCGCACCGATAATAACAAAAATTTTGGTCTTATTACAATAACTCGTTCGATAATGCCTAATGAAAACATCGTTTGAAGTTTGCCCGAATTCATCATTTCTTTTATGCTGCTTGTAAAAAATATGTACATTTATACATTTTACAAACGCCTTTAAATCTTTTTTAGGGTAAACGAAAGTTTATCTAAAACAATTCATGAACTCAAAGAGGAAATAGAGACATTGAAAGGCACGCTTCAAGAACAGACAAATGCCAAAGACAGCGCGGTGAACGAGGCAAGTCAAAAAAATATGGCAGGAATCTAAGGGGTGATGGGAGGCAGTCAAATCTCACGTTTTTGGTAGTACGACATCCGGAAATATACAATCCCCCCCCCCCCACACACACCACTTTTCATGCACAGTTCGCTTCTCAATGAACAATACATCGCTTTTACGATTCATCACTTTTATACATGAGAAAGTAAAACTCTGTTTCAGAAGTAGGGCATTCTGTACATATATTGATTGTTGTTGGACGCATAAAGGCAGCACGTCTTTCCCAGGACGTATAAGTTTGTTCACAGTTTTTAGTATTTTCCATAAATATTTCCGCAGATCTGGCTAATATTATATACTCTAGATTTGTAAAAAGGCAGTTTTAATAATAAAATCTGGCACACAATCGCCACGAGTTGTTGCAAGTTGCCAAATTTTCTGGCTTGTTCCAACTTGTAACAATTGAAATATAATTTTGTGGAAACACCACGTTATTATCGCAAAGCTTTCGACCCGTAAGCTTGGATCTTCATCAGTGCTAATAATAGTGCACTGATGAAGATCCGAGCTTACATATCGAAAGCTTTGCGATAATAAATTTACTTGGTGTTTCCACAAAATTGTATTTTAATTGACATTCAACATGCAAACGTACAAGGAGCTTAACTTGTAACAAATTGCAAAAAGCTTGTCAACTTCATCAAATTGCAGGAAGTGTGTCAGAATCATGCAGGCTAGCCAACTTTTCCAGAAACCATGTACTTGACAGTAAACGTGCAACAAGTCTATGACAATTTGCAACAGGCTTGTTCTCGCCAAGGTGTCACAAGCCACGAGAACGCATGTACCAAATTGTTGTAACAAATCTGTTGCACGCTTTTGGCAACCTGGGGTCGGTTGTACGAAAGGTAAATAGCGCCATCCACCGAATAGTGACTTTTTGCAGCTTTCTAAACATTTTCAGTAACTTGTAAAAATTATACTAAAGTTCATCATTTTCAAGTTAAAGTCACTTTATATCTCTTGTGAGGTCAATATTCTTAGTGTTACTGCTCTTTATGCCCCTTTGCGACAATTGAAAAAATTCACTGACCGACGGATAGCACTATAAACTTTTCGTACAAGCGATCCCTGGGCGTTTTTTTTTCGCTTTGTATCTTGCAAGATAAATGTCTAATCCCTCGTCTCTTCGATTGCACCAAGAACTTGGTAAATGGTGTTTATCATATTTTCAGCTGAATCTTTTAAAAGTCGAGAAAGAGAAAGCAAGCAGTGAAAAATTGAACAACGGCAATGTTCGGGTGGCATATAGCACCGACAGTGTGGACAGAAAAGTAAAAGATCTGCGTTTGGAGGTAAATATACGACCATCTGTACAAACATATAGAGAGTAAATTTGGCTTTGAAATTTATCTTACCAAATGCGCAAATTTATCTTATATGTGACAAGTAATCCCTTTGGAGAAGAAATATAAAGGTTCATCCACACAGAACAATACCATGTTTCGTCTTTACTACCTTTAAAAACGCTCAACTTTATTAGGTTCACTTTAAAGCCTTTCTTAAATACTTACTCTATCAGCCCTTCCCCGGCTCTCTATTACTGATTAAGTTAATAGCCTTTTTTAGATACAATGGTGCTCCAACTTTAAATTTGAATATTTTGGAGTAAGATATGAGATGTTTACTTGAATTCGCAATTTAAAATACGTTATATTCTGGCATCATCATGTAGCTTTCCCCTCTCCTAGCCCCCCCCCCCCCCCTCCCGTCGTACAATATTCGTTAACCCCAATCTAAATAGTCTATCTCCTCAATAACCCCGCATTAAACCTCTAATTCATTCAGCCATTTTGGTTTTAGATCGAAAGATTACAAAAAGACAACGCCGCAGAATGGAACAAACGTGAAAAATTGGAAACACAAAAGTTAAATGCCGAAAGGGAGAATAAGAAACTTCGACATCAAATAACGGTATCCGTAATCTATGACCGTAATCTATGTAACATTCGCGCATCGTGTTCTAGATTCAGTGTAACAGGCATTTTCACCAGGGTTGCCAGATCACTGCATTTCTGAGGCCAAATCTTCAACAATGCTTTTTGTTTTTCTTTGTACTTGCCTTTTGTTTTCTTTGTTTACTTGACTACACTAATGACGATTTGGCCTCAAAAATGCAGTGATCTGGCAACCCTGATTTTCACTGACGCTGTTTATATTGTTAATCTGAACTATGTTTTCAAACTGCCTTTCCCCATATAGGACCTGAGCAATGAAATGAAAACAAAAGTGACCGAAGCCACCCAGGCTGCTGATTTCAAGTTGAAACAGCTTCAAAAAGACTTAGATGAAAAGAAAAAAGTATCTGACTTTTAACCATTTAGTTTTAAGATTAGAATTCGACAGTTAGGTCAGTTGCATACAATATGTTAAAACATATTAACTCTGTGTGAGTATCGTACAGGGCATCAAAGTAAATGTCAGTATATGCGTATCATGAACTTATTAGGTAAAGTTCATGACATATTAATTTTAAGTGTTCATATGGTGATCAGCTGTAACAGACTTCGAAAGCAGCCGAAATATACTTTCTGCAAGAGAAGCGGCCTATCATACCATACAAAGTAGTAATTCACTTCTGTTTCATCTTATTACAGGAGCTAGCGGACTTAAAAATGTCTCACATGAAGTTAAAAAAAGTTTACCAAGATAAGGTGAGTGAAATGAAGCAAAACGACAAGAGAAGAATCAAGTTTACGTGCTTAAATTACATACATGCAGTAAGCTACCAAAGGGTATGTTTAGCTCGTGATTGTCTTGCAAGTCACGTACTCAGAGCACAAGGTCGATATTGTTCCAGAAAGAAGATATCTTACACAATAAAACACGTGTTGACTATCACGAAGATGAGATCAGGAAACTTCGCGCAAGAATTGATGAACTGAAGACGAAACTAACCACAGCTGAAGATGAGGTACTCGTACTTGTAAGAAAGATCAAGACACTGTTCCTACGAGCACTGTTATGTTATTTCTCATGTTGTTTAACATTTTTTACAATACAGCTGTGTTAAAAAGTGTCCAAAGAACGCTAAAAACGACAACAAATATAAACTAAACCCTAAATTAACCTTTAAAACAAAATCGTAAACTGTAGGATCAATCACGGAATATGTTGAACACGTTGCAAATTAATGATTGTTGAAAAGTTATTATACACAGTGATGTCATATATAAGTTGTGAAATTTGCATGTGAAATAAAATCCTTTTCAGCAAAAATAATAAAAAAGTTATTCCGAATAAAGAGTGGATATTAATAACACAATTTATTAAAAAAACAGTACATTTCGAATCAGATTTGATTCATCTTCAGCAGTAAGATATCAAAGAAAGAAGACATCATATCTTACTAACACTGCCGAAGATGAATCAAATCGGATTCGAAATATAGTTTTTTTTTTAAAAATTGTGTTATTAATATACATTCTTTATTCGAAGTAACTTTTGAATATCTCGAGGAGAGAAATTCTACTGACGAAATTATATTGTATTTTAAGAGTTCTTTCCAATGCAATAAAAAGTAGTTATTAGAGAACATTCAAGTAATGCCCCCGAAGTTAAGCGTCAAGTGAAGTTAATTTATAATTTTGTTTAATTGAAAAATCGTTATCATACATATTTGCCATGATTTACCAGGTTGATCAAAAGGAGAATTTAGCACGAAAATTACAGAGACAACTAGACGACCAAACCCAGCAATGTCACGTGCTTCGAGTTCAGATGGAACATCTGCAGACCAGGTAGATATCCATACAAGGTCCGCTGAAAGACGTCGCATTTTTGTCGAGTCGAATGCAATTAATTTTTTGTCAATAGCATTGGGGCCCTAGCCAGGGTAAAACATATCATTTAAAATCCAGTATCGTCGAAGGTGTATATACACAATGCAGAAAAATAGTATGATGAGCATTCTCTTTGTTATACTTGCAATAGGAATATGTGGGAATAAAATTTATTCAGATTTAATTATTTTCCTGCGACGTTTTCTATTCTATTAGTTATTCTCAGCATTTGTCTGTTATTTACAATTTTCAAAATTACCGTTCTCTCATCTCATAAATTTCATAAACTACTCTGGATGTTAAGGCCCTGTCACACGGTGCAATTTCTCTTGCAACGCACATCTACTCTTAAGAGATGTAAATTTGTGACAAATGTTTAGCATGTTAAAAATATATTGACAAACTGTGATCGAAACATGTATTTGCCAATTTTACATCTCCCAACAGTAGAATGGCGTTGCAAGTTGCAAGAAAAATTGCACCGTGTGACAGGGCCTTTAAACTATTACTCAAAATTTAAGATGGCAATTCAAGATGGAAAAACTCAGTTGAAATTGTAGATATTATTTAAATTGCTGCGATTCGACCAGAATGTGAGGTCTATAAACTGCCTTTTTATACACACATTCACTCAATTAGAAAGTCACGTACTTACGAACACAATTGACCAGCAAAAGCCCTAAAGTAAAAATTGAAAAGGATCAAGCATGCTACCCAAACCATCCTACTCAATGCATTCTGCCCAAATATCAAGTCAGCATAATATATAAAGCAAAATTAATGGCTATATTTCTTTCGAATAGTTGCGATACATGCAAGAATGCATAAAATTTAGAGGGATAGTTTTATGAAATGTTAACAAAGAGTGCATGTTTAATAGGTATAATGAAAGCACCCAGCGAGACCCAGCATGGAAAGTATGGGTGATTTGATATATAGGCCATCAGGTATATAAAGCATAGTAAGCTATTGCAGATTACCTTTAGCATATTACCTCCATAATCATCAGTAATCTTAGCTTACACTAACTAAATGCGATCAAATCACTTGTCGAACAAGTGGCTCAGTCTCACTTGATTTACAAGAACTTAGCTCAACTACAAACCAGTATATCCCTGTAGTCATACTAAATTGAACAAAATTAGCAAGTGCAAAATATTCCGAGGTCATGATGTGACACCTAATGTGGCAGTATTTTTGCGTCTAAGAAAGAAATTTCTAAGTTAAGATTTAACCAGGAACAGAATAACAAACTCGCGCACTAAGTCAACTAAAACAATATTTGAACAAAGGTGGTTTAGAAAGTAGATGGCACATTTTTTAATTTCTCATGTTTAGATGGAAACAAATGACTAAATCAGCCAGAGCACCAAAGCGAGGCGAAAGAAACAGCAGCACATATGACGACGAATTATTGGAAATTGATTTATAGACTTAATTGTATAATGTTATCGCTGATAAATATTTCTTGAATATAGAAGGTGCAGAAATATTTAGTTACAGTTGAGGGTGGTAAATTTTTTTCGTAATTATTGCCATTAAATAATATGAATAATGATTAAATTGATGTAGTTAATAAAATACGTTAATAAAAGTTATGGACACAAACTTGTAATTGACTGAACATTGACAGATCAGCTAGTTCCCTGATAGTTAATCTTGAAAAAATAAAGACGAAACTTTTAAATAAGTCTTGAAAAATCTTGACTTCAAATCTTTAAAGTCGATAGATTCGTGTTGGAAAATCTCCTGAGAAATTAACTAAATCAGATGGATACCTCGACAGCCTGATGCCATATAAAAAGCCTTTTTTCGGGGTTTTAAGTCTAAGTATAAGAGATAGATATACCGAGAAGAACGGGTATATGTCATAAAAAAAAAAATTTCCATCTTTATGGAGTGTTTCCCAACAAATACGTATGTATCTGCGACCACTATATTAATTAGATATAACGAACCTCTGACATATATTATTTCAATGACATAAATTATAAATATATACACTACATTATACTACAATTAATAACAGTATATTATACAATTGCCAATTGATATTTCGTTATGACATGGTCATATCAACAAAATTATAAAAATCATCAATATTTTTAACAGCTGTTTCTTTGCTTGTCGATATGAACACATGTTCCGATTTGTTTCTCTCCCCGAACACTGTGTTCAGTATTTCGTTACAAACGCCAACGGAGTTATCGCCGTTGATTTCAAGACCTATCACAGCACCTGCAAGGAAATATTCCATCTCTAAAATCCCCATCGAATCAAGGTTTTAATGTAATTGAAATATTGCTGAAAGTTTACAGTGAAATTCGCTTTACAAAACGGTGAACTACGAATATTTAAATATTTCACAGTATTCGAGATATTTGCTTGCTTTCTCCCTCCTTCCTCCCTGGAGAAATATTAAGAGCGCGAAACTGGAAAACGGAGAGGACATTTATAGTTTGCTGTATATGTTTGATAAAATAAAGGATTTATAGAATACAGCTTTTATGAGCGTCCGACTTGATTAATATGTTCTAATATGCATTGGTCAGATATTAGAGTTGGGAAATCATTTGAAAACACGCTCATTCTCGTTTACGTCGCGCCTGCAAAATTTTTGTTAGCTTTATAAACAGCATTATTAAGGCATGTCTATCGTATAAATCCGCCATATTGAATGTGAGATGGGTGTTAAAGTGACTTTTAAAGTCCAAATGCCCCCTCGCCAAACGCTGTGATGCATGCCAAAGTATAGCTCCTTATCAAACCCTCTTGTACTCATGCATTCCCAATGTATCCTGAGACCACCATGTACTTTCACACCTGGTTCGCAAAGTAATGTTTTCCCTCCCTTCCCAAAATGAACACCCAGAGCATTTCTATCGTATTGATCACGGAAGTGATCCTTGAGCTTCGAACAGAGTTGCAAAAAAGCCACGGGTATGCGGGTATTACCCGCGAGGAAGGTTTGCAAAATGGATATTCTGGCAAAATGTATTCTAAACACTAACGTAACAAAAAAATTAATAGATGATCTATTCCAGAAATCATGCCTTCTTTCTGAAAAAAAATCGTCTTGAAGATTCATTCTCATCTTCACATTGGAAAGCCCAACTTTACAACATTTTGAGGAAGGTTCATGCAAACCTTGAAAATTTTGCCCGGAGGAAGTTTACACGCTTTTGCAACTCTGGCTTGGAATACATAAGGACGTACGTTGCGCTGCGATCAATTCAAAGTCTTGAAAAGTATCGTCCCCAGTCTTATTCGAATCAACTTAGTTTTCAGCCACCCAAAATTCTTGTTACACTTGGTGGTCAAACTTTACAACCGAATGGATTTGGTTATATTTTCATGAAACGCGAGAGAAATATGATTGGTAAAGCGATTTGCGTGGGAGATTTGAAATATTGAACCACCGTAAGCAATTCGTACCTTGTTGAATATTGGTCGTATCATGTTCGTAGCCAAATACTCTTTGAGCATCTTCGATTGTCATCTGTACCTCTTTAGTTTGAACCAGTTGATACGATGTCTACAATAACACAGTTCAATATACTTGCTTTATTAAGGACGTTTCTGTCTTAGGGTTTTCTGTCATTTGACAAGAGTTTACAAGACAATCAACACAATTAAGATTTTCCCACATTTTCAACTTTATATATGAACTCCACCCAATTTTCCCCTAAAGTATCGACGAAGGTGCAAAACACTACGGTATTTGTGACAAGGACGATCCGGACGAATAATCAAACGTGTGCAGTGTGAAACAGCTGCATGTGATTGTGCATTCGGGAGCATTCAGAACCATTAGACCATCTGTTAATGGTAAGGATTACCGCATAAAACACCATATTGTTAATCATATTTATTGTAAATAGTTTGTAAACCTAGAGATATGTTAAAAAGCGGAAAAAATATTGAAGAAGAAAATAACACCGAATTTAAATGGTATAAACTAGATTTGTCACCCCTACGATTTGAATATACGCCGCCGTATATTCAAATCCGCCCCACGTACACACGGCCAAAGATTATTAGTTGTAACAGGTTGTTTAAAAGAGGCAACAATTCTGTTGGGGGAACATTGTTCCTGGTTGTCAACAACATTGTTCAATATTGTCGACGCTCAATCAACCAGCATTCAGGTGTAACAATGCCACAGTATAGCGAGTAGCCAGTAGGGCCAAACAGCAGTGCAACACGGCACCCTGTTATTAGTCAGTTTACTGGCTGCCAAACCAGGCAGTTCAGCGTTCTTATTGGACAGAAAATGCAATTGACTGGCTGGCATAATGGTAATGAGATGCGTAATACGATATGCGTGGACACCCAAACTTCAATTGAGTGGCGCTACTGTCCATTCCCTATACAGTGACAATGCTGAACAACACTTTTACAACCAGGAACAATACTGCCCCAACAACATTATTGCATTCAGTTTTCAACAACATCTGATTCTTAGTCGTGCTCCTTGTCGCGCCCTAAAACGTTCGAGCTACCGAAGCTCGCTGAAAATTTACAGTTAAAAATGTATTTAGGACAAAAAGTAACCAGTTACTAGGTGCCCCAGTTGATCTTGAATAGCTTTCAGCGCACAATCATGGGCTTAACAACGTAGTTCTTCACTATTTGTCAAACGTCGAGTCATAACGATACCTTTATTATAACTTCGCGTAGATACGACTTTACATTTTTTCTTGCTTCTGGACCAGGATAGAACACGACTAAACACGACTGAGAAAGGTAAAAGAACATAATCAGATATACATTATGGTTTTTGAAAAAAACACACACAAAAAACACACCTGTCCAAAATTCTGTGGCAAGTTTTGAAAAGGTTAGTGGCTAATAATTTTATAGACTAAGAAACTATCAAGTAGTCCTACAGTAAGACGTTTTCCCATTGTAGCACAATTATAACTCCAAAGACGCAGTCAAGCTTTAATATTTACCTCGTCGGACTGTTTCCTTCGGCTGCCCAATGTTAAAGGAACAACGCTGGAATCAGAATCGGCTGAGACTTCTATTTCAGGAAAGTCATCAACGGGAGGCAACGGAACATAGTCTGAAACTTTAGCATCCTAGTCAAGATACGAGGAAGGAGTGTTGCCATGGTGTCCAACGCATGTGAAACAGATGTAAGCAACTGTTTAGCGGGCACGTTACAAGCCCTGAGAAAACCAGGAAACATTGTTGTGGAAACATTGTTACCTGCAAATGTTTCTCCATGTTTCCCAGTGTGGGCAAACTAGGAAACAATGTTTCTGCAACAAGAATGTTTCCGAATTCGTTTGGAAACATTTTGCTTCCCGGGAAGCAAAATTTTGTTTACGCAACAATGTTTTTCGAGGCGAGCAAACAAGAAACGTTATAGGAAACATAACATTTTCACAACAATGTCTCCTGTAGTTTGGCCAGTGCCTTACGCTTACCTATAATCTTCAGAATATAAGACACCATTTACCTGTGGTAGAAGTGACCAGGTTTCAACTTCGGCAGCTGGTGTAAAATCGTGAATGTTGCTCCAGTTATTGTTGTAAAGGCTGAGTCCGGCCGCATCAAACTGATCTACAGCAATAGGAACGATGTTGAGAAAATATATGCGCAAGAAATGATACCAAATTGCTTTGTCATTATAAGGAATGTAATGCTTGTGTATTACACTTCTAGTACATTTGTTTTTCTCTCAGTAAAGCATATAAGCTCTAAAAAATGTTATTTCAAAAAAATGTTTCATGGCAAACGACGTGAAAAAGACACGACAAAAAGGCGCGAAGGCAGACAAAAGCCGCGAATATACGACAAAAAGGCGCCAAGGCATAGGGAAAAAACTCAAGGCACGATAAAAAGGCGGCAAGAGAGGAAAATAGGCGCCAAGAGACGACAAAAAGGCGCCAAGAGACGACAAAAAGGCGCCAAGACAAGACAAAAAGCGCCAAGGAAAGACAAAAAGGCGCCAAGACAAGACAAAAAGGCGCTAAGACAAGACAAAAAGGCGCCAAGGAAAGACAAAAAGGCGCAACGTTGCCACCTATATACAGTAGTTCCCAATTCAATACATCTTTAATATGTAGGTATAGTTACGGAGAATTGTTGTGGGTTTACGAGAACATAGAACAGGACAAAAGTGAGCATCAGAACAACATACATGCAGCAATTATTTGATATCATTAATATTTCGTCGCTCACCTTCTAATCCTGGATAATTGTATTGAAAACAAGCAAACTTCATGCCAGTCGAAGACTCAATGATAGGCTGTGTGTTACAGCACAGGAAGATATCCAGCCTCTTACAATCTCTCGTCCTAAATATTGATCATACAAAGAACTACTCAGAGTAATAATGTGAGTGCTGTTATTAAGTTCTCTTTTTTAAAATTACTCCTGGTTGAAAAACATTGACAATGGCTTTAGGCTGTACGAAGACCTTAATAGATGTTCTTACCCTGATTCCTAATTTTTGGTTCATTTTAAAAAGCAACTAATGGGAAAATACCACTGTCAAAGGCAAACCAGAAACTGGTTTTTGACTTAGTTGCAGCATTCTCACCAACTTTTGATACCAATGACTTTACACTTTATAAGTCTATACTACAGGTATTTTACAATTTTTTAAATTGTCATATTTTTTGAACTTACCTAAACTGCTGGCAGGCAATGACAAACTTGCAATCTTTGCAGTCTCTTATGTAAACGCTTTAAAATAAAGATAAATGCATGCAACTCAATTAATTCCGTTTACAGTGACTGGTTGGATCAAAGGCTAAACAGTGGATAAGTAAAATCGCACCTTGTATGCAACTCATAAATTATTGGCACAAATGTTTAGTGTTGTTTTTAAGTTGACCACGTTTGCAGCAGTTTCTCGAGTGATACGCAACCACACAGAGCAAAATGCTTGATAATCTTTTGAGGGAGGGGGGGGGGGAGGCTACAGCGAGGAAAATTAAAGAAAAACGGGGGAGGGGAACCTCCCCCTTCAAACACCTGTCGATACTCAGTGGCGTAGCCAACCCAACGCTTTAGCCCCGCAATGAAAATGTTTTCGCGTTCATTGAATGTAAAGACAACAATTTCTAAAGTTAAATGAATAATTATTAATAATGATTCGAAATTTGCATAGCGGGAGTAAATTGTCGGACTGGCTACGCCATCAGAGAGGTTCAGATTTTGCTTCCAATACCTCTACCACTACCTTAATCTACCTTTCAGCCAATCAGATGTGCCGGGCATACCCGGTTAACCAATCAAATTGTTTAAAAATCATGAAAAAATAGTGGTAGTGGTAGAGGAAGTCAAATCTGAACCTCTCTACTTTTGACACAGTCGATACTTTAGTATCGGAAACGTTACAATTTCGAGTTCACACAGCGAGAATATTTCATAATAAACAATTATTTTAGAGTACGCAAAGTTACCTACCTGCCCTTACTGGGTCCAACGAATATCTTGCAGTCTGTACAATCATCGATGCTCACTGTTGCTGAGTGGTCGAATATATAAATTTGAGAACCCTAAATTTAAAAACAAAGTACTCGGTTAATAAGATATCAGACAGCTTAAAAATTTCTAATTAACCACATAAAAAATTCAATAGTTGCTGAGAGTGTATTTACAAATCAATCTAGTGTATGTTCATAACATGACAATTACTGATAAGTGGTATGTGAGTTTTGTACCCTCCATCAAAAATAAAAATGCATAGAAGTGCCACATTTCAGTGCTTGTTATTGAGATTAGCAAATAGCAATTATGGCAAAAAGCAATCATAAGACTCTTAGTTTGTGATGTTTTGTGCTTGCACTTAACAATTTAGTGGCTAGACACGCATGCGGACAGCAGTCGATTCACTCTTTCAACTTAAGCAGCATAGGCATTCAGACATTTTTAGCATCAATTGTAAAGTTTTCAAGTGTCCCACACACACAAAAATTGCACAACATGTAGCACGACTTGTTGCAAGCTGTCAACAAGTTTGAAACAGGCAGTTAACAACTTGTAAGGGCCTTGTTGATATCATCAAACTTGTCAAAAGGTTGTTCCAATATTTGTTACAACATGTTTCGTCAGCCTCGTAACATTCTTGTTACATCATGATTGTACCAGACCCACTAAAACAGCCTTATAACAAGTCTGATAATTCCACCAAGCTCCAGCTTTTGTTGAAAATTCCAAACTTGTTGTAACAAACACGGAACAAGCAGTGCGAGCGCAACTTGTTGACAACTTGTGTTTTTTATCAGTGTAGGTAAGCATTCCAAATACATTTGATAAATTCTATGGTTAAGACATTCAATAGTTGATGATTTTAATTTTATTACTGGGGAGATGCTCAAACCTTAATTGCTACTAGACTAATATTCGATCTAGGCAAAAAGAGAAAAATCTTTTACTAAAAAAGGCAACTTTTTCCGTGAGTAATAAAAAAATTTATACAAAATTGGCAAACTTCACAGAGCTACATTTTCCATATTTTGCAATATTTTGTCATCAAACATTGCAATACTACTAATCTTTCTAACTGTAGTAAAAGATTTCGTCCTTCCTGCCTAGTTCAACCTTTAGTCTATTATGCAGATTATCCATAAATGATGGGCAATGTGCAGTAATTGTTTTGGGCCAAATGGTGAACATTTCACACCACTGCACCAAAAAAACGAGATTATGGAATATTAACAAGCAAACACATGAACCATCTAACAGCTAGTCTGTAATCATTACACAACAAAGCTTTTTTGTTTTAAAGCAAGTGTGGAAATTGTCAGATAATGATGCCAAAAAAGCATGCACTAAATTACAGACCATTATTTCAACAGCAACATTTAGTCTAGTACAATGTGGACATGTTACTTCAAACAATCTAGTACATTCTAGACAGGTACAATTCTCAAATTCTCTTACTCAGCACTAACCATAGTACCTATACATCCCAAATATAATTCTCCCCCATTAATTTGAATCTCAGGTTAGTACAGTGGCTTGGTACCATAAACACCAATCTAAAGTTCTCCAATGAGGATGAGTTGCAGTTCGATAACTCATATAACAATTATACCTAACAATTTTAATTGTCATACAGATTAGCCTTAAGTTTACGTTTTAACATTTTTAAGCAAATCTAATTTTACTAACTTCACAATTTTGAATCAAAAACTGCTGTCCATTCACTTTTCCAGGCAGCTTTCCAGCCGTCGCATCTTTGAGGTCTTGTATGATGTAATCATTTGGATCAATATTGCCTCGTTTATCCCTGAAGAATTGCCAAGGGTTAATAAAATTAAATGACAATCATTAAAAGCAACATGTCTTGCACCAGATCACTTGAAGTTATCACCCCCCCCCTCTACACATGGGGGTGACATGTTTATTCAAATAGTCATTTGAATGCATACGCTTTATGATTGTTGATTCCCAATCTTTATATAAGTTTTGTTTTTTTATACTGAGTATTTATACATAGTAATTCTGCATTTAAAATCACATTAAACTTTATCTTGACTACGTACTGTAATCATCAAGATGACTTCTAGGACATTTCATTGATTCAATATTAGCCAGTCAAACATGTTAAGACTTTATAATAAAAGTTTAGCAATGAATCAACAACATTTTGCCGTTGTCTGTTCAGTTATAGATACATGGTAGACGTCATGTAATGTGATAAGACCTCGTGGGCCACTTTTTTGTTCTTACCACATTATGATGTCATACATTGTATCTATAACTGAACAGACAATGGCAAAATGTTATCTATTTGTTTAATACGCCATCTTATGCCTAAGGGAGGGGGGGAGGGGGGAGTGGGGGTGATAGCTTCAACTGATCCCTTATTCCCTTGTAC
The DNA here is from genome assembly GCA_963855995.1 of Muricea muricata. Classification (NCBI taxonomy): domain Eukaryota; kingdom Metazoa; phylum Cnidaria; class Anthozoa; order Malacalcyonacea; family Plexauridae; genus Muricea; species Muricea muricata. The sequence continues at coordinate 5,474,037 of OY979722.1, forward strand.
ATTCATTTTGATATACATTAAAAAAACATATCTGCTGTTCTGAAAAATCACATTATTATATTTTGTAAACTGTTTGGACAGATGAGGCTTGTACACAAACGAATATGCTTTCCTGCTTCACACAGCTATTTAACTACGACACAAAGATACCTAGGAGCTAATAATGTTAGGATTACACATATCAGACTTGATAATACAATATGAACAGCGATATGTCAAAACCGTTAAATTATAGCATTAGCAAAATCTTCTCAATTAGTTCTGCAATACATACCAGCTATAAACTTTTTGTTTGGGCTCGCTGTTGTCATTCTGCTCCTCAGATTTTGCTTCGGAAGATTGCAAACAGCCCATTTCAAATTTCAAGTTCTTGTTGCTGTCCAGCAAGTATGGCGTCGCTTTCTCTTGGTAACAGACGGCACAGCAACCCAAGCCAGAGATTTATAAATTCGCACGGAATTATTTCCGCAGATGCGGGCGAGCGGAAAGCCGCCGGAACATGGATGCGCTATCCATCCGCTATATCTCAGAGACTAGCATCCCAATGGCTATTGGATGCTTGTTTATTTGATTCGGAACTTAGCTTAAACTATCATCTTCACTTCACAATAACGAAATTACTGTTATTTGCGACAGATGCGAGGAGTGCAAGCCGAAAAAATGCCCCGAATTCAAAAACGCTTCCAAGTTGGATATATATTTTTGCAAAATTATGGATAGTAACAGCAACCAACGTTTAATCAATTAGCCAACAGCAACCAAATTGGTTAATTTTCAAGTGGCTTCCGCAAAAAAATTTCGAGCTAAAAATATTTTTTGTACTGCCAGCAAATAAGCAATGTTGTTATTTATCTATAAAAATTTTCAGAAAAAATGATTCGTGGTAAATCCCGGCACTTTACCCCTTAAATTATAGTATTTTTTTATTTCGCACTGTTTTAAAAACGCATAATTGATTTTCGCATGGTCTTTGTGTTTAAATTGTGTGTTTAATTTATGCTCGTGCTCGCTGTAGCATGAGATCAGCGCGTTACTAAAATCAACTCATGCATTTTTGAAACAGCACAAAATGAAAAATACTGGAATTTCAGGGGTCGCGTGTCAAAATTTTTATTTCTAAGGTCGGAAATCGTTTCAAAAAGGAAATTGACGTCTTATGTTTAAAAGAGGGAAGCTGCATGCATTTAGTGATAAAAAATAATGTTGACTTCAAAAGGCTCCTTTTTTTACAACCCTGTATACACCTTAGATTCATGTTTCCTAAAATTAGTGGCATTGCAGCATCGATCTGATAACTAAAAAACGCAACCTGTCTCTGTCTTAAGATGTATTAATATAAATATTATTTATTAAGTTCGTTTAACTCTTACTCTACCATATTTTACTTCATGTTTTATTCCCTTTGTAATTTACCTGAATCTAAAGTTCCACAATCTCTTTCTTATTTCGAGCGTTAACAGTATTCAAATCGAGGATTCTGTTTGCATTTGTTGACAAATAGTTTAATGGTGAAGAAATAGAACTCCAGTTTCATGCACCACAACCAACGATCCACTTGGATGTGACGTAATATGATACCCTGCAGTTTCTCTTTGACGTGGTAAAACCAACGTTTTCGATAACTTTCCGCTCTCTGAATAACGTAACAAACGGTATTCGTGAGAACATCCCGCTGTTAGGGCTTCTGTAAGAACTATAACTGCGTTGTCGATATGATCAATTGCAAGCCCGCATACTTTATGTAAGCCAGGCACAGTGATATCTTGCTTTAGTGCCCCACTTTCCGTATAAATGCCCACCATCTTTCCAACGAGTTCGACAGCGATGACATCCCCCCTTGCAGAAATTTTCAAATCTTTGATCAAATTCCAGTTCGGTAGCGTAAAATTGTTTGTTGGTTTTCCGTTGCGGTCGAAGATAAATATTTTGGCATCGTCTTGTTTCGTGACGAGGATGTTCTTGTTTGAATCGACAGCAAGGCAAACTTTGTGATGAACCTCACCCGCCCCTGTCAAGCACCTCAGGGGAACCTGTTGCCAAACTCGTCTAAGGTCAGCATCTAGCACGTATAGTTCGTAATGAAACATCCCGTCTTTTTTATACCGCGCCACGGCATATACTTCATCATCTGAATTCACAGCCAATGCTAGTATTTCAAAACTACGCGTTTCCGTGGCTTCCAAATCGAAACAAAACGATTCGACAGTTTCTCCGCACTTTGAAAACAATCTTATGCCTTTCTCGTTCTTACACGTCACGATTACTTCCCCTTTGCTGTTGATCACAGCGCATTCGCAGTTGTTAAACTCTTTTGATGGTAACTGATTAGGAGAACGCAATCCACACTTCAGCATCTTTTTCATGATTTTATTGGAAACCAATAGAGGGTTAAATGCCTTTTGACAAACCTTTATCCTCGGCCAGCCAGCCAGCACCTCAAGACTGCCTGTCTTCGCGAACGATTTGACGTATTCGTATAAGGCGTAGTTTAGCTCCATCACACAACGGATATTGTTCGCTCTCTTCTTTTTACTAAGATGGGATTTGACTTTGCCTTGAAAGAAGACGGCAAACCTACACAGCAATTGTACAAATGACTTAGTTTTCATAAAAAGCCAAGAAGAATTTCTTATAAAAACCACTTCTTCGGGAAGAAAAGTTTGCAAAACAAAACGTACAAGAACAGTGGACAATAGTGTAATATGTAGGCTACAGTAGAAGTATATAAGCTACACTGATAGTATGTAGGCTAATATTACAAGCTAATAAGCTACACGGTAGTGCAGTAGAATATAAGCTACTATAGTTGTATATAGGCTACTGTGGAAGGAAGTAGTAAATGGGCTACTATAGTTGTACATAGGCTACCATAGTATTTTAGTATAATTTATTTAGTGAATAATGATTTTCAAGCATTTTGGTTGGTTGCCCGACCAGTAAATATGAGGCATTATTTACTAGTAGGCATTTTTTCAAAATAGCCGCCATGAAAGTCGTTTCAATTTTTTTTTACTTTTTCCAAAATTAACAAATGGGAAATGGAGAAAAATTGCACTAATACAAAGTCAAAGAATATGTTGAACTATCTTAAAGGCAATGATCGTTTGCAAATAACTTATTAAATACTTTTTTTACTATTTAAAAATCACAAACAAACTCAATTTTCCGAGGTAAACTGTATTCATAAAAAAGTGCATTTTATACATGTTTTAGTAAAGAAGTTATTCTAAAACAATTATTCGCCTTAGGCTCAGTTATTATGCTTAATATTCATCTCGACTTCGTCTCGGTGAACACCAATAACCACTTGGCCTTTGGCAAATAATTGTTAAATATAGGCAACTATAGAAGTATATGGGTTACTGTAGCAGGCTACGATAGTAGTATATAGTCTACTATGGTAATATAGGTAATATAGTCTACTATATCAGGGTATTATAGTAATATAAAATCTAGCTACTGTAGTAGTATATCGGCTACTGTGATAGAACAAAAGCTGCCATATTTGTAGATAAGCTAGATATATGTTAGTATAGAGTGTACTGATTTGACATTCGTAGGGATTCAGCGCAGCGACAAGCCAAAATCAACCATCCCATGATATGAATATTATGCACATGCATCATGCATGCATACACATATATACGTACCGTTTTCTAACCGCAGGCAGCTCGTGCAACTGCTGTAAGTACAGGTTACAAAAAGCCATCGCCATTGAAGGATCTTCTAAACATTGCAAAATTTTAGAAGCCACTCGTAATTTTGTCGCCAGGATTCGCTCAGTCGTGCTCAGCGACTCGTTGTTGAAAGCTTCTGTTGCTTTCGAGTAGGCGACTTCAAATGACGACTTTGCCGAAACGAGACGCTCTTTGGACTTGGAGGTTCGCGTTTCTAGCGAACCGTTTAAGGCTTTGTTTAAAATCGCAATTTGACAACGTAATTCTTCGTTGGATTCTTTCCTAGGTAACTCATAGTCTGTATCTCGAGCCCCGTCAATGTGTAAGCATTCCTTGACGTAATCCAGCTTATTTTCGTTTCCGTTTGTTTCACTTTCCTTTTCTGTGCTTTCGAATGAGTGGTTGAGTGAGCACAAACCGTCCTTGAGAAAGCAAACGCTGCTAAGAAGATCCTTACGCGCCAGGCCATCAAGTCTTGTTTTGATTTCATCGAGTTCTCGCACAATCATCTGTCGACATTTTTCATCGGTACAGTCGCCATGGGTCAGTGTATTCGCAATGCGATCGCAGATATTGTTAAAAACAGATCGTGTGGCAAGATTTACGATACTCAAAACGATAGAGGCCATTCTAGCATCTCTCAATTTGCGAATTTCTTGTGCTGTTGTATCGTTGGTTGAACCACTGTTAGAGCTATATTCCAAACAGCACTAGCAGGTACAATGTCTGATGTGACTCATATACTATTTTAATTTGTGTGACGGCAGCATAAATTATAAGTAAATGTGTGCGGAGTCAGGAGACAGGTGGTGTAAGAACCTCCAACCTCGCTGCCTGCTATGCAGCGAAACGTGGTATCGAATAAATTACACGATAATTGCATATGCGAAATATTTTTCCAGTTCGGCCGCTAGAAAGAGGTGATGGCGTTAATATGAAGAGATTAAGTACTATTGTTATTTATTGAAAATATTTTAGGAGTTTTGATTGGTTAAGAGGTAAAGGTGAAATCGTCATTCCGCTTGGTAGTTGCCCAAATTTGGGGTGAAAATAGATATACGACATTATGAGTCATTTCGTTGTATATTGAAAACAAATATACGACATTACGACTCATTTCGTCGTATATTGGCTGACCTTGTAATCTGACAATTGTTTTAAGAATATTTTTTCGTAGTCTGATTAGCTTATTAAAGTTTCTGAAAAATTTCATGCTGTGCAATTATTAGCAGCTTGTGTCTTCTTACTTACAAAGCAAACGTTTAAACTGAGTTTAAAATATTTTCAAAAAATAATAAAACAATTGTTGAATTCGGTTCTCGAAGGATATGAGGAATTGCTAAGGCCTCAGTTTGTGTTATCTAACATAAACCTCAGCTGCCTTAATAATTCCTCATATATATTAAGCCCCAAGATGTCGTCCTCAAAATCGAACTAGACAATTCTAGTTGAACCTCTAAAATTCTAAAACGACTTTGTCGGAGCCATGATCAGAAGTTCTTTCCCTACCTGGAAATCCTATTCTTTCAATTTCCTTAAAGATTTTGTTAATCCTTAAGGTTTGAGATTCACTTTTACAGAATTGAATCAACTGCAAATTCTTAAAATTGTGAAGTCACTTAAGTCATCGAAAAGTGCCGGACTGGATAAGATCCCATCAAGATTGATAAAAGATGCAGCTGAAGAGTTAGTAGTCCCTTTAACCATGTTGATAAATTCTAGCCTACAATCTGGATCGTTCCCAACGTGTGAGAAACAAGCAAAAGTCGTCCCCGTGTACAAGAGCAACCAAAAATCAAAGCTTAACAATTATTGTCCAATATCCGTTACAACTGTTTTCTCAAAGATCATTGAAAAGGTTGTATGTATAATCAGCTAAATGACTACCTCGAGTCTAACAATCTAATTTGTCCAAACCAATTTGGATTTCGACCTAACAGATCTACGAATCATGCCGTTACTCGTTTAGTTGATGATATAAGAATCAATATGGATAATGGTCTCCTTACAGGAGTGATATATGCTTGCTTGATAAAAAAATTACCATGTTATGGAATCGAGTCTATTGAGCTAGAATGGCTAAAGGATTATCTATTTAATCGTAGCCAGACAGTAATATTTGATAACATATTACCCATGGTGTTCCGCAAGGATCTATTTTGGGCCCATTACTTTTCAATATTCTAATTAATGACATTTCCCAAGTTGTGGTCAAGGCTCAAATTATCCTATATGCTGACGATACTGCCATATATTATGCACATAAAGATCCGAAGACGATTCAAGAGATACTTAAAAATCAGTGCAATAATATAAATAATTGGCTTGGGGATAACAATCTTTATCTGAATTTGAATAAAGGGAAAACAGAATTTGTACTTTTTGGAACTCCTCAACGGTTATCGAAGACAGAAAAGATTGAGATTTCAATAAATATATCTGCTGTTCATGAATCATCCCAGTATACTTATTTAGGTGTCATTCTTGATCACCACTTGAATTTGCACAAACATTTAACTAAAGCGTTCAAGAAAGCTACATCGCGTTTAAAACTCATGCAAAGAGTCAGAGTCAATTTAACTCCCTACGTTGCCTTCTGCATTTACAATGTAATGATAAAATCGCAAATGACGCATTGTAGTTCGATATTACTTGGTCTATCTCGTCATTGGGTTGAGAAGTTAGAATGCGTTCAAAAGAAAGCAAAGATTATATGTGGAAGTCAAAAAGCTGAAGAATGGTCGACTATTGCCGACACTATTAAAAAGAATGCTATGATGATGGTTTTTAAGTCCATACATTACACTAAACCGGAACATTTTAAAGATTATTTCTCGAGACTAGCCCACAACTATTCAACTCGTGGAAACCATTCGATGTTGAATTTACCCCGCATGAAATCCGAAGCAGGGCGAAAAAGTTTTAGATTTCAGGGGGCACTCATTTTCAGGCATTAGCCTGAAAAACAATACCTTTTAATCTGACTGTTAAAAATGTCGAATTAGCTTATAAAAACTTATCATTAATTGAATTAGTTTTTTAACTTTTATCTTCATTAATCTATACTTAATTCTTATATATTTGTTTTTTGTATTACATAGTTTTTACATATATTTTTATTATTCGTTAATTCAACAGGTCCTTGATTGATACCAGTATTTAAATATGTATATATTTATAATTACTGAACAAGTTTAACCTGTATAAAGATTGAATAATAATAATAATAAAGTGCCTTCCCTGACCACTTCGCTGTTGACTAGGCAACGAATTTAGAGTCGCCAATGAGAGTTTGATAAAAGTTATGCATTTCTCGTCCCAATCCACTGTAAAGAAATGATGTCATCTTTAGGTGACCTGGACGAGATCGAAAACACAGCATTTACTAGACAGCCAGAAACGCACAACTGACTGCTAGAGGAAGTATGTCGCAAGCACGTTACCTTGCAGTCATCAAGACGATAACAGACTTACATTAATTAATGCGTTCGCATGCAGGTCTGAAGGTCTTCAAATTGTCAACAGGCTTCATTCAAAAAGTCTGTGCAGCAAGTCTGCAAATACCAAATTGCATCAGGCTTGATGCAACCCTTTCCTTGTTGCCGTAGTTTCAAAGCATTTTCTGGTAATTTTGTTCGCATTCTAGCGCTTATCTTAGTGCGATATCAGCTTTTTTCCCCTTTTGTCCTTTTGAGCTCTCTAATTTTGTTTCGCGTGCGTGACTTGACATAATTGGACATAAACAATTTATTATCAGTATTTAATGTCGCATGCAGCAAGTTTGCAAATATCAATGAATTCAAGTTGCATCGAGTCTGATGACAAACTTGATGGCAAACTTGCATCAAACCGGTATATGATCCACAACTTGCATTAAGCATATGGCGTTTCTGGTTGGTTGGTTCTGGGTTATGAAATAACCAAGGTTAAAAACTAAGGAAGAGAGCGTGGAGCCTGGACTCAACTCATTGTGCCGAGTGCAGCCGTCAGGCAGAAATAAGTCACAAGTTAATATAACGCATAAAAAGGAAAGTTCACCATCCCCGTCCTTAAAACAACTTTCGGGGTTGCTTTCCACCGAGTAACTCGGTGTGATAGGGTGCAAATGGGGGCCAGATCAATACTCGAAGTCGCTATATATGTCTCGTGACCTGAAGTAATTGCTGGGCTGGCAATTACGACCGACCAGCCGCTGCACCTAACCATCCACACGGTAAGATGTGTTACTTTATGTGTTAAAACGCTGGTTCCTTTTTGTTTAAAGTATTTTCAGTTCCGTCAACAACTTTTTTCCCCGTCAACAACCTTTTTCCCGTCAACAACTTTTTCTTCCTTTTTATGAAGTAAATCCTTTTAAAAGCAAATGCAGTTCCTAAACACGTTGCTGGAGAACAATATTTGAAAATTTTCACACTTTACCTTAGCCAAACACTGATCAACACTCAACTACTGTTCAATGTTTTGTGATCCCAATGCTCCTGATATTGACAAGGGTGCAGCAAATTCACGCTATGGAGGACATTTCTAAACTATGGATTGTCAAATATTTTTCCAGTCTTCAACTCAGGATGTATTTTAGTCTGCAGTATTGCACATTTTATGCAATATTGCTGGAAAAGTGTGCATGAAAGTGTACAGTGTTGAAATTTCAAAAGTTTGTCTTTAATCAACAAATTAAAAGCTAATAGAAAAAGATATTACTTTAAACATTCAAAGCAAACATATTATGTTGTATGGATTACAATTATATTACATTGTTAATTGTATGTTATAGCTGTACTAGCTTCTAGAGATGCGGAGCACCAACGAAGAGAATCTGAAAGTGCAAGTTATTTGACCCAGCTAACCAAGGGCAAGGGCAAGGAAGATAAACTCGTGTACTTCTTATTACAAATGTAGTAGATAGCAGTGAAAAGTAGAAATTGACCAACCTTTTTCTGATTTAAGTCGTTTGGAAAACACAAACTTTTATATATTCAGTATTTCTTTGATAAATTGGGATTCTTTAACAATATAATCATCAATTCTTGTCGATTTAGCAGTGTTAAAAATTGCTTAGAATGGTCTAGTAGAATAATCTATTATGACCTCTGCGACACTACTTAAAGGCGTTTTAGTGGCTGGTGAAAACGTAGACTGGCAAGGCCTATCTTATTAGTTTTCTCGGTTTGTTGTCATTAGCGGTCTGGTCAATGTGACTTGGCATACAGTTAACCGATTTCGAGGAGTTGGCATTTGTCGCGTGTTCTGTTGATCGGATTTCAAGACTTAATTGTTGTGAAGGTAGCCGTGATGACAACAAACGTGCTCTAATCCACTTATACGACCCTCATGTAATATCACACCCCACGTGTTAAAAATAGCATTTACTCGTACAAACATTGCGCGATTTATGTATAGATACTATTACACGAAGGCATAACCAGCGGGCAAAGTTTGTTTTTTTCCCGTTTTTACGATAGAAACTGGAGAAATTTTTGAAATTTATTACTTTGTTTATTATTTAACGTATTCAAACGAGCAAAAAAGGTTTAAAGATTTAGTTTAACCGTGGATTATTGTGTTTGATTATTGTTGTCGTGTCCGAGTATACTGTGGTTAAGAGATGTGCTTGGGGTACATGTAAAACTGACCTGCACAATCCTGAAAGGTTGATAAAGGATGGAAAAGTTATAAATTTTCATCTTTTTCCTTCCGAGAAACAATTCAAAGAACGTAGGGAACTGTGGATTCGTTCTTGTAACCGGGCAGATGACTTTAAATGTACGAAGGATTGCTACATATGCAGCTTGCATTTTGTGGAAGAGAACGGGCCGACCGACATGGCTCCAAATCCTGTTCCAGCTACAGCTAGTAGAGAAAATGTTTGTTATTCATGTGTATACTGTATGTCTATGTCATATTACTTTTTATTCAGTATTCAAAGTTCATTTCAAAATCTGCGCTATGGTAGGCTATTTACATGTATACATGACCTTAAGATGACCTAACGAGTACGACACATAATGTGCATTCGCACAATGTATAATATTTGGTGTTCTTTTAATAGATCAAGCGTCTTTCTAGAAAGAGAAAGTCACCAACAAAAAAGACTTTCCCATGGAAAAAGATTCAGAGCAGCTGCAGATATAGATCAGCCGCGGAAACTATGTTGCTTAATCTGCAACAGAACCAAATACAGTGTCTGACTTAACAGATACTAACAAGGAGACTGTTCCTTTATTGCCTTCGGTTGACAACACAAAAAATAGCCCTAAATCTGAACCGTCTGATGTGGATAAAGAGCAAAATAATGAAGTAAAAATACTTAAAAATAAGTATCATCCACAGCATTGGCTGTACTTGGTTCTGTTGATGAAATATGCAACATAGTTTCCGCGGCTGATCTATTTGCAGCTGTTCTGAATCTTTTTTCACGGGAAAGTCTTTTTGTTGGTGACTTTCTCTTTCTAGAAAGACACTTAATCTATTAAAAAACCCCAAATATTATACATTGTGCGAATGCAAATTATGTGTCGAACTCGTTAGGTCATCTTAAGGTCATGTATACATATAAACAGCCTACCATGGCGCAGGTCTTCAAATAAACTTTAAATTACTGAATAAAAAGTAATATGTAGACATACAGTATACACATAACTAACAAACCTTTTCTCTACTAGCTCTAGCTTGAACAGGATTTGGATCTATGTCGGTCGGCCCGTTCTCTCCCACAAAATGCAAGCTGAAAATGTAGCTATGCTTCGTACATTTAAAGTCATCTGCCCGGTTACAAGAACGAATCCACAATTCCCTACGTTCTTTGAATTTTTTCTCGGAAGGAAAAAGATGAAAATTTATAACTTTTCCATCCTTTATCAACCTTTCAGGATAGCGCGAGTCAGTTTTACATATACCCCAAGCACATCTCTTAACCACAGTATACTCGGACACGACAACAATAAACAAACACAATAATCCACACATTTTAAACCTTTTTTGCTCGTTTGAATACGTTAAATAATAAAAAAGTAATAAATTTCAACAATTTCTCCAGTTTCTATCGTAAAAACCGGAAAAAACCAAACTTTGCTCGCTAGTTATGCCTTCGTGTAATAGTATCTATACATGAATCGCGCAATGTTTGTCCGAGTAAATGCTATTTTTAACACGTGGGGTATCATATCACATGAGGGTGGTATAAGTGGATTAAAACCTTTAATTCCTCATTATAGAATTCACGACATTTTAATAAGCTTTCCGGCCGTTTGTAATTGTATTTATGGCAACCACCCATCTCAAGTACGTATATATGCGTACGCAGATACTGATCGCTTGCTTTAGGCTTTGTTGAATGGTCGTTTTCATTGCTGTCAAATTTTACCATGAATTTTATTCACATACCAATATTTATCCAAATTGTCCATAACTATCCCCTAATCCTTTTTCGATTATAATTTCATGCCACGCAATTGACAATCTGATTCGTTGCTCTTATTTCGTGACTGTATTATTGCGTGATGAGTACATTGATTAAAAATAAGATGTGTAGAAATTTGAAGCAAGCGGATTAAATTCTTCGTTTTCCAATGAATGCCTCGATATACTCCGAAAAACATATGCAAGCAGTCCACGCCTAGCTACGTGAACCCAACAATTGGAACGATATAAAATATGGCAGTCAAGCCTGTCGTCATACGTAAATAATGAAACTGGTCACATACATGCAACCATCAATACAGCAATGTTTATATACCAACTTTTAAAATAAGAAAAGTATAAAAGGGTCTATCTATGAAAATTTAGCAAGTTGTGTTGGAGAGCAGATAATTTTCCAACTACATGTTTATGATCCGTGACAATCATTTTGTTTTAAACTGATAAATGATATCGGCAAATCGATATCTCATAACATCATTTCAGTGAGTAAGCCCGGCTATAGTAACGTTTCATAGAACGTCTTGTTCAGAAAAAAGTATTAAAATAGTAAACATTACAACAACAAAGGAAATCCCAGGAGCAACATAGTGAATTTAGTAAAGTGGCAAAATTTAATGGCAATATGCTAAAAAAAGTTTCAGAAATATACCCTCGCAAAATTTGCAGATTTTCTATATAATTTTATTACGCGAATTTTTTGACCCGAAAACGGGTTCGCATTACTAATTACTGCGATTAAAGTCAAGCTGCAAGCTGGCTCACGATTCAAGACACAATTCATGATCCTCACGCAGGACTGTATTTTTTCGAAGATATATTTTGTAGTGTATACACAGTGCGCGTCCTTTTACAATCATATATGCGCGTCTCAGCAATTGATTTACATTTATGTAACAAACATTTCGCTTCAACTCACACTTGATCTTTGCGCGACTCATACAACCCATAACTCCTAACTACAATACTAGAACAAACCCAAATTTGTACTTAGCCTTAGGACACATACATGTTCTGTTCTACAAATTTCACTCTATGCGTACGTAGGCTACATTTTGTGGTCCATAATTGGCTTTTGGTACACTTTGGAATCTGCGTCACGTTCGAATGTGGGACGCAAATTTCAATTATGTCCTACGACGTTTTCGTTGTTCTAATAAGATTATACTTTGATGATGTTTATTACCGGTGGCGTACATTGTTTTACAGCTGAACAACTAATGATTTCAAAGCAAACAAAATGGCGGAAAATTATTCAACAAACTGAACTGTTCAAGATGAATTAAGGCAAAAACTCAAAAGAGCTGGAGAAATACTAGCAGAAATACTTCAATTCCCTCGGTTCTCTTCGCACTTTAGAGAGACGGACTTGATCGAAGTGATCGAAGTCTAGGGACCGTTCATTATTTATACTTCAGGGGGGCACCGAAGAGAAATTAAAAAAACTATATATAAAAAAATTACCCAACCGCTTTGGGTGTTCAAATTTTTTCTACCCAACCTCTAATAGAAATCCAAGATTTTAAAGCTGCCTTTGTAAACTTAACTCGAAATGAATGTTTCATTTGTTTTTGTCATTATTGCGTTTTTCATGTATATGTTATTAACTGCGTTCGATTATTAGCTATTGTTATTCATTGTAGTATGTTCTCGTATTCTCATTGGTTTTTTTTTTCACCCAACCTTTTAGAGGTCTCAAAAATCAGTTACCCACCCAATTTCTCTTCGGTGCCCCCCTGAGGTATAAATAATGAACGGTCTCCTAGTGAAATACAAACAGCTCCAAAATTGTTGACATTGAAAGTTATCTTCTGCAAAAGCTTAAACATTTGAGGTGGGTGTGTAACTAATTTTGCCATGGTAATAATAAACAAATAATCATGCGATGTTGCTCGTACGATATTGGATTAATAGTACTCGTGATGTTTGGAAATTTTGCCAAATTGGACTCGCCCCAAATCTAATCCTGTCCACTAATATTTATGTCTTAAATTTCAAGCACGCAAATGATCATGGGCCCAAAACAAGGAAAGATTGGTCTGTTGCAATTATAGGATCGGACACACATACAATTACCGCGTATTATGCTCCGGATATTCTGATTGAGTTCGTGAAAAAAATATCATGGAAAAATTATTGTCATCAGTTAGTTACTACAGTAGGGTACTATATTTTCAGGTTTATCATTTATCTAAACAACAGTTTTCAATCTTTTCAACAGTTTTGAGTGGCTTAGAGCTGTCGGTGAAATCGTTATATCCACTGCATGGGTGGCTGCCAAAATGTGGGATTGAAAACCAAAATATACAACACTTCAATTTGACGTAATTTCGTGGTATATTGAAAAGCTTGCAACGTAACACGGTACGATGTCACACTAATTTGCGATGCCAAATTTGCAACCTTTAGAAAGCTGAAAAAAAACCCTGTTGGAAGTAAGGTTGGGCGATATTTCGATATTTTGATTAATCGTGATATTTCCAATCGCTATTATCGCATCGAAGCTAAAAACTTGAGTGACGATTTATCGAAATTATCGTCATGTTCGATGACTATCGTGATATTGCTTGGAAATATGTATATAACTTGCAGAATCCTAAAAAAGAAGAAAGTATCTTTGCATTCCAGCAACAAATATACTCGAAATAAGTGTATTAACAAGGCAAATTGTAAATGCTTTTTGTAGTGGTTGTACTGCATGTTCATAATTTCGTTTTCCTTCAACAAAACATAGTATAAAATTGAACAGTACACATTATATTACAACAGTTATGAACAGTAAAGATTAGAGAAGGAAAAGCCTTTATATTACTTTAATCTGTTGTTGATGTCTTTAATATAAGATTATATACAAGTTTATACATGCTTTGATATTAATTGCACTTGAAAACAATGGTCATTTTTTTCTATTTCATTAATCGCGATATTATCGATTCATATCGATTAATATCGTGTAAATTTCTAGCTACATGTCAATTACAATCAGAAGTGAATGAAAAATTGAAGAAGTGATATTTATGGTTGCATAAAACTACAAATCCTATCAGCCCCAGCAAGTCAATACGTTTCAGCCATTCTGATGATTGTTTACTCTTATGAGCTTACCAAAGAGACAATACCAAAGCATTTACTTTAAACTTTAATACAGCCACATTCTATGTAAGGAACCCCCTTGACTTTATTATGTCAACAAACATAATTGCAATGCACTAACGAACTTAAATCCAAGGGCAAGTGCTCGTTTCCTGTTCCACTTATCAATACGTGATCAGCTTAACGATAAAAGCCCAGCCAGGCATAGAGCCACATCAGTCTTACGAAGTCTACGTATACCGCATCAGCAGTTTCAAATCCACAAAAAGTTCGTGAAGAAACTCTCAGCAGAATTGAAAGGAACTCCAAATTAGTCTAAGTCAATACGTTTTTTCGATACTAAGAGGTAAGTAATCAATAAATAAGATTGCCTTCAAATTTTGAATGTTTCGTTATGTGGACAAAAATGAGGGATAAGCTAGGGCAGGTCATCGCCAGCGACATAAGGACAAGCTAAAACGATAGCAAAAACCCCCCAAAAAATGCAGTGACGTTTGCGACATAAGCTTTGGTTCAGCACAAGCACAAGCACAAGAAACATGGATTAAGCTGTGGTAGGACAAAAGCATGATCAAAAGGATTTTTTTCTGTTTCGTCTTCGTAAACCTCAGAGAAAAGTTAGCCTTTGGCATGTATAGTTTGATGCTTACGTTGCTTACTTACTGAAAACCAGCCTCAAACGAAAATGTCAAATGAATTTGGACTGGAATCAGAAATGCCCTAAAAAGACTCAAGTCCTTCATTAACGTAGCTGCTATATAAGGCAAACATGCCAGTTTACGATCAGGCTGTTTGAACTGGAGTTAAAGCCAACGTTCCATTTATTTAGACACTTTTTTGGTTCTTCATTTGCGACAGGTGGCCTATATGGGAAGCCGCACCCCTACCGGGCATTTAGGCGCTTGAGCTGAAACACGTACCCTGTTATTCAGCGGCAAAATGTAATACCTATATCGGTATAGGTATATATAAAATATACTGTAAAAAGGTAATTAAAAAAATCAATGGATAAGTTGAAGACAAAATCGTTTTTCGTGGTTATACTTATAGGCGGATAAGTTTTCTAGGACAGGTTTTATGGCAAATAGAAACATAAAATTAGTCTTGCGCAATTTTGCGCAGCATTTTCTTGGGACCCTACATCGGAGAAACGGACTTGAACCAAGTCTAGGGGAAAATTTGCCATGACCCGAGCTTTGAAACAATTTGAAGTTTGTGGATAAAGCTAATCAATGTTTCAAGCGCTCGCCACACGCCACCCGCGCCCTAATGTGTAACCAAGGCAACCGGCACAACAAATAAATAATAATGGCACATTAACTAATCCGACAAACGATCTAGAGGCTCAACATTCTAAAAATTCTCCGGTAATGTAAAGACATTATAATTTCCCTTATATTTCCAACCATTAAGACAATTTGCGCCGGAAATTAAAGTATTCCTCGGAGCTTGTAACCATAACAATACGTCAACAATGATAAACAAAAGGCGCGTTCTGATTGTTCATTGTGCAACTATAACCTTGCAGTACAATGTGGTATTACTACTGAATATACATCGTGCACTTTTTTATTTAGACATTACAAATGGATATTCGATTTTTGCGCAAGATGTCTTACTTTCTAATGATGGCAACGATTTTGAGTACAGAATTTGTAGTTGATACAGGTACTTTAATTATCGAGTTTAATTCGCTCCTACATGTGTATTTCATTTTTAATTAGTTTTACAACCGTGTAAAATTGCGCTAAAATATGAACACAAGTGCTTAAAAAAGGAAGTAGTACGTATAGTATGATACCTAATCATGGTAAATTTCTGAATAGAGTTGCTCAGAGAGTGGATGTGCCATTTGCCATTGTAAGTTACCATTAGAAATTAAGTCCATCCAATGTCAGTCGATTTTTTATATTGCGTTCATTCATTGCTACAGTGGTTACAATCTTGCAGTTAAACACATTCGCAATTAAAAAAATTACAAATAGCCTAGAGTTTATTTTGAAAATGTGTAATTTAAACACATCGAATAAAGCTAAATTCAAACGGCACGCCTCATTGTGTAATGTTTCAATTTCATTTGAAGCGATCAACATTGGTATGTTGAAAAAAGCCTTAGGTTTAATATTATTTCTGAACTTTGCATCTAAAATTACTACATTTTACTCTACTTTAGGAATTCTGATTTAGTATTACCAATTTCAGAGTTCTTTGTCCATAATTTAGTTCCTACTGCCTACTTCCAATAGAAATTTAACATTTTACAATTTATCACCGCACATTTTGCTTTTATCAATGCACAAATTCGTTATAACTGCACACTAATATTAGGTGTGGCATATACAACAAATACTGCATGCAATTTTGCAAATCGAGTTCGGATTTCATTATTCATTGCATATTAGGCAGAAATTAGAGAAAAAACAAAAACTAGATTCACATCAATCTTACACGGGAGAGAACAACGCAAAATTCGTTTTTCCAGCGTGATTTGAGCTCGTTTTCAGCGTGATTAGACCACCACTCTACTGATTGAGCTACCGAATTGGTAGAGACTCTATCCATGCGATTCAGTTAGCCATTTTCGTGACGACTTAACGCTTGCGGAGTGTTTCAATTCTATTTCAGAACCGTCCTCAGAGAAAAGAAAAATACGAGATACATTTCATGAATCGACTTTTCATAGCTCTAAGAATAGCTTTGAAATAGTGTTGAGTATCCTCAAGCTTAGCATGAATATATAGACGGTCAATAATGAAATTAAAAAGCCAAGATAACATTATTTTACCACAAACCGTGATCTACATAAAGAAAATATGAGGAGGACGTGGAAGGTAATTAATGAAGTTAGTTCAAAGCATTTGAGTAAAACCAAAAAATTATCGGAAATTATATAGGACGGGGGAACATGTTATCACCTCACCTACCGAAATAGCAAAAGCATTCAGCAAGTTTTTCCCAATTTTTGTTGGTATACACTCGAGACGATGAATTTTTTGTTGTTCGGCTGTGTCAGAATATGAATCTAGTTTTTTATACCAGAAGATGCAAATTCGAATCCCGCTCGAGATCGACAACAAGTTTTTGGTTGTTCTCTCCAGTGTTAGATAAATGTGCATGAATCCTAATTAATATTTCTGAAAGTTGTTGTCTCACCAACTTAGTCATCACTGTCATTGGTAGTACACCATCAAGGGTTATCGCTAACCCTAGGTCGAAAGTTAACGCCCCGTTTTAGTCTTTGACTTTGTTCTTTTACAGGAACTAAAACTACTAATCAATCTAGACAAGATTTGGGATTAAAAGTAGACACGAACGATGTTTTCATGACAATAGCATTATAGCTAGCTAAGATAAATTCTTGTCAGTAAATGGTTATAACACAACAAGCGTTGCTTTATTTGTTGCTTGAAGGTGGCGATAAGGGAGTATAGTATAGTATAGTCGTTAAAGAGTAATTATTTTGAAGTAATAATCAACCATGTAATAATCAAAATCTGTATTGTGCATAATTTTCAGCTCCATTCAATGGCAATACAACGAAATCCACAGCGAAACCCGTTGTTTTTGTCATTGGCGCGGGCGGAATGGTCGGCAAAATGGCTGTTACAGCCTTATCGCGGATGCATGGTAAAACAATGGATATACGTGCTGGTGTACGGGATCCTGCAAAGGCGGAGAGATTGAAATTACTTACTGGAGTCACCGTCGTTCAAGCAGAACTAGGAGCGAGAAAGAAACTAGCAAAACTCTTCGAAGACGTCAACGCAGTTTACATCATAAGTTCGGATTATGCCGTTCGAGATCGAGCTCGGCTTACCAAGGACACAGCCGTGGCAGCCAAGGAGGCAGGCGTGGGACACATATTGGTGTATAGCCTTGTAGCATCCGTGCAGCCCGACACGATGTTTGGAAAGCAATACAACGAAACAGAAGCGGCTGTGGGACGTCTTGGTGTTCCACATACTATTCTGCGCTTTCCCACGTTGGTAGAAAACCTTCTGGCTCATCGACAGTCGATCAAAACAAACTCCACAATTTATTGGCCAGCAAACCCCACGATGCCATTCACACCAGTCGTTACAAGAGATGCGTCGATCGCGGCAGCCTTCATTCTAGCCTCGCCAAGGAAACACGAGGGAAAAACGTACACCGTCGTGAGCGATCGCGTCTCCTACAACGACATAGTGAAAGCGTTTACAAAAGCGCTTGGCCGACCTGTTGGCTACGTTCGCATATCCTACGAAGACGCAAAAGCGTTTCTTCAGAAACACGGATTCTCGGAAACAAGAGCGGAAGCGATCATGGAAATGTACCATCTCGTTGACGCGGGTAGCTGCGTTACAGATCAAAAAGATCTCCAAGATTTCACGGAAATAACCGGTGAAAAACCAACTGATGTCAAAACCTGGCTGAAGCAACGTGCGTTCCTATTCAACTAATTTGGAAAACACACGTAATGACTTCTAAAATATATGATGATTAATTCTTTTGTTAAATAATTTGAATATTATTATCATAGCATATAGAAAGTATAAATATATAATAATTATTCAACTATTTTGGAAAACATACGTAATAACTTCTAAAATATATGATGACTAATTCCTTTGTTAAATAATTTAAATAATATAATATAATGATACAATGAAGAAGGTATAAATATATAATAATTATTCAACAAATTTGGAAAACATACGTAATGACTTCTAAAATATACAGTGATTAATTCCTTTGTTGAATAGTTTGAATAACATATAATCATACCATATAGAAAGCTTAAGTTCATAAAAAGTGGACCCTTTGGCTTTAAAGCAGCGGTGATTCCATTTATACCCAATATTGGACCATTTTCCCGACAAACTTTTGAAATCGAAAAATTTATATTACAGTTGGAAAGAGCACCCTTAATTTAGTAAAATTGTGAAGTTTGGTTGCAATATATAATAAAATGTGGAAAATATAGACCAAAAAAGCTTGCCACATTGTATTTTCGTACGTAATACAAAAGTATACAAAATTTGCAAGTTTACTGGATTATATTTTTTACATTTTAAAATATTTCGCTTCCAAACTTCACAACAGTTTATGAAATTTGATGCTCTTTCCAGCTCTGTTAATACATTTGCCAAAGTCAAACGTTTGTCTTAAAGGGACATGATCTCTGAATTCAAATACATGATAGGGAAAAACACAAGTTCTTGCATGTACACTGAGAAATCAATAATATTAATAACGTCCTAAAATTCAAAAATCATTTTTGAATTCGATGCCATTTACAGCTGTTAAATTAACCATAGACAATCCAGAAGACAATGCCTTTGACATGAAGTATATGGCCGCACTCTACAGGGTGGTAGAAAAAAGACTCTCTGAAGTATCCGCAATTCGAATTAGCTGCAACCTGTTGTGCTAATGTTATTTTACAACTCGGAATAGTTCAAACGAAAAACACAAGGTTTTGTACACATGAAAAACCAACGATAACCGTCCTAAAATTTCCAAGTGTGTATAAGACCTTGTGTCGTTTTACAATTTATTAGTTCGAAGCATTGGCAGAGCTGTCAAAAATAGATTGTGGTCAATTTGAATTGTGGCTACTTCAAAAGGTCTACTTTTTTATACACTCTTTAATCTTTATTGTATTAATGTGAGTGTTTCAAATGAATGTTTCACAAAAAAAAAAGGTCTTGTAAACATGACATGGAAATCTTATGGCGTCATTACTGATTTCCCACATGTGCACAATAATGTATGTTTTGGGCGTCGTTCACTTGAAAGATTCAGAGGGTCAACTTTTTATACACATTGTACACCAGCTAGTCTAGAATTTGCAATTGCCGCCATCTTGGTTGTGATTTTTCAAATAAAACATTCGCACGAACATTGATTCTAATCAGGCAATTTACTTAGAAACGTAAATGATACGGTGGGCTGTGTAAGCAGTGAAAAACAAAGCGGAAATCTGTGATAACAACTAAGTGAACTTTGTAATGTTTACCAAGATAGCGCCAAATATTTTGATTTCATAGGTAAACGAAAAATATATGCAATGCTTTGGCATTGATCTCAGGCTCACTTCAATTTAGTGGAAAATTACAATGGATTTACAAAGTTGATTTCAATTCGCAATATGATCAGATTTACATAATATTTTTTTGGGCATCTGATTGGGTATAGACCTCATTTCCAATGCAGTGTGTCCAGTGTATCCTCTTAGGGTTTACTTATAGGTTATAATTGCAGGGTGTAGGCAAAACGTGGCCCTACCCGTCCTGTCACTGCTTTGACAGAAAAAAGGTTACAAAACTCCTTCTCCGGTCCTAATTTCTACTTAACAATTAGTCGCCGAAGGCGAGGTGATTACAAGCCTATATTCACTGAGCCGAAGGCGAAGTGAATATATGCTGGTAATCACCGAGCCTGAGGCGACTAATTGTTTTAGTATAAATTTCCAGGTGTTTACAAATAATAATCAAGAAACTTTAAAAAAATTCATTTTAAATATGTTACTGTATAAAAAAACAGCAAATGCAAAAAGCTATAGTCACTGGCCAGTGACTATAACTTCAGAGGCAGTGAATCTTGACCAATCAGAATGTAGGAAAATCAATAGTTACCTGGAAATTTATATTAAAACTAGATAATTCAAGCTAGCAACATGTATTATTATAAAAAGCTTACGCAATCTCAATTTTGACTGGTTGATAGCCTACAGACAATTCTCAATGTCACGCCACCTGCAACGACATTGAAAATTGTCTGCACTCTGCAGGGACCGTAATGGCGTCTTCGTCGAGATTCGCAACTATTTCTGAATTGTATAATAAAACAATTATTGAATTCGCCTTTCGCATGCTATCAAGATTTATCCAGACCTCGGTCAAAGTTATCTGCCTCAGCTTCGCTTCGGCAGATAACTTTGACCTCGGTCTGGATAAATCTTGATATCACGCTCAGTCTCATCCAATAATTGTTAAATATTAAATACATGCTGTACTGCTATGATTCACGATCCTTAGCAGCTATTTCACAGTTGTTAATTTGTGGAGGGGGGCAGGGAGGGAACTCGGGGGAATAAGGGCAGGAAGTGGGCGAGAAGCGGGAGGACAGGGAGCGGCATGCGGAAGTTGTCAGGGCAGAGGGTTGGGAAAAAAGTTAGGAACGTTTTTTAGTCCCTTTTTTAAACAAACAATCAAAAATCCGAACCACTATTCGCCATTTTAACTGGAATCAAACTCTATCGACAAAAATACATTTTATACATAAAAAATCCTGAGAAAATCCACTGGCATTTTTTGCCTTGCGATTTCCAACCTCGTACCCAGGCGCCGGGCGTAGGTAAAGAGCCTGGGTACGAGGTTGTGCGATTTCCTGGCCAACGAAGCCAGCTTGTAACAATTCAACCCGCCCGCCCGCCAACTGCAATATGCAAATTCAATATGGCGACTCGTTCAGGAGTGTTCTTCACGTACGTTTACAGCAGTATGCTGGGATTTTTGTGGGTTTCGCCGCAATTTCAGCACACTTTGCAAATGAGGGAGGATCCTTTGGAAGTGCTGTTAACGTCGTACAAGAATACTCGAGAAATCGTACCGGAAAATCGTGGATTTGATCATCATCGTCACGTGAGGGATTGTCAGCCTATTGTGTACGGAAACACGACATTCGAAATGTTCTCTGATGTTAACAAGACGAAGTATCAGGCCGCTCCTATTCAGTTTAAATCGTTCTTTAAAAAAGTTGTCACAAAGAAGAGGGATGGTTTCGTTAATGGACACATTGTTACAATTTCAAATCCATTCGAAAGCCTGTCTGTTTTGGAGCCCCAAAAACAAGGGGGGTGTAAGGATAAGTCGCGATCAACTGTTGCTGAAACGTCAAAGCAGATGAACTGCCGGCTAGCTGTGAACGCTGGTTTTTTCAACACCCATACCGGCAGTTGCTTGGGGAATGTTGTCAGCAATGGTAAACTTGTTCGAGATGCAAAAGGCATCCAGAATGCTAATTTTGGAATACTCAAAAATGGTTCCTTTGTCGTTGGGTATTTGTCGGAACATGATGTAACCCCGGGGGATGGTACCTCAAAGTTCCGCCAACTTGTTACGGGTGTTATTTGGCTCTTGAGGAACGGTAGTTTGTATGTTAAACAGAGCATCGAGGCGGAATGCCGAGATACAGAGGAAACAGGCACACTGAAAAAGTTTGCAGAGGTTTTGTCGGGCCGGACTGCGGTGGGTCACGATAAGAATGGTCGAGTCATGATTGTGCAGGTTGATGGAAAGACAAATCACAAAGGGTGAGCTGTTTTATAAGACTTCATTGTCTTCTTGGCAAAATTGGGTGGTATATGTACAACCAGTGTTTAGTTTAGGCAATATTGGTTTTGATGCTATACCAACATACCCCTATTAGCAGTATGACATGAGATATACCAGTATCATGATCAATGTTGTGTTAAGAGTTTGGATAATTTCTGGTAAGGGGTTTTTTTATGGCCTTTTCAAATGACCTCCAGTTCTGATGGAAAATGCAAATTTTCCTGACTGATCCTCCAGAATTAACCTGCCATTGATGACCATAAGGTGCTAGAATAATTTGTGCTCTTCTTTAGAATCAACCTTTATGACTTTGGCAAGCTCTTAAAGTCGTATGGTTTGGTGAATGCGATCAATCTTGACGGGGGTGGCTCAGCTACATTTGTGGAGAATGGCACGCTTGTTAACTATCCATCTGATCAGTGGTTAGTGTTAATTGAAAGACATCACATGTAAAATTACCCTCCCCCTCCCTCTTGTACTTATATTAAGTAAAATTATCATGATACATTCATAACAAAAAAGGGATTAGCAACACAATGCATGCTATGTACATTACTGTATTTCTGTCAAGGTACATTACCAGGTGGTTCTTCTGTCACACATGTAACCTGGCAGCTCCATTGGTTTTCATGGTGTTTGAATACCAAAATGAATGGCAATGTCGTGTGTGTGACAGGAGAATCACCTTACCAGTTGGATAAACCCAATGACTTCTAGCACTTTCCCTCCCTTGTGAACATGACTACAATTATGCAAAGTAAAATATGAATTGAAGTGTATACAACTAAATACTAGATTAATCATAATGTAAGTACAGAACTATTGTAGGCTTCAATGTTATCACCTTGAGGTACTCTATATGTAAGAACACATCAGTCTGTGTCCAATGTGGAAGACTTTAAGGATGTTGATCTGCCACTTTGTTCAGATAGCCTTATATTTCAACCTACTAAACTGCAGTGTACCCCAACTTTTTGTATGAGGAAGAGAGTGCTACAATATATCAGTGTGCATAAAGGCCGGTCTCCACTCAGGATAGTTTTCCTACAGATAGGAATGGATAAGAATGTTTCCTTTGTCATCATGACATTAGTTTCACTCTGGTTTACCAAAAAAAATTTCCTGTCCATTCCTATCTGTTAGAAATTGTAAGTGGAAACCAGCCTTAAATGGATTTAAGTAATTCCAAAATGAACATCCTGTGGCAATCTTTTCCAGCTAGTGCTTAAATATTTAAAAATGCTCAAAATGTAGTTAGTAAATACCATGTCCTAATTTGCGCATGCAGTCCAAATTAAAGTGTCCTTGTACATATTGTATGCTATTCCACGGCAATTTTAGTCAATATCATGCAGTTTACAAATTTTATTGTATTTGTAGTCAAGGTTATCTGTGTGCACGGGAGGTGAGCACTATTCTGTGTGTTCATGACAAGATGTGTACTCCCTCTGACTGTAATGGACATGGTCATTGTAGCAGTGATGGTCAATGTGTATGTCAAGCACCATGGGGTGGTCCCTCTTGTTCTCAAAAAGAAGTGCAAAATGTTGATGTCAAGTTTTGCAATATGTGTATGTATCAGGTTAACAATTTATAGGTGCCTGCATGGATTGTGGTTTGAACCTGCGCATGAAAAAACCGAATTTATGCTGACTTTACCTGCAAGGACAAAGTAAACAGTATGACAGTATGTTGACTGACAATGTTGTTATAAACTTATTCAAACAAGTCTGATAATTATCAACAAGTTTTTACAAGTTATTCACAGTTTGTTGCAAACGTATTGGGAACTTATAACAAACCATGCAAATACAAGTGATGAGATTTTGCATGGTTGTGTAGTTTTGGCCAAAACTAGAATTATCTATGAGGGAGAATTTAGCCCTGAATTCAGTGTATATAAGTACTGTTGACAACCATACATAGAATATACCAAACATATGTTATTAAAACCTAATTTTGTGGAAACATCATGTAAGTTTATTATTGCAAAGATTTCAATCTATAAACTCAAATCTTCGTCAGTGTATTCAGTGGTAATAATGCATTATTTTTTGCACGAATAAGATCCGAGCTTCCGGATCGAAATTACAAGGAACTTATATCATTTTATATACTCAGTAAGGTTTAAATCAGTATCTTACATTTAAGCCATTTTGCATTATTTAGCAATAGTTGGGAATTGTTCAACACTTTCACGAAATAAAACAACTAGGGAAGTAATAAAAAGGTAGATGTCAATTTTGAAATATTTAGCATTTATATACTTAACAATACCTTAGAAGCTCTATTAGAAGCTTGCTCTTTTTAGGTCCTTTTAAAGGGGGGGGGGGGATTATTGGAGAGGCTAATTTGAGAAGGGTCGTATTTAGTTACCATAAACACTGTAATTAATATTTATGTGCAACACAAGTAATGTATAATTATAATCAATTACCTTTGTTACCGGTCTGTGGCAAATGTTTAATACACCCATTGTTCGTTTTGTACCTATTTTGTTCAACTCTAGTCACTGTAGTCCATATAGTTAACAGTCAATAGTCTTCAAAAAGGTATCCACCGAATAGGATAGAAATTCAGACATAAAAACGACGTCTAAGATGAAAAAAGTAGTGTAATACACAACTTCATGTTGCCAACTGATGTCAGTCGCGCCGCGAAGAATTACAAATTGCTGCTTCAATATCGACATTTTATGCATTAAATAACGTACGTATTTCACTTAAATCGATATGGGTGTAACTTTGAAGATCTTTTCCCCCGATAAGCTTAATAAACCATGTATTAATTGTGGTAGAGTCGAAAAATATTGTTATAAGTAGACACAAGTGTTACAGGTTCACTTTGTCGTTCATGTTTCTTTGTCGATTTCAGAATTCGTAAAATTGACCAATCACAGCGAAGCACAAAAGTTCTAAACATTTGCCGCAGACCAATTGTTATTACGGAATTACAATGGAAAACAAACTGCTCCCAAATATGAAATTTATTTTCAAAAACAATCGATCAGCAAATTTAAAAAAAAAGACTTCTATTGATTCTATGGGGGATTTACTTGAGGGGGGGGGGCTAAATAGAGAGAATATGGAATTAAAAATTACTGGAATGGTGTCAACTGATTTGAAGTGCCTAGTTCTGTAAGATTCCTAGATAGTAAATTGTATTTTTACATAGATGTGTTCCGTCACGATAGCTAGCACATTATTTTATTCATCAACAGGGAAGCATTATCACTCAATATATTTGATATATTTAAATTACATAACCTTTTATTTTTAGATTTTTGATCAAGAACTATGCATGGATGGATGCTCTTCTTGTGATTAGTATATTAGTCAACTTTATACTATTGTGTGTCACATTCTGTGGAAGATCTTCAGACAGAATTATTGTTCCTCGAAGACCAGGCAAGTCACGCCGAAACATGGGCGAGGATCAATTGAACTTACTGAATGGCAACAATGATGACGATGATGAGATATGATTAAAGTTAATTCATTTAATGTTCTTATACTGGGAGAGACACCCACCATATCGATACTGTAGGTCAGCTAGCAATTGTAGTGTGTTAATACATGTTTATTTCAAAATATGTGTCAATAGTGCAGCTAAAAGCACACAAAACCATAGGATCTATCACCACCAAAAGAGACAATAATTATAATAAATGTTCATTACTATCTAGTCATGATTGCATTTTACATGTACCAGATCACATTTTCTTATCCAAGAACTTATGATGATCTGAATAAAGATACATACACCAGAGGTGCTAGCTATAAATTTGATTGTTTAAATGTATATATTGGTGTAAAATTTAGTTCTAAGTTACTATAATATTTAGCCCACCACAGAGAACAGATGATTATTTAATGTTAATCTAAAAAGTAAATTTGCTGTTTAATAGAAAGTATATGTAACATTGTATGTTGATAGAAAATTGAAAAAAATATGGTTTTATGACTGAGTGATGACTTTATTGAGATTCCAGATATTCCCAGAACTTTGGTAATTTTGCTCTATGTGCCACCAAGTGTTAATATTTAAATATTTAAATACATGCATGTTGAGTTGATTACAAAGAAAATACAAGTACTGTATTGGTACATCACATGGTATATCTCTTTATCTACTTTAATCAAAATCATTCTCACTCAAAGGTAACATATTTTTGAATATTTAAAGCTGCCCATTTCATTTTTTCTTCATATCATGTCAATCAACAACTTCCATTTTAAATTCACTCTGAAAGTATTCTATCATTGCGCCGACCATTTGTTGTTTGTACACTTGATCTGTTGCAATTAATGCGGCCAATGCAGCCAAGTCCAACATGTTGATGTCTCCCAGAGCTGCTGTGATAGAGCGATACAATTTCTCCCTTTCGATTGGAGTCAACTCTTGTAACACTGAGTACACTGGCCTGAATGTACCACTGGTTGAATATGCACCAATTAGTCCACCTTTGCAGACAAAATTTGGTGTAAGTGCAAACTATGGAGCAGAGCCTGGGTGCAAGATTATGAATGGCAAATGTCAAACTGCCAATTTGAAGTTTTCTTGCAAAAACACCCAATACGCTGTGACAATTTCGAACTTGTGCCTATGAGAATGTGCCTTGTTAAATACAAGGAACTTATTACAAGGCTGTTTTCTTGGAACTGAGGTTTACTACTTTCGTTTATGTTTTATGCTGATAAAATAGTTTTATACGGCAACAAGTTTTTACAACCAACAAGCAGTTTTAGGTCGGTTAGCAATAATAAACATTTAACACAAGCTAAAGCTACAGACAAAACAAAGAAAATGTAAGCATATAAAGAACAGGCACGAGACTAAGCAAATTCAAACGAATTCTTACTGCTTTGTCCAATTCGTAAACCTCTGAGGAGAAGTTATCCTTTGTTTTCCAAGAAATATTCAAATTTTTCTTGTACAAGTCGATGTACGAAACGCCTCAAATGTTGCTTCTTCCCCAAATATATATTTTGTCAAGCCAAAAATATACTTACCAAGGGTAGCGCCAACTGCAATGCCAATAGATCCTCCCAACAGGCCCCCAACTGTCGCTCCCGTTCCAGCAATTACACCGCCCTTCAGACTCTGTTTCACGGACACTTGCAGATTATCATCCTTCGCTATCTTTGCCAAAACATCGACCAAATCGTCCGGAGAAATACGAACGGCTCCCGCCATGATTATTAATTCAATTATTAAAATTTAATATTAGATGCTAAAAGCAATTTAGACAAACAACACGATACCCGTCGAAAATGAAAGTGAATGAAACTTATTCGAAAAACACAATAAGTTGGGAAGTGTGTACTAAAATGGTTACAAAGAACGCCTGCGAAGAGACCGTGGTTGGGGGTTTTCCCAGAATCGTTTCCATGCACCAAAAGCACATGACGTCATTTCGTGCCAGTTAATATTTCACTAATCTTATGGTTTCTCGTTGGTTTCCCTTTGTAATATAAATTTCATCGCTTCATATCACTTCACACGCTAAAGGTGCTGCGAAACCTAAGGATTATGGAGTGGAGAAAATGACGTCAAGTTAGTTTGGTAGATGGAATAAAATTGAAACAACTAGGAGCAGACTAGGAGTACTTGACCTTTGTTACATTCCGTGTTACGTATCACCATATCACTGAGCTTGCTATTTATATTCTCAGAACTGCAATTCTTCTATCACATTCTCCATTCCCCCGACGTTCGATTTAACCTAATTGATACACAATAACTTTACGAGAAAAATGGTTTCCTTCGGCCTTCGTAAATTAACATGGGAAGCCTTCCTGCTTCCCTAATATTACTTCCCTAATATTACTAGTTTATGATATAAAAGTACAGGTAGTTGAATGTCCGATAAACCGTCAACAAAATGATATTCAACGTGAAACACGAACTTCGGTAAAGATATGTGCAGTACAGTCCGTGATCTTTTGCTTACATTTTGTTTTAGTTTCCCATACTTATAAACTTTTATTATAAAGGGGCCTTCATAAACCAGGCTAACAGAATTGCAATTCAGAAAAACTTCCACCGTGGCCAAATCAGTTGTGCAATCTTCGTATCTGAGACTCTCCCTTGTTACGGGCAGAGCCAATGTGCAAAACAGACTGTCACAACATTCGAGCACTTAAGCGGTTTTACTAACTCACAGGCGTTCTTTGTCACTTGTCTATGAATAGGCAACAAGTAGGGATATAAAACCTGTAAATTAATAAGACTGTAAATTTATTTTTTTGTAAATATGTTTAAGAACAAAAAATATTCGTCGTTCTTAAGCATATTTACAAAAAACTAAGTTACAATCTTATTAATTTACTGGTTTTATATCCATATGCTTTTAAAGAAAAGTTATGGGGGCAAACAGGGACGTAGGCAGAACATTCAAGGGGGGGGGGGGGGTCTGTGAAAACCAATAATTATGACAACCGATGAGTCTGAATTGGGCATTGCAATCGTTATATCGGTGTCAATGACGAGGCAAAAATAGCTTGAATAACGATCTATTGATGTGCCCACGCCATACTTTCATTTTGTACTTACTCGCATCTTCTTTTCTGAACCTTTCTTTGAACGAAATCATAACGGGGGATGTCCTTCGCTACGTTCTAGGGTTCAACCTCTCAAACCAGCGCGTATAACAGCGTCTTTATTACATACATTATGACTAAACAAACTATAAAACAAGGAGCTTTTTATCTGATGATCAAGGACCATGAAAAAACTGGTCGCTGGAACAAGAACTAACAAGAAAAACAGGAATTCTTTCATTCGAAGTGGAAACATCGTTTGTTAATCGTACGACAAAAATGGAAGACGAAGTCGTGTTTTTGGAAGCGTGTAGTTTGCCTTTGCCAGAAGACGAGGAGGAAAAAACATCGGACGACGAAGAAAACGAAGACGTAGACTCCGATGTAGAAGACTATCTGGTGTACGATGAGGTTTCGCAAGTGTGCATCGTTTGTAACAGCGTTTTGCGAAGCCCTTCGCATGGGCCGCTCTGCAAGCTGTGTCACTCTTTCATGTACCCCGAGTACACGATACTGCAAAAAGAATTCGACGAAATCCGAATCAAGTCGAACGACAAGGATAAGTACATCCCGTACAATAAGTACGAACGTCCAACATTTCCTAAATACAGGCCGAGACACCGGTGCGGGAAAGATGGAACGCTCAAATACGAAAGTGTAAACAAGGAGCAATGTAGTGGGTCCACGTCGGAACGCGTAAAGCTACCGACAATTTTGTGTTTCTCCGATTCTGAAACAGAGGAAGATGACGACGAGTTACTGGGACTTGCTCAGCTGAGTATATACGATAAAGACATGATACAATACCATGCTACATGCTTGAAAGCTGTTGATTCGACCATCAAAGATGATTTGGTGCAAAGAATGCCCACAGAAAGTAGGCTATTGTAATTTGATACGTGGTATAGTCTCGCACTAGAAAGTTTGCAAATTTATACACGGCCGAGATTTTACGAACTGAAACTGTGAATACGTAGTGAGCATCAAAATTATGTGCTCGATGTTTCGGTTGTCGATATATTTATAAAAATTTCCACAAATGCGTAGAGTACGCGTGGAGAGGAGTATAAAAACCTGTCAAAGATGGCTGAATTTTTGAGAATTTAATTGATGAATTGCAAATATTTAAATAGGGTTAGATACGTTATTCATGCGTTTGTGTGGTAATATAAAAAATATACAAAAATATATATGTTTAGTTTTGTGGGAGTAAAACTAAACATATTACGTGAGATAGATTTCAAATTTTAGTAAAATTTAAACTTTCACCATCATTGCATTGTTCATGGAATTTGAATCCAAAAACACTCATTTAGACCCCGTTCACACGGGACCGGATCCGTGTGGTCACCATATCAATTTGACAAGTTTCAAGGCGAGCATGACTCTTAAATTTGTGATAATATTACAAAACTTAATTAAAACGTACCATAGAAAAAGTGGTAAGAGTAAATGTGACCGTAAAGTGACCGAACTAAATGTCGAGATCACACGGATCCGGTCTCGTGTGAACGGGGTCTTAGGTTTAACAAATATACATACTTATGTCCAGCCAGTAAATTTACATCTTGCATCCCTGTTTCTGGATGTTTGTCTGGGAGTAGGGGAGTGCTACCCCCCCCCCCCCCCCCCCCATATTAGTTATCCCCTCCCCAAACAAAAGGAACTTAAGTTGCTATTGTCTGGTTTTTTTTCATTAGTTTTACTTCACATTTTCTCATATTTGGACGAAATTGGATTGTGCAAAGCATCTCAAGTATGTCAAAGATGGCGAATGCTCACAGATGATATGGAAAACTGGAGTGTGATATTTGAAAAGAGATGGCCATTGTTCCGTCCTGTTGGAGTTGTAACCTGCTGGAGAGATCTCTACGTTAAAATGTATGATTATTTTGCTGAGAATTGCTTGTTCCACTAAGTTTTGTATTTGTATAAACCCATGTTGATTTTGCCCCACATGTTTCCCAGATTACATTGTTTCATTGTTAACACTTGCAACAATTTCGGAAGTCTTATTTTGTAATAGAAAACGTTTAAAAACCATTCTATTGATACCTTATTTTCCAGGGTAGAGGCATCAACGTGTGTTCCTTGTCTGGAAGAAGGATTGTCTGTCAAGGTAAGATATATTCCAACCAAAATATAAAAATCTGTCTTGACAAAATCTGATGTAGAGCATTGCAGGGTGCTTCCAAAAGAATTGTGTACAAAGTGCTTACTTGTGTATAGTGGGGAGTCATGTATGCATTGCCAGCTATTAAGAAATTAAGAAAAACATCTTTTATTAGATAGTAGCCAAGGCTTAGTTTCTTAGTCATTAATTCTAACATTATTTCTTCATATATTTACAGTACTAACAACCTTCTTTAAATCACACTTAAACTCAGCAGTTGAACTATCATGTTGATTGAGAGGAATACTAAATCCAAATCATATTACATTGTAGTGTTTATAATTACAAGTCGTATACAGGGTGTCCAGTGAAAACCTACCCCAGTATGAAAACGCTCTGTCTTTAGAAACGCAATTTCTATATTGATCTTTATTGTTTTTACTGTCTTGATCAGCCAATCACAGCAGCTGTTCCTACACAGTGTGTACCAAAAAAGGCTACCTTTTGAAGTCAAGTGCAAGTTCCATGCATTCAAATTTGAATGTTTTAACTCCCATATGAGCACATGCTGAGTTATTTTGGCAAAACGAATTCCAATTAGTTTCTCTACAATTAGATTCTCTACAATTATAATGTTCCATGCATTCTTGGGCTCATTAAGGAGTTAAAACATTCAAATTCGAACATGGACACTTGCGCTTGACTTCAAAGGGTAGACTTAACTTCGAAGAGTAGACTTGACTTCAAAGGGTAGACTTCAAAAGCCCGTTTTTGTCCCCTAAAAGCGGACGCTATTGAATTCACCTATTGTTAGAATTTGAATGACCCACCACTATTATTCTTTCAGAGTGTCCTTGAAAAAGGACACTGTTGAAATCAACCATTGTTAGAATTTGAATGGCCTAGTACTAAGAAGGATACGCAAAGATACGTAAAACGAAGTAGTAAGATATTGAAACACGACTTGTTATGCGCAGGATTTGTGCCATCGGGAATTTGGTATGCAATGCGAAACTTGCAAATAAAAAAGTCGGCTTAATGTGTGAGGTGCTAGGCCATTCAAATTCTAGCAATAGGTGAACTGAACAGCATCCGTTTTTGAAAGACAGTCTGGAGCATTTAGATAGTGCTAGGCCATTCAAATTTTAACAACAGGTGAATTAAACGGCTTTTTGTGGACATCCTGTAAGCTTCAGAAGAGCTTATTTTATGCAAGCTGAAGTTTATTTTGTCCCACATGCCCCCCCCCTCCCTCCGATGGTGTAGTTCTGATTTTATTACACTACATCATATTTTCTTTTACAGAGAATCGTTCCCGACGATGTTCCGAACTCGTGGCGAAACAAGCGACTTCGTAGCGAACTGAAGCAGCTATTAGTCGACCCACCCGAAGGGATCCGAGCATGTCCGGTGGACGACGAGTATTCGAACTGGCAAGCATCGATTGCAGGTCCACCCGACTCGGTCTACGAAAACGGCGTGTTCTACCTTCATTTGGAGCTGCCGCGAAGCTATCCCATGATGCCACCGCGAGTGAGATTCCTCACGCGAATTCTGCATCCAAACATTAACCGCCACGGGGATATCGGGATAGATTGCTTGCGAGATAACTGGAGCCTGGCTCTAACCATACCCAAGGTGTTGGTTAGTATCCAGTCCATTTTAACGGACCCTTATTGTCACGTGTGTATGGACCACGTGGTCGGCAGGATGTACACGGAGGATAGGGGTTATTTTAACATAGTCGCGAGAGACTGGACACGTAAATTTGCTCAACACCATTTTCAGAATCCAGAATTGAAGCCGGTGACCATTTGGTAGAGTGGTGATTGCGTGGATGAATTCAGCCTTAGGACGCGCCTTTGAGTTTTTATCACCAAAAGCTTATTACTTACTATGACGCAAGCATACGTGCAAAAGACTTTAAAAGACTAAAATACATTTTGTTGTAGCTACAGCTGTAGCTACAGTGTACATTAATGTAGTGTGTTGACATGAAACCTTCCTCACTGACCGCCCGTTTTGTGCAAACTTTCCTCACGGGCAATAACCGCATGCCCGTGGTTTGTGGCAACTTTTCCGACGACGCTTGCCCGGTGTACATAAAGCCCGTTTTCCATTTCAATCGTATCGTAGCGAAACGTAGCGTATTCTATTGTGTCGGTATCATTAGTTCTGCCCGAGTGTTCACGAAACAATGAAATACGCTATGTTTCGCTACGATACGGTTGAAGTGGAAAAGTTCTTTGCCTTGTTTGTGCTTTTGTCTTTACTAACCGTATCTTTGCGCTTATGTTTGTTTTTATTGTTCATGTCTTATGTCGTACGCTTAACTTCTTTCCTTTGTTTTCTGCTTGTACTTTTGCTTTCGTCGTGGTGAGGAGAAGGCTAAATGAACTTTATGACCACTTGAAGATTTTATATAAGACGTATATTCGGATGCATCAGGTAGTACCCAGTATGATTTGAGACTGAAAATATTGTACATAACCCCGCTTTCCGGGGAAAAAATGAGATAGCGAGGCAATATGATAGCAAAGCACAGAAATTCATGTTCAGTGCTTTTTGCGTAAGCGCTATATTCGAAAGCGTCGACATTCTTCGCTTTTCAGGACTTTTTAAAGCCCAAATTAAAATTTGGACCTTCGCCACTTTGCACTTTGCAAAGAAGCCGTGACAACCACCTGTGCACTATTCCGCTGTCATATTGATGGAGTTTGTGCTTTGTATTTTGTAATCGAATGTTTCGTATTTTTGTACAGTAAGGTCGTAACAGAACGTTTTAACTACCGTAAAAAAGTAATGGCTGTTAAATTTAGTACGAGTGTTTGTGAATTAAAGTAAAAGAAAACGTGTATTTTTATTTGAAAACTTATGTGATCGAATTAAGGGTTTACTTTTGAAACTGGCAGCGTGAAAATGCCAAAGGAAAATGCGGACAGCACACCCATTTGTGGCAGAAAAATTTAAGGCAGGCGGCCGCCCCCTCAATTGCAATTGGCGGTATATGTTACTGTATATAACACATAACATGCACATATCATAATTGCAGTATTTTAGGAATGCTTCTTCAAATAGTTTTCACTCAAAAGGTCCCACATTTCTGCCGAGGTTTGGCCGGCATTTCTTGCTCCGAATTCGTTTCTGTTGTACCCTGCATGCGCTTCACCATATTTAGCTCGATATTTCATCTTTGCCGCCATCTTGAAAAATGTTTAAATTTGGATAGTACCATTCTCGGTGCCATTTGGGTAGCTATCGAGCATATATTGAATTGAGATCAGTGTCCCAAATAGGGATGTCTTGAAGTTTAAGCGACCATCGCATGGATTTGCATCGATGACACTGTATTTTTTATGCAATGGACGTCAATGCAACCTCCAGAGTAAATAATATAGTAATTTGTAACCGTGTACCTTCAGAAGTTGCTGCGCCACAAAGCTTTGAGGAGTGACAAAGGGAGGAGATTGTTTCTCTGGTAAAGCTTCGAGTTGAAAATATCGAAGTCCGCTTCTTGCAAACTTTTAAGGTAACCGTTGCACGGCACCTAGAAAAATAATTTAAAGGAGAGAAAGTTGATAATCACATTGACAATATTGTTCAACGATCGCCGATATCAATTCATAATTAATGGAGGTTCTCGTCGATCATCGACTTCACTCATTGGTTCCAATATATAACATTGAAGTAAAGGATACGATTTTCGAATGCTCCAGGGCTGTTTGGCAGCTGGTGTTAAAGTACGCCGAACAACTTGATTAATCTGAGCATAAATTTTCTGGAAACACTACGTAATTTTTTTATCGCAAAGGCAAAGCTTTCGGTACTCAGATTTATATAAAGCATGCAAACATACAAGGAACTTATCAATGTTGCTGCACCCTGTCGAGAACTGTTGTCAACAACCATTGTTCACGGTTATTTTCGGCCATAATCATTATTCAATCATTGTTGACAACCATCAACAAGCTCATTTCATTAACTATTGTCGGCTCTTGTTCCAACAACATTGTAAAAACAGGCAACTGTTCTTTGTCAACGTCGAACAACTATTGATCGAAAAATACTCCTCAACATTTTGTCAATTCAACAAGTGTCGCTAAATGGTAAGCTGTAAAACATGGAATCTGGAATTTGGAATCTTGGAATCTTGGAATCATGGAATCTTGGAATCTTGGAATCATGGAATCTTTTTACTTGTATTGGCGCAATTTAAAGATGCAATTTTTTCCTTTTGAAGGATGTGAAGGAGTGAATTACTTAGTGATGTTGTTTCATAAAACATTTGTAACTGAGTTACTCTTTCATATCCTTCAAAAGGAGCAAGTTACGCTTAAAATCACCGTGAAAATCACCCTTTACCATGTCTTTAGCTATCACTATAATATAACTGAATGACACAGAGAATGACAAATTGCCGATGTTTCGAGCGCATATATTCTAAGCAGCAGCTGCGACCAAAACGTAACACCTACTCAACTGTGCGGAAGGAAACAGCGAACAATACTAAGCCTAGCTCGTCGGCTTGTTCTATTTCACAAGCGTCATTTTAATCAAACCTATATACCAGAAAGATTTCACTATTGCCATATTGTTTGAAAGAAATACTAGGCGTTTGAGGCGTCTTGCCTTACTAAATTGCATTTGACGGGACCAAATTTCGAGGGCCACTGATAGATCTGTGAATGTTTAATTAACTCAACGTTTCATGTTAATATATATATATATATATATAAAATGCTGCAGTAAGGCAGTTTATTTTCGACTGCGGAATCCTGATTATGATGCAATTGACATCAACTATAAACCTGTGATTTTATAACTGTAACACAATGCAAGGGGCTAATGAAATTAATTTGGTATATGCTTTAATTTGTATCTCCACGTGTTAAGTAACCAAGCCGAACTGAAGTCTGTGGTTAAAATTTCAAAACCGCACCAATACAAAAATATATAATACTTCGCAAAACGTCGGTAGCATAGCCTTCGGTAATCCTTGTCCTTAGCTTTGTTACAGTTAGTCGCAGCTGCTGCTTAGAATATATGCGCTCGAAACACCGGCAATTTCTCATTTTCTGTGTCATTCAGTTATATTATGGTGATAGCTAAAGACATGGTGAAGGGTGATTTTCACGGCGATTTTAAGCGTAACTTGCTCCTTTTGAAGGATATGAAAGAGTAACTCAGTTACAAATGTTTTATGAAACAACATCACTAAGTAATCCACTCCTTCACATCCTTCAAAAGGAGAAAATTGCATCTTTAAATTGCGCCAATACAGGTAAAAAGATTCCAAGATGCCATGATTCCAAGATTCCATGATTCCAAGATTCCATGATTCCAAGATTCCAAATTCCAGATTCCATGTTTTACAGCTTACCGTCGCTAAATCTTGGTGATAATTGCTAATGCAATGTTCAACCAATTATATTCTTGATTCACCGGGGCATGAGTTGCCGAGGCCCTTTCGCCTTTCAACTGCAACCAATTATCGTTGGACCAAATCTAACTGAAAGAATAAAGTTGAATGGATAAACCTTACATTTATATAAGTATACTTACAGCTGGAAGAAACACTGGGAATCCGAGTCTTGGCACGTTTCCACTGAGCGATCTGGCCTGAAACGAATAGACATCATTAAAGCGGGTAAACAGGGCTGTGTAAAGGATAATTTGAAGCTTAACAGCAGAGGCTTTGCTATGAACAATGAAGTACAACGAATCAGCAGAAAGAGAAATATAATGTTGTTTTCTTATAAAGAAACGATTTGGAAAATAAACTGTGGATTACATGTTTGCCCCTAACCCATAAAACATGACAATATTTGAAGAATTTCGTTCATTCGGGACATAGATTACCGGTAATCAACAACTCATTATGCGAAGCAAGACGTCATTAGTGGGCAAATCTAAAAATCACACTGAAATATATATCCCACCGACAAAGCACTGCAACAAAAGATATAAAAGAGCTCGGGTAAAGTTACCGTTTTAAAAGTTCTTGCACAACATAGTATATGTACTTCAAGCGCTAGCTGTGTTTACTGCCTTTTCTATTAGGGTGTACTTCTTGCCATTAATATTGCAGCATGTCGAAAATTTGGAAGGGGATTGGGGTAACGATGAAATTTGTTTGAATCATGGTGTATCTTACTTTCTCCAAATGAATATGTGCCAGGCTAGCTAACTGATAAGCTGCGTCTTTGACAGCCGGAAGATTTGTACCACGCAGCAAGTCTTCTTGAGATACGCCGTGCTGCAAAACAGAAATTTATTTTTTGGTTCCAAACTACAATCCTGGCAAAACTTATGTGGATGCGGTAAAGCAAATTTCCACTTTGTTCCCGCCCCCTCATTCTTTTTCAATGCTGTAAAGGGTAAAATGTTCTTGACATTGTCGTCATAAGTCTTAATGATATTCAACATTGACTAGGGGGACACGCGGGAGAATTTGGGGAAGGGGGATGGGCGCGTGCTGTCCACAGTAATTTTTCTAGAAAGGGTCAGAAAGAAATCCACTTTCCTGCTTTTAATCCCCTATATGAGCTTTATGAAAATCGTTGGAGCTTAGTGATCGTTTTCACTAATCGTAGGTCTGCGAAAATTTTTCAAACAAAGCATATCATATTGCAAGAGGAATTTAATTGTTTAGATCCAAAATAGACTGTTATTAGATCACTACACCATACCAGTACCTTTTCGTCTTTTCAGATCGCCTGGTTTGTACAGCAATACGCACAGCGAGCCAGCATCGGAAAGAAGGTTTATAAGATCTATCAACTGGAGCTTACCTGTAGCAAGACGTCAGTTGGCCACAAAACACTCCTCGACTTATTAGCATGGTGTAAGGTTGAACGTAACAATGTCACGATTCCTATAGCTTTCCCCAAATGGCTCGCGCAATGGTCAGCATTCGTGTCTTTCACACCTGTTGGCAGATTAAAATGGCTAATTGGACCTTTAACCTTTTAGACGAAATTTTGAAAAAAATCGAAATAGGAAAAAATATTACCACAGCTTGAAAGAGCATCCTAAACTTAGTAAAACTGCAAAGTTTGGTTCTAAACTGTTGTAAACTATAGAAAATATAGCCTTGCGAAGTTGGCAAATTTTCTGTAGTTTTGTATCATCCGTGAGAAAAATTACCTGTCATACAAATGTATACAATATTTCCCAAATTCGCAAGGCTATATTTTCTGTAGTATACAACATCTTACAACCAACCTTTGCAATTATACTAAGTTTAGGTTGCTCTTTCAAGTTTTTTCAAAATTCCGTCAAAAAGGTAAAAGGTCCATTCGAGTTTCTGATCAGTTTACAAACCCTGTGCTACTAACACAATCAAACCAGTTTGATTTTTAAAAATTCTGCCACATATTGGGGAGACAAAATTCTGTCGCGGCAACAAAATTTTCAGATATGAAATTCTCCAGTTCACTCGACGGAATTTGTTGCTGCGACATTTGCAGCGATTTTTCACTTTGTGTGTTTTGGCCTTCATATTTCCCAGTGATTTTCTAAGCGACCCAATAAAGTTACTTCTTCCTACCTATTCCTTCAAGTTTTAAATATAAAATAGATGAAACTATTTTTTCAGAATAATTTTCCAGTTCTTCTGTGTCAGCAAACGGATTGTTATGCAAATATTCCTCCTGAAAAAAAATCAAGGTAATATATATTTTTGATCTTCTGAAATTTTGCCCATTGCATAATAAACAATTATTGAATGAGGTCGAGCAGGATATGAGATATTATTAATTTAAGGCAGAGGTTTGTTCGGCTTCGGCGGATAACACAAACCGAGGCCTTAATAATTCCTCATATCCTGCGAGAACCGAATTCAAGAATTGTTTTATTATTTTTTAAAATATTTTAAATTCAGTTTAAACGCTTGCTTTCTAAAGAAGAAGACACAAGCTGCTAATAATGGAACAGCATGAAACTGTTCGGAAACTTTATAAAAATATTCTTAAAACAATTGTCAGATTTCAAGGTCAGTCAAAAGCCGCATAAGTTATAGCGTGACGTCATATCTTATTTCAATATACGACGAAATGAGTCATAATGTCGTATATTTGTTTTCAACGTGCGATGAAATGGCTCACAATGTCGTATATTTATTTTCAACCCCAAATTTGGACAACTACCAAGTGGATATGACGATTTCCCCGACAGCTATTAACCAATCAAAACACCTAAAATATTTTCAATAAATAATAATTTTGTTTATTTCACCATTATCATGAGTTTTGAACGTTCTAAAAAGCATTGGAAATGTTTTGGCAGGCTATGTCTGAAGAGGTAAGTCAGTAAGTCGTGACGTGATTTGCAGAAATCCTGATCGATTTTAGAATCTCAATCTCATTTCATTATAAATGTTCTTGCTTCAAAATTGGCTGACTGAATTCAATTCTGACTGATGCTTTTATCAGTTATAGTTTTCAGATCAGTTGATGTACCACAATCACTTTTCGATAGTAACAAATGCGGTGTCTGCAATTTACCAACTCGCTAAATCGGTTCGTTGTTTTAATTATCGCGATTTCTTTCATTCCAGTCCTTCGTAATCAAAATCGTGATCAGACAACGAAAACAAGAATTTGGTGAGTTGGTAACAATGAAACTGGTGCTCAACTCTCGAAAAAAAAATATTGACTTGAAGTTGATGCTGTACTCTTGTTGGAATACCTTGACTAAGTCAGACACTCGAAAGTTGGGATTCATGACCATTTATATACAGTAGCCCTTGAATGCTGCGTGATCTTAAGCGCTCTCGAGTTTAATATTCCTAAACATCCCCCCCAAAAATTATCATTGTTTCACAAAATAGTAACAATCCTTACTCGTGTAACAAGTAATCTGGTAAACCAAACTTTCGACATGTTGTTCCTCTCGACAGCCTATACCACAAACAAAAAGCAATTACGGTCATATAATGTTTTCATGCAGTGTAAACTTTGATTACATCTGCTTGAACATAGTAACGAGAGTAATACTTGGTTTCAAATATTACTTACAAAACAATGGGACTCATTATTTACAGTTATGTTATTGTCGACGTTTATGCAAAAATTGGTATATACCTGTCTCATCACGTGCTTATTGCATTTTTGCGCAGACAACCTCAATATTTAATTCATTATGTTCGACTGACGGCTGTTCATGCATAACAAGAAACAATTGACCAAATTAGACATATTACTATTTGTTGATTAGTAATAAATACAAGGTAGGACCCACATTTTTGCAAAAAATAATTTACACCAACATCTAGCTAGGTGATCTGAAAACACGGAAAAGTACTGGCACTAGTTGTCAAATAGAAATCCATTTTTCGAGCCTAACTAGCAAATTTCTCATTAAGTATACTTTATTTCAGTTCCAAATTTCTGGTGGACTTGTAATTTTCTCTACTGAACATGATTACAAAGTTTCAACAAGTTTCATAAAGGAAAATAAAAGATATAAGTGATTAAAAACAACACAATGGATTTTTATTCGGTAGCTAGTTCCAGGCCTTTTACTCACGGTCAGATCAGCTGGATAAATTATGACCAAAAGTGTGCTTTTGGCAGGTCTTTAAACAATGTATTTTAACTGTGACTTGAAGTATCACGATCTTTCGTATTAGCTAACTAGTACCTTTAGTAGCTCCTTTGCAACTGGATGATCTGGACATTTTCCCTGAAATATATCACATTGCACACTCAGTGAAGACAAAGTATCCCACTTGTTTCTATGTACAGTATGTTGTCACTTTCATCTTCTTAAAGAGCATTGGCAAAAGAAATCAATTTGATTCATTTGAAAGAACTTTTAATATTATCATTGAAGGAGTTTTAGCCTAGGAACGACCTTTTCCATGGAAACTACAGTAAAAAAGCATTTTTTTGTCCAAACACATTGCAGAAGTGTTCACTTAATACAAAGGCAAGCTAGTGACTTATTAACAACTTTGCTACCACAGCCACTTGAAGAAAGTTAAGATCAGAGTTGAAATATTCAATTGGTTTGAGCTTTTACCATTGTAAAAATGTTATCAATGGCATCTTTCCAAAACTGCATCTTCATCTTGCCAATTGATTCCACTGTAGAGGACTCACATATCTACAGAGGAATAATGATAATTAATCAATATTTCACGGTTTTCAATGAGGGTAATAATCAGGTGGTAATGACATATTTTGTGAAGACACTAACTTCTTAAAGGTTGAGTCATGACTCGAGTCACTTTACTTTGGGATCCAGTTGTGATCATGATTCATGCACAGCACAATGATCAATGCTGTCAACCACTTACTACAATGTCGTGCTGCACCCTGTCACAACTGTTGTCAACAAACATTGCTCATGGTCATTCACGGTCAACAACCATTGTTCAAACTTGTTTCATTAACTATTGTCGGGTCTTATTTGCACAACATTGTAACAACTATTGTTCTTTGTCAACATTATCAATATTTTCAATTCAACAAGTGTCTGTTGAACTTTATAACAATATTATTCAGGCATTGTTTAGCAATTAACGTTGCATCTTGCTTTTGTACATGATTGTGTAGTTAAGGGGTCAACATCAAGATTTAGTTAAATATAAATCAATAACCGATCGAGGTAAGACAAAAGTCACAAGCCAGCTTGAGTGAAGTTGATTGTTAATGGCATAGTTAATAGTAGCCAAGTCCCACACTCAATATCTATAATGGGTTCCATGTTTGAATGGTCTTATTCAAACATGCTTGGGATCTTGCGACTTGCAAGAGTTAAAAAAAGCTTGAAAACATGAGCCACAGGCAAGTGGTTTTCAAGCTTTCCTCAATTCAAACAATACCCTTAAGTGCTCAAATCAGGCCATCCAACATGGAACCCATTAAATGTGTTTACCCAAACCGGCTTATTATAAATCAGAGTGCACATACCATACACATTGTTTTATAATCACTAACCGATATACTACAACTTAAGGTTACCACACGAGCTAAACTAACAAATTAGAAGTTATATGCTTTCCTTTAGGGTGCAGGTTCAATAGTTTTAATAACTTATGATTTTTGTATTTTGTGCTAACTACAGTTCTCACCTTTGCTATCTCAACGTTGAAAGCCCTGATAGCGAACAAGAAATGACGATTCTGCTTGTTGGCCAACAGGCAGCAGAGATAATTCTCAAAATCATATTGCCTAAATATACAAGAACATTCAAGGTGCAAAACAATATCATAAAAATATCCACAGGTCAATTGGTGGATAAAATTTACTTGTCATAGACCTTATGCATAAATTGCGATTGGGACCGTGTATCCTAGGAAACAGAAATTTGTGCATTGTTATTGGTCACTCCTCGCAAACAGTGACCAATAACATTGCATAAAGTCCTGTTTCCTAGGATACAAAATCCGGATCATTAGATTTATAATGTCTAATGAATGCTCCAAGAATGACAGCTGAGGCTATGTCATCAAATTCCGCAATTAAAAATTCATTGCCCAAATTGCAGGAAATCACATTTCTGAGGTTCCGGCACCCCTCTCAAACCAATTAGCTTTGGCACTCACCCATTAGTACATGCTG
Source organism: Muricea muricata (assembly GCA_963855995.1). Lineage (NCBI taxonomy): Eukaryota > Metazoa > Cnidaria > Anthozoa > Malacalcyonacea > Plexauridae > Muricea > Muricea muricata. The sequence goes on from OY979722.1 coordinate 5,516,763, forward strand.
GTTTGTAATTTTACTTCACATGGATTAAAAAATGCACTTAGACAAATCGTTCCATGAAAATTTTGAAATTAGGATTTCAAGCAGCCAGGCCAGAGTGGCAAGTTTTATGCATTGCATAAGATTCACAACGTTGAGTCACAGAACATATTTACCTGACAAGGTTAACACAGTAACTGGCTGTCGATGCAGCATATCTGCTGGACAATTTTATGCTTCTTTGTGGGAAATGGAACAGTCTATAAAGCCTACATCTGTTCCACAATGTAGCCATTAAACATTACCACCCCCCTGTCCAGAATGGTGTGGGTACTGGGTGCTGCTCAGTGGTGCTGCCTGGCCAAACAACCTCCTACAAATTTGACCAAAAACACCGAACATTCTTCCACTTGTAGGAAGTCCTGCATGTCATATTTGACAGAAAAGTATCGCAAGAAAAAGTCGCGGAGAAATAGCTGATGATTAAAACGCATTAGGATAGGTTCAGTGGATAGGCTTAGTTCGCATAGTGTGATAAAAAGCAACGATATTTAATTACTTGTATTGGTTTGCAGAATGTTTCAAACTCGTGTAAAAGTTCTTGGGAAATTTAAAAATACACGTGCTATGCAAATTAAAGGAATTTTATAATTTATGCAAGTTTAGAACCATCTCCACATGCTAAAACAAAACAATATGGAGGTCAACTTTAGAAGATTCGTACTCGATTGGAACTAGAAACTTAAACGCGAAAATGTCCGTCAGATGCACGCCGTTTTGCAGTCCCTGTGACAAGGGCTACAAACACCATGAGCTACTAGTCGCTCTGTTAAACACGAGGGATGATTGTGCGGGATTGTCCGACGATGCCGATCACGAGGTTCTCCAACACGCTATTAAAAAGTACAAAAACAAAGGATGGGACATCAACACCGAGATCCAGGAAGAGAATGAGGAATTTCGGTTTCCACTGTTGCACTGGGCTTGCGTACTGGGCAAAATACGCACAGTGCGTTGGCTGTTAGATAATGGTTTGTGGTCCAATGAATTTTAATATTCATGTTTTGGACAGATCACATATGTACAGTGTACTCTATGTTGACAAATCGCAACGCAAAACGTCATAAAAACATTTTTATCTAAAGTCGCTCAACCAGCCTTAAAAACGCCGAGGGTCGCAATTAAATCCCCTCATAACTAATTTGCTTGTATATTTTTCAGTTGCGGCCTTTTAAATTCAGGTCGGGTCTGGTCGGCAATCGGGAAATGCTGGGTGGAAAACATGTATTTGCTCACTGCTTCCAAGGAGGAACAAGTTTCTCCTGGCAGACAAATACACGCCAAAAGTGTTGACTTGTAACAGTTTGTTGAAAATACAGTGAAGATGTTTTTGGGGCAACAACATTCCTCAATCGGCCTGCAATTAGGTGTAACAAAGCCAAACAACATTGTTGAAAACCAGGCTCGATGTTGCCCCCACAACATTGTTGCATCCTATTTTCAACAGTATCTGATTTTTGGCAGCGTACTCATATCAATTTTGCACCTTACATTACTTGCACTTACTGACTGGGCGACTTGCACGTACAGACTCAGACCTTTTGCGCCTCTACTCAAAGCTGAAAGTTAAAGTCTACTTGCAGCTATGTATAGGCAAAGACACATGTTTTCTAACCTGGGGCAAATGCAGTCCTGATTTCCAACCAGTATGGAAAGCTTGGCCTGTGCATGCTTGATAATTGTTAGTTCATCAACAGTTGTACACTTTGCGGGTTAATGCATGCTCTGTCGTCAGGCTGATTACTGAGTTTCTGATGGTTAGGAACTCACTTCTGTTCCTTTAATAACAACATATCAAGTTCAGCTGCCAAAGTATCAGGCTAGCATTTTAAAGGTTGCTGGTAAGCATCCTTCTGTTGCTAGGCATATTTTTCAGTTTGCTTGGTGTGGACATAAACTCTAGTAACAAAAAATATACAGGGCTCAAAATAAAAATTCCAAATATTCACATTTTTGAGGCTTTTTCCATGTGCACATTTTTAATTGGCTGTTTTTACAACAAGGATGTTTTTGCCAATGGTAGCGCTTTGTTAAATGTGAAGATTGAAAGAAAGCGGTAAAATTTGCAAAAGCTATAAGTTGCAAAACATCTAATCATTAGTCCCTAGTAGGTGTTGTGAAACGTCAGCTGCAGCTGACTGTTTTTTGAACTCTGCATCATTTTTCACCAGAACACAATATTCTAGGGGCAGGTGTTTCATTATTTTCAGTACATTTAAATACTCTTTTAAGACATAAGCAAACTGTTTTCCACTGTTTGAAACATTACAATTTCATTTCATGGAAGTCGACAGACATGTAAAAGCAACCCCGTATTGGTTGGTGCTTTCATTTGTATGGTCAAAATGATCTTACCAATAAAACTTACAAATACAATTTAGCCTATTGTAGCTTCGATACCAAAGTCTAATATCAAAATTTACTCGGTTAGAGGGAATCCTATCATTCATTCTTGCTTTAAAAATATTGGTCGGACCAATTAGGCGTTGTAAATGAAGAGCAACATCCTCGATCTTCCTTTTTTCCAGGTTTCTGCTCTACAGTGCGAACAAAGGACACTCAAGAGACGTGCATTCATAGAGCATTGATGACCCTACCGGAGATATCTTCTACGAAAAGTGGTCGATTAAGCATGTCGAGATTCGAAACGATTCTGCCATATTTTCGAGATTGCCTTTCCATGGGCGACCACCGTCAGAACACTCCACTACACGTTGCTGCACAATTCCTCGTGCAGAACAGGTGCTACACTTTGTACGAAAATCTCTTTCTAACCATGCTGGCGGGGATTAAGAAGATGCCTTTCGCAAAACAAGAGGCCTGCCTCAATGCTCAAAACAGCTCTGGGGACACCGTGCTCAATTTGCTGGCCTCGGGCTGCAAGTCGCTGGCGGTAATAGAAAAAGTAGTAGACGCCGGCGCTGATAGCATGATAGTAAACAAATTAAGCATCGGACCACTTGACAATGCAGAAAGGCACGGCTTTGTACACATTGCAAACTTCTTGAAAAGTTCGTTGCTAAGAGGATGTGGCATACTTCAGTCTGATACGGAGTATCGCACTAGGTTGCTAAACGAGGACGCGAGGAAACGTAGGTCGGAGCGACGGTCCACCTACTATAGCACAATGGCGTCGCTTAACATGTTCTGTCGAGCTGATGCCAATGACTCGGAGAAGTCGTCTGAATTGCAGCAGCTGAGCAGCCCCAGCAAAGGGTCGGAAAAGAGCAGCAAGTCAAACGAATTTGAGGGAATAGAGAACATTGATTTGGAAACGGAGGTTTGTATTAGATACCGCTGATATTTAGGCTGTTGCGGTATTGGGGAAATCCCTTATCCCGATATACCAAAATAAAATACCTGTAATATCATTGTTTTACATGATTCGCCACACTTAACAAATCTCTCAGAATGCAAGGACTTGCTGTTTCTAAAACCTCAGATTTCAACAACCTCCCCCCCCCTGCACTAACAATATGCACTAGTTAGCATATGACAACACGAAACTTTCAGGTTCCAGTGCGTCTGCGCTCAGACATCGCTAACCAATCATATTGAAAAACAAAAATAGAAAACCCTCAAAATGGCGCGTTAGCCAATTAGCGTAGCGCAAAAATGCCAGTTTCACAACTAGCATACTTGCTCCAGTGCAGTACAATCATCAATACATTTTGGGTTGACCCCCACTCAGAATTACTGAAAAAGGTTCCAGTGAAACCCAAGAATAGCGGTGGACGCGAGTATTGTCTAAGTGCCCCCCCCCCACTTATAGTAGATGCACTCTAAATTGCCCTCCTAACTCTCTGGGTAGCTCAATACCAAAAGCGTCTTATTAACTACTGTATTTTTTTGTTACAATTCTACAATAAAAGTTGAGATTTTAGTAAAATTTTATTTCCACTGGAAGCTCTTGGTAACTATCTTAGATCCGATTAGCCGTAACTCCAGGTTCTGGAAAAATGGGAGCATTTGGCTGGTTTGTGCTGGAAGCTATTTTCCCGCAGCCTCTTTCGTCTTTCGGCCTTCAATCTCTGGCTGCTTTTAAGACCTTTCCACTACGGATCTTCCAGCCGATGTATTGTAATATTATTAAAATGTCTTCAGACATTCAGCACGATAATTGCTGTATTTAAAGGACGAAGACACGTCCAGTCAATCAAGTCAAATGTCGTCATCGATACTGCGAAATATTAACAATACCGAGCACACACCGACATCAAAATACCCAGCAGTATTAGAAAAATCACGCGCGCCATTAGAGCAATCTACTCCTCCGTTAGAACAAGCAGCTTCTCCATTAGAACGGTCAAGAGCTCCATTAAGAAAATCGAGCGTTCCATTGGAACAATCAACAGCACTACCACTCAAGCATGATGATTATGATGATTCTGAGATGTGTACTTGCTTCGAGGTTCGTGATATTGTAGTATGATCCTAATCAGTCGGGCTTTAAAATCCAGGGGGGGTCCTCCCTATGTAAAGAGGACACCGGATTCCTACTTGTAAATTTTGACGAAGTCCAGAATTTCTTTACGCAAGGCGAATTTTTTGTTGGAAAATTATTGAACAAGTGACTTTTGTAAACTCTGTTCGACGTTTCACCATCAAATTTTGAATACAAGATGGTAAATGTGCACTGTAATTTTCGGCGAGAATTTACTTTAAAAAACAAGCAAAATTTTTTTACAAAAATGATCGTGAAAAGCAACGATTTTCTCTCTCAAAATAGCGGATTTTAAGGCTTGGTGGCTCAGGGTGAAGAAGGATGATTTATTTATTTTTTGTACCCGACTGATACCCCCATCATAGTTATGAAAATTCACTATTTACCCAGCTAGACAGATATGAATTTTAGGTTAGGTTGGAGTTTGTGCATTTGTTTGCCTAGAACGACTGCTTCGTGTGGTATGTTTCTATTTTATCACACTATCGTCTAATGTCTCCTCTATTTTTCAGGATGAAAATGACAACGCGGTAATAATTGTTAACGATAAGAATGAGCAAGATAAAAAAGGTTCGCCAGGAAAACTCCTTTGAAGCACAATTATTCTGCATTATGTGCATTCTGTTGCGTAGGATAACATCAAAAAGCGAAAAGAACTTGATGTATTCGTGGGTTTTATAACACGTCATAGATCTCAGTTCGACGTTCAAGTTTAGTCTGATTACAGACATACGTTTTGCTGCCCTGAAATTCGCGGCATGGTTCGGCAGAACGTAGGTCTGAGGAAAATCGTGTCAAAACGCTCTGTCATAAACCTAGCTTTTGCAAACTCCCACTCAAATGTTAGGGCAGCTCCTCGAAATACAGACCTAGTCATCAGAGTAAATTCAGTGTGGTACGCTTTGTTTTATTTTTGTTTGCAAAACGCATATTTTTGTATGTTTTTTCAATCCCCTTCCTCCATGCGAACAGCCTTAGGTGCTGATATACTGTGGAAGCCCTAGCATTTATTTTACCTTGGGTTTTTTGCCCCACCCATTATATTAAAAGGGCAAAAGCTTTATTAAGAAAGCTTACTTTCATCAGGGTCCTGCGAAAGATTAAGAAATTTTAAAAAAAAATGGGCTTTCAATTGCACCTACTTATAGATCAGTCTTGCTTCGAAATCATTTTTATGTAAAAAGTATTTTTCAAGCTCTGAGGTAAGTGTTTAATCTCAAGCACAAATTACGTTCGTGTTATAGACTCCGACGTAAACTTGTTCAACACCATGAAAGAAGCCGGTGTGTTGGAAAACCTAAATGACGTTATAGCAAAAACCATGGAAGGTCATTTGGAGCGCATAAAGACGCTCGAAGACTCGATGAATGGTGAATTCTAGTTATTTTATGTTTAATAATACTGGTTCTTACAAGTCGATTTTAAGCTCTTTCATTTTGTGCCTAAAGATTCATTACAATACAACATGGGCACAGAGACATGAGAGCAAACAAGCAGAGCATGTTTTAGATGCAATTTAATTTACATGTAACTTCGCCAGTGTTTAATATATTTTCGTGTACACTACTTGAACGTTCTCGATAAAGCTTTTATGAATACTCTTGATTAGAAATAGTGTTGTTCCCGCATGAAAATAATAGTAAAAGCTATTCAGGAAATAAAATTCTGAAAGGTGCAGTATTCTGGAATGTTTAAATAAACGTCAGATTTGGCATTGTGCCTTTACATTTTGATTCTTCAATCGCAATTACAAGTCTAATTACCCGCAAATCAATGACTCAAATTTTAAACGAAGCTCGATGCACGGAATTTTTTGTTTCCATACGCCTTTCAAAAAAGAACCACTAAATTGCACCTCAGCATCGTTTTAAAACTTCTTTTAGAGTTGAATGCAAAACAAGAGGAACGCAATACAGAAGAGAAAAGGATCAAAAGGGAACTATCACGAAAGAAACGTGAGGTCGAGAAACTAAATTCTGAGCTTTATAACGTGAGGAGACAGTCGATGAGTACTAGCAAGAAACGCAAGGTAATGGAGGAGGAGACTAGGGATTTGCGAAAGAAATTGGTTTGTTGTGAAACTCTCTTGGAAACTGTGCCCAAAGATAGCTGTAAATAAAACCTGTGCGAGTATAGACAGAAAACCGATGGAAAGAGGGGCAGATGGAAAACCGGTCTAGTAGGATTGAAGGCTTCCTGAGTAAGAAGGAAGGAGCAAACTGGTCATTAAAACGGTTTTCCTTTGACATTGCAATATGGTAGGGGTGGGCAGAACGATTTTTTGGCGGTCTAGTTTGGGTTACCAGATTCAAAATAAGTTTTCAAAGTACAGCATGTCAAGTTTCTTTAAGTTAAAAATCGATAAAAATTTATGTCAAAAACAATACAAGTGTAAAGTCGAATCACACCAAGAACCAAAAGTCGTATACCTGAGCATATGAGCTGATTTTGAGATTGCTAAAATCTGATTCCAAACAAAACAACACATTTTACATTCCCATGCGCAGTGAAATGCATAGCTCGTAACCAAGCCTAGAAGTAACCTAAATCGTAGCCTTAACAGCTACTGATCCGAAATAGGATATATTTTGTCTTGCAATTGAAAGTGTCGACATCAAAAGATGTATTCTTATTGTAAAATGTAAATATTTTTGCGTCTCCAAAGCCAACAGAAGGATTACAGTGGGGAAATGTATAATAATAGTAATAGTATTTAAGTGTCGTGTTGGTTTATATACAAATATGTTTTGAGTTTATAGTTGATCCAAATTATACTTGAGTTTACAGTATAATATACTGTTCAGACCTTTAGTCCTTTGACTTTGTCTCATCTGGGACCTCCCCGGTTAGAAATATTAGAAAACGAAGTGGATCAGCAACGCTTTTAACTTGTACAATCTTGAATTTATTTATTATGAACGAATAAAACGGGAACAAACATTGCAAAACTTGTTTGGTAAACGTAATTCAATTGAATTATGGGAGTAATGCACCAGTCAATGTAAACCCGTACTCCCTCTACCTCAGAACTGTATGGGAATCATTTGCTTTGCTGAGGACCGAATTCGCCAATAAGGAAACAAAAAACTGCAGTTATTCGCCCGCTAATCCTCCCAGGGTGTGGTTAGCTATATTGGCTACCTGTGCAGAATTACTAAAAGCACCGTCATACGCCGCAACTTTTCTTGCAACTTGCGCAACAATTCTTCTCTTAAGGTGTTAATTAGTGAAGAATGTTTAATAGGTGAAGAAGACATTACCAAAATGTAATAAAGACGCGTATTTGCCAATTTTACATCTCAAGACTAGAACTGTAATGCGGGATTAAACAAGTTGTGCAATGTTTGTTTTTACTTTGCTCAACTAAAGATGAAACATGGCTAGCAAGGGATCGAGTAGCTAAACCATTCCTCTTTTTTGATATCTTTACATTTCTGATACGAAACCAGGTTTGCTTTACCGCTTCCTGTGTCTCGTTTATTTACGCATGTACAACATCAACTTTAAAACTGGCTACAAATTCTCCATGAGGCAGTCCGCAGAATGCGCTGATAAAATGATGGGCTGCATTAGGATAAACTACCGTACTAAATGGCAACATTCTCGATAGAATAAATGGCTGGCGTACCAAACTCCCGTCGGATAATGTAACATTAAATATTTTGTCGCAAGCGTTCACTATTTCATGGGCCAAAAACGCATCTCGCCCTTTCTCTAATTTTAGAAATCTCTCTCGTTTAGTTGTTATCAAATATAAACAAGGATGTTCAAGTTTATCGATTTGCGAAGACGTTGTGAACATATAGTAACCCAGCAAATCCCACAGGTACTTTGCGGGATGTGGGTTCGAGCCAGCATTGCACGTGCACAGGTCAGGCTCGACGTCAGCATCAGTGCAGACATTGAAAACGCTATATCGACTTAATCTCGTGATCTTCAGTACTTTTACACCATTTATATCCGTCAAATGATGTCCAACAGTCATTTCAAATATTTCCTCTCTGTCACCAGTGGCTGGAACTGTGTTTACGAGTACATTGAAAGTATGTATTCGTTCTTCGCCGATTACTTTGCTTCTATATCGTTCTACCCGTTTTAAAATATAACGAAGGCAGTTCCCGTATCCACCTAAGCTCTGGAATTGGTTCGAGGCAACTGTGCCATTTTCTATGTCTTTCAACATTCCGTTGGCACTTCTTGTTTCTTTGTCGATATATTTTGAGGCCGCTATTTTACCGTTTGCAAGGTTGCTATTCAACGACCGACTATTGTACTGCGACTGTATTATATTGTTTAGATGACCAACAGCAATGCTTGCTAAGAAATCAAGAAAAAGGGGGTCCATGACTGCTTCTACGTCTTCGCCTTCGCATAGACACACCGCGTCGGCGGATAAATTTAGCTGAGTACAATTTCTATCAGCTGAGATATTGCCAAAAAGACCTTTGCCATCAAAATTCCGTGTATTTTCGGATTTCCTAGCTTCCTTTGCATCCGAGGTTCCAAAATTTGTTGCCTTCTTTTTCGTGTTATCTTCGTCGAAACCTCGAACGACGTCATATAGAGCGAGACTCAAGTCTTCTAAAGCCACCAGTCGGTTTTGGTTCCTGATTAAATTCCCCATTTTCTCGTTCCCAAGAATCTTTGCGGCCTGACGCGGGACGATTATGAACATGAACGGTTTGTAGATTTCCTTTAGACCAGGAACCGTTCTTGTTGCATATTCGGTAGTTTTGCCACCATGATCAGAGAGCAGAATTGTTAAAGTAGATCTGTGATGCGTTGCCATTGTTTTTACAAAGTTTGCCAAGTATTCGTCATCTTGCGTTATCCGCTGACCCGTGTGCTCGTGCCCGGTGTTCAGATGCGAATACGAGAAGATTGGACACGAGTTATTTTTGTATGCCTCGAATAAATCTTGGACCGCATTCAGAAAATAATAACTTAACGGGTGACCGTCTAAGCAAATTGTCAGAAGTGTTTCACCATTGAAAATGTTCGCATCACCAAGATCTTGAAGTATTTTACATGAAGAAAATCCAACACCAAATGAATCGACGCTTGGCATTAAATTCTCTTTCATGTATCCATAAAATTCTTTCCAAAGGTTGTGGGTGTCGTTTTCCGCAGTCGTGTTCCAAGACTTAGGCCGAAGTAGACTTGCAAAGCCTGCAAACCAGCAGGCGTCTTCTTGGAATAAGGTTTCGTACGAAGCACTCTTGAATGTCTCATAAAACTCCTTTATTGTCCGGGTAACATACGTTCTATTTCGACCAGCATTTTCCCCCGCGAATAATTTCTTGATGTTACTGTGTGTGGAGGAATCGTAGCTTTGGTATTTTTCAAAGTCTAAAACGGTTGCATCGATTGAAGGGTCGTGGACAATCTCACGTAAGTTCTTTACAGTTTTTGGCAAAGTTCGGTAAAATTGATGTCTCGATATCGAATCTTGTACAACGATGTTGATGTTTAGCTGTGGGGCGGATGTCTTAGTGCAGTGCTTTATCACAGGTGGAAAAACGAGAAGTTGTTTTGTCCTTGAGTTGGGGTGACCTTTAAGAATGCACCCCAAGAAACAAAATCTGAAAGAAACACACAAGATTATAAATTAGACGAGCCAAAATCCCAGCGGGCACAAAAATCGTTACAACGTTAAAATTTTGTTGATGCTTAGTTAAAATTTATGCCGACAACGTCGATGAGAAAGCCTTGAGAAAGCTAGAAAATATTCCTGCGGAAACATCTAAGAGACATTGAAAACACAACTTCTCCCACCAAAATGGTTTTGAATTCGTTGGAAGAGTTTTGCCTTCTGGAGGGAAATTTTGTCTTTGCAACAATGATTCCTAAACATCAATTGATCGCATGCACCAATTTTTTTAATAATGTTTGCACAGGGCGAAAAATTCATTTATTATTAGCATGAAAAAATGCTGGATCATGCTGATTGGTCGAGAGGCGCACAATTTTTCATTAATTGTACAGCTGCAGAGTACAATAAATGACCCCAAAAGAACATGGCCGAAAGGTATTTCACCAAACAGAACTGATCCAGACGAATTTTATCAATAATACTTTATGAAATACGAAGAAAAGCTCCAAAGTTATGGTGTGAAGGGAAAATAGGATGTTGACATTGAAAATTGCCTTCCACAAGATTGGGATAAAGTGCCTCAAAATCTTTTCAAACTTTGAGTCGTTGAGGTGTGTTATTTTATCAGGGTAAAATAATCAACAAATAATCATGCGATGTTGCTTGTACAATTTGGATCATTAGTACTCGTGAGGTTTGGAAATTCTGCCAAATTTAACTCACCCCGGCGGCTCATGCAATTTTGGCAACATTTCCAAACAGCACTCGTACTAGTAATCCCAAATTTTACTCGTCGTCGCATGATTACCTATACTACCACTATAATCGCAAAACATCACCTGAAGTGATTTGAATAGTTCTTCGTCATCAAGTCACTTATAGCTTTAACTAAAGAAGTTTCGTTGGCAAACCACAGCCAATCATCATCGGGCATGACTCGACCAAGTATTACGTCGAATACTCCAAGATATACTACACCATCACTGCACATCCCAATGTCACACTGCAATCCTGCCGTGTCCTGGATGCTACTTCTGGATCTCTTCTTAAACCAACAAATATTTATTGCAGTTTTCTTTTGAGGGCAGATTCTCGGCAGAATTTCACGGGGTTGGCCAAGATATGTGTTTATAAATTCACATTCGCTTTGATTTATTGGATTCGTCCGACAGCTTGCAGTACTCTGTGTCGTTTCGTCAGCAATTCTCGATCGAATACTTAAATACGGACAGACCAGTTCAGAAGAAAAATTGAATCCGCTTTCTAGGTCAGTGCTGCGCAATTTATCAAATTCCTCAAGGTTTCCGTCGATGTGTCGCGTTTCATATACTTGATCGCCATCTTTATTCTTCGCGATTGAATTTCCGCACGCTTTTTCTTTTTCAAAACGTTTTCCTTCAGTCTTCGTTTTTGACTGGTTAATTTTTTTAGAATTGTAACGTGTCGTTTTTTGCTTGGTCTGTTGAACCGCAATCTTATTTTGAAATTCACAAACATTTCTCTGGTAGAACTTGACTTGACACGTTTGAAGGTGGGCATCCCTGGGATCATATCTGTTGTTACTCACTATCTCATCAATATTCCTCTTGGAATGATGACCAAGTTGAAGGCCTATTTAAAATGATAATAAGCATGTAACAATAGAATGTTGTCATAAACTGCTGGCATTTAGAAAGCACAAGTAAAGACAATAAAAACGGGGCCTCTTAAGGCCGGGGCGCCGGTTGCAATTTAAAGGGCGAGGTTTACTAGTAAAAGATCAATTGCTTCTGATGCTATGTAAATCCGGTACTGAACGGTTCCAAACATAATAGTGCACGAAAATGCACTACTATAAGGCAAAACGTTTTTGACTTCGAAGGGAGAAAACATGGAGAGGCCCTTGGGCACCTTAAATGCTACGACACTGGTCTGCCAGCTACGTATTTTCCGTCCCCCTTTTGCTCATTTTGCTTTGCATTGTAAGATATATATTACACCATAATAATTTCCTTACCCCCAAAGTCAGCAAGAGCTTCGCAGATACAAAGCAACAGACTAAAAAACACGACATGTGTTCCTCTCAGATGAAGGTGCTAAAATGTGAAACATACTATGTTAAGTTTTTTGCAGTTTCACAAAGAGAGCAAAATAATATTGTTTGTGATTGGTTCTTTCAACAATGGCGATTCCATCTTGAATTTTGAGCACATTCTACTATCCAGGGTAATTAAAATTTTGAGCCTTTTCTTGGAGAGAAATTCGCCGTTCTATTGAACGACATATCCGTTGAACTCGCTAGGGCTCAATCTCGTTTAGGGCTAGCGGTGGCGAGGAAACGCCTGCCCAAATGGCCATGACAAATGCCCAATTTATATTTAGAATCAAGCATGTTTCTTTCTCCGCATTGGGTTGTAGTTGCATTTTGACAGCGTGCGCCGCAATGGTTGATATACAATTTGTAGCAAGGGCAATTAAGTAGCAAGATACGCGCCACGTAGTAAATTATTTTATAGACTTTATCTTGTTCTGATTTGAACTTTCAAAGCACTAACAGCCATACCGGTATTTGTTGACATTTGAGCATGAATTACGTATTTACTTCTGTTAACGAGATTGAGCAATAGGAATCGCTTTTTTCGTAGCCATTTGGGCAGGCGTTTCGTCCGCGCCGCCCGCATGAAACGGGGAGAAGTCTGCCACGCAGGCTAAACCCTTGCTGAATTTAATTCAGAAAATTGTTAACATTTGTGTTTATCTATTGCATGCGATAGTAATGAAATTTGAAAATTTTGTAATAGCTAATCGTCAGCAGTAACTAATACACGTCCCCTTTGAAGAGCACATAACTTGTGAAATGGATTTCTTGTTTTTAAATAAAGATGTGAATCAATCATCGGTCAGTTATTAGGGAGAGAACTGTATTTTTCTTGTTGTTACATATATCGTTAATAAAACAAAGAAAACTAAAGGAAAGAAAAATAAATAAATATGAGTAAATGTATCTAATCCGCAATGGTAGCCCGATATAAGATCACAGCTATCCAAACCGCTTGAAACTCGCCTTCCACGAGGCTTTGCGCTATTAGTGTTTAAAGTTAATAAGGATTAGCTGTATATATCTGTGGACAGATCACAGAATCAATTCTGATCTTATGTAGTAGATTGATCATGATGATCATTGAAAGTGGAACATTGTCAACTTTGACTTATCTAATTGAAATCTACTAAAATCGCCCAAGCCATACACGTAGTCTTGCAATTATACTTTAGCCTTATATCAATCATCGCACGTGCAGATATATTCTGGTTGACTAGTTCAAGCACAATTTCCATCCCTTCCCAGTTTAATAAGCCGGGTGTCATTAATTGTTATATTTTAAATTACAAATTAAGGTGGAGGATACGTTACGAAATGGGAAAAACATGCAATTCCAAAATCCAATTCAGTCGAGTGCATAGTCTAGTCTAAAGACCAAGCAAGTCCAGTGTTTACAACATACCCTAAACTGGATTCTCTGATGAAAACCCACGACCTGCGAAACTCGTCATGAGTTTGAAGCTTAAACCAGCTACAAATCCTGTACGTAAAGTTACTAAAACAACAGGGATCAGTTGTTCAAAGCTAGTTGGGTTAGCGCTAATCCCGGGTTAATGTTTAATCACTGTTTTAGTTTCTTTATTTCTACACCTCCGTTTGTTTCCAAACTTCAGAAACTAAAACTCGTATTGATTCAGACACGACTTCTGAAGAAATATTTCTAATCTTCCGAACAAGCTGCAGGGAAATTTCTCTTGAATACGATGCGCCAATCGCCAAACTTCCACCTTCCTTGAACCCCCTATAGATGGCCAGTAGCGGATCTAGCGTAAGTCAAAATAAATTACCACAGCTCATTCTAGGATATATTTACATTTTAAAATACTTTCAAAGCGACTTCATTGGTTAGATTTTATTCTTTTGAAATTCATAACCTATGACATTGTTATAAACTTATTTTGAATTTAAAATTGAGCTGCTATAATTTATTTTGACTTACCCTGGATCCGCTGCTGTAGATGGCTCGCTCGCTTGAGTCCATGGCGCTCAACCTTCCTTCCCCCACTTTAAATCATGCTCAGGGGTCGCTGATTTACGTGATTAGGGAGTTTTAGATTTGATGACGGCTACGAAGAACGAGTACGGGACTTTTGTTTCTTAAATTCTCTCATACAAACCCGTATTCGTCTTAGGTTTGGATCATCTTCTGTTTTCAAGACATATTGTGTCAAAAAACAGGGTAATATTGAGTTAGCAATAACTAATTTTCCACGGTAGAATGTTCTCGTTGTACTTGTGTCGTATCCATAGTCAAACCTAAAGCTCCCTATGGTTTCAAGAAAAATTAAATTGGTAATTAGAAGACTTTATTTACGACAAACGTCTACAAGCCTACGACATACGACATAAAGCTACACTTATATATCTTCTCTCTCCTCAAACTAATTACTTAACGTTACATCAATGTTTGAAGTAACCGCATTGTCATAACTATTAAACTATAATATGTGCGTCAGCACATGACTTGCCAATAAACAAAACCACAATCAGTTACTACAGTAATTACACTAGTTATGTGACGTGCGACTCACACTTGTTTATCTATCCATCTATCGCGATCTATCTATCGGAATAGAGAGAAATCTGCACAAGATTATCAAAGATTTCAAACCGACAAATATATGATCACTGGAAAAAATATGCAAATCAATAGCTTTGCATGCCGAATACAACGATATAGGAATTTTTCAGAACCCAGGGTTTGGCAGACATTTTCCATAATATGGAAATATGTATTTATTATGGAAAATCAAAATCCATACTACATCCAATTATGGACTTTTTTCCAGCGAATGTCACGTCACTTTGGTAGATCTAAACCCTGGCTAAAAGGTCTGTTATTTACAGTTGTCCGCCATCTTGGAAAAGTTCATAAGCTCATTAACATTGTTAAAATGCACTTGCAGTCTTTGAAGGTTTGACATATTTGTGATATTAACGGCAATTTAGGTGGAAATGTGGGATATATTCTTAGAAAAGAACGCAATGTCCCCTGTCGTTTTAGCTCTTTAAGTTACAAGAACTGACATCATCTAAGTCAATGCAAATATAAGTATTCCATTTTATTTATTCTTAATTTTAATTTATGTAATAGTTTTACAACAACTCATTCTGCAACGCATCTAAATTTTAGAAATACGTCAAATTTGTGCACTTTAACTTCTTAATTATGTTCATTAAGCCTTCACAATATTCCTAACAAAGTAACACTTAAAGGCATTGTTTAACTATGTAACTTGTTCCACAACTTGTCTTAAACGACTTTATTTTAAGAGTTGGAGTTGCCTGACCAGAGATGTTACAATGTACATATCATTTAATAATCACAATACCATGTACTTGGATCATCAGAAGCGACAACGTGAGCATACCCTTCAGACGTATGTCTGACGTATGTATGGCTGCCTGAACCACTGGACAGGTCTGAATCCCTGCCACCACATGCCATACGTCTAAACATGTTGCCTGTCGGCGGCCGTGCATAGCTTGTCGTTCGCTGCATTCTTTGTTTTTTTGACGCGGACAGTTTTTTCGACGCAAAAAGTTTTTTCGACGCAAAAAGTGTCTTGCAGGATTTTGCAACATTCCTTATATATACACATACCTTGGCAACGGACATCAAACTTTCATAATCAAGATAATGTAGAATCATTACAATTGCCTCGGCTGGCAGTCGTAAAAAGGGAGGGACGTCGTTGCTCCTTTGCAGAACGGTCTGCAAAAATTGCCATTGATCAAGTATCGCAATCTGTTGCCATTTCTTGCACCATGTTTGCTTGAAGTTGTCGCTCGGTTCATAACAATCTAACGCGGGAGAGGTAGGGCAGATATAATCCAGAAATGGTAGTCGAAGAACATTTTGACTGATGCTTTGGTAAAACGGCGAACGATACTGACCACTATCAACCAAGGCCAAGAGGCCTTGAGTTGCCTCCAGTGGCCTTCTAGTCCTAGCTCTGAATCGCGTACGGGTATAGGGTTTAAGCAAGTTAAAAATTTGGCGCAAACGATCGTTTCTTTCATTAGATGGCACTGACGTGACTTCTTCGGTTTTTTGTACATACTCAATCATAGCATCTATCGTTTTGTCCCACAAATCAATAAAACTGCGTGAAGAACCATAAACACATGCAAATAATGTCTGTTCAATAGATTTTTCAATTGATCTTAACATTTTTTCGAACTTCCTTCCCATTGCTTGGACCATGCGGCGAATTTCCAATTGAAAGTGATATGGATATGGTGCATTCCCAAAAACTTCTGCCAATTTATCATGCTTGAGCAAAAGCCAAACCACTTGAGGGTGAACAAGGCTGGCAAGTTTCAATACATCCTTCCACCAACTGTAAACAATTTTCTGCCTGCTCCCGTCGTTAAATTTCAGAACCCAACCTTCTTGTCGTCTTTCATTCACTGGCAGAGCACCCGAAGTAAATGGCGGCCCTTTCGATGTGGTTGGCTCTTCACTAGACTCAATTCCACCACAGTACCACAATACGTCTGAATATGAACCAGTAATTCGTGGTGTTACCATGAAGAATCCGATGGTTCTAGCACATTTTAATAACTCCTCGTAGGGTAACTCGTGACCACTTTCGTCAGTGATAGCAAGCAAGACAAGACCTTCAAACAGATAGCTTACAATCACGGTGTTGTCCTGGTAAATAATTTCAAACAGATACGTGTAACCAGCTTGAAATTTGGTCAGGTTACAGTGATCTTTGATCCATTGCTTCGCCCATATTGCTTGCTGGGAATCCATTCGTCGCCTAGTTGTCACCATGACTTCACCATTCCACGTGAATGCTATACCAAGTGATCCATCATACTTTATGGTAGCTTCTACAATTTCATTTGAATTGCGACAACCCACGTCTATAAAGTAGATAAAAATGACAATTCAAATCAAGCAGACAAAAAAACAAAAAGTCGACTTTATAGTACATTGATACAGGTTCTCCTTCCTCCACCATACAGAGAAAGCCTGCTGGCAGGCTACAACGTGTCTTTAAGGTGATTTCAAAAGTTTAACGGAGTTGAACGTAATTTTGCACGCTTACTAGAGACCGGTGTTTGTGAATTTTTAAACATAAAATATGGTCTGTTTATTATACATTCTGTATGACCATAACAATTCGCCTACATAATTCATCTTTTGCATACATGTCATACCACTTAACCTTTGATAAAGAGCTAATTCAATTCTAGTTTCCTTTTTAACAGCGTAAACTGTACACCATGAGCGCGCGAGGGATAATGGGTAAATCTTTTGGGCATTCGAAAAGCATGCACTCCTTTGTTTGTTTAGCTGGTTTATCACAAATCTGTTTTGTGTTGGTAGGCAAAAATTTACATTTTAAAAAAATACTTTTTAAACATAAATTTTATCTTTTATATCCTGCCATATAAGAAATTGAACCCTTAGCATTGACCAGTTTATCGTGAACACACATATTGCTTTGTTTGAAATGCCAAACATGTTTCGAAAGTATATATTCTATTCAAATATCATTTCATAAGGTTATTGGCGAATCATGTTAACCACAATAGGTCATGTGAGTTGAATTTATACCTGATAAAGTGCTAACTAGAATGACAAATATAATCTGTAACGTTCATTAGTATACAAATAATGATTG
Organism: Muricea muricata; assembly: GCA_963855995.1. NCBI lineage: Eukaryota > Metazoa > Cnidaria > Anthozoa > Malacalcyonacea > Plexauridae > Muricea > Muricea muricata. The sequence goes on from OY979722.1 coordinate 5,534,555, forward strand.
TTTATGAGTGCAATGGTAAGAATGTTTTCATAAGGTGAAAGATGGAATGTTCCATTCAACGAGGCGATAGTTGAATGGAACATTTCATCTTTCACCGAATGAAAATATTCTTACCATTCCACGAATTAAAACATTCATTATTTGTTTTATATAATATCTTATTAAATTCTGGTCATTTGATTGGCTGCTTATGTTTTCATGCAAAGGAATTCATGCGATTTGCAGCGTATTTACTTGTTTTTTAGTATTTTCGGCATCAGAATTGTTAATAAGTTCACACATATCACCCTCAGTTGCCAAAACAAAAGAGTTTTTACTGCAAGCTTCCTCCATTTTGATTTTTGACGAGCAGTATTTGAATTAAATCCTATTTACATCATGTCTGTTTTGGCCGGATCATTGTTTAAAGTTAACTGCGATCATCGTACGAGGACGATTTTGACGGATGGGATTTATCAAAACCATTAAGAGTGCAATGGAAAAAAACTATTGCACTATTACTCTTGCGAAAAGGGACATTTTATTTAATATCATGTGACCATAAGCAGCCAATTAAACGAACGTTATCTATCTGATGACTTCTACATTGTCTACATCATTTATACTGTATGTCATTAAGCGCTTTTTTATATTTCGCAAACCATAACGAAGTAAACTAACTCGGGTTGCCAAAAAAGCCCCCCCCCCCCTCCTCCCTCATCTCATCAAAAATGGCTATGAGTAAGTGTCATTGTATTATCGTAATACAAAACACAAATAAAATTGAAACCGGAAACTCGTCATATTTTGAGATCGGCGGCCATGATGAGTGGCCCCACTCAAGGAGTGAATCGATGTAGTTTCTGTTAGTAAACATTGCTTTAAAAATTGATTTCTTTAAAAGCTTTTGCTTTAAAACAAGATTTTTTTTTTTCAAAACGAAAACTGCACATCCTGTAACAGAAATCTGGCATGCTGCTCAAGTGAGGCCATCCAAAATAGCCGCAAGTCTACAAATATAACGTACTTCCGGCTTCGAAACCCAACTATAGATGTGCTATCCAGTTTTAATACATATTAATAGCAATAAGTACAAGCAATCATTGCAAATGTTTGAAAAACAGGCTTTTGGAAAAAATTCAAAATGGCGGTTTTAAATCGAAAATTTGTTAAAGCAGTTATATTATTTCTTCAGCGTGTGTTTTCTTTGCATTAATTATCCAAAAATGAACAAGCTGGAGTGTCTCGATAAATATATGAAAATCATTAGCTTCAGGCGGAAAGTTGTGTAAAATTTCCCTCGACTATGAGGTAGAGTTTCACTTCAAAATCCCTAATCCAGAAATCGGAAACCAAATGTTGATGACTTTTTTGCTTCAAAACCCACACTTTTTTATTTAGTATTTTGGATTACAGTTAGTCTACTTACATGAGGTACTGATGTATGACAGGATACGTCAACCAACAGACTAAAACATACTGAAACATACAGTAAGTGTAGCCTTGGAGTTATCTTTGCCAATACAAGAAACACCTGCGTAAATGAATCGCATTCTAGCGATTTATTTTTTTAATGATACCATTGCGTACAAGCAATAATTACATTAGTTATTTGGGTCCAGTGTTCTTTCACATCAATGAGTAGTTTTTGAATATTTATTTTAGTCAAATTACTGAATTTTGGGTTGAAAATCGCCATTTTGAATTTATTCTAAAAACTCACTAAGTGCACCTGTCTTCCAAACATTGAGTAAGAATTGCTATTAATGCTTGTACTTGAACAGGTACCTATGCAAGTACAAAAACTCAACTTTTGTGAATAATCTCCTTATTTACTGTCATAAAACATGTAAACCATTTTTAATCGGGAGGGGGGGGGGGCTCTTTTTCTGGTAACCCCATGTAGTTTAATGTAAACTAGATAAATGGCAGAGCAAATTGTAGTGGGCCTGAGACACCTTTGAATTTGAGATTACAGTGGTATAGCAACCTGCACGAAAAGTACAATCAATTACCTATATATATACAGGGTGTGTAAGAAAAACAAATCTGAAATCGCTCTCTACTTCACGAAGGACCTCAATGTATGAATTATTTTTAAATAGATTGTTTGGGTGCTTTAGTAATGTAGAATGAACAGAAAAATTAAGAAATTTAAAAACTTTAAAATCCGGGGGGTGTCTTTTATAACAAGTTAAATACGTCTCGCACACGAAACTTTAATTCCTAAAAGTTGACTTGGTAGATGGAAAATATCTATGTCGGATGTTGTGCACTGTTCAAAATTTCAGAAAAATTGCTTGAGCCTAAGACGTTAAAAATTTGGTGCAAAGCTCCATATTTTGAGCCAAATCCGTAGCGCTTTGAAGGACTTAAACTCGAACAAATCTCTTGAAATTTTGAACAGCAAAAAAAACACCTAACAAGTTGTATAGCTACCGACTCAAAATTACTTTTAAGCATTCCAATTTCGTTCGCAAGTCAGGAAAGTCTTGACAGCCTGGATGTTATAATTTATATTGTGTAAGTTCCAAGTCAGGTGAATAATTTTTTGAAACATTACATTACCTTCATAGAATCTCACAAAGGGCCTGGTCACAACAGTTTTTGATGGTGGATGTAGAACAAGACCACGATATAGACCTACGATATGATTACTAAATGAAGCGGTTGCACGATAGGTAATGATTTCCAGGTTTGTGGCATCATCAACTGTCTTTTCAACTTCACCACATTGAACTAACTGATTAATGCCAGAAAACAGGTTGTCAAAAGAAATGCCTTCAACTGCCGGATGACCACAGTCAGACTGCTTGCTTGGTTTATTATTTAATGCTACCTCATCGTCCTCGTGTTTGTCAAAAATTTTGACTTGAGTAATATCGTATTTGAGATAATCTTTTGTATATGGCTGTTGGCAAATCTTCCTCAAATGAGCAACAGTTTTATCAGAATTTGGTCTGGCTTTATCACTGCGTACATAAAGTGGGACCCATGATTTTGTTGCTGAATTCCAACGACACTCGATCACCTCTTTGTTGAGAAGTTGAAATGGTTGGATAACGCGTGACGGTTGAATATCGCAACGAACATCATCTTCACTTTGCCATTTGAACAGGAGTGGATCAGGTCCAAAGAGGTAAGCCTTGTCTGGTGTAAAAACTAAACCATCACTTGGATATGGAAATGCAGTGTCGAGACAGGTCAGGATGGTTCGCGGAGTAGATTTACGATGCCCTTTGAGGGCACAATGGACCGTAAGCCTGGGATCTGAACTGACGCTGGGCGAAAGTTGAATATCTGACGATGCTTCCATTATTACAGCGATGACATCTTTCCGAACAGAAAGTTCACCCAAGCTCTGCAATCTCACACTGAACGGCCATCTCCACAAGACATCCCCGGCTGCAGCAAGAACATCGAAGACCAGGAAAACACTTGTGTTCAGCTGAGTTGCGCTCATCTTTGGGTGAATATCGGACATGGAAATAGATGGCAACAATTCTCCATCCAAAACTGTGTTTTCAGACAACTGATCATCAGCAACTTGGCAAGGATAAATCTCGTGTTTCCTGGTGATTAAATACGTTCCATTCGAGGTTTTGAACAACAGACAACGTACACCGTCTGCCTTAATGGTAACATAGTACCGTGTCGGATTTGCAACCCACTTAACATCACGACAGCAGTGAACAAATGAAGCTGGAAGAGTAAATTCAAATTGGGAAACATTTAAAACGGATTGCAAACTTGTCAAGACACTCTTTATTCCATTTGATTCCAGAAGCATAAACTGCAGGTTATTTGGAGATTCGTAAATTCGACATAGTTCAGGCTTTATATCCCAAAAAGAATGATGTGATAGGTTCAAGAAAAGCAATTTTAAATGTTTATAGTAGTTGCATAGATCATTTGACTTCTGCTTCCATTTGTAAAGATATTCACGAGTAGAAACACACATCATACGTAAATTATCAGTGTCTCTGGAGCGCTTGTTCCAGAATTCGTTTAATTGTTCTTCGTCAATATCAAATAACAATGCTGCCGTGATTTGAAGGCCATATTTCTTTGCTTCTGCTGTCACAAACTCCGCGTCTTTCAAATCTTTAACACAATTCAATATTAGCACGGCTGATTCTGACTTTTGGAATTCCATCAAGGTTGTACCAATCAACGTATGGCAAAAATTTTTTATTTCATCCATATTCGGCTCCTGCCATGCGTTAATATAGTTCCCTTCGCGAAGCTTATCTCCAGTGGACAAAAATGTGCTTGAAGGATACTGACGTTTTAACGACTCCTTTGCGTAAGTAGTCTTCCCACACCCTGTTGGACCAAGGAGAACAACAATGTTCTTCTTGCAGTGGTCAAGCTTCAAATACGCCATTTCTAGGCGACAGTTAGAAAATCAAGTATTCAAGAAACCAGTCATCAAGTATTAAACTAAAATACTCTAATGGTAGTGACAAAGACGGAGTTGGAATGCGGAGTCAGGGTACGGAGTCAAAAAGCCGTATTTGAAACAGGCGATTTTTTTGACACGAACAGGGAAACTAACGTTTCCAGGATCCTCAACTACCTGAAACGATCGACATAAACAGAACTGAACGTTTCGTGCAAAGGCTCTTCATCGGCAACAACTTCCCCAAGTCACTCCCAGAAAGATCCTATTATATTTTCATGGAAATTTATTAGACACTGCATATGTCTTTTCCAGTTTTCCTCATTATAAAGACATATAGAGAATTATAACAAATGATGGGGTCTCACTACAAACAAAAGTCATAAAAAAAATGGGTCCGTCTTTTCCACTCCCCACAGCCTAACAAAATATTTTAAAATCACGTTTCAACTCTGTGCTCCGGCTCCGACTCCATCCTTTTCACGATGCCTTAAAATAGTTAATATAATATAGCCAAATTTGCATTGTACTCAAGGTGATATGTCAAACTAAGCATTGCTTATTAATGTCAGGCAGCGAATTCCATTGTAGTGTGACATCGCGATCGCAACGTATGTAAAATACGTGCATTGTGAATTGCCACGCGGAACTTGAAGCAATCAATTCCCAACAATGTCTTCGCAAATGGAATCACGGCTGACGCGTTTGACAATAACCAGACAGTGACCTACGTGATCTTTTGAAAAACAATTACCATATCAAGTTACAAAAATGCTGAAACCTTCAGAAAATTATGAAAACCGCCCAGCTATGCCGCGCGGAATCCGACGCTTTCCATCATCTTTGGCGAGTCCAGGGCTTCCACTTGCAAGAAAATTTCCTTGCGAAAGGAAATATTGACGTTTGCAAGGAAAAATGCAGGGAAATAGAATATACAAGGAACTGGTAAGGGAATTTTAGATCCAGCAAGGAAATTGAAAGGAATTATGGATTCAATTTTTTGCTGAGTAAAATGAATGTCTATTTCATTCAAACCAATAAAATAACATTTTAACCACACAAATTTTGATAAACTGCCCAAAAAAAGTGCTTTGCTGAGCTTATTTATTATTTTTAGCGCGAGGAAAAGTCAAAATAAGAAAAGTAACGAAGTAAAGAACTAAATATTAAAAAAAAATCGCACTTCGTTACATGCAAGTAATAAGTAGTTCATTAATGAAAAACATTACTTCGTTACAGGCTCATTTTTTTTGCTTAAGTACGGTAACGAAATAAATTTACTTCGTTACTGCCTAGTGGCTGACACTGATCGGTTCAATGTTACATTTGAAACAAAGTGATGAACTAATAATTCCATTTAGAGAATTCAATATTCCCTAAAACTGAACGTGCTTGAATAATTGTATTGTAAATAAGGCACTACAAACCCAGGTACTATTAATAGTGAAGTCGCTTAACCAAACGATCTGTACTGGCGTGTACAAACTTGAGCACCCCCTCTACAATTGATTAACTATGCCTCCTAATCAATTTAAGAATGGGTGCCTAAAATTTTCAAGTTAGGGGGGTGTTACCACAGTGAGGTGGTACGTTAACGGTTGGCAATGTTTCTCTGCCAGTACCACCTTAATGTGAGAACATCAAACAGGAAATTTTATATGCCCATTTATCTGTTGTCAAGTCCATGTCTTTGAACAATATCCCAACACCTTATTATTAAATACAATGATTGAGTAAAACATGAACAAACATCCCGAACCGTTATTTCAAAAACGGAACTTCCCCCCCCCCCCCGGGATGATAAATTTTGCGAATATCTTCATTATACCCCCAAAAACATTTCAATTTGACTTAGGAGTCGCGGGAAAAGAAATACTGACTTTGTTCGCTTTGTACAGATCTTGCCAATTTTTGCCGCTAAGCGACCGGACTGTAAGTAGAGAATGACTTCGTCCCGACAGCTGCAAGCAATTGTAAACTAGGCCTTGCCTTCAGAAGAGTTTAAAATTTCCCACGCGTGTAGTGCGTGCAAAACACGCGTACCGTGGGAAACAGTTCTCAGCAAGATGTCAGAGGCAACTAGGCAAGATGTTAGTAACAACAACAATGGAGCCAGTCAACTCGAATATAAGTTTGCCTTACGAGTCCGACCAAAACAACACCCGACAGGAAAGTTTCCAACAGAACTAACGATTGTGACCGATATAAAACTTCTCTGTTCTCTTATCTAGCATGGAGGGAAATTATGTAATAGACACGTACTGCAGAGCAGCATGTATTATCGACCGATATTAATATAGTACATGTCACATATAATTCATCCTTCGATTCATGACAGATATACACGAGATTAGTATACTTGAGTACAAACGAGTCTAAACTAATACTTACATAACACAACATCGAATAATCCTTTCTTCAAAACGACGTGTAGTCAAAGAGCATGCAAAAAGGCCAAACTATGCCTTATTGTACTGTACATGTTCATATGTGTGCATTTGCATTTCATATTCATAGGCCATATCATTAAAAATTAAATTGCCATGCACTGTTTATACTGCGTGAAAGTAATTAGCAATATTCAAATTTTGCTGCCTGTGACCAGCGTTTATTCATGCAGGTATGCTATGCCTCACTTCTGGGATCAGTTTATCAAATTTGACGCTTTTAAGCCTGGGTTAAAGTTTAACACACGTTATAGTTTGTTAGGAATGTAAAAGCAAGATTTCGAAAGAAATGTATTTGTAACGTATTCATCTAAACGAGCTGCTTGGGGAATTCGAGACCTTTTGAATTTTACGTTAACGCTGGGCTAATATCCAGAGTATGTCCCGTTTTATCCTTAAGCCATTTCTCTGCAAACGTAACATATTTCAAGGGAACAAAAGTCATCATTGTAACAAATAAGGCCATACAGTTGAAGAAACTTTCTCTTTGTCTAAATAGTCAAAATAATCTAATATATATATTCACGGCAAAATAATAATTTCGAATCTTTTAACTTCAATTTGAGAATGTATTTCTGGGTTTGTATTTACATATTTTAAACCAGAGCAACAATGTCTATGAAACTATCAACATTTAAACTTTTTTTTGAGAGAAAACAGGCTGAAACTTTTTTGGCAACATCACTGGCCATACTGGCTATATAAGGCAAACATTCAGCCTTCATTCTTCTTGGCTTAAAATCAACGGCCGGCTGACGGACTTGAGTCTAATTAGCCCCAATGCAGTGCTGTGGAAGGGGGGGGGGGGGGGCGCAGGGGGGGCTGAGCCCCCCTCTACAATTTCAAGGGATGCTGAGCCCCCCCTCTACTTTTTACAAACAATATATTCCTCAGTTAAAGGGTCTATTCTATAAAGAGTATATAAGTAAATATAAGGGTATATTATAGACACTGTTCGCTTAGGGAGCTTAAGCAAGCAAGTTTTTGACAACACGGACGTGCATAATAAACACAAAAAGCAGAGCCATGATTGGTTAAAAAGGTGAATCTACGTCTGGTTAACGTACGTGTTCTCAAAACCGTCGCTTGCTTAAGGTCTCCAATATTTCACGATTTTATAATACTTTAGTCACTGAAGAGAGCCCCCCTCTAGAAATTGCAGTTCTACAGCACTGCCCCAATGCCTCAACAACTTAAAGTGTTGAAGCTTGGCCTGCGTCATACTGTTGCTACGAGACCTAACCAATTTAAAATCATGGCTGTCAGCAAAGATCTTTTGGACCGGAATCAGCGGATATCCAAATTGGATCTTTTCAAGGATAGCATTTCAGTATAGAAAAGTTTTCGTTCATTGTACATTTGGCTCGTGGGTTATGTGTAAACAAAACACTCACAACAGTCTCTAACCCCCTTTAATAGGACTACCTATTTTAATCTCAAAAATAAATTTTGTGTACTAATAAACAAACAAATTATCTATCCCGTCCTCTGTAGACAATTGTGCCTACCAATAACCCACTGCTTCCATATAACCCTGATCATTATGCCTATACACCACATCATGATCATCATCAGTATCCCATTCGCTATACCCACCAAAACTACTAGTCAACAGCAGAGTCAACTGCATGCTTTCTTTTTTGGACGTAAAAAGTGTCTTGCAGGATTTTGAAACTTCCCTTAAATATACGCACACCTTGGTTACGGACATCAAACTTTCATAATCAAGATAATGTAGAATCATTACAATTGCCTCGGCTGGCAGTCGTAAAAAGGGAGGGACGTCGTTGCTCCTTTGCAGAACGGTCTGAAAAAATTGCCATTGATCAAGTATCGCAATCCGTTGCCATTTCTTGCACCAAGTTCGTTTAAAGTTGTTGCTCGGTTCATAACCATCTAACGCGGGAGAGGTAGGACAGATATAATCTAGAATTGGTAACCGAAGAATATTTTGATTGATGCTTTTGTAAAACGGCGAACGATGCTGATCACTATCAACTAAGACCAAGAGGTCTTGAGTTGCCTCCAGTGGCCTCCTAGCGATGAATCGCGTACGGGTATAGGGTTTAAGCACGTTAAAAATTTGGCGCAAACGATCGTTTCTTTCATTAGATGGCACTGACGTGACGTCTTCGTTTTTTTGTACATACTCAATCATAGCATCTACCATACAGGCCCATAAATCAACAGAACTGTGTAGCGAAGGACGAACACGTGTCCGTTTGAAGCACCGTTCAACCAGTCTTAACGTTTCTTCGAACTTCCTTCCTATTGCTTGGACCATGCGGCGAATTTCCACTTGAAAGTGATATGGTGCATTCCCAAAAACTTCTCCCAATTTATCATGCTTGAGCAATAGCCAAACCACTTGAGGGTGAACAAGGCTAGCAAGTTTCGATACATCCTTCCACCAACTGTAAACAATTTTCTGCCTTCTCCCATCGTTAAACTTCAGAACCCAACCTTCTTGTCGTCTTTCATTCACTGGCAGAGCACCCGAAGTAAATAGCGGTCTGTCTGGTTCTTCACTAGTCTCAATTCCACCACAGTACCACAATACGTCTGAATACGAACCAGTAATTCGTGGTGTTACCATAAAGAATCCGATGGTTTTAGCACATTGTAATAACTCCTGGTATGATAACTCGTGACCACTTTCGTCAGTGATAGCAAGCACGACAAGACCTTCAAACAGATAGTTTACAATCACGGTGCTGTCCTGGTAAACAATTTCAAACAGATACGTATAACCAGCTTGAAACTTGGTCAGGTTACAGTGATCTTTGATCCATTGCTTCGCCCATATTGCTTGCTGGGAATCCATTCGTCGCTTAGTTGTCACCATGACTTCACCATTCCAGATGAATGCTATACCAAGTGATCCATCATACTTTATGGTGGCTTCTACAATTTCATCTGGATCATGATCACTCACGTCTATTAAGCAAAAATCTCATGAATAAAAGGAAACACAATTGATTTTCAGGGCCGCTAGGCTTTTGTAAAACAGGACCATGTAAGGAGGTCTAGACTGTTATGGTGGCGATTTATGTATTGGATGATAATATATAAATGTAAGCTTTATTCGGTGCGGTTTTGGTAACGTTATCTAATTTTCGTTTAAAATGTGCAAAAAATGTGCAAAATGTTCGCCGAAATAATTCGTGGCACGATGCTGGATGTATTCTCCTGTTTGAGGAATAAATCTGATTGGTCAATAAATAAACAAACTTGCTCGCACATTCGTGAATTGATACGAGGCGCGAAGAAGTGTTTTCTTGACTTTTACTTGCATTTTCAAGGCATTTTCAAGGTATTCTGTTATTTAACAACTATTTTCAACTCAAATTGAATCGTGTGTGTGTGTGTTTTCTCCAACAATTCCCGTATTGCATTGGAAAGATCAGTTAAAATCACTGTATAACTTCTTTGATAGAATTTTTGTAACTGCCTTACTTTTCGAGATATTCAATTTTAATTAGAAAATTACCTAACCAGTGACGTCATACTGCATAATCACTTTTCAAAAAAGCTGAATTAATTTAACAAGTACTCAAGATATAACACCTAAATACCCAGGTCTGGATGTTAAACATAGCCTACACACATGTTAGTGTAGTTTTAGTTATTTTCCACTATTATATGCTACAAAATAAGCAATCTAACAGTCGCTCATTATGCAGTATGACGTCACTGGTTAGGTAATTTTCAAATCAAATAAAATTGAATATCTCGAAAAGTAAGGCAGTTACAAAAATGTCCAATTTCATATCTATATATATATCTATATATATATATATATATATATATATATATATATATATATATATATATATATATATATATATATATATATATATATATATATATATATATATATATATAGTCGTTTAACAATAATTTCCCGATCAATAGGACCAGTCATGCCAGAAAGATCAAAAATGATTCACAAGTCTAGGTTCGTACGTATGGATATGAGGAGTTTAAGAAAGCGAACCACCAACAATTTCTGACAACCTTCAATTGATAACTAAACTTTATTAAGACGTTTCGGCTACAGCCTTCATCAATCTAAAGGTAACTACACTGATTTCCACTTATTTATACGCTTAGTAAACAATGGATAACTAATTAAAATGCCATAAGATGTAATCTATTTACCATAATTAATTCTTTTTGTTCATCAACCCAACATAAAGGGTTGTTCTGTTTGTGATCGTAAATGTGATGTATGCAAAAACTATTTTGTGAAAGGTAAAACATTTCAAAGTTTTAAAACTGGCCGCACATATTTTATGAAATTTGATTTTCAATGTACTTCAAACAATGTAGTTTATCTTATCTCTTGCAAAAGGTGTCATCTTCTATGTGGGATCTACTAGGACAGAATTTAAAGTTAGATTTCGCAATCATAAATCAGCTATGCGCACTAATAAAAAAACATGCGAAGTGGCTATTCATTACAATAGTTCTCCACATGTTATGCAAGATTTTGCATTTCAATGTATTGATAAAGTAGATCCTAAAACTGATCCGGATAGAATTGAAAAATTTTAATAACCAAGGCATTTTAATTAGTTATCTATTGTTTACTAAGCGTATAAATAAGTGGAAATAGGTGTAGTTACCTTTAGATTGATGAAGGCTGTAGCCGAAACGTCTTAATAAAGTTCAGTTATCAATTGAAGGTTGTCAGAAATTGTTGGTGGTTCGCTTTCTTATATATATACATATATATATATATAAATATATATATACATATATATATATATATATACATATATATATATATACATATATATATATATACATATATATATATATATATATACATATATATATATATATATATATATATATATATATATATATATATATACATATATATACATATATATATACATATACATATACATATACATATACATATACATATACATATACATATACATATACATATACATATACATATACATATACATATACATATACATATACATATACATATACATATACATATACATATACATATACATATACATATACATATACATATACATATACATATACATATACATATACATATACATATACATATACATATACATATACATATACATATACATATACATATACATATACATATACATATACATATACATATACATATACATATACATATACATATACATATACATATACATATATATATATATATATATATATATATATATATATATATATATATATATATATATATATATATATATATATATATATATATATATATATAGACAAGAAGGAATGGGATACTTTTGCACGTGAGTAATTATTTTCTATCATAAATTACCTTCAAAGAATCTCACAAAGGGCCTTGTCACAACACTCTTTGATGGTGGATGTAAGACAAGACCACGGGATAGAGGTATCAAGGGATTACTGAATGTAGCCGTTGCACGATTATAGGCAAAGATTTCTAAGCTTGTACCAGAATCAACTGTTTTCTCAACTTCACCTCGTTGGACTAACTCATTAATGTCAGAAAACAGTTTGTCGAAAGAAAAACCTTCAACTGGATAACTACAATCAGACTGCTTGCTTGATTTACTTAGTGTCATCTCACCGTCCTCATGTTTGTCAGACATTTTCATCTGAGTAAGATTGCATTTAAGATCATATTTTGTATATGGCTGTTTACAAATCTTTTCGAAATGAGCAACAGTTTTACCGGAATGTGGTCTGTCTTTGCTATTGCACACATAAAGTGGGACCCATGAATATGTTGCTGAATTCCAACGGCACTCAAAGACTTCAGATTTGTAGACGTCATCAAATTCGAAAGCATTAGATTGAAGATCATATTGAATGTCACAACGAACATCATCTTCACTTTGCCATTTGAACATGAGTGGATCAGGTCCACAGAGGTAAGCCTTGTCTGGTGTAAAAACTAAACCATCACAGGAATAGGGAAATGTAGAGTCAAGACACTTCTGGATATCTTCTGGGGTAGATGGCCGATGTCCTTTGAGGGCACAATGGACCGTAAGCAGATCTGAATTGACGCTGGGCGAAGATTTGTTGTCTGACGATGCTTCCTTTATTACAGCGATGATATCTTTCCGGACAGAAAGTTCACCCAAGCTCTGCAATCTCACACTAAGCGGCCATCTCCACAAGACATCCCCGGCTACAGCAAGAACATCGAAGACCAGAAAAACACTGGTGTTCAGCTGAGTTGCGCTCATCTTTGGGTGAATATTAGACATGGAAATAGATGGCAACAATTCTCCATCCAAAACTGTGTTTTCAGGCAACTGGTCATCAGCAACTTGGCAAGGATATATCTCGTGTTTCCTGGTGATTAAGTATGTTCTACCTGAGTGTTTAAACAGCAGGCAGCGCACACCATCTGCTTTGATGGTAACATAGTACCGTGTCGGGTTTGCAACCCACTTAACATCACGATAGCAGTGAACAAATGAAGCTGGAAGAGTAAATTCAAATTGGGAAACATTTAGAACGGATTGCAAACTTGTCAACACATTCCTTATTCCATTTGATTCCAAAAGCATAAATTGCAGGTTATTTCGAGGCTCGCAGATTGTAAAACCTTCAATTGTTTGCGGAAAGCACCATGCCCAAGTAACTGGAAAAGAATTTTTGAAAAGCAATTGTAAATTTTCATAGTAGTTGCATAGATCATTTGACTGCTGCTTCCATTTGTAAAGATATTCACGAGCAGAAACACACATCATATCTAACTTATCAGTGTTTCCCATGCGTCTAAACCATAGTTGCTCTAATTCCACTTCATGAATATCAACTAACAGGGCTCCGTTGATTTGAAGGCCGAATTTTTTTGCTTCTGCTGCCACAAATTCTGCATCCTCCAGATCTTTAACACAATCTAAAATAAGCACCGCTGGTTCGGACGTTTGAAAATCCATCAATGTTTTACCAATCAACTCATAGCAGAAATCTTTAACTTTTTTCATACTGGTCTCTTGCCAAGCGTTTCCTTCTCGAAGCTTATCCCCAGTAGACAAAAATGTGCTTGGATGTATTTGGTTGAAGGACAGCTCTTTTGCGAAAGCCGTCTTACCACATCCTGCGGGACCAAGGAGAACAACAATGTTCTTCTTACAGTAGTCAATCTTCAAACAGGCCATTTTTGTCAGTAGGGAAAATTAAACCTGAACATATAAACACATAAATTGTGAAAATTTTCGCAAGAGGATTCAGTGCAAACATGGCCACCACCTATGACCTGATCTACAGCTCCAAACAAGCTTTAACATGACTCACAAAAACAAATCAGAGCAACACATGAGTATAAATATTAAATAAACAAAAGTGAACGCATATGGGACACAGGAGCAAACGCTGAACGTAAGGGCCAAAAACTTCTCAAGGCCCGCTAGTACTTGTAAGAGATTGTGAAAATGGAAATGCATATGTTAATTGACGATTGAGTTGTTTGTCTTTGATGTGTTGAGCGTTTTGCACTAAGATACCTTGAAAACTAAAATACCAATTGCGAAAATTTTCATCTAAAATAAACAAAAATAAGTACGCTATGGCGTACATGTGTCTACTGTAATGTTACCATCACAGCTTATACTTCATAGCATGAATACTTCAACTGAAAATATTCAAACATTGTCCATAAGAATAAAAAATGACCTCTTTATTACAAAATACAAATCTTAGAAATTTTACAGTACCATCAGGGTTTTCAGTATTGTGCAGCTCTGGTTAGTTGCGATGAAGCCATGGTGAGAAAGAAAAGCCCACACTACGTATTTGGGAGAGTACACATAATAAAGACATGACTAAACCTAAAAGCTCAATCTTGCGACTGGGGTTGAATGAAAAAGTCTAGTGAAATTCCCTGTTTGCCAGCCTAAACTGAAAACCCTGCATGGTCAAATGAATTTAGTATATCAAATGTTTTTACTGTAATCACAACTATATCAAGTGGTTAATTAAAATGCATATGACACGAAATTTTATATTTTAGAAACATGCAATACATTGTGCGGTGATTATCGTGGTGTAATTTATTTTTCAAAAAGATGATGCTAAGGAGACTATTTAAACGTTTTAATACATGACCGTGAGGCCAAAACTGTCCCATGCATGGGAACGAGTTTGCACCAAAATGACGTCATAATGACGTTAGTGGTTTTACCCTGAGTTAAATTGAGCCAATGAACACCCTATACGTCTATAACATAGAAATAAACACGCTTATAAGCACATCAAATTAAAACGTAATTGGCGCATACATGCGGTGATAATAGGTGTCAGATACCTAACGAAACGAACTGTCGGTGTATGTAAGGTTGGAGGCTGGACACTATAGTCTTCAGCCTCGGCAAATAAGTCACCAGGCATAAATATAGTTTTTAACGGTAAACTTTCGATTTGCCGCATTAGCTCAGTGGTCTAGGTCGTGCGTTTTTGACCTGTTTGTTTCGGGTTCGAGCCCGGTTACGCGCTTTTCTTTGATACTTTTTTTTCTTCTTCTTAATTTTTTGAATATTTTTTTTTCTTATATTCTTATATTTTTTCTTATTAAAACTATTCTTATCAAAACTATTCTCACTCACTATTCTCAGTCACTGGGACTGTATCTACTTCACCAAATTTAGCTAAAGCGCGAGCCCGAAGGGCGAGTTGTAACGCATCCCAACCGGTTGGGTATCTGACACCTATTATCACCGCATATATGCGCCAATTACGTTTCAATTTGACGTGCTTATAAGCGTGTAATTATAGACGTATCGCCTGCAATGAACATAAAATAAATCTCATCAGTGACGTCATTTTAGTGCAATTTCGTCCCCAGTCATAGGACAGTTTTTTTCCTCACGGCCACGTATTATTACATTCAAATAATTCCCTTGGCATCATGTTTTTTAAAAAATAAATTACTCTAGGATAATCACCGCAGAAAGAAGTCTGTAACCCCAAAACATAAAACTTCGTGTCATATGCACTTTAACTTATAAATTTTCCTCATGCAAATTTTCCAATTTATCCCAAATTGGCCGTTTCAAACATGGCCAGAATTTTTGTTGGTATCCGGTAAATCGGATAACTCCAAATCCGGTGCACCGCTATCTGATGATAGCCATATTCTTCATGTCACCAAATCCGGTGCACCGCTATCCGATGATAGCCATATTCTTCATGTATCATAAGAGTTTTGCAAAATAGTTTTGCAAATTAATGAGGACCCTGTTAATCAAGTTTCGCATACAAAGTCCCTAGGTGTACTTATTGATGAAAATCTGTCTTGGAATATACATATCAATAAGCTACTCAAAAAATTGCGTCAAGCATTGGAGCCATAAAACGTGTAAGGCCTTTTGTTCCACTTACAACTCTGCAGTACATTTACAATTCGTTAGTGCAACCGCATTTTACAGTAATTATTGCTGTGTCGTTTGGGATAATTGTAACAAAACCTATGCTGATAAACTTCAAAAATTGCAAAATCGTGCAGCGAGAGTGCTAACATCTTCCAGCTATGACACTGCTGCTGATTCTCTAGTCTCTACTAGAGAAGCTTGGCTGGAGAAAACTCGACACCCAGCGCAAGTTTGAAAAAGCTGTGATGGTCTATAAATCACTGAATTGGCTCGCTCCCGATTACTTGCGTCCCATGTTCATAGACCGTAGCGGCGTCACGCACTATTCCTTGAGAGACACCGAAGGCAAACTAGCTGTCCCAAAGCCACGGGCTAACTACCTAAAGAATAGCTTTAGCTATAAGGGTGCTGTGCTTTGGAGCAGCCTTTCTACTGAGCTGCGCAAAACAAACAATCTAAGCGAGTTAAATCGAGCTGCAGTAGGTTTTTTAATTGATTGGATTTTAATAAATTACATTATTGCACGGCACTTATGGAAAACAGGTATTTTTATCATAATTATTTCTTTTAGATCTTGTAGAATTGTCTGCAGTAATTAGTTAGTTTGTAAATATTGTAATTACCTAAGTGTATATAGCTAATTTCTATGCATGTAAATCCTGATATGTTCACCGTGGGTAAATAAAGATTCTATTATATTCTATTCTATTCCATTCTATTCTGGTAAAACACATAGAAAACTGATTATGAAAATCATCCATTAAAGAGGGGCTATAGTCCTTAATTAAAAAAAAACACAAATGCTTTACTAACATTTTGAACAGCTATATTTGTGAAATATGATTTTATGACTTACTAACTGAATATTGCTTTGCTTGTAAATAAATATAAGCCAGTGTTTCAATTCCAAAGAGTTTAAAAGGTGCAAAATTTGGACAATGTTTACATCTGTGGCTCCCATTGGTTATGAGCAGAAAGGACTATACCGGTAACCTATTTTTAAGTTCAAATTATTTTGCAAAACAACATTTGTAAAATAAATGATTTTGTGCATGCAATTAAGCAAATAGCAAGCTGCCAGTGCAAACCCTGAACAACAGAGTGGCCCTTGACATTTGGTGTACAATGCAGTGAAATTGTTGATATATAGGCATGATATTTGTGATAATAAATTATGTACATTAAATATTTTTGATCACAACAAAACAACAAAAGGGGCACCACTCATTGCGGATTACTTTCAGAATAACCCGCCAGTCCAAAATATATTTCAATTTGCCAAGGACACTGGCTACAAAATAGATTCTATAACCCCAACTCTAAACCTAACCCTCTAACCCTAAGCCAATATGGATAACTAGCTACCTGACCACGAATTAATATTAGTTTATGCACAATATGCATGGTACTTATACTGTAGTCACATAGCCAGTAGCCATTTGCTGCACAGGGTCTTCTCAGCCGCAGGGTATTCTAAAGTTATGCCCTCATTACCAACAGGCATGTATGTTTGGTTATACTTACAGAACCCGTTACAAGTCAAGCCTTCTGTCCAATAATGTTTAACTTAGTAAAATTATACAAAGACTTCCGTACTATTTCATGACTTTCACTTTCACAATTGCCAGCTGCTTCATGGAGCTTAATAGCAATCCAAAGAAAACCAAAATGCACTTCTACACATTGGTTTACAGAATTTGTCGTCTAGACAAGCTTTCGACCGTCACAAAATCCATGTTAAATTCAATGATATTTTAAGCGAAGACAAACGCATGTAAGACATTGATATTGTACACAACGAGGGTAAAGTGCTAAGCTGCACCAGAGATAGAAATTTTTAAATCATTAATAACACCATAAGTACTCACCTGCACCCTGCAGTACCACTGATACAAATTAGAAATTTTCCACATAAATAAAAGTCACTTTTAGATCATAAATCAGACTTCGGAGGCGGTGTAAGTACTTGTCTTTGAGAGAATACTTGTCAATTGTTCAAGACTTGAAAAATCCAATGATCACGTGGTTAGGAAAAAGTAATTGCCCTCACTGATAAAGCTGGTCACGCATATTAGTACCGGTAATCTCAGCAATCAAACAATGATTATACTTTCATGTCAGGCAAGAATATAGTCACAAAATAAGAACAACCAATCAAATTTGTCATTTGTTT
Organism: Muricea muricata; assembly: GCA_963855995.1. Taxonomy (NCBI): domain Eukaryota; kingdom Metazoa; phylum Cnidaria; class Anthozoa; order Malacalcyonacea; family Plexauridae; genus Muricea; species Muricea muricata. The sequence continues at coordinate 5,552,936 of OY979722.1, forward strand.
TTAAAACGAACAATCATTTTCGTGTTGAACAATACAGAGAAAGCGTATCAAGGTTTGGACATAATTAAAATAAATTAACGTTCTTTGACTAAATATTTTATTGAACAAGCTTTCGGCCTCCTAACTGTGGCCTTGAGAATATTTTTCGTTCATTGTGCATTCAGCTTGCGCGTTATTTGCAAACAAAACACTTACAACAGTCTCTAACCCTTAAATATAACAACAAAATACAATAAATTTCTACTGAGCAGACTTATTTCTGGGAGCACTGCTTCCACGCGGTGCAGGCTTACTTCTCCGAAGAATGTGCTTGTTAGTAAGTGTGAAGCACGCCCATTAAACTAAATACTCTTTTTATACAAAAAGTGAAACACATCGCCCAGCTCATTCTGTCAACTTTCTCTGTGGGAGGAACGGAACAAGACCCACGACTTTTGGCATGATGCCTGATCACATGACTGTTCGAGTCAGATTGAAAAGACCCAACGGAGAACCGTATCTTTCTCTCAATTTCTATAGGGGGGGGGGGGGGGGGGGGCTGCTGAAAAAATAGGAAAGGAAAGTTGTCATTACGTACAGGATTTTGTCATACATGTACACATAGGAGCCACCGAGTCAGTAAAGAAAATATATTTGAAAGTTAGTTTTTTTTTCAAAAAGGGTATCGCCGCTTTAAATAAACCAGCTCAATTGCAATGTCGGCTAAAAGTGATTAAAACTTGGTCAATTCGAAGACTATTTGGTACACATATACAATGTTCCAAACGTCGCCAACATATGATCCATGCAGACAATATACTAATGACATTACGAAAATACAGACAATACCCACGAATAGCACAAATAAAATTTCGTTCATTTTTAGTAATAAATTTAAGAATTAGTGATAAACTAAAAATTTTCAATTTAAAGGAGGGAATGGGGGCATTCGAACAGTTGTTTTTACGCATGTAGGTGTAAAAAGGAGTTTAAAGTAACAAAAGAACGACGAATTTGATTGGTTGTTTTTATTTCAGGAACTTCATAAGGAAATTGAGGCAAAACAACACAATGGCAAAGTTTTGAGACTACAAAGCGAGAAAGATAGATTAGAAATAGCCTAAGGTGTTTGTCACTGCGCGTACGGTACTGCGCATGGCCGCCATGTTGTTAGCCAGTGGCCCAAACAGAGGTAGTCATCCCTCGGAAATATTAAAAATAGCTACCAATACCGGGGAAAAATGCTTCTGTTTAGGGCACAGGCTAACAACAAGGCGCCAATGACGAATCACCACGAATCGGTGACGAGTCCATTGACATATATACATCAGGAACAATTCAGGTACAATTCTGGAACAATTAACAATGAGGAAAAAAGTTACAACAAGAGGTATCTCCCGCTAAGCTTTTCCAAATATAACGAGACAAGTCCACAGTTAGTTTATTCTTAAGAGACCAGTAGTGCAGTGATGCGTGCAAAATTTCAACTGATTTCAATGCAAAATGCAAAGGTTCTGAACGGACGAGTCACCACACGAATCATCTTACGCTTTTTTACCATAGGTGGCCCAGAAATCGGTGGTTTTTAACCTTAAATAAATCGATCTTGTACATAATGTTTCTTTTACAGCTGTCAGAAACTCACGGAATCGTTTTTTCTCGCGCGGCAGTTGGTCAGTCTCGCGCGACGTTCGTGTAGTATTATTGGTTTAATATGTTAATAATACTACACGAACGTCGCGCGAGATTGACCGACTGTCGCCCGAGAAAAACAATTCCGTGAGTTTCTGACAGCTGTAAAAGGAACATTATGTACACCATTGATTTATCTAAGGTTAAAAACCACCGATTTCTGGGCCACCTATGTTTTGACTTAACCTGTCTCTCTTTTGGAGTCTCTACAAAGGTGACAGGAAATTCAGGAATAAGTTACTATTCCAGATGTATATCGCAAATACTAAATGCCCTGAAAACGAATCAAGCTCTACTCTACCTTATAGCTCATTTGCTTCTCACTGTTTTCGAGTAAAGTTTTTCACCGTTCATTCTAACGAACGAATTCAGGCGTTTTTATCACTTTTACCATTTTATTCTGTACAAATTTACGATTTGTGATTGTGTAATTCCAAAATTATTTTGCGATTGTCTAATATTCAAGATTTATTCTGAGCAGGCTCCCAACCCCCCATTTGTTCTCATCACCCTCAGACAATGTATGCTTACGCAAAAATAAGTTTTTAACCAATGGAGACGCCAACTCGAATTTTGATCATATCGCAAAGGATTGTGGTCTAGCTTTGAGTAGCTGATATAAAACAAAGAGAGTCCAAGAAAAATTAATAATTAAACCCGAATAAAAATTTTCATTTCAATCATTTAATGTTCATTACGCCATGCATTTACTATAATGAAACAAAATGCTTAAAAATTGTTTGACCCCATTGTAACAAAGAAAAGTTTATCGTAATATTTTTTCCACATGCTGTATTCTTTCGAATTTGGCGGCTTTTAAATTGTGTTTTTTACCATGGCTAGACCACAATGTATCGTAAATCAAGATGGCGTCGCTATTGATAAAAAAGTAATGTACCTAAAAGAGATTTAACTTTAAATTGCTAGCGAACAACGCGTCAGAAATGCCGTTCAAGAATAGCGAATGTTGAGTCATTTTACATAAAATCATCCTCAAATTTCACGAAACTCAATGCACAGCACAAATTTCGAAATTCTCACCATTAAATAGCTAATCTCTTTTATACTTCGTCCATTTTATCAGCGTTTCAGGCGAGCGATAGAGGAACATTAGCTTAGCAAATAAATCTTCCTCCAGCTCAAAATCCTTGGTCTCTCTCACCATGTAAATGTCTAGACACAACTTGAAGACTTTGTCAACATCGGGCATCTCATCAAACATGATACGATAAGATATGGAAGTGAAAAATAAACGCACAAATTTTCCAACCAACCACACGAATCCCACGTACAAACCAATGATTCTGCAAATTTTCAAACGTAAAAATTTAGGCTTCATTTCAGGGACCTAAATATACGTTTCTTTCCACAATACAAATTTAGAAAATTTTACAATTTCACAAATTACATATAGTTACTAAATTATCAAACGGAAATTAAAATTCTCCTTGATAATATTAAATTAACATTCATTCTACGAGGACTGTTTCTTCCACGTGAACGGAGGGCAAAATTATCTTTATGCATCAATACAACTTTTTCTACTGTAACAAACAGGATACCAAAGTCATGAAGTTTATACTTCAATCAGACATACTAACACTTACGAAATAGAAGAATAGCGTACATTTCAACCCTGGCATTTAACAGAACATCCGAAAAGATTATAAACTTTTTGGTTTTTCATTTTGGTTTTTTATGTTTCGAAATCATCGACCTGGCCGCCATGTCTTTCCGTAAAGTCGATCGCGTAAAAATCGCAAAAAGGTAGATACAAGATTGTCAAGGTTCTTCCTGGAACAACTAAGACTGCGATAGGTCCGCCATATTGAATTCGACTGCCGTAGATGTTTACAAGTCAGTTTCGTTGGTTGTAGATTAATTCGCGCCAAATTCTACGGCGAAAACACGCTTTTAAAAAAACTACGAAGAAATTTAGTAAAAAGTTTGTATCAGAGCAAGAATTATGAGCAATACCAAATGAAAATTAAAAAAAAACTTGTGTGCGGGCAAAATTGCCTTGTATCTATTTTCAGAGAAAAAATGGCCGATCATATGATAAAGATTTATAAATTATTTAATGTGGGAATCTTAGGAATCGCGCGATCAGCCAAGCTATTGCTCGTGTTAAATGCGTTCGACAATGAATTTCCCATATGTGTGTTGATTATGGGGAAGGAGGAAATCCAGAGTACTTGAAGAAAAACTTTGGAAGGGCCGGAGAGATCTAAGGTTCTTCAGAAGAAGGAATAACTCGCTAACGTGTGCGCTACAAGGTTTACCAACATCATATCTACTGCAAAAAAACAAGCAAAAAGAAATCCACAAAGTAAAGTTTTCAATACGTACCCTGTACTGGCAAAAAACGAGAAATGTAAAGGCGGAACAAAATCGTTGAATGTTATTACTTCGAGATCTGACGTTGATTGTTTCGAGTCAAATATTGGTCTAGGATTTTTCTGTGTCAGCTCCCACCATTCAAGTTCTCCAGTGACATTGGGAACAGAGCCTACCCGAACTTTAATGCCACAGTCAACGTAACTTGCATTATATAGCTCAGTCAAAGCTGTAGCCTGTCCACTAGCAGGAACACGAATAAATGTTGGAAACAGATCCTTGATCGTTCTAAAAAAACGGGGAAAATTAATACCATTCACAACGATTGCTAATTATGTACGTATCTAGTATTGTTGGCCTTTTAATTCTCTTTTTACTTAATTTAGACACGAAGAAAAAACATTCTGCATTGGTTAAGCATGCTTCAAGACTTGGAAAGAAGCAGAACTATTATTTACAGTCGCGAGCAACTAATATGTTAAAGAATAGAAAAGTTCAATGGTATACATGCTACATTCTTGTATCTCCTTCAGAAAGTCCATCCCCCATTTTCTGCTATGTTTTTGTACTTCTATATACGTTGTGCATGTTAATGGATGAGAAGATGGAGAAGACATGTTTACACTAAGGCAATGTACACCAAAATTTTCAATTCGTTAAAATGCCATAGTTTTCTCATATGTAAACTAATGAGATAGACATTTGTATCGAAGTTCTTGTGAAAAAAGTTCATCAACGGTTTCAGAATTGGGATTCTTTCAGTAACTGCATGGTAAAAAGGCAGGGATAGTGGCATTTTGGGGAAAATGTCACACATTCCACTTATCACGCTCTATTTATACTATGTGTATATGTTATAAAATTCACTCATCAAAGTTTTAAGCAAGTTTTCAATTTTGGAACAATTACTGATGAATGACCTTAAAGATGGAAATACCAAAGACAGGAGTATTCCATAGTATGATTACTTACATTTCATCTTGGCCTCTGCTAGCAGAATCTACTAACATATTACCAAGATGTGTTCGTATTGTATCGTTGGGACCGAGAACGATCGAATTCACCCCAGATATGGTTTCTTGAACTAATGCGGTCAGTGGCTCTCTGAAAAAATACAGTTGATAGATTGGTTAGGTTGAGAGTCGAATATCAGCACTACGGGGCGGGGGCAGTTTTTCAAAGCTGGGTTGATGTTTAACACAATGTTTTATAGTTACTGTATTTCTACATGTCCGCTTCTTCAGAAACCAAAACTACCTTCGATCCAGACAAGATTTCTGAAGAAAATTTCCAAGCTTCCAAACAAACTGCTGGGAAATATCTTGCTAATCTTACGTTCACCTATAGGGTCAAGCTAACCAACTTTTGAACAATTGTTTATACAAACTACAATACAAATTACTTTCCCCAACAATTTCTTCACCACACAAAATTATAATGTTATACTTCCTTCAAAATCTCTAGAATTCATCAGTGTATACAAAAAGTAGATGCAAACAGCCTCACCTGGTAAATTCCCATTGAAAACGCAAAGTGACATTCGTATTGTTAGACAGCAAATCGTGAACTAAATATTTCCTTGATGGTGGACTGATCGTCCAAATCGAGCTTGAGTTGCCACTCACACGGACCAAAACCACATTTCCTTTCGCTTTATAATTTTCCAGGAAACTGTCAATCTAAAATATATCATGACCTCATCAGATTAATTTGTTCGCGACTTGCCAGAACCCGCGTAATGTAAAACGTTTTACTTCTATTCTGTTTATAAACTTTCCCACAAGAGCTGTTATTTTAAAATCTAGCAACAATTTTATCTATGGCCGAGCCACCTTCAAGTGTATTACTTCTACCTGATTTTGCGATGAGCCTTCAAATGGTCTGTTGCTGGACTTGATATATTCTATTTGTGAATCGGACAACACTTTTAGGAACTGTTGTTGGGCACTGACTTTGAATAAAGGCTAAAGAAACGCATCACCGTTAACTTATAGAATAAATAGTTAGCAGGTCTTGTTTAGTTGGATAAAGGGGGGAGGGGAGTGGGTGCAAGACAGCAACTGGTGATCGAAAATTAAACGGTGTAAGTTAATACATCTTCTTAGCTGAGGCAAACTGACCCATTTCCAATCATGTGATCTAAAATCGCTTACTTTTATTAAGGTTGGGGAGAAATCATTTATAATTTTAAAGCATTTCACTCAACGGGTCAACGTGATTAAATTTGAGTGGAAATCATAATCATGTCGACCTTCAAGCTGAGAACACAGTTGGGAAAAATCATCATCAACTATAGGTCCTCCGGGATGACCAATGGGGGTTAATGACATAAAATTTCGCTATTTCTTGAAATTTCAACAAAATAGCAGGTACAAATATGACAAGTTCTGAGGTGAAAACGACTGGAAGGCGTGTTACATTAAAATCCAGTTGTCATAGTTAGCAAAGACAACCCTGATTGTACCTGATAACCGCCAATGGTTAAAGTGAATGTGGCATCGGTAGGAGTATTACTGGTATAAACTGAATTGATATACGACATGAACAGCAATGGGAACCAAATGATGACAATAAGTAAAAACACCAAGAAGCCGCCAACAGCCCACTTGTTAAGCGAGGGATATTGCACGCCTCTGTCATGTCGGAACCACTCCGTCTAAAAAGAGCATCAATTTTTTAAAAACTATAAATTAGATTTATTATGATATTATTATATGATTTGCATTTTTTGTTGACACTTAGATCTACGTGAGCCGCTTTTATTTTGCCAGTTGATTTAAAATGAACAACTGTATTCACAATAACTAGCAAAGATCGAGACATTTATGATCGAGAGTCTATACAACGGTGGAAATAGATTTGCAGTCTTTAGTAGAGTCAAACTTGCATGTTTTGAGACAAATCAATGGCGAGGAAAATTTTAGCATAACAGGTTCTTAAAATGTAGCTTCTTATACGCGGGGTTTTTGCTGTAAAAATAACCGTGTAAAATAACCTAAGCGAGACTACTGATCCATGTATTCCTGATTCATGCGGGATTCCTGATCCACTCTGTCAAATTTTCCTGTAGGAGGGCGATAAATCCCAATTCACACAGAGAGAGAGAGAACTAACATGCTTTCTCATACTCCCCTGTCCAGCATTTCCATAAAGTCCCAGCCTTGGATAAAACATGATCCCCCCCCGCAACACACCTTCTCTGCAGTACGATAACATTTCAAGATGTAAATATTTGCATAAATATCCTCCACTTTGAGCCAGTGAAACAGGGACAGCGTGCTGTCTGTACAAACCCAATCCAACAAACCACGCAACTCCAACAAGAATGGGATTGTTTGAATTCTGTCGGGAAAGGAAAAATATCGAGTTGAGAGACACATTCCTTACAGTTGCTTGCTCGCCCAAGCATTCTTCTATGTAAAAATAGTCACAAATTGAATGTAACTAATTACATATTATGAGAAAAAGTTTGAACTTTCACTTATGAATTTTCCCTCATCTAAATTTCTGATTGCAGCAAAACTGGATGTTCTTTTACGAGCAATATTGCAACAGTGTAATGTAAAGTGCCAGTTGATAATAAACTAACATTGAATTGGCGGGAGGGGACAAAGGGAATTATACAAACACTAGAAATACACTCAACAATTTTATCCAAGATTGTGGCATAACGTCATTTCATACACTATAATAACAATATTATTGGACAGGATAATTAGACTCACGCTTGAAACAGAACGACATTGGTCAACGTGAAGTCCTTTGTCAGGAAGTTTCCCAGAATTCTTGTCGGGTAACCACAGCGCACTTGGTACGCAGACAGGGCAAAGTATAAACATTTAAACAGATATAAAAATATCGCAGGAACGTTGTCTTGAAATCGCCTTGAATGAAAAAGAACAACACAATTCTTCGCGGATCCTTGTTGCTTCTATCATATTCTAACTAGAAAACTACTAAGCAAGGTAATTTGAACGCTTTTGGTTGATTTTGGATGAGATAAAACCAACAAGAAAAGCTCTCGATTCTATGGTACGACACCATCGATATCTCATATACACTACTGCAGATAGCGCATCTGTGTATCAAAAAGTGAAGCCAAAAATCTCAGCGGCATCCCCTCATAGCAATAGGCAGTGGCCATATTTGTCGTTCCCACTCATAAAAAAATGCTACAGAAAACACTATACTTTTCTGCATTTATGTATTAAATACTTTAGCTGCATAAAAGAGGATTTATCGTCAACTTTGTCCATTTCGGCGATACAAAATAAACAAATTATCACGCTCCGTGCCAACTCTGTAGGAACGACCAGCGCCTGCGATCCGGCTTCAATTTTCGCCTGCCCAGAGTGTGGGATGCACCATCTAGTGTATGTGAGATATCCATGTACGACACCAATCCTAAATGAATAAAAATCGTATCGAATTTCATTCTCACCTTTTAGTTAGAGCGGGAACAACGAAGAACATAAATACATGAAACGAGATGACCAGCACCACGAGATAAAATAACTTTCCAAGGACAAATTTCCGCAGATAGATAGCTCTGAACAGAGTGAAATGCAAGATGATATTAAAGATAGACAGCTTGTAAATGATCAGTAAATTGAACAGAGAGTAAAGTCAAAAATTTTTAGTTACTACAAACTCCCTGTATCGACTACCCCAAGTGCAACAATTCAATTACAAAAAATAGAACACAAGAACTTCGAGCTAGATTGGTTACAGCGCTTCCAATGTTAAATTAATGGTTTCTATGGTAATACAGTAGTAGTACATACTTCAGTTACACCATATATGATTTACGGCAAATAAGGAAAGCGACAATCTCCTTCACCAACGAACACAACAAATTCGTACAGACACAAGAAAACTAAACTTAGAAAACCAAACTAGCTTCCTTTAAATCCTAACTTCCTTTAAACTACATCTCTACATGACTGAATACCTGTCAATCAAAATAAGGAAAAACTGAGTGAGAACCATGTACAGAAATGTCCTGGGAACTACATTCTTCTCAATAATCTGAGCGAAGTTTGCGTCCGAACTCGGCTGAAAGAAAAAAATGGCAATTGCAAAACATTACACACCCAAGAACTGTTTAAAGATATTCGCCGTTTACATCACTGTTTCGATGTAATATCACTTTCAAATTCGAAAACTTACACCACGTACCTCCGCTTCCGCAAACGCTGACCAACTAAATAGTATGATCAGAAAGATGATGAATTGACAACCAAACATTATGCCATACACATCAGAAGCACCAGACCCCACGTCGGGATCAACCATACGACGTATAAACGAGGTCACATTGTCTATGATGCTGTGGAAACAAAAAATTGAACAATTTGTGAAGACATTAAATTTTTTATTTGTTTATTCCTCGCATCCCTCAACTAATGTTTCAAAACAAATTGATAATTCGTGAAGGAAACAGAAAAGGAAATCATAGCTGTGAAGGGGTCTGAAAATGTGAGAAAGATCTACGTTTATTTTACACAAAACGATGCCTAAATTTTTTGGCTTAAAAATATCTACATTGGAAATTTCTTCGTAATGAAACCCACAGATGGGTATAAAATGGGTCGATCTCAAAGCAATTTAAAATACGATATTTTAAAACGATCGCCTGGGCCTCGCGTCTTTATATCTGATAAACACGACTGCTCGTTTTAAACGTTACAAAACAATTTAAACAACAATATGGGAGGAGAAAATCTAGATTTGTGAACATAATTTCGAACTGGGGCGCAAGACGTTATAAGTCTAAGTTCACTTATCAGCAACAGGTCGGGCTCATTTTCGTGCTGCATACCCCTCAAAAAAAAACCCCCCAAAAAAAACCTCAAAAAAAACGATATGTAGCCCCCCTCCCAAAAAAAAAAAAACAAGCAAAAAACGATATGCACGCAATTGTTTCGAAGTTTGCTTACAAATGATTCTAAACTTAACTTTCTCAACGAAAAAATATTTTAGATAGAACCGAACTTTCATAGTAAACTATAAGATTAGTTATAGATGGTTTCCGTTACTAAAGAATCCTTAGTGGCCGCATCGAAATAACATTGATCAATATAATACCCTCTTTCCTTCGTTTTATCAGACTGATCTTGTTGTTGTTCACGATTAATATCTTCCTCCTGCAACAGAGATACAGCATTGCAGATGCAGAAATTGTAATTTGCAAAGAGCTACAAAATTATACTGAAAAACAGGAAACTACAAATGAGAATTGCTGTAATTCTTTACTTACTCCCACCATTAAGGGAACACCATCTCCTGGCACTTCCTCTTGTGCAGCAATACCAGTTGAGTCTGAAAAACAAACAGATAGCTTTCACGCAATGTCCGTCGCTTCCTTTTGTTGTGTCATGCCATTACACACGAGCTACAGTAGAGAAAGACATAACATTCTTCCTAATTTTATTGGTTACTTCATAGATTTATTCGCTACAAATTTGTTTCGCTTGCCACACTCTTCAGGCGATAATCGCGTTTGCTTGCCATACGAAACAAATTTGTAGCGAATAAATCTATGAAGTAACCAATCTTGTTTCATCTAGTTATCTTGCTCTACTTCGGTATTGAGCACTCTGTTCATATGATTTTAAACATATTACTTGTCTATATATATATATATATATATATATATATATATACATATATATATATATATATATATATATATATATATATATATATATATATATATATATATATATATATATATATATATATATATATATATATATATATACATATACAGGATATTTTAAAGAACGTATAGCAAGATAAATCTAGCAGGGGATGGCGGCTTGAAGACATTTTGGGTAATTTAGACAAAGATGACTGTCTCCACACCACTTTGTCGTAAATTTGTGCAGCATAAAATGAAAACAATTGAACGACTGTTGATCTCAGTATATGTTGGTTTGGTACTTTCTTTGTAACGTAGATGGTAATAAAAACAAAAATATACACACATCCATCTGGGAACGTTTTATATCGCAACTGAGAAAAGTCCTTCGAAGAACGTAAATTGACACTTATACTAAATTCTTGTCAACCGAGATGACCAAAAATTCCCAGTTAATACTCCGCTAAACAATGGAAACAAGCATATAGCTAAATAATTAATCACAATCGCACGTTAAGCAGTCAGTTGAGAACAAGTTAACACCACTTGTTCTAAAGTAGTCTTTCGCAAACCAGAACAGTAGTATCCAACCTTCTAAATAATGTTGTCAATTAGATAACAAGGAAATAAACCTTGATATAGCCAAATTTGCTTATTAAATAGACGTTATGCATAAATCGAGATCTGGACCGTGTATTCTAGGAAACAGGAATTTATGCATTGTTATTGGTCAATGTTTGCGGGGAGTGACCAATAACAATGCTTAAATTTCCGTTTCCTAGGACACACGGTCCGAATCACGATTTATGCATAAGGTCTATTACTCTTGACAATTATTACAATAAGCTCTTACCAGTTTTGGCATTCGAAGAGGAAGTACCGTCCACAGCACTCGTAGAACCAGAGTCAAATCTTCCTCTCCACAAGCCATGTGCCTGAATTTAGATTACACACGACACAAATTAGGTCGTTTAATTACTAGCTGCGAAACGTTAGAAGACCACGTGTAAAATAGCACGAGCTAACTGTGGATCTTTTAATAAGTATAAACTATACACAAGACTTCAAAATCTTTGGGTTCGTTAGGCGAGCAAGCGATGCCTTCATCTAGTTTAAATCTCCTTTAAAATTACCAACCGTCAACCTGTAGCAAGTCTGCCAACAAGCCCGGTGTTGTAAAGGTGTGTACAGTTTCTTACAAACTTGTTCCAGCAACTTGTATAAATCAAGCAACTATATTCTTTTAACTTGTTTTCAGGCAAAGACAAAGAGAAGTTACGAGAAGTATAACCGAAGAATTTATATTGTGATTTCAAATGATCTTTCCAGTGCAATTAAGAAAGTATTGAAAGAAATTTCGGGTCATGGTCGATATTATTTGCACAGCTACAATATTTGGACGCCGTCAATGTCCTCACCTGCAATGTGTAGCGGTGGAAGAAAAGCGCCAACAACAACAACAGGTCGTAGGCGGTCGTCGCACCATCTCGTTCTATTTCAAATATCCTCGCTGGACACAACGGATCATTCCTGAGCTCCAACGTGCTGCTGCAGTCGTTGAAACGAATAAACTCGAATTTAAAAATATACTTGATGACGATGATGAGCTGGGTGTACGTTATAACCGTGATCCAAAACATCTTCGTCGGCCGCGGGATAGACAACATTCCCCACAGGAAGATGAAGAATGGAAAGGCCATGGACAATACGGAGGCGTACACTACGTGATTGATGATCATTATCAGGAAACAGAGGTAATTAGTTTGTGATATGATGGCGTAATACAAAGCTTTAAGGAATCTCATGAGTTGCCAGTTTGGTACGGGACCGTCGACCATGTGGACTTCTTCAGTCGTGATGCTAGTCCAGGAGATCGAGTCTTCGGGTTGGTTGGTTAACTGAAAGGATTTCAGACGAAAAGTTGTTCTAGCAATAGCATCTCCCCGAACCCATTTGCTGTGAGAAATTTCATCGGAACAAACTAAGTGCAAACTGGTACAAACGTTGAAGCACATTAAGTGAATTTTAATTTGCCTTTGTACGACTTATGACAATTTTTAAGTCGTGGATACAGGATGTAGTCGCTGGGCAATCATCCTAGCTAGAGGCTCATGTATAAAGTGCACGACTATCATGTCTTATGTATTTCAGAGAGAGAGAGAGGAAAACCGGATTACCCGGAACTCTTCCTCACGTGAAACGCGCCTCATCAGACTGTGCTCAGCATTTGCATAGTTTTTATTTACTTTTCACCCCCCCCCCCCCCCCCCTCAAATACTCCTTTACTGTGAAGCCACTGTTCCGATTAAAATTTGCTTAATCAACTATCCTCTCCTAATGACTCACCAACACACTTGTTTTTTTGTTTGTTTGCTCAATTATTCCTCAACTCTGACTGTTCTTAATTCTTGTAAACAAATTATGATATTATTTCACGCATAAATAAGTTGCCAACATTCGCTTTCGCCAGCACTCCGCTAGCCTGTCTAGTAACTCCCCTCCCCCAAAGTTACCGGACAAAAACTCCATATTTCCCACAAACCAACCTGGGCATCTACCGAATCCTCTTCCACCGAGTCTGAGGACTCCCGTATACTGTCTCTAAGTCTACTTTCACGTCGAGCTTTCTTCAGTTGCCTGGCAACGGCTCGGTAGTCCTTGCTTATTCCGTTAAGAAAACCAATCAGTTTATCCAAAACCCATTTCCCATAGAACAAGAATAATATTAATACGGATTTCAGCTTTTTCTTCACAAGAGCAGCTCGTGTTAGACGTGGACCGATTTGCGAATCTGCAGGTTGTTCGTGCTGTTGTTCAATGGATATTTCATGGTCGCTTTGATCATCATCTTTTTGTATTGTCTCTTCCGATTTGCTCTCCTTTTCTAAATAACATAATATTTCGAACACAGAATCTCAGATGACTATGACAAGTTTAAAGATCCTTCTACACTGCAATGGTCGTGGATAAAATTGGAAGGCATTCAGTATAAGAAAGAATTGACAAAATATATTACAAAGTTCTATATAGTTCAAGCTGCAATTTAATGGAATTGAAATGAACTACACCTTTTCGTAAAGTAGTTTTGCATATACACCGTTCTCGTACCTTAAGGTACCCGCCCAGGCAATATTTCCGCTGAAAACATTTCAAGATTAAACTGCCAAACTTTGATTGCTTTCTTTGCTAAATGTAACATAGCTGCTTATATCGTCATGTACTGTAAATGTCTGACGTTAAAAAATAAAATTTTATTTCAATTCATGGCTTATTCGAGGTTAATTAACTAAGAATTGAGAGAATATTTGAGTTTTTCACGCAAGATATTTACAGCAGATGAGAGTATGAACAGCTATGTTATATTTAACAAAGAAAGCAATCAAACTGTGGCGGTGTATTATGAACTGTTATCAGCACAAATATTGCCTGGGCGGGTACCATAACGTCAGCCGTTTTTCTTACTTTAAAATTATTGTCTTAATCGTGTTGTATCAGTAACAGTGTCAGCCTTAATCATGCAGAGGGCAAGGTTCAGAACATTTGAGCGAGGCTGAATAACTGGGAAAACCCACTCTCAGAAAGGGCTTACTTTGTAACTCTCTCTTGCGGTCGACAGAAATTCAAATGCTTTTTCTACCCTGAATTAATATGAACAAAAAATTCGTGGTATTTTAGAGTAGTATTTCAACAGTACATACCATTCCCTTCAGTCGAGCCTCTGTCGCTGCGATGTTGTGGCGAGTCATCGGATCCGCTGTCAGAATCTGTATCTGTTTCTTCGATGGTTTCAAACAAATAGTAATCACCGGAATATATTGCTGAAAAAAGCAATGCCTATTAGGATATACTCAAGAATTGCTTTAGCTCGACATGGTGTCGTTGCAATACTACAAAATGGCAGCAATGAAATTGCATTGCATTTCTTTCGTTTAATAAACAGCATTACAGCAATCTGAAGGTCGGTTTAGAAATGTTTAAAGGCGAATTTTTATTCACAAAAAAATCCAAATATTGTTTTGCTTGCGATCGTTTTGACCACGGTAATGTTACTTTTTCAAAATATTCTCGCCACTCTTAATTCGGCCGTGTTTGTTTAATTATGTTGAAACAATTATTTACCCCAGTGTCAGTGAATAGTGCAATCTGTACGCCAAATGCTTCGCGTCTCGGTTACTATATCCTTGCTTCCCTTATTCACTGCAACTCGGGTGAAAAATTTTTAAGGTGGTTCGATAATCAGAATTCATTGAAAATTTTATCTTTCCATCTGAGCTTGTTCAAGTTTGTTTCTAATGTTATGCTAAAGCTCTAAAGCACAGTTCTCTGTATATTTCAAAAAAGGGTTTCTTCCAAGTTTGCCAGAACGTGGAAATCATGTTTCCCGTTCAAATTTCATTCTAATTATAGGAGTTCACGTGCATAAACTCCACACTTTCTCCATGACTTCTCTCATATTTCTGGACATACGAACGGTAGGATCGAGAATAAAACTTTCCACTTATAAAGACAACCAGTACAGCTATGCAATAACCTATACTAAGCTCTGCATGTGCACTATGACGAAGAAGATTCTATGGCAAAAGGAATACAATGTGCTATGATGTAAACTATCGAGCCACCGTAAGAAAAATTGATCACGTGGTAATAGAAAGGACGAAGGACACATCGATGCTCGTCTCTTTGTTGGAAGGCAACTATGCACATGTTTTGCTTTGCTGTGAAAAGTGTGTTCTGCTGCGAAGTTAAATGCCGAAGGGTAGTATTTGAGAGACTCGCGATTTAAAATACGAGCATGCTCTGACCTCTCGGGGTTAATGGAAAGAAAAACATTTTAATGCACGTAAGAACCCAGTCTCCTTGTCAGGTATCAAACATGCATCACGTAAATTTCAAAACCTTCATAATGTGACAATGGTTCCTGTGCTCTGTTCTGATTAGCACGCTTGTTCTTCAGTTTCTTCACACTAAAGAAAAAAACCCGTATATCAGGTTACATACAATGGGAATTTTTAACTGTTCGTTCCACCTTGGTAGCACACATCTCGAACAAACGCGAGCTTTCACTAAACTGCACTGAATGGAACTCAGCCACATCAACGTTTTATCCTTGAAAAACGAGCTCGTTGAAATAAATTCGCACCTTCGTTTTATGTTTGCCATTTCTTCTTTATCTCGTTTCTTCACTGCTTCCAAATTTTGTTTCAGCTGTTGGTCGATAAATCGAGCCCCCCTGTCGTCACAAATAATATACGTGTATTCAGCTCCAGCAGTATGACGTATCGTCGAAAAAAATGGTGGAGTTTGAAAATGCGGCAAGGCATAAAAAGCTCTGCAACACCAAAGATTACTGCGAACCATAAAATGCCTACTACAATCTAAAGGTTAGTGTAGACATCAGAGTTGGATTTTTTTTCTTCCTGGGATCCCGAGTTTTGGACTAAACAATGGCTTCAAAAATTTAACGAGGCAGCCTGGCGAAATAACATGCACTACAACTGAATAAGTATTAAAGAAATATACACGTAAAGATAAAACTATGCTATGATAGGGTGAAACACAAAAGCTGAAAGCAGTCCAAAATTTTCTGGATAGTATCATTTTTCCCAGAAAACATTTATGAAAACAAATCAGGGAGAATGATTTATCATCGACTGATTAAATTGTATTAAATTGTCAGTATTCAAGTTTCAGTGGTATTTACAGTACAGTTAATCTATATTTACAAGAGCAACAGATGCTTCAAAGTTTGGAGTTAATTATCAAAAATTTCTGTGATATCCTCTGCATAAGTTTAGATCTAATTACCAAAGTTTGTAGTCAGTTATCAAACCACAAAAATTTTTCTGTAAAATTTTCTGCGAATATCGAGATCGAAAAAAATTCTGGGAAGTAGGTTCTACTTAGTGTGAAGTAGGATGCTTTTTACACCTGTGGTGGACATTTAACTGAATCTTAGTAATCTTTGTTAATTGGGTTGCAGGGACTTCAGCGCTTGCCGTTCACTTAAGGCAGCATAGAAACAATAAGAGAAATACTTGTTAGAGGCTCCTAAAGGGTTAAATTGAAGCTAGGAATCCCCTATTTTGTGCTGGGAAAAATAGACTTATATACTGGGACATCGATTAATTGGCAAAAAAAAATGAGAATGGGATTAATATTTGAACAACGTAGCCACTAGTACTATGGGATTTGTGCATTTATACCACGGCATCTAATCAAAAATGGGCTGGGAAATGGGAACAGACTCCCCACCCTTCAGGACCCTGTAGTTAAGTTGTGATAAAAGCAGCATAATAGCAACATTACCACGACGCTATTTCAGACTGTTCTCTCAATTCCCTCTTGACAAAGTAGAAGTAATCGCTTGTGAAGATCCTGTACTGTAACAAGAGGAACACGAAGCAAGCGCAGTCCATAGACAGGCCAGTATCATCCGGGGATATACAGTCACGTTCAGCAAGTGTAATCGGTCTGTACGTATAGCCTGCCTGACGTAAGCAGTAGAGACTGAGTAATTGCAGCACGTAGCACCCACTGAACTCCTTGACATCGTCGATCCATACGCAAGACACGAGCTTAAAGAGAAATATTTAATCCAAAGGTGAGCGTTGCGGAAACATGCTTCCCATCAATATTTCCTTGTTTGTCCTCACCAGGAAACATTGATGCATGTACGAATGCGCGATGTTTTTTCTCGCATAAAGCTGGCCTTTTAACGTTCATATGACCCAAAAAAATTTATCGCATTGTTTGAAAGAACTTTTAAAACTATAATGCAAGTTTTATTTGTGTTATAGTGCTTTGTTGACGAGATATTTTTGTTTGACTTTTCTCGTTCTGTCCACTAATTACGTCACATCGTGCATAATCACTTGTTGTTGAATACCAGTTATCTATATTCTTAATGCACAAAATTATTTCACCAAAAAACCGCTCTTTTCTTGATCAGTGCTAGCTTCTTAATTTAATGCTATATCCTTATCATTCAAGTACGGACTGACTGATGACTGACTGCCTCCTCATATCGAGTGCATGTAGGGAAATATTTTCTCATTTCCTTTCTTTCTGTGACTTTTTCTTTGAGACTATTAGGATTTTACAGTTTTATCCTGCCTTTTTATCGCCAATCTTAAAACTTTTTTAGGACCAATGGTCCTGCGGTCCATATTATGCAGGTCTGTCGTCTAGGGAATGATCGACCGTTTATACTGTGAATGAATCATCACAAATGTCAAAACACATCAGACTTACTTGTAAACAAACTTTTAAAAACAACACAAAGAAATTATAGCCCATGAATATCTTCCACCAGTATATCAACTTTGGGTGAAGATAGAGCGACTGTCCATGCCAGAGGAAGAAGAAACAGCCAAGTATGAAACCAAAGTTGAAAATGCTGACTGTGCTTTGAACTGTGATATACACAACTGTCAGCGTTATCCAGTAGATATGTTGAAAGATGAAAATCTAAAAAATACAGAAGGTACATAGAACACCATCAGTTTATACCATATTTTTTAAACATTTGGACAACACGACAAAAACAGTTTTCACTGCACCGGGATTTTGCAGGGATAGGTTGGGGAAAAATGTTCAGATCACATCCCATCACAACCCATCACATCACAAATTTCAGATTCCTATACCCATCATCTAACTCTAAATTAGACTGGAACGATAACTTGGCCGCCATCTTTGAAGCCAAATTGGTTATCAATAGGTTATCAAGTTCAGTCCTTTTCTATTGTTTCTCTCGGCGCGGTTGACACCATTCTTCTGGGAATGTACCGATATTTGATGTTTTTATTTTGATTTAAGAGGTAATTTTATGGTTTATGAACTTATAACCTAGTTTGCGATACAGTCTTTTTTAAAAATAGCAAATACCTCGGGAAAATAGTACTGTTTATGACATTTGTAGTTGTTGCCGCCATCTTGGCTTCACCCAAACGTATGGTTTTTATCTAGAGTTATCGTTTATAGAGTTCACTGATACCCATATACAAAAACACGTGAATGCCGGGCTACGCTGGCTCAGGTTCAATTTCGTGCTTCAGTAAGTGGAAAACAGCGATGGAAGAAGTCCATACAGAGAGCAAAATAACCACAAACCTTGAGCATATCAAGCCAAGTTTTATTTCTCATAAAATCTGGCGAACTATATCTGGTAGTTCTTCTTTCCTCGATCATCGTACGACTTGGAGATGCGTTTGCAGGAGCTTCGTCTTCGGGCTTCGGTGCTGTTCGTTCGTTAGCGAAGACCTTTTCCTGACAGCAGGCCAACATCAGTTGGAAGAAATCAACTGCGAATTTATAAACAAACGATTAATAAAATGTTAAAAACAACACGTTTATATTAAAATGCTAAAATGTTTTGTTAAGTAGCTTCGCCTGTTAAATTAATTGGGTTCAGTGCTGAACGTTGTAAAATTCATTATAATAATCCACGAAAATACAGAAATACATATTTAATCAATATCTGTATTGCCCTGATTTACAAAAACTTTGAAAATGGTTTTCTAATTAATGTATGCACGTTTTTCATGCAGACATTTATTTAACAAGTGCGTTTAAGCATTCGTATGTGTAAATCAGATACAGATCGGCTAATAGTTTCCTTAAATGTTATAATTAACCAATAACCTTAACGAAGACCTACTGTAAGCTAATTGTTGGTCAAACGTTTTAAAAAAACGTTTCTTTTAAACGTTGTATTTTTTTGTCAAACTATACGCAGTAACAAGGTTTTCTTTGTTTAGCACAAGAAAAATTCGCCCGCAATAGGCCAGCAATCTCTCCATCCTGTTTGCTCGTGTCGGCACGACGTTTTTGCCGCGCTTTTGACATTTTGTTTTCGTAAACCGACATAAATTGAAACGTTTTCCAAGAAAAACGTTTTCCACGCATTATGTTTATAAAGCATGATACTTAATTTAACAAATGGTAACTAATTGTTAAATATAAACTCACCTAATAACAGCTTGGCATTTTGTGGATCTTCAGGCTCAGTTAGGAACAACCAGTGGATGAGATTATGATCAAGTCTGCTTGTCCACGGGTAATCTACAAAACGGAAAGCACGTTAATACGTGTGACAACAGTATTGCTGTTGTGTTTCATCGACTTTCCTGCACGCTCTTACCTGTACAAAGGCCTGGAGGCCAACCCAAGACAAGGACATATTGTACAGGCAACATTACAGCAAGAAATGTAAGATATAATTTCCACACAGACGATGACTTTTCACGACCAAGCACAAGAAATGTCCCCAGCCACAGAGAATAAATAACAGAGACGGCATCGCAACGAACACCCATGTTGATCACTATGGTCACAACACACACCTGGAAAAAAAGGTTTGGAGCACAATCCAAAAAAAGTCCATTTTCACTTCCCTCGCTTTACGATGGTGTGTCACCTAAAACCTATCACTGACAGCTTGGAGGTACACGTGACGTGACTGGGGCCAGTTGTACGGCAGGTGGATAGCGCTATCCAACGCAAAGAGATTTCTCAACTGTCGTAAAGAGGTATAAAAGGCAATAACACCAGGGATGTTGAACTGGCAAGAGATAAAATGCGACACTAACTCGAAAATCCTGAACTTTATTATACTAGATTTACCATTGTTATTGTTATAATGATAAAATATTACTCAGGATTCTAACTCAAAGGTTTTCATTAAACTTTTTATTTTTGCGACGTTTCGGAAGAAAGGAACACGAAAGCAAAGTTAGGTTGACGCGCGAAGATATACGGAATGGGAGGTTTGATGAAGCAATGGGAATGTAGTATTAAGTAACTATGAACCATTAACAACATGGCGACCTACGCTAGACAGATATTTAGATAGTGAATCTAAAAACGCTTGCATGAGCAAGCGCGTATAGACAGTTTTGAAATGCGTGAGCATGTGACGGTTGGTGACAGTTTCGTAGTTGTAGTCGTGATTTTTGTAAATTTAAATGAGTAAAAAGCTTGAAAACGAATAGTAAAACTGTCCGAAACGTCGCAAAAATAAAAAGTTTAATGAAAACCTTTGAGTTAGAATCCTGAGTAATATTTTATCATTATAACAAAAACAATGAATCACCAAAGTTTTAGAAAAAGAATTAGATTTTACCAGTTACTGAATATGTTTAGAAAGTACACGAAAATCACTATTTGGTCGATAACGCTATATACACCTTCCATAATACTGACTCGTGTTGTAGTCAATCTTGAATATCAAGTTTCAAACCCTTCTAGACCTCCGTGACTTGATAACCTATTGATAACCTAGACTTCCGTGTCTCCTCGGACAAAGGCAATGTAACAGCATGGACAAATAAAATATGAGAAAGGAGCTAAAATTACCATTAAACGAACCAACGGGTATAAATAAATATTCTATACGCGTTAAAATAACCTACCTCCCATCCAAAATTATAAAAGAATTTATTGCAAATATATTTGAACATCTCTAGGAGCCCGCTGTCAGCTTGCTCCAATTCCATACTTTCTGGAAATAATATTCCTTTTGGTAGCTCCCTGGAGCCACACTGGACAAGGCATAATTTCTATTAAAAACAATATGTGAGATAAATTATATGTAATATTTGAAATAGAGTATCAGAGATTTTTCAACGTTCTGTTTAAGTCCCCACAGGACTTAAACAGAACGTTGAATTTTTCACACAAGATATATGTATACTGGTAGTGTGCTCAACAACATACTAATCAATAGAACTCTGATTCGGCACTGTTAGAAAACAAGTGTATGCATGCAGTTGGAAGTTAGTGTTCGTGAACGTTGTGTGGGTATTTAAATCTTAAGTGATTCCAATTTCTGTGATATAAAATCATTTGAAAGTTTTAATTATTTCCCCTAGTCGTAAAAGCGTGGATCATCTTATGCATATCACCGCACATACTTTATGGCTTCTGTTCCTAGAAATAAAATATTGCATCAAAATCCCAGTAACTGTCTCATTTTCAAGATGTTTTTTACTAAAAAAAACCACATTCTTCGTTGTAAGAAAAAGTCGCAAAAGCTGCGTTTTAGCGCTGGGAAATGGCTTCTATTCACAACTGCAAAAAGGTCTCCTAGTGTGCTGAATTTCACACAAATTTAAAGCGTGCTCTGGCGGCAACTGCAATACACTAACCAATGTTAGACATTACTTTCAGTGTTACCTGATGATGTGAAATGACTGTTTGAAAAACGATGACAAAAACAATGAAAAGATACCCCTAATGAGAAAATAAAGAAATTTCATCACGTAAAATTCGTAGACATCATACGCATACTTGAGATATTGCTGTCAATGCTATATACCCTTCATCATATATTAAATACGCTGATAATAGAGACTATAGCATATAAAAGCAAAGTACAAAAGCTCTGCAGGGTGAAAACGCCGGTTAGCTTCAACCTGTTTTAACGTAAAATTGAAAAGAAATTCCCCAGTGTCTTTGTCACTAAGCTTTTTCATAAATGTCGTCTTGATCGAAAGTAGTAATACCCATCTATCTAACCTGTATATCTGCCGAGATATTTTTTGTTTTGTAAAAGCCAACCCACAATGCGTTGTTAGTGAAGTGATTGACAACGTTGGAACGGCGGAAGACCTGAAAAGAAAGACCACAAATACAGTATATCACTTAAGTTCAACACACGTTCCACTGATAATCACATCAAAAACTCCATCTGATTAAATAGGCACTCCCATTTTTCCAACACATCCTACCGTATTCGAGCAGTTGTGTTGAAAGACATCTTCCTGGACGAACTGCAATTGATAACACATCTTTGCCAAGATAACCAAGGAACTCCATATTAGAAAACAGTACGACAAAGCTCTCTGAATCACACCAGACGGCATTGCTATGGCCAGCAACACAATGATGACAGCGTTTATCGCGCACACCTAGAATGCAGAACACAAAACTGTTACCTCTTTTTGAAGCCCTTACCCTATCTTGCAATTGAACATACTATGTGTTCCGTCATGTCTTTTTCCCTGAATTCAGCCAAGTGTATTTACCTATATTTAGCCAAGCATTTCGCGACGCATTTACGATCTTGTGGCACTTCACTGGATGTTAGAAAAGGGGAAAATGTGTCTTACAGTCGCGGCAATAGAGGTGTTTCTCAAGTTGAGCAATTCCTCCGCACAGTTCCTCAAAATTTTTGAAAAGTTTTTTAAAAGGGCAACAATTTCTTTCTTATTGATTATTAAAATTTTATATCTTGCTCTTGAGCATTCTGACGGGTCAATGAACAGAGAGTTGTGAACCTTTTAAAGAACGTGGCAAATTTGAAAACATCCTCAGAGGGATGGCTCAACTTCGCCAGGCAATGAACTGCTCAACATTTTAAGAACGCCTCTTTGGCGGTGACTGTAATCTCCGGTGGGAAACATGCACATGTCGAAATTCAAGATAGGGAATGTAGTTGGGAAAAATTCACAAACTATGTAGGCCCTCCTGTAGGGATCGAACCTACGCCTGTGTCATGCTGATGCACTGTCCCGACCATTAAACTACAGAGGTAACGAGCAAGCGCAATTTATGCGTATTTTAGGGTGGTTATGCCTGCGAATAGGTTGAAAGTAAACCCATTATGCCCCTATCTCGTACAGGCAAGTTTAAAATTCTAATAATGTGTTACTCATCATTCTATGCGCGCTTGATGTTGATGATTTAAAGTTTCTCAAGCTCTACATATTCACTCATTCCATAAACTTACATTGGACAAAACGACACAGATCAGGGTAAAGCTGATAATTTTCAACATGTGAAGTTCCCCCAGTCTCCACAACAACACAGTAAGATAGTTATACCACTTTAACAGACACGCTTGCTGAGCCGGCGAGAGATCAGTCTCATCTCTTCCGTACATTGCATCCTGATCGGACGAATTCCTATCTCCCTCCCTCTGATTGGGTGGGATGATGTTCTCTTCCTCCTGATTGGCTGAGGGGGGATTCTCTTCTTCGTAATCGGTTACAATGCTCAGGGACACTCTTCTCTCCTCTTGCCGCAACCCTCGTACGACCTGACGTGGTGGTCGAAGATCAATCATGGCCATGAAAGGCCGGTAGAAAAAATGAAGTTGGATGACAATGATAACTGAAAACGCTGTTGGTGTAAGAAGTTCCAGAAGCAGACTGGCCTTTGTATGCTGTCGAAGACCTAAATCATATAACCTTAAAAAAAATGATGATCAGACGTGAAGTTTACCTTAGCACTCCATTCAGTGTTCTTTGTGGGTGGAAAATTAAACTCTCTTAAAGCCTTACAGGCTTACTGCCACACCTTGCGAGCTTAATTTGCGGCTGGCGGCCATTTTGTCTGGGACATCATGACCAAATATTTTAAACTCCGTCTTATAACAAAGCAATCCTTTACGAGTATTTCACCTGATTCTTACTGGCGTTGAAGCAGACAAGATGTTTTTGACATTAATACTAAAGTTTTTGACAAAACAAAATAGAAAGTAGACAATAACGAAGGCCCGCGATACAATAGTGCGACAGTGATCCCTTAAATTTTTAAAGAATTTTAATTGGATTCTAAAGGCTGTTAAGAAGACACTTTACAGCCATCATCTCATTCCTCCAAACCAATTAATTACTCGTAGTGTTACCTTCACTATAAAGGACCCTAATAATGATTATTTCGAGAGTTAAAACCGAAAAAATATGGGAAAAATTAGTTGCGATACATTTTGTGGTCAAAGGGCAGCAACAAGTTTTATTAGCTTTAGCTTTTTATCATCTTCCAAACGGTGCTTACAAACAATGCTTACCATTCGTCGGAGAGATGCGTCGTATTCCGCCAGTACATGGGCATATTTTCAAATTGGTACGTATAAATCATCAACAAAATACACACGGAGTAAATAACCATCGCCCACCATACTGGACGTAAGATTACACGCCAAAATGAAAAAGAAACCTTGGTTGAATAAAAATCAAATAAAAATTCATAAATAAAACGAAATTTTATTGGATATGCATTGAGCCCCAGTTACCACAGTATATTTAAATGCTTGTGTCAAGACAGAGTCTGTACGGGCTCTTGAAGACTTATCGGATACTGACTTAAACATATTTAATAACAAAAAAGAAAAAGTTTATTTATTATTTGCAATAATAAATTTACGTGGTGTTTCCACAAAGCTTAACAAGTATATTGTATTCACCATGCAAACGTACAAGAAACTTAAATAAGAAAAAGATATTTCTAACCAAAATTGCCTTTTGGGTGAAAAGCAATTTCCTTGTTTTAATGAATCACCAGAAAGGGCACTATAATGCTGTTTTCTTATGAAGAGACAATTTGGAAAATAAATGCTAAATGGATTATGTTTGTCGCTAACCTATATATATCATGTCATCGGGCGTAGATAAGTGGTAATAGAAAACAATTCATTATGAAAAGTAAGACGTCACTAGTGCAGGGAAAAACAAAAAATCAAACTGAAATATTTCACCAACGAAAGACTGTTACACAAAAGTATAAAATAACTTGTATGACAGTTCTTACACAACATACAATAAAAAATTACGTTTCATATAATGCACTTTAAGAGACTAACAAACATTTGGTAAACATTTTGTATGGAGAAATAATTATATACTTCTGAACAGCGAAAATCTTCGGTTTAATTTATCGCCATCTAATGATTCAAATCATTTTTATTCACCAACTTGTTTTACACAGACAAACTAGCATAATTTTAGGCATATACCTGGTAACACACAAACAAAAACAAAAATATTGCCATGTAACCAATCTGGTACATTGATACGTCATTCTGAAGACCGACCAATAAGAACGCACCACAACAGACTAGGATCCAGTACTTGCTGAGCACGGACTTTATCCATCTCATTAATATCACATCCACCGTAGTTTCATCCGTTGCTGAATGGCTGTGCGATGTTTCATTGCCTGGGAAAGCACAAATTACACTAATAATTCACACACATTTATGGCGCCGGTCGCACGAAATGTGCCGCTATACACCGGATACTGATTTCTGAAGCTTTCTAAACATCTACACATGTACAGCAACTAGTAAAACCCGAATTAAATTTAAGCGTTTTCGAGTCACTTTTTATCTCTTGCGAGTTCAATATTCCTCGTGCCATTGCTTTTTATACCTCTTACGCAAAAAATCACTATGCGGTGGTAGCATTCAATCCACCTTTCCTAAAACCAGCCCCAGTCGTGTTGGCATTTCGAGGTTGGACAGAACAAAAGAAAGTAAAGTAAAACAGCGGGGAGGAAAGAGGGGGGAGTCTTTTATCGGTAGCTGCTTTAGTAGACCTTTCCTACCCATCCCTCTCCACAATGGTTTCTCATTGCCTACACCATAAGCAAATAAACAGAAGCCTTACATACAGACAATGAAGAAAATGAATTTGAAACACATGCAAAAGCGCTGATGTCATTTGTGACATGCACGACCCGCAAAGAACACTGGACCTAGAATGCCAAGATGGCGACGATGAGCTTCAAAATTTGCGATTTTTGTGACATTTCATTAAAGGGAAATGGCAACAAAAATTTTTATCGTCTTATTTGAAAGAGACTCCAAAACAATATATAAAAGTCTATTCCAGAATTTTTATATCTGCCTTATTTGGTGAGATATTTTGACTTGAGATCTGTTAATGTCCGCCATCTTGGATATTTGTAGATATGCATGATACGTCACAACTTGGGTCACGCAATTTTTTTCTTACGACACAATGATTAATCTTCCCCAATAACCATACACATGGTAAGTGTTTCGGATTTCAACACGGACTGAAAAGGTTTAAAAAAATTTTTATTGGTGGTAGGTATTTAGGAGAAGCTTTGAATGGCTTATCCCTGTGGTGACGTCACCATAACATTGCTAATGAGGTTAAAAATTAATCCAAGATGGCGGACAGTTCAATGATTTAGGTGACAATATCTCCCGAAGTAAAACAGGTATAAAAATTTTGTAATAAACTTCTATAAGTTGTTTTAGAGTTTCTTTCAAATGAAGAAATAAAATTTTTTGTTGCTACTTCCCTTACTCATCCAGATTTATCGAATCAACCCACTCAAATCGTGCATTTGTTAGCGTAACGTAATGTCCCCGCGAGAATGAGGGCACGAAAACTGTAACATGTGTTTGAAAACAAATTCAAACCTAAAATCAAAACGTAAATTCAAGCTGTACCTTCTGCTCCAGTGTTCCTTTGACCTGGACCGTTAGAGACTACAAACAAAATATGAATGTTGTTTGAGAAGCAATATAAAAAAACAGAAAGCGTTTATCACCAGCACACAAAGTTTGTGTAAAAAGTGCGGCTAGCGTCTCAATTTTCGACATAATTTTTAGTGTTCTACTCAGCCACTCAAAAAAAATCTAATCCGCCATATACACGACCTGGAAACAGCACTTACATATTTGTGTCAAAGCAATTAAGATTGGTCGTAGCCCAAATTCTTCTCCATGAGTACTACTTTGTTTTTCTTTAACGTGTTGATGAAGCGTCACCCAGAATACCCACGTAAATAGAGTCTAAAGAGAAGGAATGCCAGTGGTACAATTACAACCGATTGTGACAAGTTTACGACGACAAAACACAAACAAGGCGTTAGTTTATCCAGGTAATCGTACCAACATCGTACCAACACAGCAACACTGATTCAGTTACTTCGCACATGAAAGAAGAGTGTCACATTGCTTAGCTAATACATGGGTGTCTCAAAAAAAGGAAACGATTGAAATAACATTTAGATTCTAACAATACGTAAATGTTATTTCAATCGTTTGCTTTTTTTTGAGACACTCGGTATTTTGGCCAAGTTGTCAATAAAAAACAGCAGTTCTTCATCGTCACATGTGTCGTGTAGTTTCCAAATTCATCAATAGCAATTCTTGAATTGCCTAATTGTTGATATCGCGGTTGGCTACCTTTTTTAAACGTTGTTATTTGTTAGTTAAAGTGTTTATGCAACAAAATTTCGCCCTAAAGTTTTATGGCCTCAGTGTAAAGTTGACGTAAAATGGGTTGGTAACTTCTTTTACAGAAGTTCATCATTTTGCTTCTTTTGTGAGAAATTTGGCTTTGAATAATATGCAAATATCATACTTATGACTTCACAGTGCATAATGAGTTTTTAGTGCTGTAGGAATTTCTCTTACAGTATCCATGATAAATTTCCAAAAGTTGCTCTAAAATACAGCAAATCGGAATTTGTAAGTTATAATTTTGAAATTGTTCGAAAAATCTATGTCGTTTTAAAATTCATTATGCACTGTGATTTCATAAGTATTATATTGGCATATTATTCAAAGCTAAATTTCTCACGAAAGAAGCCAGACAATAAACTTCTGTAAAAGAAGTTACCAACCCATGTTACGTTATCTCTACACTGAGGTCAAAAAACATCGGGGTGAAATTTCGTTGCATAAACACTTTAACGCACGTGATTATGAAGAACCTTATTTCTGCATAAACCAGAACAAAAACATAGATAATGACTTCTATTGTAATTTCAACGTAAAAATCTCACAAGTTTAAGCAAGTCTGCAAACAAGCTTGGAACAATATACTAAGAATATTCATCACAGGAATAATAGCTACCGCGCTATATACTGTAGCTAAATTAGACGCTTGAAGGTAAACATTATTAATCCCTTTAGCACATGTCATTCAGTTAATTCTTAATGTGGACGTAGGCTGGTGTATTAAACACATTTTGACAGCGTTGTGCGTAACAGTGTTTCGTTTGTTTCGACTTAAAGATGCCGAGTGTTGAACATGATATCAACACGAAAAATAAATCTGGTATTTCCAAGCACCCATGTATTTTTCTGTTTATTATATAAAGTACAGGTTTTCCACTAATATAAAATGTCCAGAAGCTATGATTGGTGATTGTTTGAAAAGCGATAATTTCCACATGTGAAATTATCATAAATGATCTCACATGTGAGATTATCAGTTTTATCAGTGCCCGAAATCCTTTTAAAGAATGTACTTTATATAAGAAAAGCCTGTAACATTCGTCCTTAAATATTTGATCTGAACATGCTCAGTTTCTGAAACACCGAAAGGCAAACAAAAGACAAAGACACTATTTATCCGCCATCTTTGATATTCAGAAAATTCACGACGTCACAAGTTTTTTCTTCAAGAAGCAATTAAAAAATATTTCCAATCTTCAGATTCAAATGGCTTTGGATGCATACACAACTCACGTAAATTGCGAAGTGGTTAAGAAAATTTCATTGGGATTTAACTACGTTTTATACAGTCTACCAAGCTTCTGAGTCGTTAAAATAGTTCTAATTATATAATACTTCATTAAATTCTGGTCGTTTAATTGGTTGATTATGGTCACGTGATATTAAATAAAAAGTTCTACTTTTCAAAAGTGCAATGGAAAACGTTCCATTGCACTCCTAGGAGTGCAACAGTTTTTTCCATTGCACTCTCACAATTCCCATCCGTCAAAAAGCTCTTAGTACGGTCTTTGTAGTTTACTTCAGGCTGGTTTCGGTCTTGAGATGAATGCGAAATAATCCAAATACTAAAATACGATCGCCTCGTTGAATGGAACAATCAATCTTTCACCTCATGAAAATATTCTTACCATTGCACTCATAAACATTCATTATTTGTATATTATACAACAAGATGGCGGATGACTAGTATCATTTGTCCTCCAATACAGTATTTCAAAAATAAATCATATGTTACCAAAAACTTAACAGCGGACGTCACAACTTGAAAGATCCCATTGTGAACAAGCCAAAAAGAAAGCCATAACTCTTTGTTAAAAAAGTTAAAATAAACGCATGAAAATAACTTTGAACTAGAACGGTTTGAATAAGAACAAGTAATTTGTGTCATACTGATAGAACAATGTAATGTTACACTTTTTATTGACTTTTTGGTTGGTGCAACTTGGCAAGCCTAAGCTGAAAAAGACGCGCTTAGTAGTTCCCAGTAAGCAGTGGAGCTATAATCTCCCAAACTGGGCAGCGGAGTGGATCCTTCAAAAGCACGTGAAAATCTTTGCCGGACTTTTTTAAATTTGGCGATTAAATTTTTGTATTTCAACGTCACTCATCAGATTTTGAAGATAAAAAAGTAATGTGGATTTGTTCACATGTGGTTGCAATCATATTATCTTACTATAATGATTAACCTACAGGTACACAAAATGGTCGGAAGGCTTCAGGAAATTGTACTAGACTTCTGCTCTGACGGCTCCCACAATTTTTTGGGAAAAGCAATCTATTTATGCCAAATATAAACCGTAAAGTACTGTTAGAAACGTGGAATTCTGTGTCTCATCGTTCCAGGTAGGGAAATATGATAGATAATGTAACATGCACTATTCTAAAAAATACAGCTTTGTAAATTGAGGTTGTCATTCCAAAAGTGTAAACTACAAGCGCGCAAGGAATGATGGATTATTGCTTATTTAGCCCCTTACACTCAGAGAAGTATTTTTGTAGCAAGTAAATCTGCCATCGTAAGTTTCCTATGTGCCCTCGAAACAGTTTCACAGATATAATTCCGTGTTTTTAAAGGTGAAAATTAGCAAAAATCCGTCCTCCCTTGCGCGATCACAGCGCACAGTTTACGCTTTTGGCAGGACAATCTTTATTGAATTAGCTGCATGCATTTTAGCAGACCACTGATCATTGAATTGATCAGCAGACCAGGGCTAAGAGGCTTGGTCTGACCACTAGTCACGGTCTTAAAATAATGGACTCAATGAGAAAGGACTCACTAATATCAGTGAATCGTAAGCGTTTCGCGTCTTCTCCGATAAATACGTTAAACCGTATGTGCCTCGGATCCCGGATCAACTGGGTAATAGCCTGTTGGGTAACCGTAAATCCGCTCAGCCAAGAACGATGATTTCAGAACAATCCTCAAAGATATGAAAAACTAGATTCATATTAATCTGACACTGCAGAGAACAACGAAGAATTCGTTGTCTCGAGCGGGATTCGAACTCGATCTTCGGGTTTCTAGACCGCCGCTCTACCAATTGAGCTATCGAGTCAACTGGGATCTTCGGGTTTCTAGAGTTCGAATCCCGCTCAAGACAACGAATTTTTCGTTGTTCCCTGCAGTGTCAGATTAATATGAATCAAGAACGATGAACCCATGCAAAGTTCAAATTAAACACATGAATTTGTCTTGCAGCTAAGTTAGCTCCCACAAGTGCCGCGCGACCTAGCCTGAAGCGAGCAATTAAGTAGAATTTAATTTGGGTCGAGAGGAATCAGGAGGGGTTTTCAGTAAATTTTTTAACCGCGTTGCATTGTGGTCGCGCAGAGCGTTTGCTGTAAGCAAAGTGAGCAAAATATATAAGCTGGCCATACTGAGTTATTTTCCTGTCCATCTCTATTTATTTGGTAAAGTCGAGTGGAAGGTATGCGTTTTTAGGGTGGTTTTATGTATAACGTTTACGTCAATTGGTTTTTAATGTTTTAATCTGAAGCAACAATGTTTATATTTGTTCCTGAATAGCGCGAACGAGATTTACTACCGGTATTACAGCGCAATATTGCCGCCGCGTTGTAAAAAAATTTGCCGCTTCGCTAATTCGGCACGCGGCTCAGACGTTTATCGTAATACATATCCTATCAATATATTACTAGGGCTCGGGCTAATCATATTTTCATGACATTGTGGGGGGCGAATTGACCAAGTTGACACTGGTTTGCTTCCACTTTATAGTTCAGACAAGCTAGTTATCTGTTTACAATCTATGTATAAGCTTTGGCATTTTTCAACAATAAGCTTTGGGATTTTTTAAACTTTGAATGGTTGTGGCCGAATTTAGCGATGGAATTGTTATTGCATTGTATCTGCGCATTAACTCGCAGCCAATCACCGAATGCGCAAAATCACTTTCGCCAGTAGCAATAGACCAGAATGTAACATAAGATGGTGTAAAGCGCCGTTGACCTTGACCGAGCTAATAACGTTCTGTATATCGCTGTGCACAGATGCTCGTGCAAAGCAATTGTGTCTGTGTACACTGAAAGAGAAAGGTTATTGCAATATATATTGCAATATTGCAAATATTTCATAGAGATTAAAGATCAGAATAGCTCAAGAGAAGTTGACCTAATGGTAATGGTATTATTACCGGATTATGTTTGGATTTTAATCATTTTGAAATTAGAGGCGGTTATCTGATATTGTGTGTGAATATACTGCACGTGGTCGAAACAGATCGCCCAAAAGGCGAAATACACACGTCAGCGAGTTTGACCAACAAGGAATGCAATCCAGCGTTGACACTTGTACAAATACAAACTTGCGATCTCAGACTAGCGAGAACTCGATCCTTGAAAAGAAAAAAAAAACCAGAAAGGTGGAAAGGACGAAAAATGTGAAAGAAGGAGAATCGATATAGCGAAATTTGTTTATACAAAACACCACTGAATACAAAATATTTTTTACTGAGTTGCCACAATTGGACCATCAAAATGAGCGGTACGAGTAAAGCGTTTCGTAATGATTATGTCAATGGTTTCATTTGCTGGCATGTTAGTAAAATACGCTTCAGGACAAAGGTGATACTAAATTACGATAATTTTTGGAATGATACAGTCTTTGTCATTCAGGTTCATTTTCTTGTTTTAGCTTATGTACCTCTATTTTTTTATTATTTTTGTGATCGTCTCGTACTCCGCGTGATGTATAACTGGGATCTACCTTAGTTGGGTTTTTTCTTTATCTAACTCGTCTTTCCAAGTAATCTTTCTCCTTGTCCTTCTCAATGGGCTGTTTATTCTTGTACATATTTTTGTAAATCGAAATGGTGGCTGAGCAACATTTCCTATTAAAATTGCTACAATATGTCGCTGATAAATGAAATCAGCCCTTGTTTAACCGCTTGGAAATTGGAAATATCTCCCAGATAGTCTTTGAAAGTACTTAGTTAAGAATTACGTCATCTTACTTTTGCATTCCAGTCCATTTGCTAAATTTAATTTACACATTCGGCGACTGGCTAAATGTTCATGTATAATCAGCAAGTCTAAACACGAAGATCATAACTAACGATCATGTTTTGTTACAAAAAATTAAATTAAGCTAAAATTCTGTCACCTTCCGCAGCGATGGAAAAAACTGTGGACGAAATTCTTGAGCAGATTGGCCAGATGGGTCGTTTTCAAATCTCACGACTAACCATGTTCGCTTTCCTAATGTTCCCCCCGACGTTTCACCTTTTGAACATGTTCTTTATCGCCGCCGAGCCACCGTGGCAATGCGTGACGAACAGCACGGAGTGCAAGCTCAATGGCAGTTTTGTCCCAGGAGGCGAAGGCTATGGTCTTAGATGTGACATGAACAGAAGTGAATGGGAATATGCCGACTATGAAGGGCCGAAAGATTCCATAGTTACTGAAGTGAGTTGATTTGAGAGTTGTGAAACAAATCTCAGATGGCATGCCTATAGATAAACTGCGAGCAGCCACGAAAGGAAGGGGGTTGAGGAACGGAAGGACTGCTGACAACACATGAAGAAATGATATACGCGACGCCCACACAACGCAAAATTTCCATTGAGCGCAACCAAAGTGTCATAATTAGTCTTCAATCAAATCAGACACGTAATATACTATCAGACGAAGGAAAGAGGTTTCTAGCATCTCGTTTTATTAACGGACACATCGATTTTGATCAATGGGAATTTTACGTTGTATACTGTTGTCTGCAGTCCATCTTTTTTTCAGCCCCTTTCCTTTTGGGACCCCTGGCATTGTAGACCTAGATACCCCACCTCTATTGCGTTTCGTGTTTCCTTTTTTGCAACCAGAGAAAGGAAGGCCAAAGAATTAACCATCTGAGACAAGCACATTCCTTTTTTTTTCAACTGCTACAAAAAGGCATTAAAGTGCAATGACGCCAGGCAATGACTTTAATGTGGGTTTTACCAGTTACTGTAAAAAAATCACTATCCGGTGGACAGCGCAATACATACACCTTTCGTACAACCGACCCCTGAACTTGTAAATGATAGAACTACAGACATTACACTAAATTTATTATTTTATTTCATGTTGTCCACACTGCTCTTACGGCATACTATTTCAACATATTCTGATTGGTATTGTACGTGTCTTGTGAACTCTTTCGTATTTTCACTAGTTTATGTAACCAGAGAGAAATAGAAAATTCGATACAATCAATCTGGGCAGCATATTTCCTAGTCGGACCAATCACCTTTCACGTCTGAGATGATGCATGGGTTCAGCTGGGATCTCAGATAGGACCTATGACCATGATGTGAAAATAGTTTCTGAACGCCCGAAAGTTAGCATGTCGACATGGTGGGTTTGGGAAAAGAAACCTAGCTAAACCTTCCATCGTATCTGCATTAAGTGGCTGCTAGAAGCACCCTTGAAAATCATTTGACTGCATCAAGTTAGCCTGTGACACACTGCACTTTACTACAAATTTCTTTTCTATTTTCTATAAGTTTGACCTGGTGTGCGACAAAGCTTTTCAAGGATGGCTAGCAAAGGCGATGGTATACCTTGGTCAGGTACTGGTCACAATCCCTCTAGGAATGATCTCAGATCGCTACGGTCGATTAAAAATGCTTTACCCAAGCATCGTGATCATTACGACTGTGGGTTTTGCTTCTGCATTCGCTACCGAACTCTGGCAGTTGATGGTATCCAGGCTTTTTCTTGGCTCCGTGATATACGGCGTGTACATGCCCATATTCATATTGTCGGGAGAGTTCGTCGGTCCTCGTTATCGTCCGCTTTCACAGACAGTTATGTGGTTCGCTTTTAGTGCCGCTTTATTGCTTCTAGCGTTAATGGCGTACTTCGCTAGAACGTGGAGAATCGTGATGATATTGTGCACAGGTCCTTGGATTTTCGTCCTGATTTTTTGGAAGTGAGTGGAGTAAGGTTTTTTGCATGTTATCATGTGGGCGGCGCAAATTTCGAAACCGCAGAAAATCGAACACATCGTTGATGGTCGAGCACATCATTTTACTAGGTCTCAGATTTTTCTATTAAATTCCGTTCTTGGCCTTGGGAGGACGAGTTTTACGTCACTCTGCCACAAGACATATGGACTAAAATGATCACGGCTTCGAAGTAAAAAAATTACAGTCTCAACTTGTTAACAGACTTGCTACAAGTTGTGAAAGTTTTACGTGTGTAGCCAATGTGGATAATAAACAATCGCAATCGATGATGCTGATAAAACTTCTCACATGTTATACCCTCTTTTATTATTTAGATTCACTCCAGAGTCTGTACGCTGGTACTTAACTCATGACAAAATAGCGAAAGCGCAAAAGGAGCTTCGACACATTGCCACAACAAATAAAAAGTATTATCCAGAAGAGGCGATAAAAGTACCAGTCGGCTCAACCGAAGGCCTCAGTTGTTTAGCTTTGTTTTCAACATGGAGCTTGGCGCTTAGTGCTATAATTCAGGCTGTTGTATGGTAAGATCTCTGTGGAATTATCAAGTTCATAGCTAAGATTTTACTAGACAAACCACACAAATCAGTTGACGCAATTGACACAATCGTTACTCAGGTTAAGTTTCAATGAACAACATTTTTGATGCGGAAACAATGTTTCCTAGTTTGCCCACACGTTTCCCGCACGGGAAACATTCATTTCCCGAGTAAGCTTACGCAAAACTGCAAATCTGCAGACTACAAGAAACAAAGCGTGCGAAACAAAGTGTCGACTTAAGTTTAATTGTTCCCTCTCTTAAGGTTCACTAATGCCATGGTCTACTTTGGAGCATCATATGGCGCCAGTGATCTTGGAGGTAGCATGTATCTTAACTTTGTGCTTACAAGTTTGGTGGAAATTCCAGCCGATGTATTGATTATTGACAACTGCCAAAGGTATAGATGTATAATTAATGGACCAGTGACTACAATGTATTTACGCATGAAGTAAGACTTCATGCAGAGTAATTGTGCTGTGGTCTCATTTAGATTTGGACGTAAAAAGTCAGTTATTGTTCATTTGATCCTGGGGGGAATTGCATGTGTTGTAGTTTCGTTAATTCCTGTTGGTACAAACAGAACAGGTACACAAATGTGATCGCATGGATATTGATATCATATGTTACGCATTCAGGTGCGTTAAATTCACATGTGTTACATTACACATTTAATGTGTTTATTTACACTTCACACACTCATAAATGTGGGTTAGAATTCACATTCTAGGTCACAAAAGATGTATAGTGTGCAAGGAAAACACAACTACTTATGTGATTTTCATCCGTGTGTGTTAATGAACACACCTCGTCACTTTCTTGCAAGCAATGCGAGGTATGTTAACTAATTAACAGACCACGGATTTTTCATCCTTGCGTGTTAATGAACACATTCCTTTTTACAAACTTTCTCGCAAGCTTTGATACGTGTCAACAAATTAACACGCACTTTTTAAAATTACAAATAATTATAAAACACCATACGGCCAAAAAATAGAAAATCGACTATTTTGGAGTTTGTCCTGTCGTGTGGTATGGGATTTTCTACCTAGATTATGATTCAAGAAGTCATTTCTGCGAGTTATTTCTGCGTTATAGATTACATCGTTGGCCGTGTTATTGGTGGTATACTAGGAAAAGGTTTCATCACCGCTTCTTTCAGTGCCCTGTTTATTTGGTCTGGTGAAATATTTCCAACGGTCGCAAGGTAAGCAAAATTTGCTTGTCCACATCGAAATACTGTCGAAAGACGGCATGGTTGTACCCAAGCACCACTCAAGTCGAAACGTTTGAAATTTGTGCCCCCACACATGTCGCATGCGTGTGTTCATTATGCAGATTCTGGCTGGCGAGACCAGATTATCGTGGGTTAAACGGTTGACTGGCCTTTCTGTTAATAGTGTACAACGCTTAAATTGTTCTCAAGTGTTCTCTCCTCTTACAAAGAGGGTATGCAGTCAGAACGAAAAAAAAGGAAATGTTAGACCTGTTGGACGAAATACTGAGTGTATCCTGTCAAAAAAGCAAATAGTTATTGCAGTGAAGAAATTATATTATAGTGACTTTTTTAAAACTAAATGTCTTTTTACTTATTTAGTGTGCTGTTGCATTATTTATACCTGTCACTTGCGTGTTTAAAATCAACTGCCTGGAAATGTCATTTGCATAAAATCGCTTTGAGTTGTGTGACTGCTGATGTGATTTGTTATGTTTCATTCATTATCTCCTCACTTTTGAGTAACTTAGCGGTTTACCGAGCAGGGTATTGCCCGATCGATTGGGAATCCGAGGTACCTACGGTTTGACGTCTTTATCTTAGAAGACAAGAAGGACTCGCCATTTACTTATGTCGATGTAAAGGCAGGCAGGCCTTCTTGCTCAATTATATTAAGACCTTATGTAGGGGCTCGATTGAACCCTGGCCTCCCAGCGTGGAAAACAAGAATGGCAACCACAAAACCCCACATGCTGGTTATAAAATTACTTAGAATCATTCCTTCAAATATTTATGTCATTGGTTTGTATATAAAGGGTGTACACGCAAAAATGTAAAGGAATTGAGTTGATGTCTATTACACATGATTTTACAGAGAAATTCATCCTCTTCGCTCCTATTTCATAGAAATGATCCTATTTGAGTGTCTGCCGACCGCCAGCATCAACGAACGCCAGTGTCAATCGCTCTTCTCTACTTCTTGTTCTGGTCGATCTCTATCTGCCTTCTATTGATCATCAACTTCTTGATTTTTCATATGCTCCTGTCCGTATATGTATTAATTCCACCTGATCCTTTCTTTCTGTCCGTAATTCCACTCTCCTTGAACACCTTTATGTTGCGGTTAGCGAACTGGAACACGATGATCCCCTTGGTCTGGTTGAGGTCATATTATGCTTGCTTGTGTATCTGCATTACAAATATTTAACTCCCAGAAAGTCGCAGCTCTCTTACGTGACTATAACACCTTTTTGTACACATGCATTATAATTAAAGTTAAGATTCTTCATTTCTCTTTTTTTTGCATTGGCGTTTTTAGAAACAGTGGCATGGCTTTCGTAGGGGTCATGAGCCGGTTTGGGGCAGTAAGTGCACCGTTTGTAGTAGAGCTGAAACGAATTCATCCGACGTTACCATTTGGTTTGATGGGAGCTCTCTCTATCGTTGCTGCCTTGCTGTCCTTGATCTTACCAGAAACCAAGGGAGTCCCGACTGTTGAAGTATACGAATGTAATAATGGTAAAGTTTTACTGTTTATGCCATACATATAGAGATTTACGCGAGGTAAATGGGTGAAATAAAAATCGTATTTTCTCTGTGGAGAAACAAATAAGCGTTTTCATTGGCCGTAAGATTTTTTTCATTAGAGAAAAATTATCGTATCAGCATTTTGATTGGCTATACGGTTTTTCTCACAACTGAATAACTCGTATTCATCATTTGTATGCCTGGCTACTTTCGTCCTAATGTACTCCTCCGCAAACCAGAACAATGGTATCTAACCATGCGAATAATCCAAAGTCGGAAATTGGGTGGCAACGGTGTAAACAAACGTTCGCCGATTTTGCCTTGTTTATTCATATCGCTGCACCACCGTGTAACATATTCCAATATGTTTCTTGTGAAGAAGAATATCATTAGAGTACCTTACTTTGTTTACGTTTTATAGTTTACTATACGTTTACATTTCTAGACACACCTGCACATTTTGTACCTTTGAAGACCAAAACCGCTGAGGACGAATTGGAAGTGACCACGCTCTGAACATCATTTTCTTTTACTTTTAACAATTTCATCTACTATTCAGCTTCACTATAATTTCTTTAGTTATGGCTTTGATTGCTTGCCAATTATTCGTCTCAGGCTCAGTGATAATACCAATAATCACTTTGCTTTCGGCGAATAATTGTTAATTATGCATCTCGCACAGTTTGACTAAAAAGGTGCTGTTAGACTATGCAACGTCACTCGCAATTTTGGTGCGACACAAGTTGCAAGCGAAATTGCGAGGTGTAACATTGCTCGCAATCATAATGTCACACCACAAGGAGCATTCCA
Source organism: Muricea muricata (assembly GCA_963855995.1). Lineage (NCBI taxonomy): Eukaryota > Metazoa > Cnidaria > Anthozoa > Malacalcyonacea > Plexauridae > Muricea > Muricea muricata. Next base: position 5,591,639 of record OY979722.1, read on the forward strand.
CGAAGTAGAATCAGGTTCTACTCTTCACACGATTGCCGCAACGCTGCAACGCATCTTTTAGCCATTGCACAGTGTAACATCCCCCTTGCAACTTGTCCTGCAATATTTCTGTTGGACAGACAATAAAAAGTTGCTATTCAAAAATAGATTCCAGCCTCTCCTGAGATTGTAAGGCAAGTTGAAAGAAACATTGCACAGCGTATCATCCCTAATCATGAAACTAAAAATAAATTCGTTCTTAAAATAAATTCGCTGCGAGACTAGTTGCATAGGGTAAATATGTTGATAATGCACTGTAGGTGTGAAGCGCCTATTTTAGTATAATAATTCAATCATGCAAAACTTTGTTAATTAATACTGAGCTTGATTGATACACTAAAACAAACAGCGTGAGTTAGTATAGTCGACAGTGTGTTTTAGCATTATTATTATTACTAGGTTACCATAGGGTAGAGATTGCTGCCTGGCAGCGCATTCATAATTAAAACAAATACAATATCATCAAAAATTGTGTTTACCCCTGAACAAGTGGACATTGTAGTGAAGTTTGATTAATATACTTAAATAGATAGCGTTTCATCATTTCATCTCCAGTCAATCTAACCAACGTCTAAGCTACAAGTTCCACATCGTGCTTTTTAGTAACAGCTTATTTAACATTTGGCTACCACATTCCGCATGACTAGTGTACAAAAAAATGCCCCTTTATGTTATCATTGACATAAATTAGTCAGAAATAATTGCTCGAATAAGTTACGTTGACTATTGCCAAATTGTTGAGTTCGAATGATCATTTGTACCAATACCATTGCAAATCCTGTGACTCCTAACCGTGAGGTACAGATACAAATGATACTCCTTACTGTAAATAGATGATAGTGTTCATTGTACAGTTGATAGTTAGATACTGGAAATAAAAAGCGAGGTATTTTCCATAACTTCCGCAGCAAATTAGGTATGACGTATTTCCTGTCCATAAGTTTGTGTTTTCAAAATCTGAACCAATGTTCGCGAACCAGTTTTCAGCTTTAATCATGATCAACCACAATGCAACGCGTGCGTGAAAACTTTACGTAAGGGTTAGATTACCCGAATAAATAAGAACACAAAGTTTAGATTCTCGCTGTCCTTGCGTCTCAAAATATGTGTCCCAAATCATAATTCAAACCGCGCAATTTTAGCATTTTGCTCGTAGGAAAACAATTCCTGGGCGAAAAGTTATAGCGATATGATCCTACCTTACGTCGAGTTAACAATTTAATTGAATTCATAAAAGTTGTTTTAAGAGCAACAGAGCACTTGCAGCAAAATGCCAAACTAAACGGTGCAAACAAGCCTCGCCATCAATAATGCCTGCCATAAAGACTTTCGGAACATACAGCAAGAAATTTATGTATGGACCTTATGGCCACGGGACTGAACTACTGTACAAAGAGCTTGTCCTTCGTCGTCCATGACCATGACTTTAATGCCGCTTGAGATGATAAAAAGTGATGTTTTCTTGTCAAGAAAACTCCTAGTATAGCTTCTAGCCAAGTCGCTCAGTCTACCACTGTAGACACGACGTAAAAACACATGTTTGGCGTTGTATATGTGAGCAAAGAAGTCGTCTTCATCTTTCCTGGGACTTTAATTATTCAATAGATATAGTTTAAATATTCTTATATTTAATGTGTTACTAGCCTGCGCAGGAACTTCCCTGTTCGATTCTGACCAAAATAATTAAAAGTAAATATTGAAACACAATACACACACCTTAGTCTGGTGTTAATGCATCTTTGTGTCTCACAGGCGAGAGCACAATATTAAGGTTCTTTCGCAGCGGAAGAAATATAAGCAAAGGCAAGACCACACGTATATGAACAAAAACAATTTCAACTTTACCTGTATGGCTAAATGGATACACGGGTATTTCCATTTCTTGAATCCCAGTTCTTCATAATCCAGTTCTCCAGAAGCGTTTTGCATCGGCAGCTCATCATCGTTCAAGTCCAAACCATAGACAAACTGAATCAGTAGTAATACCTCAGCATATAGCACTAAATACGGTGACGTGATCATGCAAAACGAGCGAGCAAACGGTGTTATCCAGATCAGGCATGCCCACAGAAGGAGAACAAATGTCAACCATGAATGGTAAATTATACTCCATGCCTACACCAACAGAAACGAAATGGTATCAGATATCACTACACTACCTTAAGGTGAATGTGATGTTTTACGGTGTTACTCTGTTAGGGTCGTAAATTATTCAACTCTTTCCCTCTTTGACTGTTAACTTCAACTGTTTTTTTTTTTATTTCTTCTCTTATTCAACTTTATTCAACTGTTTTTTTTATTTCTTCTTTTGAAACTAAATTAAAATGCTACCAAATCTTTAATGTTTGTGTGTCTTCTTGATACTCACATTTATTTATGTTTAATATTTTATATCTAGCTGTTGCGTGTGTTCTTTATGGATATTACAACATGTTTGACTCTTTTGTAAAATGTTTATCAAATGACATCCATAGCAATAGAGATATCAACTGTTCTGTAAATAATTCCTAAACATTGTAGTAGTTGAGCTTAAATTTTCTTCCATCTTGCCTTTTTTTCTACGTTTTTTCCATGCTAATGATAATAGACTTGGGTCGCCTTATTACTAATACACGCACATTGTTTCTTCATTGCAGTAGGCTTCCTTGACATTCGTTTTAATTTTATAATTTTTATTGCAATGTGTGTTATTAAATATGTGTGTAGAAATATGAGCGTTTCTATTATGAAATTATGCAAAAAATTCAAATAGAAAAAAACAACAACAAAAAACCGACTTGAATCTAATATGAAACCCAATATTACTCGTAATTACTTTTTACCGGAAGAATTCGACGCCAGTATCATTTAAACAGGGTCTTACTCTATACAAACACCGGACAATCGCAAAATATGCTTGGTCATGAGAACAGGACAATATATCAATAAACTGAATAGATCTTGACAGTAGATGATGTTTGATTAAGCTCAAAAATAAATAGACGATTCATTCACGAAACCGCCCGTTTAAATATCCTAAACCTACCATCATGATGATTAGAGAAGCGATGTAACTTTGTGCCATTAAAAATGACAAAATACTGAAAATTGTTTCTTTTAAAGTCAATGTTGAACGTTCATCTTCCACTGATCTTGCGGCTTCATTGTCTTCAAATTCCCGTCCAGAATTTTCATTTTGCAAGCCTGCATCAGTCCCGCTTCCTTCGTTACCATGCTACAATAAAACATTTCAAGATACTATAAGGCCCTAGTCTGTCACAAGTTAAATTTTTTCCTTCCAGAGTAGAACTGCTTTCTTGCAAAGCAGTTCTACTCTTGAGAGATGTCAAATTGACAAATACGCATCTCCATTACATTCTGGTAATGTCTTCTTCAAAATCATCCGAGTCGACAGTTAATCTGTGTAATATGTGAAAAATATCGGAAATCGCCAGTGCTCATAGCTGGAACATTATATTTGAAAATTTTGTCCGGCGCACCGAAGAAGTTGCCGGACAAAGTGTCCGTCAGCTCAAAATATTTATTTCAAGGCTTGTCTAGAATTGTAAAGACCATCTTAAATGCCATGGTCGCATCTGGTAAAACTTTTGTAGTTTTTTTCCAATTCAAATAATCAAATTTGTTAGACATGCTAGTGTCGTACTTATGACTTAATAATGAAACTTTCGCAGTTTGATTAATTTTGAAAGTGCTCATCATGGCTTCTCAAATTCATTAATAGTTCATCAATTTGATTAAAGGGAAATGGCAACAAAAATTTTTATCCTCTCATTCGAAAGTGACTACAAAACAATACATAGAGGTTTATTACAGAATTTTTATATGTGCCTTATTTAATGAGATATTTTGATTTGAAATAATTACTTGTCCGCCATCTTGGATATTTGTGGATATGCATGATACGTCACAACTAGGGTCACGCAATTTGTTTTTCTTACGACACGATGATTAATCTTCTGCAATAACCACTCACATGGTAAGTGTTTCGGATATCAGCACGGATTGAAAAGGTTTCAAAAATATTTTATTTGGTGGTAGGTATTTAGGAGAAGCTTTGAATGACTTATCCCTGTCGTGACGTCACCAAAACATTGTTAATGAGGTAAAAAATTAATCCAAGATGGCGGACAATTCGATGATTTAGGTGACAATATCTCCCGAAGTAAAACAGATAAAAAAATTTTGTAATAGACTTCTGTATATTATTTTAGAGAATCTTTCAAATGAGACAATAAAAACTTTTGTTGCCATTTCCCTTTAAAACAAAGAAAATCATAACCGTGAAGGCGGTTTGGATATCCCAGTCTTTATTAGAATAGATTTTAACGATTTTATTTCACCGTTTACTCCGTAGTTTTTGTTTCGATTGAGAAGATACATCAGTGTTTCATCGGCTATCCAAGCATCTCGAATTTCTGAAACACTGTCGCTCATGTTTGATGTACTAGTTCATGTACAATGAAGTGCCGGATCAAGGAATTATTCTGTACTGCACGATATCCTTTTGATAAACACTTTGATTCGATAATTTTATTGGCTTGTCTAGTTTAGCAGTGCACTATTACCTCTGAATGAAAACAAAATGCCGGATATATTGAAATTACTTAGCATGCTGAATCCAACATTGCTTCTTCTCAACATTTCCTACAGTACCTGGTCATTGTTATCGTATCTTATTTCTGTAGCAAGAAACCAGTAAAGAGTAACTACAACAGCAACAAACACAAAATGGGGCCAGTCAAGATCCTCGCTGCGGTAATGAAGGGCCTGAGGATTCTCACATTTCGTCTCCACGAAACCGATTAAGCCGAGAAGCCTAAAAAACAAAACGATGGAGACCATTATTGCACGACAGGTATTCGTTTTAAATCATGAATACAATTTAAATTAAGGCAGCTGCTATGGGACATTATGTTTTTTACGCAGCTCATATGTTTATGTTCCTATCATACAAATAACGAATGTTTATGACAGCAATGGTAAGAATATTTTCATGAGGCGAAAGATGGATAGGAGGTGGAAGATCACTTTTGTTTGAAATAAAGTTAGAAGAATTCAAGGAACAAGAAGCTGGCCATCTTGCCTATCCTCGCAATAAATATCGGCTGCTTATATTGCACTATGCCCTTGCAAAGACCGGACTCACCTCGCTGGCAGAGACTTCACAGGCAGAGCTGACTGGAAAAACTGGAACTGATAAAAATACAGCACGAAGAGATGGGATCCGGAATAAATCATGAGGAAGAGCCTGACTCGGAACAGGGTGGTCCAGTAATGCGAATGCAAGGTCTTGTGTAGGGACCACATCGTTCCAAATAGCAAGAATATCAGAAAATAAACACTGGATATCAGGCATGGTACGGAAATACCGGCCACGAGGAGCAAGAGCACCACTAAATATGGTAAAACGTAGTTTCTGATGTTCGAGTTAATGCTAAAAGTTCTGTCCCGACGCGAAGCCTCGTTCTCGCTGCTTGTCCGCAAACGTTCCAAAGTTCGCGTGTACGTCCAACAGAAAATGGAAAATGCCAGAATGATGAAATCTGGCAACAAGAGACGGCAAATATCCAGGGTGGAAACATCGTCGAATCTATATGAAACGTTTGAAAATTATGCTACCAGTTATTAATCACGCTTTTGTAGTTAAATAGTGATGACGTACAAAATACATGGTTCTGATTGGTTGACGTTTCCACCAATCATAGTTAACTTTAATCACGTTTTCATGCAACGGGCCCCAGGCCTTAAATCCGCATTTTTAGATTATAAAATGACTGAACTGGGGAAGTATAACTTTTTTAACAAAACAACACTTGAAATATTTTTTTTCTTCTAGCAAACCAGTGACTGCTGCTAAAGCCCCGTACACACGAGCAAGTTTCCTTGTCGAAAAGCTGGTAGGACTAGCTTTTAAACCAGGCTCCTTGTCAAGGAAAAATTGTCAATTTTTTCGCGTACACACGAGAAAATAAAACTTGTCAAGGAAAACTTGTCAAGGAAAACGTGCTCGTCTGTATGGGGCTTAACTGTGTGTGAAGTTTCAGGATCAAATTACACAGGAACACAACCAAGTGTCAAACAACTGCTTACAAGAAAATACAAGAGAGCAAATAAAACTTGCCACAGAAATTCTTGTCATAAAAAACTTTCTCGTTTGCAACCCCCTTGAGCATAAAGGACAAAATTATAATTATAAAAACCTGTTTAAACCAATTTCTCGAACAACTTCCTCCAGTACAGAGCCTAAAATGAAGCACTTTGGTGTAAAATACAACAATGATAATAAACAAATAAGCATTTATAACATATGATGCCCCCCCCCCTCCCCTACTGGTGTGTGCCAATGCAACGGTATGTTAGACTGATATCTTGGGCAAAGAAAAATTTGTACGACATGGGGAGAATTTTCAGGAAGGTAATTTTTGTTGTCAGCATACATTATATTAAATCTCAGTGATTATTAGCTTTACAACAAACTGGTTAATTTATAAAAAAATTAGTTTCAGTTTTTAATCAGGGTTCATAAATCCAACTTTACCAAACATTCTCCAGGTCAACTGCCTAGAGCTATCTAAAAATTCGACAAGGCTGTAAATGAAAATATTATTGAAAGCATCAAAAATATTCAGCATGCAGTGCAGAGCAGTAACTTACATCTCTCTAAGAAATGACCATAGGGAGTCCAAGACCCAAGTATGATTTGGAATATAAGTTGTGTGGCTGATGCTAATCCAGACAAAAATATCAAGGCCTTCAAAAATGATATTGTAGTGCCATTGCCTGGAATGATATAAAAACAAATTATGTGCTTGTGTTTAACAGTAGCACTGCATTTATTAACTTGGGTGAACTATCATTTGCTTCAGAGTTTACCACCAAAACCATGGAGTGTAATAGCTTGATAGGTCCATTATTTTCATTTCAACACCTTTGTTTATTCAACCCTTTTGCCATCATATTCCAAGACGGCAAGGCTATTTTGTTAGAAGGAAACATCCTGTTTGTTAAACAAGATGACAAAATGATTGCTAAAACAATAGTCTTGAATTCAAGAGAAGAAATATTTCAAGCATTCAAAAAAATACTTTCCAACTATATATATAACTACATAATACTTTCCAACCTATTTACTTGACTTATGTTGGTAATATTGTTGTATATAATGAATATTTATCAGTTAAACTCAATGATCTTAATTAACAATGATTTCCAGGAGAGACAGCTTCTTTGCATGTACCGACCTTACATAATACAAGTATGTACAGGTATGTATCTACTCTGTGATATTTGTATATCGTACTTATAATTATAATAATTTGAGTTTCTTTAGGTGCTTATACTTACCTCTGCAATTTCTGATGGATGGACTTGGCAAAAGTGGAATACAAAAAAAGCAGCATAGGTACAAAAGTGAAAATCCATTAAATCTAAATATGAAAGCTAAAAAAGAAAGTAGTAAAGATCAACAATGTAATTTCCTGCCCATATAAACTGTGTTTCCAAGTTTGCCCACTTTGAAAAACCTTATTGCAGATAAAAATTTTGCTTCCCAGGAAGCAAAGGTGTTCCAAACAAATTAAAAAACATTTTTGTTGCACAAACAATGTTTCCCAGGGCTTATATAATCCAGCCTGGAAAGTTTGTATTGTGCAACTGAGATATCGGTTGCACAGTTTTGGTGTTCTTTATATATTTTATAGTAAATTTTCGAAATCTCAGGGGTGCAATTTGCAAACTTTCCAGTCAGGTATACAATGTCTGCTGGATAGATTAGGAAAGTACTTTCAATTAATGACCTTGCTGGACCACTTTCCCCCCTTAGAGCAAATAGTTCCAATGTTTCTCAGTGCAGATGGTCCAGATCGATCATTTGTCTGCACAATCAGACGAACTTTTATAATCGATCAGTTCTAACTCAAACTTTCCCCACAGATTATCAAGAGATAAATAGATCAGGCATGGATTTATGTATTAAAATATCATAACCTTGCGGCATTTCCATGCAAGCCAATGATATGCATCACACAATATACGCTGTCTAATACTTAATAAAGCAAATTCTGATTAGCATTAGGTTAGTTGATACTGTTAAACCAAGCGTCATCGTTTATGTAAATTTCATCAAAATTCGAACATGTACTTTCAGAGACCTGACAAAATCTTACCTCCGACCAGAGTAACTGGCAGGCAAACTTTGAAAAGTACGGCACACAACATTGGAGATGTCATTCTTCAAACGCCACAAGGTCGTGGGTTAAATGTTTACAAAAACATGAACTTTGATTCCTCAGCGTGTCTCATGTGATAAACAGGAATTTATATCACTCGACATGGTTAACATTAACGACTTTTGTTGCCATTTATCACCCAAGTTTGAATTATTTTCAGTTGTCCGTTTCACATCGAAAAACACACTTGACATCATTATAACGAAGTATTGAAACAGATGCTGATATAAATTAATATTTACATAGGAAATAAAGAAACTGCGCACTAGACATAAATATCTGATTTATTATGTTAAAATTAGAACACCTCATGTCCTAGTTATGCGCCTTTTCAAGTGTCTTGTATTTCCAGGGGGGAGCTTCACTTAAATGGTACTGTTTAGAAAATACGATTTTCTAGCCAGTACTCTTAATTAGGTAAAATATTGGAGAATACGTATTTAACGCAAGTTATTTTGACTAATGCTAGAGCGCGACAGATCTACTGTTATATTCGTATAGGTTGAAAGGGAAAATAAAACTTAAATAGGAAAAACTTCTAATATCCACCTCCCCTCCGTATCGTCATTAGAACGAACACTATGTTCGTGACTACTTGAAGTATTGCTAAGGAGGTCGATTTTAGTCGATTTTATCTTTAATTTTTGTGAAATTGAAATTTTATGAGCGCGCGCGAAGTACGTAGTTGCTCAAAAATAAAGAAATATAAAAGATAAAGAAAATGTTTGCCGCCAAAGAGATCGCTTCGGACCACAAGGATTTAATTCACGATGTCGCATTTGATTTTCACGGCAGAAGAATGGCGACTTGCTCCAGCGATCAGACAGTGAAGGTATGCGTTAATTTTTCCGTATTAGTTATTTCCTTGGGGGAAATATAGGGGGAAATCCCCTGCCCCTTCTATTTGGTTTAGTTAGGGATTTAGTTCCAGGTTGGCTGGCAAAACATATGGGGGGGGGGTATGCTCCCATAGTCCCATGCCCAAAATTTGGTGGAGTGGCTGGAGCCTGAGCAACCCCCGCCCCCCCATTTTCACATAAACATCTTTGTGGTTGTTACATTTTTTAAAGGTCTGGGATCTTGGTGAAGATGGTGAGTGGAAGTGTACTGCCAGTTGGAAGGTAGCTAGAATACATTTGTTTTGAAACCTCTGAATATATATATATATCCTGGGCTGGAACGTTTGGAAATTGTGCGCCTGAGATTTGCAAAATTTAGTAAAAAATACACAGAAGTCAGAAGACATCAAAATTTTGTGCCCGATACCTCACTTGTGCAGTACAAATTTGCCATTATGGTATCCTGACTACCATGGATCAGCAAATTGGCCAAATTAAAAGATTAAGAAATAATGAAAAAATAGCATCCAATATATATAAGATATATATATACTACTAAATGGTCCTAAATATAAGCCCACCAAGTGTATATTCACCTACTGTACAGCAGGTGCTACATACTCCCTAAAAAACAGTGAAGCGAAGCTTCCTGACTAATTATTATTATTATCATAGACCCACTATGGATCTGTGTGGCGTGTGACGTGGGCACATCCCGAGTTTGGCCAAGTTCTGGCGACCTGTTCATTTGATAACACGGCTGCTGTGTGGGAAGAACAAAGTATGATTTATTAGCCGGGGCTGCTTCTCAGCATGTTGTTTACTACCTAAATAGTGTACTGGGCTTTAGCATTCAGTGGCAAAAGATATTACAGCACATACAATATGCATGATTATCCATTGATTTGCATATTTTAAAATTTCTTCAGTTGCTACAGAAACACGGAAAGGAACTGGAACACAGAGAGGGCAAAGCTTCTGGGTAATGTTTTAAGTACAGTGTAGAGTAATATTATTTTAACCAAGGCCAACAAGGGGTGCATGGAAACAACAATATTATTTTTGCAGAAGATATTTATATATTTTCCAAATTTCTTCTATTTCTCTTAATAACTGCACATGCCAAGAGATATTTATAGCTGTGGGCAAAAAATATTTATAGTTGTTACCTGGTGTATATAAAGTATATATATCTATATATAATAATGTTTGTGACATATACAGTATATATATATATATATAATAGTAATGTTTGTGTTAAAACATAAGAGCACTCAATATTGATTCGAGTAGAGCATAGAATAGACAAAGTATTCCTTGTCCTTCTTTATACAACTAATTTTACTCCCTATCTGCCCCCCCCCCCCCCCAACAGTCCATGGGACATTAGAGTTGAGGTTTTGAATTGTTTGCCTGTAGGAAAGAAAAGCTGGACTAGTAGACAGTAGAACATCAGTAACAGATGTGAAATTTGCTCCAAGACATTTAAATTTATTGCTAGTAAGTTTTCAAACTTTTACAGGTACTTAGAAGCTGCCAGATGCATTTTATGTTGACATCTAAATATCAAATATATACGAGGGGTAGTTATAAATAAAAAAGTTAATGTGTCTCGTTTAATTTGCAAACACATTCATATAAATACACGGTCAATTTAATTGACATGTTTGTTTTCTATGTTACTGTAATGATTAAAATAAAAACAGTGCTAATCTCTCACAAGGACAGTTGCCTAAGTTGGTTAAACTAATATACGGTTCTATAAAATGGCACGTATTGCTGTTGGGTTAATTTTCCCTCATGGTGAAACTGCTACTAATAATAATAAAGAAGTCATAATCCAGTTAGTTCTTGGTCTTGCAAAAGTTTCTTGCCATTATAAAAAAAAATTATTTTGAATAAGATGCAACTTTCTCTCTGTCTTGATCAATAATGAGGTTTCACTGCATTCCAGGCAACTTGCTCTAAAGATGGTATAGTGAGAATTTATGAGGCTGCAAATATAACAAACTTAAGTCACTGGACATTAATGGTAAGCTTAAATTGGTTGTACACAGTGTGTTTCATTGGGATACAGATTAAAGAAGTGAAAAAGTTTCTCTCCTATTAATTTGTTCTAATTTTTCCCAGTTTTTAACCTCAATGTTCTATAAGACTTATAAAAAAATAGTGTATTTTAACTTTGAACCACAATTTAGATGAAAAAAGACTGAAAAATAATGCAGATTACACCATTTTTCAGCTTTTCCAACCAAATTTCATGTATATACTGTACATCTTCTAACGTCCCAAACCCATATTTGACATCATTATGAGAAATGTGTATTGTGTTATCATTGTAGCATGAAATCAAATGTAAATTAAGCTGCAGCTGCATATCGTGGAATCCATCAAGGTGATTTAAATTTCTTGTAAATTCATTTTAAATGCAATGTATAAGAATCAGGGACGTACAGCCAGGAGGGAGCCGCAACTCTTTCCCCCACCCCATTTTTTGATAAAGGTTAAGCAAAGACTATGAGGCACCAAGGATAGACATTCAAGCCATTTTTACCCCATCATTGACACCGACATGGCTATATGGCAATGCCCCTCCCTGGCTACATCCCTGTATACAACAATAAAATTCCTACTTTCCTAGGAACCATGCGCCTATGATCGCAGTAGGCAGTGATGATGCTAGTCTTTCTTCTGGAGGAAAAGTTCAAATACAAGAATATAATGAAGCTTCTAGGTTTGCCATTTCATTTCATTTCATTGTTGTTGAAAAAACTAGTCAGTTCCGAAATATAAATTACTCAAACCGAAACATTGCCCAGCAATGTTTTCTAGTTTTCGCAATGCTTTATTCATCTACTAAACTTTTTTAGGAAATGGCAGAGGGTAGAAACATTAAATGCCATCACTGAACCAGTACATGATCTCCAATTTGCTCCAAATCTTGGAAGGTGTGCGATTTATTTTACAACTTTACAGGAAACTGTTTTATTTATTTTAGCCACATGGGGCAGGGTCACCACAACAGTGTGAGCCAATTACTGTGGGCCCGTAGTACCTATCCCACCCTGTCAACGTTCCCTGGGGAAAACCCACGACTCTCGGCAGAGCGTTGACTATACTCTTTTCACATGAGGACTGCGTTCAAGTCCACCTTACTGGGGATCGAACTCGGAACCTTAGAGGTGAAAGGCGAGTGGTCTGACCACTACACCACCGAAGCCCCATGATTTTTTTTGTGAAAAAAAAATAAAAAAATCTTAAATTTCTCGAGTAAAACTACCAAATTCCCGTTTAAATATACATGACTTTGTTCGAAATTTATGTTAGATTTATAATATTCTCTCTACTACACATAATTACAAAGTTTGAGCGAGTTTCTTAAAGAAAAACAAGTATATACAGTAAATGACTGAAAAAAGCAAAATGAATTTAAAGAGTTCTCGGTTTTCATCGTTTTAGGTCCTATCACTTGCTTGGAATTGCTTGCAACGATGTCAGAATTGCGACGCTTGAGCTACTGGGGTATGTATAAAAAAGCATACATTGACTATGGGTCAGTTTTATGAAGCTTATAGTTTTTTCCAACGCGGGTACGGGTTTTCGACGTCAGCGTTTTGAAGGGTAAGGCTTTTTTTCACGTATCTTATTTCTTTGTGATACAAGGCTTGCAGCTTTCTTAATATAGAACAGAAATCAAATCATCTTCAAAGTTTGCTGTGAACATGGTAGCTCAATTTAAAGAACACAACAAGGTTTGTATCTGAGAATTGTAGCGAAATTTCTGCGTGTATGTGATTCCAGAAATTGTAGGAACGAACTCCGAATTAACTTACTGTATATCACAGAACATTGCATGATAGGAGAAACAATAAACCTTGCCCGCGTTTCTTGCATTTTACCGAATGATCTCATGTTTGCTTTATTTAGCCCTGCAGTTCCAATGTTAAATCACCATATTTCTTCATGTTATGTCACCATATTTCTTCATGTTATATCACCATATTTCTTCACGTTATATCACCAGATTTCTTCACGTTATATCACCAGATTTCTTCACGTTATATCACCAGATTTCATCACGTTATATCACCAGATTTCTTCATGTTATATCACCTGATTTCTTCATGTTATACCACCATATTTCTTCATGTTATATCACCATATTTCTTCACGTTATATCACCAGATTTCTTCATGTTAGATCACCATATTTCTTCATGTTATATCACCATATTTCTTCATGTTATATCACCATATTTCTTCACGTTATATCACCATATTTCTTCACGTTATATCACCATATTTCTTCATGCTATATTACCATATTTCTTCACGTTATATCACCATATTTCTTCATGTTATATCACCATATTTCTTCATGTTATATCACCATATTTCTTCATGTTATATCACCATATTTCTTCATGTTATATCATCATATTTCTTCTTGTTATATCACCAGATTTCTTCATGTTATATCACCATATTCTTCATGTTATACACCATATTTCTTCTTGTTATATCACCAGATTTCGTCATGTTATATCGCCATATTTCTTCATGTTATATCACCAGATTTCTTCATGTTATATCACCAGATTTCTTCATGTTATATCACCTGATTTCTTCATGTTATATCACCTGATTTCTTCATGTTATATCACCATGTTTTTCATGTCATCACCATTCTTCATTTAATACGTTTCTCTTCGAGATTGATTTCTATTCTTATACCACCATATTTCTTCATGTCATTGCCATATTTCTTAACTGAAACGTTTCTCTCAGTAGACTTTGATCGCTATTGTTATTTCACCATATTTTTCTTAATGTTTATCACTACATTTCTTCTACAAAACTTTTTTCCTTAGTTTGATCTCTATTGTTATATCACTATATTTCTTCATGTTATATTTATTTCGATATTTGTGTGTGTCGTGTCACCATACTTCTTCAACTAAAACGTCTCTCTATAAATTTGATCTGAATACAAACCCATAGCGGAGAAAACTGTTAAGTCAGCAGATCAAAGGTTAACTATACTACGAGATACCCCGGTGAGCGAAAGCGATTAAATGTGTACGAAATAAACAATGTTAGGATTTAAATTTAAAATATAGAAGATTCAGATCATTGCAGAGAGCATTTATAAAGGTAGTCTGGCATATTTTTGCGAAACATTTCGTAAAATAACGGTCGCGGGCAGACCAGGGGCCGGTTGTTCGAAGCCCGTTTAGCTTAAACGGTGATTAAGCTCAAAATAGAAACAAGTTTATAGATTCATTCAGCAACCAAAATTTTTTTTAAATAGGCGTGGAGAGTGCAGTGGAACGTGACAGGAACCATATTAGCTTCATCTGGAGACGATGGCAGTGTGCGACTTTGGAAAGGTGTTATTAATATTTTATCATTAACTTTGATGTACAGTAAAACCCCGCATAAAAGAACCAGTTCATTTTGACTTCAGGCTGAAGTGTTTCTTAAGTAACAGGTACTTAGAAAAGAAATCAGGCTGAAATGGTTCTTAACTGGTTCTTATTTCCAGTCAAAAACAATTCTTCCTGGTATAGAGTTTTAACTTCATATTGTATAAAATGTGTTGAAAACATTATGAAGATGAATTATGTTGTGAATTGATTGCTGTTTTGATAAAACGTATGCATACAGAATGTGGTTGAAGGGCAATTCCTACTGGCAAGATCACAGTATTTTGTTTTCTTCCTAGTACATGATTAGCACCTATTTCAGCTAAAAGTTTAATAAGGATTTTTAAGAACCATTTAATTTGTTAGCCTGAAGTGGTTCTTTTATTTTGGCTACCTATTTGCCCAAATTTCAGGCTGGTGGTTCTTAGCCCACTGGTTCTTTTATGCCGGGTTTTACTGTACCGTACCACAAGGAGATTCACATAATAATAGACAGAGCAAAATCAAAACGCTTATGGTACTTGTTAAACGTCTGGATGAAAGCATTCATATTCTTCCAGATTTGCAAGAAATGGATGATATTTGGTTAGGAAGCCAAGTTTGTGTAAATCAGCAGAAAATCTTTATTAGATTTAGAAATTTATTTAAAGATGCTAGATGTGCACCAGGACTGAACATAATAAATTTGACACGTTCTGTTAATAAATAATACTTTAACCAGGGAATGTTTCAAATTTATTAGATTGTGAGATTTTAACGACTACATGGAAAGTTTGAGTCTTCAGCGCGGTCTGAATGTGACCCCGCTCAACCGAGCTGAAATTGTTTCATGATTATATAGCAACATTTAGCCTAAAAGCTGTCAAGTCTGCGGCGAGATTTTAGAGTAGAGCTGAAACAAAAAAGATTCAAAGTCTGGAAATGGAGCTATTGTACCATTTAAATTTTGCCCAGATCTTTATTGCACTTGTGTGAGTGACTGCTGTGTTTGGAAACAAATTGAAAGAAATAAAAACATGAAGACACAGTTCAACAATGTGTTTACAATATTTTCAGTCCGAGCTGAAGCGATTACATGTTGAACTCACCCCCGTCTGTAATTTCAGCCTAGGTAGCTCAGACCAAATTGAAATTTCAGCCCAAGCTGAAACTTAACCCGAGATGAAATTTTCTTCATGTAATCGCTGGCTGTCTTTTACTACGATTTTGGTCTTTAGTTGAGCTGAAATTTCAGCTCAGCAAACCAGGCTTTGTGTTTTCTTCATTAATGATTTAATAAATACAGCCTTATATGTAGATATGACTGAATACTATTATATGTCACTTGTTTATTTAGTGATAAATTATTATTCTCCAACCCTTATATTTTTATTCCCATTCTAAATATCTTTTCAGCTAACTATCTTGATAACTGGAAATGTATTGCGGTATTAAAAGGTGATGGTAATCCTGCAGACCTCCTGGCTTCAAGTGTACCAAGTGGCTTAATGACTACCTAGATAAATTTGCTGCAAGACAGCCTGTTGTGACTGTTCATCCACGGCAGTGGGTAAACTGGCAAAAAAACACAGCAATCTGGACCAAACTGCAGTGTTTTTCAAATTACTAACTGTGTAAATAATTTTTGATCACACATTACATTATCCGTACAATTGTTTACTGTGCAAAATTTAAGTTAACTGTTGTAAAAAGCAGATTGAAGTAATGCTTGTAGCTATAATATTTTACCCTTCATTTTTAAACAGAATTGTATTGAAAATAAGCATATGATGCAGTAACTGGTGGTGAAACCTGTTGTTTCACTTTACTCTTGCTGTTTAGGGACAAGCACTACCATTTAATGCATTGATATTTATTTTTTCATTTTATTATAGTAACACTATCTTGACTACTAATTGTGGGTTTAAGTTGTGCTGATAAATTTGTGGCCCTCAAATGTGTGTTGATTTTTTGAGAGGAAAGACAATCAGAATACCCAGAGAATACCCTATAAAGTACAGGAGAGATAAAGCTGATGGTAATAATTCTGTGTTCTCAGTATGCAAAATTAAATTCTAATCCAAGCCCAAATCTAATCAAATCTTTCAATCTTCAATCCATCAAAGTTCAAATACGACAAATAAAATGTTGGTTCGGGTTATGGTTTGGGCTTGGATTAAGATTTATATTCGCCATACTGAGAACACAGAATTATTACCAAGCTGATGTAACATGTTTCTCATCAACAATTACTTGATACAAATTACAGTGGAAATATATTTATTAGCATTACTCCAATTTCACAAATTTTTATCGTAACATACATCCTGTTGCTGTCCATGAAATTCAGCCAATGAAATTCATGACAACCAGATGAAGAACAACACTTGCAAAGATGAAGTCAGCAAATGCTCTCTCAGGACTGATTCCCTTGAAATCTGTGCCATTGACCGGGTTTGTCTGGATTCTCAAACACACTGCAAGAATTGGATCATGCATTATGTCTTAAACCCCTGCATCTCATGCACTTCAAGCCAAACATCTTTACTGTGGATTTGGTAAATTTATACAACAGTGTAGTCTCAAATGTAAGCACCCCTTCATAAGTAAGAGCCCCCCACTTATGTAACGTAATGGCAAAGAAAATGCCTAAGCCATATTAGCATAAATTTCCAGGTAACTATTGATTTTCCTGCATTCTGATTGGTCAAGATTCATTGCCTCTGAAGTGATAGTCACTAGCCAGGGACTATAGCTTTTTAGGTTTTTTACAGAAATAAACTTTAAGTTTGGATTTGCAGGACCCTGCTGAAAAGCACTTCTGGTGATGTGGGTACCCTGGGTAAATATGAAGTTTATAATAATAATAATTAATAATAAAATCACGAACATAGAGAAAATATCTTATGTACTGTGGCTCCAAATCTGTCTGACATTTTAAAAATTTCCAGGAAATGTTTGATTCCACACCCAACATGAAGTGATGAACAAAAACATCAAAATTTCATTCAAAAATCAGAATTCACCACCATGTGAATGTTGTTTCAGGGCGGATGTGTAATAAGCTGCGTGCATTTATACCAGTGATTTTACCTTTTATCTTACTGGCTCTAGATCTAAAATTATTAGTGTTAACTATAACAACTAGTCACAGCAACTTACCAGCCAAAACAAAAGACCCAACACACGATATGAAGCCAGATAGGAAGGAGTTGAATGGAAACGTTCCAACCAGTAGACAATAACCGAATTGAATAATGCCAGTAAACATTATGTACATGAGATATGCGTCTATTAATTTCGTTTTTTGAGGAGTCTTTTGATTGTACTCATCGTAGAATTTCACTAAAGCACCCACCAACGTTGCTGAGCCACTCATTTTGGCGACTTTTTGTGCACAACAGTACAAATCTTTGTTGCTCTGAGCCACGCACACTAGTAAAGAAAGGAAACTGCGCATGTGCACACTTACCTAACTTGAAGTATTTGCAATTTCAATTTTCAATCAACGCTGGCGGGCGCAAGTGTAAATGTATTATCAGGTATTAAAAATTTAAAATAATGTTAGCAATAAAACTCATTAAGAACATTTTACAATTTAGAAAATTGAGTATATACGTACTTATTTTTTATATCCTTGTTTTTTGTTTTTTATTACTGTCTTTCGTCTCTATTTGTTTTTAAAATAAATTTAATTTTGTACATGTAATTTTAGAATTTGCATGGTAAATTTTATATTAATTTATAAACAATTTGTGGAAAGACTCCACAAATTTTCCACAATCTGAGCTTATAAAAATTAACACGGTGTTTAAAATAATTATTAAAATTAACGTGATGTTTCCACAGATTTTTCACAATCTGAGCTTTCGTCAAACGGGCCGAAAGCTCACATTCAAAATAAGCGCAATTAAAATTAACATGGTGTTTCCACAAATTGTTTATAAGTTAATAAATTTATGTATGCTGTAATTTTTTCTCGCACAAGCGACTGTATGATATAAATTTATTAGTATATTAGTACTTTTAATAAATTTTGGCCGAAGGGACTGAAGCTTATCTTAAAATTTATATTAAAATAGCTAAATGTAGTGTAATCTAAATTGTAGTCCGCATCTTTTACACTCCTTTCCAATCGAAACACTTGTTTATCACGAGCAAATCAAACCATGTCAGATACTCAGTTACAGTCGGAATCATTTTTTACCAATATGGCAGTCCGAAATGTAAATTAAAACTTGGTAGCACTAAAATTTAGTTAATTTTATCAAATTGCATTTGTTAAAAATTTAGTTAAAATCATCAATGAATCCTGCAGGCTTTAGACAATTAATATCCTCATCAGGCTTTTGGTTCTTGGAATTTTTACTTGTGAGCTGTCTGCCATCTTTTATAAATTTATCAAGATATGAAAAATGTGTTTAGCAATAGTGGGCTTCTTTGTTTTCTTTTTTCTTCTTGTGTCTGTGTCATTGCAACTCTACGGTCACTGTATTTTCCCCTTCTTAACGCATATGTTTATTTATTTTCCTTCTACATTTTTTCATCTTTTTGTCTGCCCTTCTAACCCATTGTCAACGTGACTTTACCATTGAAGCCTTAAAATTCTTCCCAACAACACTCTCGTGCACTTCCATGTACTCTTCTTCAGGCACTGACAAAATTGATAATTTCACATTTAAGATTATTTATGATAATTTCACATGTGAAAATTATCGCTTTATCATCAATTATAGTCAATAGATATTTCATATAATAAATACATATTGCATGTTTGGAAATACTAGATATATTCCTCGCATTGAACATCATATCTCACGAGTTTCGCTCAGAGAGTCTGGGCCATAGCATGCAAGTGGTGCATTAGCAGGGCAAAATGAGCCCTCGCCTACTGGCAATGCTTTAAGCCTCGAGTAATGACGAGTACATATAGCTGTAGTCGGCAATCTTAACATATTTAACTCTTTCTTCTTACTCGATCCTTATATATAGGCGCATATTATGCATGGTGACAAATTATTTTTTATCGTCATTTTTAATTTTATAACAACAATACCGACACAAACATAAAAACGTAAACTACAACAAAAACAACAAGACATAATTGTTGTGAATAACTGTGGAGAACATATGAAGAGTTCAGTACAAATATTTTTTCAAATACAGTTAACCACAAATACCATTTTGAAAAGGCAAAACGTCTTAAGACGCTGTAAAACCGTTCTGAGCATAGTATCGGTTCTGTCCATATTAAATAAGAGGGATCCTGCAGATATAAACATTACCCAAATTTCACATCGAACGATCTTTTTCTGAATTTTTGAACTCTGTTTTACGTACTATTCACGACATTATGTCCGTGTTGTATAGGATGTATAGGTGAGAGTAGTATATCAGACACAACACGAACGCGAATGTTGTAATCGATTGGCGAAAAAAATACATCTTATGTAAGACACTAAGTGAAGAAAATCAAAGTCAAAGTTATGCAAATCAAGAGAAACCTGTATCACATATGCCGACTTTTTTACGCTCATAATTTCTTTTGTTTTTTTTTTATCAATGAGTTCCACAAATTTATTAGGAGCATGCATACAGAGCAAACCAGAACATTAAAGGTATTAAATTAGTATACCGATTTTATACGATTGCAAAGAAGTTCCGAGAATGTAAATAAATTGTTTATTTACATCACGGACTTTGCATAATCTTCAAAGAAGTGAATGTGGTCAAGGAAAATACGCGACAAACACCCCGATCCTCACCACCAACTTCCTGACGAAGGGCCTTTGTTCGAAACATCAAATTCTGTTTTATCTTTCAGGTAGTGAAGAAGCTATATCATTGTGTGCTTTTGGCTATACTATCAACCCTAGCTTGTTTACAATAACACACTAACAGCATCTTTGGTATTCAGCTTTTTTAGACCACATCGCCACGCAGACAATCCAGAAGATATCTCGATTGCCTATACTTAAACACAGCGCAAACCACTTTGGGGGTGGGAAGGTGTATCCCAAAAGTCGACGGTTGTCATGCTTCTACTCTGTAATTACTTATAAAATTACTTGCTCGAGTGCTAAGCACTACATTAAATCTAAAACTTTTCTATCATTTCCATCTCACGAGTCTTTTCCCAAGCTCGCTGTGAGTACTTTCATCCCATCATTTAGGTATGGCATAGTGATGCAATGACCCATAAAACGTGTCAGTTATAATCACCAATCTCAAATTCACCTTAATTTGAAAAAATTGAATGCATGTTTTATCAGTCACCAGGCTGACATGACCAGAAAGAGATATTGCTTATCACCCTTCTTCTTCGACACCTTTAAGGATTAATTGATGACTTTAAGCCTTTTCCTAGAAGAATCGGGTCGGTTAGTAGCCTGTAATAGCTAAGGCGTTGGTTTCATCTTTATTCGCTATATTGTTTGTTTGACCGTTCTGTGACGCTGACCTAGCCGACTCGTCAGACATTTCTATCTTTTCTGTTGCTAAGCGACATGTTTCCATTTTGATCGCATTCATGATTTCCTTTCCTTGACGAGTGAGGAAGTGATATTCACCATACCTGCTCTTACATTCCCTGAAATACATACATTAACTTGTATTTATTGTATTTATTTATGGCAATATTCCAATAGAGAGTAAGGGAACTTGAACAAATTTGGAAAAAGTTAGTACTTAGTAAAAGTATCCATTGATCAATACTAAAAACTACGAACTATATGGACACTATGAATGCATGTTACAGTTTATTATGCATGCATGTTGTGGTAGTTTAATATCCTTTGCACAGTATTTGGAAAACAGGGTTTACATGTCTATAAAGCTTTGTACTGTAAATAAAAATTGTAACAAGTAACCTACAAAACAATGTATTTATTACAACAATAAATTAGATAATAATAAATATTGGCTATGAATGCATGTTGTAGTAGCTCTAATGTCATTTTTTTCTTTGCACAGCATTTGGATAACAAGCCAATAAGCCTTGCAAACACAAAACGTTTTAATATTAGTATTAACTGTATTTTGTAGGTGGATAACATTTTTCTTAAACGTGATTGAATCGATCGAGGGCGTTTCATTATCCCACATACTTCGTTAAAAGCTTAGGGTGGTCTTGGGAGGTGTATTGAAAGGGCTGCATCAACACACTGTGACACACTATAAAAATAATTGTAGTCACATAAAATCTCTAATTGGCGGTATACTGCGGGTCAAAAGCTATCGAAGATATTTGTGGTTTTGTTTTGTAGTAGTATTTTTTACCACAACGAATAGTTTATAGGTGATTTACTGGATTTTTTAGATGTTATACTGAATATTTAATGTAGGTATTGAATATTTCAGAGAATATTGACATTTCTACGACTGAATACAAAATAGATGTATTGAATATTCTTGAAGTGTATTGAATATATAGAGGATATTGCACGGCGGTCCAAAGATATGAATTTTATGTTCGAGAGGTAAAAACAAATATTTTACGAATGAGCGCGGGGAATGAGTAAAATATTGTAAATTCATATCTTCAAACCGCTGTGTAAACTATATCACATCAATACTGATTTCTTAGATTCATATAAATTGAAATACAAATTTATTTGAATTCTACATTGAATGCTTACGCATGAATTGATAAAAGTCACTTTGAATTCTTACCTTGATGCCCAGATTACCAAGATCATATCAAGATCTTGAAATCTGTTAACTTTCCTTAACTTAAATCTAGGCAAATACTGAAGATTCCACTGCATGGTGGTCGCACCTGTTTCAATGTCGTGAAGACACAGAAACTTTGGTTCAACACTTAAATAATAATCGCCAACTATCTGCAAACGCTTGGAATCGTTTGTATTCATTACCGTCACTTGGAAAAACTCTAAAAATAGAAGGCAATCTTCCTGAAAATATACTTTCATTAATTAGGTTGGTTTCAATCATTGATATATAACTATGCGAATGTTTTTGGAAAGGACTGTGAAGTTGAGTTGTGCCAGATGCCAATAAAAGAAAATTATCATTCTCAGACTGTTATTCTGTGCAATACATACAGAGATTCAGCATTACTATTCCCTTTATAGTATTCCAATTTTCATTGTTTAATTTTCCTGCAAATAAATGCAGGACTTATATCTAACAAATGCAAATAACTGGTGCAAGATTAGTATTTTATTGAATATGATTTGTCAGCTTGAAGTGAAAAGAAGGTCGTTGACATTTGCTGTGTTACTCAAGGTTTAAATCTACACATACTGGCAGTAAAAATGCCTGCTCGCGGCACAAATCGAACCTACGGCCTTGGATATGCTGTTCATTGGCAATACTGCCAGTAACTGGCTGTTATTAAAACCCTTGAGCTCTTGTCCACACATGGCAAACAGAAAAATATGCCTGCCCAGGGTGGGAATTGAAGATGCTTATGTCCAAACATACATGTATTTACTATCAAAATGCAAAATACCAGAGACCTAACATGGAAAAATATTCATGAACTCAATATCAACAATCAAATACCAACCCACCATTTTCGTACTCATTGTGTGGGGCATTTTTTCTTTGTTTTGGCAATGTAATGTCCTTTATCATTGAGATCCATTCGGCTCGCTCATCAAGCGAGTCAACAGAGAAGACATATTTCTTTTTATCCACAACTATTTCAAAAACATTAGTGTGAGTTCGTGATGTTCTTCCTTCAGAAACAGAAGAGATATCATTCAGTGGGATCCAACGTTTACATTGACCATTGAGACACGTCATCTCACTGCGATAGTACTCCAACCTGGCACCACCACTTGTTGTTTGACGGCGCAAAACAAACCACTTCTTTTTCCAGGCCTGTGGGGGAAAATACAAGCTATATCTGCCTGTATGTACATAACACAACTAGGATTGTATCAAATCTAACAAGACAGTGGGCTAGTGGCAAATAAACTATCTGGCATATCTAGAGTCTTAATTTTATCACGACCCTAGGAAACAGGAATTTAGCATTGTTATTGGTCACTGTTTGTGACAAGTGTTGGCAAGTGACCAATAACACAGCATAAATTTCTGTTTCCGAGGATGCACAGTCCGAATCCCAATTGATTTAATTTAGAAGGCCTTGAAATTTGGCTGACAATTT
This sequence comes from Muricea muricata, assembly GCA_963855995.1. Classification (NCBI taxonomy): domain Eukaryota; kingdom Metazoa; phylum Cnidaria; class Anthozoa; order Malacalcyonacea; family Plexauridae; genus Muricea; species Muricea muricata. The sequence goes on from OY979722.1 coordinate 5,615,285, forward strand.
AGCATATAAGATCTAAAATAAAGGAGGCTTCTAATACACATAAAGATAAAGGTATGAAAAAGTGTGGAAAATCTAGATGTCAGATATGTAGTTATGTAGAAGAGGCTGAAGAATTTGAACATGGTAATAAGAAGTATTGGATAAATTATCCTTTTGATTTTGATTCAGAAGGTGTAGTTTATGTAATAAGATGTATTAGTTGTTCCAAAATTTATGTGGGGAGTACTACAACTACATTTAGGAAGAGGTTTAATAATCATAAGAGCTCTATGAGTGAGTTTGAACAAGGGGGTGGAAAATACAAATATACAAATTAGATACGTTTGTACCAAGGGGATTAAATGTAAGGGATTTTGATTAACATGTACGGTAATTATGTTAGTAAATTGATGTATAAGGGTCCTTAGGCCATTGGTTCTTGTATATTCATCCTTGAAGAAGGGGCATGCCCCGAAACGTTGGGATGTGAATATAATAAATTTTTTTTTTGAATTTACAAAGTTTAGTTTGTGATCTATTTATATTGATAATGCTATTAAATTTATTTGGAGAGGGGCTTGACAAGTGTTGACAAGTGACCAGGGGCTGCATTTTGACAGTAGCTCATGTCTAGTAAATAAAACTAGACATGAGCTACTGTCAAAATGCAGACACAGAAACAAGTTCCTGCTTAGCAACCATAAGACTGTCGATTAACTGTAACATAATATATATATATATATATATATATATATATATATATATATATATATATATATATATATATATATATATATCTGTAACATAATATATATATATATATATTATATATGTAACATAAATGTAATATATATTATATATGTAACATGTTATATTTATAACGATAATGTAATCTGATATAATCCAATCACGTAAAACATGTAAATAACCAGTATATATCCAAGGCAACAACATAGACGTGCGTTATTTAAATTCGCCTGATGAGTGTGGCAAGCTCTGTTTGTCACACAAAACAAATTTGTAGTGTAATAAAATTTATATGAAGTAACCAATTGGTTGTCCTTTATATATATATATATATATATATATATATATATATATATATATATATATATATATATATATATATATATATATAAATTGTGTAGCAATATAGAAGATGGTTTAGTGGAGTTAACCAGTGCAGGAAACACCAGTGTGGAAAATTTGTACTGTGCAACCAAGATATCGGGCGCCTCATAATAAAAATATTTTTCGCAAATCTCGACCACGCACTTACTTCCAGCCTGGTACAAACATAACAATAGCATAGTGGCCCAAAAATGCCTGGAAATTTCATGCACCGCAAGTGTGAACAGCAATGTTTTGTTTACATATATGCCTAGGATTGAACACATGGAACTCAAGCCTCCTACGCTTTTGAAAAGCTTTCCAATCTGGATTATATGTACGATCAATATAAAATGAACTTTTACAAAAACATGTATGAGCAATGATCATGTGTTAACTTATTTATTCACGTCCCTTGTGAGCTGACAATTGCAGAGATTTCGATTTTTTGAACAAGTTTAATAGGTTACAGTTAAATGAAACAGTTAAATGTAGGAAAAAGTTAAATTTTGTTTGTCTTCTGTGTTCGCTCTATTTGTACACATACAAATATTACAATATTCGCCATTGAATCATTCGACGTTTTTTCCCTACCTTTTTTAAAACTTTTCGTTGCTTTCTCGGTAGTTTCAGCTCCATTATCCCACACTTAACAATCCCATTGTAATTCGCCATCAAAAACGAGAGCGACCGTTCAAAAAGTCCTTATTTCAAGACCTTATTAACAAGTTGTCAACAACGATAAAGTTTAGTCGCAACAAAAAACTTCACAAACAAGAACTTTTCAAAAATATGGAAATTTAGAGAAAATGTATCCCAGAACACCTTGCGAAATGAAGATTGATTTGGCGGTACTTCATATAAGGGGAGCAAGCAATCAATTTCTCGACATTGGATTCGAGTCATTCGACAGCCAAACATTTTTTTAATTTTTCTATTCAACCATACGCCATCCCCAGCATTTGTACTCAATCTAGATAACCTATGAAGCGATTAAGTAATGCTGCGTTTATAGGGGCACAGGGTAGCCTACATGCACTTTAGACGGCAAGAGTGTATTGCTTTGCCGCTTTCCACTTGGTTAAAAATATCGAAGTATAGGCTTTCATAGGTTTTTCAGTTTATATTTTTATAGAAGTTTTTTTAAAGAAAGAAGCAAACACATATTACAATAACTTTAGCGAGCATTGTAACGTATTTTGAGGGCTAAAATAAACAAACTGATCAGCGGGCTGAAATACATTTTAGCCCGCTGACGTAATAACCAATTTACAAATAGTCGGAATGGCTTTAGTTTAGTTGTTTTTTTGAAAAATGTGAGTGATACTCTAAGTTTTTGCTCAAATATATGGCCTTTAAAGTTATTATAATAGTAATAGAGTTGATGTTTTTGGGCATAAATATGTTTTTGGCCCTCCTCAGAGCTCATTTTAACGGGCCAAAAACATATTTATGCCCAAGACCCCCAACTCTATTGTTATATTAATATACATAACAAGTTATTCTGTTGCATTGTTCCTTGCAGTTGTTTTGTCTCGGTGGTTTCGTTTCCACGTTACGGGTTTTTGGTAACCTGCACGATTTCTAATACCCAATTTCCAGAAAAATGAGCCCGCAATACTAAGGTGTGATCCGTTTATTCACTGTAATATAGTAAATGTAATGACATCATATCGGCAAAGCATACACATTCCGTTATCTTGCTTCTCTCATTGATATGACTTGCATGATATCATTTCCTTATTTGATGATAAAAAACCCCCACAAACATAACATTTTACTCCAACTAAATATATTGTCGTAAATTCTTGTAAAGTACTGAATATTCGGCTTAAGCAAATTCCCAAAGAATAATATACTATACATTTTATGTATTGATAGAATGGAGGATTGGACTTCGATTATAGTATAATAAATACAGTGTATATCGGTGTATATTCACCGATAACTTAACACTTCCCTTTCGGCGAATAATTGTTAAATAATACGTATAGCCGTAATAAACGATCGAATTCATATCGTTAGAGCGAACAGAAACTATTGTAAACTTATTTATATCTGATCTCAGATTCCCTTGTATTTTTTACTACATGCTTTGTCCACATTCATAATTTCTTTTCGTTCATTTTTGCATTCATAACAATTGAATTTGGATCACGTTTGTTTAGTCGGCATTTTCTGTGCGATGCGCCATTGACTATAAATCAACGAGAGCTGAAAAGACTGCGTAAATCACTAGGGTAACCAAAATGACTTTGTTGATATTATCGAAGACAGCACCTGATGGCACACTTTCACCTTTCAAAATTGAGGAGACGTTAACTGTTCTAGGCAAATAATAGCCTTTTTCTCCAGTAGGAAGGCCCTTGCAGATATCTATGAGGTTTTTCTTCGCATAATCTGGAGCGTTTGGCAGATTTGACTCACTAAAGAAAGATAAATAAGAAGCATAAAAAAGCAGCAGTTATGTTAACATGAGTGGAAAATGGAAAAAAAGCGAGAAATGGAAAGGAAAAACGACGACCGCACGACGGAGTGTTTTCACACAATTTCGATTTCAATTTTTCAATTTCCACGAGTGTTGATATGTTTGAGTGCTCAAGTCACCATGCATTGACAGTAGTAGACAAGCATTATAATGTGTTTAGGCATATTCAATCGTCCAGTTTCTAGCGGGGATGGTGCAAACCAGAAAATCTGTCAGATGCGTTGATTCAAGTACATTCCGTGAGCAACATCGGCTGCACTTACCAGTTTTTCAATGCTGATTCACAATCTTGTTTGCCTATGGCGTGGACAAGAATCATATTTTCTGCTAGACACAATGGACCACCGCTGATGTAACAGTCAATGCTAACGTAGGCGTTAAAACACGACGAGGATAGGTATGGCTTCAACCTATCATAGTGAGCAGATCTTTTCTTCATTATGGTTGGATAAATGTTTTTCACTTCCGAATTTATTTAGAGATTTTGAGAGCAAAAGACATTGTTATAAAAGTCACGATGCATTCATATAAGAATAAATATGACATGGTAAAGTTCGTGTTTGAGTAAGTACTAGTTATGTCATAGAGTTGATCATTGGTTGCGTAACTTGACAAGCGTAATTAACTTCAATATAGCACAGCAAAAAAACGCATAACCTGTTATCTGAGGAGCACAATAAATGAATAAATTAATGCCCATGTGAGAAGCTTCACCGTCACCTTCCTGCTTAAAATGATTACTTTTTCTGCGGGTCAGTAGTTATAATCTAAATAGAGAGGAGGGGGTGAAACGGTGATGCGGTTCGAAAACTGATACGGATCAACCTAAAAGTAAACTGAATTGCATTGCAAGCCGCAAATGAAAATGCTGCGCGTGCAATTAACAGCGCCTCGACGTGCAGGTAGCAACTGAGCAAATTAGCTTTTTGTGACGACCTGAACGAGCGACTGTTTTTCTTACCCAATTAGTTTGACTTTACTTAGTAGTTTGCTGCAGCTAAAGCAAGACAATTTCACCAGCCATTCGAAAGATTGTCACCGGTAAAGATATTTGCAGGGATTAATCAATGCTGCCGTGTGCATGGACAACGGAAAATTGGAATGATGAACTTAATTTTTAATTATTGGTAAGAAAATAAATCAATCGAAAATGTGAGCTTGAAAAGCTCGCATATTTTGTATATAAAATGTATTATATAAGTGCGGTCGGAAATTGTTTCCATTTTCGACTCAAATAAGTTAAAAATTTCCACGGGTAATGCAATTGACCGAAACAATAAAAATAGCGGACGTGCAATTTAACAGAACAAATCGTTTCGAAAAGCAAATTGACGTCTGACTTAAAGGACAAGAGATCGAGGATGTTATTTTCTTCGTTTTGTTAATTAAAGCTTTATGTTCTTATGTAGGCATTTTTTGGCAGCTTTTTTCACTGATTTCATTTGCCTGATACCTGCAATGATATTGCGTTAAAATGTGCATGCTGTCATTTTTTCATTACTTTAGTCAGCAAACTATATATGCTTACATTGTATGCCCGTTTTGGGCAGATATCGTTGCTGGGAAGAGGGACACATTTCCGTAAGGTTGTCCTGCTTTCTTTAATCGCATTACAATCACCAAACGAAGGACCCCAACTTCTCTGCACTCTCTCAGAACAACTCTTTGTACCCTGAAAACACGCTTTACGCTTCTTCTCAGTATCTTCACCGAATGTCTTATCTTCGGCGTCACATATTGGAATTTGAGAGCAAAAATAATCGGTTATACTTTGTCGGCACGTCTCGTTTGCTTCCAGCTTGAGGTCATCTATTGCTTTAAGGTATCCTACAACGTTTAACACAGCCATCTCCTTGATTGTAGCCATACGGCCGTACTTGAACACGACACTCTTGCTGGACAGATGACATGCGTTGTCAATTTTTTCGCAATGCGGTGCAGTTGCCCCATATAAAAGAAGGCTGACGTCTGACCCATAAACGTAGCCGACTTGATAACCATATAAAAGTTTAAGATTGTAGGAGTTTGGAGAGCCAAAACTTCTGTAAAACATCAAAAATAACACAAACGTTTTTACGTTAAACATATTCATATTGCAGCCTGTTTAGAATTTGCAACTGCAATGAGATATATGAGTGATCTTCTGCATGCGTGTGCTTTTATACATATCTGTGACATACCTTTAATTGACGGATATACGTTACACGAATGTGCGCACAAAGGTACTCATGACTTATCGCATGACTGAATATTCAAATACGTCAGGAATTACACGAAACGACAATAACAAACTGATACTAAAATATCATGAGGGCCTGCTTATCCACACGACTTTTGCATGACAATTTTTAACGAAAGTACGTGTAAAATTTTATGCTCGTGTGGTGTGTACGACAAATAATTTTTGCTTCAAAGCCTGTTTTAGACATCGCATTTCTGTCGAATTTAATTTATTTAAGGATTTTTTCATGACTTGGCGTGCTTAACCGTGTTACTGAATACCACAAAAAAAGTGTACCTATAGAGTTGATCGAGGCACTAGCCGACTAATTGTAGCGTTTGAGTCTTCTCCCAACGTCCCAAATGTTCAATAACTCGATCAAGCTCGCCAACTCATGAAAAAATGCTTTTATAATATACAGATTACACAAAAATAACGGCAAAATATTCCCGCACTTTTTGGCCGTGCTTTTAATCGTGTCATTCAACCAATGGAAAAGCTTCTTTTATAACATGTATGTTATAAAATACGTTATATGATATTCATTTACTGCGTTATGATAAGTAGTAAATCGCATACGCTATATATAATTATGTCATATACGCTAACAAATATTAGTTATGAGCAATTTTCTTTGCCGCATTAAGAGTGGCAGATTAGTAGTTTTTTTAATTAATAAAATTTGTTCCTTTAAACAGGACTTCATGACTATGTTAGCGTTTCGCAGTAACTGGAAAGCCATTCCAAATCAACCTCATGCCAACATATCCGCAATAAAAATAATACCCCCGACTTATTAAACGTTACATGGTCGATAACATATATGTTAAATCGAACTAGACGTCTGATATATATTTCCTCTTGATCTTATGCTTCTATATGTATCTGTGAAACTTCTCTTGCATACATAGGCTTATTTAACAACTGTTGTATCAAAACACCACTGCTCCAGAAAAACGTGCTCCGAAGCGTTGATCTGGACTTGTTCTCCACCCAGAACTCGAGACAAATTTTATGAAAAATTTCACCGTGTATGTAAAAGCCGACTTACACTACGTATGTATGTATCTTATTCTAGCGTATGCCAACAAGTAGCAGCAAATAAAATTAATAAATATACCTAGATTCCTTCTAGATGAAACAGACTGTAGTGGTAAGTTTTTGACGTATTTTGCACGATTATACATTTTGCTCTGTCTATATGTCATTGAGCACTCTTTTGTATTTCGCAATATTACAACTGTCGCTACTTTAAGTTTCATGCAACCATGTAATCAACAGGCGCGACTGTTATACGAATGTGCGCACAAAAGTACTCATGACTTATCGCATGACCGAAATTCAAACATAAACCCAGGCGTGTGAGTATTTTGAAACGCTTTAAAAATGGCTTGCGCGCTTAAAATTAAGTGCTTAATTTTGAGTTGCTAGGTAGAAAATATGTTAGGTGTTATATTGCTAGCTGTTCAAAATTTCAAGAAATTTTATTAAGTTTAAGCCATTCAAAACGTCGTGCAATCAACGTATATTTTTCTCAATAAGAATCGTTTTACTGAAGAAATGTTCCAATTTTAATTATAAAATTGTAAATACATAAATTAAACATGCACACAGCTAATTTTGCCTAAAAATATGGACGTTCGCGCGGCGTTTTGAATGGCTTAGACTCGAGCAAATTTTCTGAAATTTTGAACAGAAATAGAACACTCGACAAATTTTCCATCTACTAAGTCAAAATTACTTTTAAGCATTTAAGTTTTGCGCGCAAGGTGTATATTTAAGATATAATCGTCCGCGGTTTCATCCAGAAGGAATCTTCAGGTGGGCATCCCGGAGCGGTAGAAGAACGATTGACATGATCTTCGCTCTTCGACAAGTGCAAAAGAAATGCATGGAACAGAATATGCCACTTTAGCAGTGTTTATTTTTGTGGACAACAAACCACTAATTTCCTGCTTAAACTTTAAATATCAGCCAGGCAGCATGTATCCAGCAAGAACAAACTCGATAGGGAGATCATGAACAGGATGGGAAGTGCTAGCAATTCTTTTTCCAAGTTGCGTATTGGTTTGTGGAACAACATGAAATGCAAAGTACAGAGCAGTCGTTCTTTCCACGTTACTCTATGGAGCAGAAACATAGCTTGTTTACCGCTACCTTGTCAGGAAGTTTCCGCACTCTTTCATGATCGAACATCTGCGATCAATCATGGAAATCACATAGCAGAACAAAATCACGAATGTTGACATCTTCAGTCGAGCAGGTCTCCCATCCATTCCCAGACATTCCCATCGAGAAAGACTTAAGATGGTTAGACCATGTTCATAGGATGAAAAATAACAGGCTTCCAAGGCAATTGCTGTACTCTCAGCTCTCCAAGGGCTTGAGAAACCGAGGCAGACCAATTACCAAATTTACGTTTCAAAGACGCAGTGAAAAGAAACATGAAGAAGAGAATACACTATCTTTCATAGCAACAAATAGCAGAGGACAGACCAGCATGGAGATCAAGGATTAAGGCTCCTAAAACAGTCTTAGTTGCACGCGACTGACCGCAGATGATGATGATACTATATTTTATTCGAAAACTCATTAGTAATTCATGAGCAAACACACAAAGGAAATCATAGCCGTGAAGGAAATAATCGTAATTCGTGCTTTATCAGCACTCTTGCTCGTATATTAAATAGTACTTATAATCTTAAAATATTACAAATGTCGTTACTTTAAGTTTCATGCGACCATGCAATCATCAGGCGACTGTTTCGATTGAGTTCGTTGTTTGATTACCCTACTCACTAACGTTCTTTACGCGGGCGCGCTTAAAATTTCGCGCGAGGAATTTGTTCTTATATCGGCATTTTGCAAACAGTTCCGATATTTTGTTCAAGGATGTTCTTTTGTTTGCTCTCAATAAGCACAGCTTTTCATCCAGGCAAAGGTGACAATTGTTTCCTCCGGCTGTATACGCTAGTACATGCTTTAGTACATTCTCGCACCCAGGCCTTATTGGCTGCCTACAACGATAAGGCCTGGGTACGAGGATGATACTGACCATCCAATGTCAAAATCTCTCTCGTTTCGTTTCAATTTCCAAACACACTTTGACAACTCCGTTTCGTTTTCGTGTCTCATGCACATCGTGGAATGACTTCCTGTGATTGTAACATCTGCTCTTAAAAGCGTTTGCCGTCATCCCAATATATTCTCTGGTCTCACCGTCATCCTTTGATCTTATTTCTGCCTTATAAAACATACTTTTTTTGAAACAATTCTGTCGAAGTGGGCAATCTTTGGGGAATATGCAGTGTCAGGGTCCCTGTTCGTTTTGTGGTGTTTCTTTGTTAGTTAGGATATGCTTGTTGTGTCTAGAGATTGAACTTGTAGAGATTGTAATAGAGATTGTAATAGAGATTGCAACTAACTTTGGCAGTATTTCGATTAAATATCTTATGAAGTTGGTTTGTTTTCGGGAAGTGTTTATTAATGAGTAGTAAAAAGTCCCGGGCGATATTTGATCGTACACTTTTACTAAAAGGCAGATTGAACTAGATAATGTTTCTTCCGCGTTTTCTCTTCTGACTGTTCGTCGTGGGTGTTTCAGGTGTAAATTGATTAAGTTTGACATTATAGTTATAGTTACTTTGATAAAGTGCTGTTTAACACCTATAAAACTCCATCCAAGTAACTGTAATGTCAAACTTGATTATACACCTGAAACTCATACGAGTTTATAGAAATGCATGTAAATTGTACGACGTTTACCGCAACAAACGGAAAATTTAGTCATATACGGAAAAAACCTATTCGAATAGGGATTCGTACTGGCTTAAACGTCGCATAGATCTTCCATAGCTCATCTTCCTAATCACCTAAATTGCGTGGGACGTATTGGGTTTTGAGCACAGAATAGAAAATAATAAGCAGAAGGGCCGCTCGAGTCGGAATCTTTGGAGTTTGTGTCGCCGCGTAAATTGCATCATCGCATTTTCATTATGCAGGTTCCGGCCAGTCAATTGCCTTATCTGACCTGGATAAAAGTGCTCAACTGGCTGTTTCGCCGTTCTCCTGGTCCTGTCCAATCTGTTGCATAAAAATAGAGGGACGTATCGATTGGTTTTAATGTTTAAATTCCCCATACTGTGTTTAGTCACGTAATTTTTCCATATATGGGGGAAAGTAATTGAAGTTCTAAATGTCATATGCATGGCTACACTGTAAACTAGCTCTACTCCATGTCAAACCCCCTGAGTGTGCTCACGCCCCTCCCCCAATTAAATAAACTGGTTCCATCAAGCCTTACAGATGCTTGTGCAATGGTAGGGAAAACACTTCATTATACAGATACTGATACCTGCGCACGGTTTCTTCGCATGTGAAAAGCGGTTTCAAGAATTCTTCTTAACGAACGTCATCCAATCAGAATTATGAAACGATTTTTTCACACGTGCGAAAACCGTTTCATCGAATCAGCGCGAGGCTGTGTTTGCAGGCCAGCAAATTCGTTCACAGCCGGCGAAGTTTTCGGCGAGGATTTTTCACGTTGCTGTCTATTCATTGTGGCTTAAAGTCTATTTTAAATACAAATTGGACATGCAAGTTGGGCAATTTCCCATGTTTCGCATAATATGTAACTTGCTTTAATTGATTCACTTTTCAATTATATTTTAAGACAGGCTTTTTATTCTTCCCTTATTTGTAACAAATTGTCGGTAATCTTCCGCAATAGGGTATAAAGGATGCTCCAACTACTGAAAAAGAATGATATCTGAGCTGCGAAGGTCCAGTATATGTACATGATATTCTAAAACGAGTGAACTGCCCAAAAAATACGCAAATCTTTCAAGCAGCTGCGACCTGTTAATACTTTACGAGTTTTGATTCTTTTCTCGTCCCAGCTTGCAGTTTGGCTAAGATTCTCAGCTGTTAAGAAGGTTATGACGAGGTGGGTTAAAGACTGAATGAATGGAATATATTTAATAACTACGAAGTAAAACAGATCACCCTTGCAATTGAGCATACATCAGAACGGGAAAGTAGAAAATATGCTTGTTATACCATACTTTTCTTGCGGTTATTTTAAAATTGCAAAAAATAATTCTATTTAGGGCAACAACCATCTCGACCTCGATTAAGGAGACAAGTATGTGCTGTGTAACATCCATATTTTTTATGCCTTTAGACCATAAATTACTAGTTAGTAATTTGAAAAGCTATGAAATAAATTCTTATATTTTGAATTGGATTTAGGACTTATTGAGTGACTGAAAACAAGGAGAACAATTGAAAAATGATATGCTTTCAAGTTGGCGGGTGTTGTTCCAGATTCAAAGCTAAGATCATATATGGTTACTCCTAGTGATGATAAATGATTTGGAGATTAAATCATTCAACGAATCCGGAAATGTGATCTTCGTAGATGATACGACAACCTTCGAAATTCTGAAACCATAATGAAAGCACTGAGAATGTTATTGTTGGCAAAATAACTAGTTGGTTAGTCCAGAATAAATTCCACATTACACCTAGGAAATAGGTACTTAAGCCGGATCAACAAGTTGGAAAAAATCTGTGAAAAGGCGACTAAGTGTCTATATTTTTCAGCACAGTTAAAACGAGCTAAAGTTCAGTAAAAGGATTTAGTGAAATTTTACGTTACGTGCATCCGCCATGTATTGACATATGATTTTGAAGTTTATGATTTTAACCTCCAAGAGAAACGAAAATTATCCTTGGAACGCATCAAAAAAAGGCAATGAGAATTATTCATGGCTTTGATTACAGAATTGTCAAGCTTAGAAAATATCTCTCTGCCTATCGGTAAAACTTTGCTCGTCTCAAGATCCCTAGTGATAAGAAGGACAAACTATTTAAATATTTACCTTTTAATGCGAGTACAAACGCACCTTTAAGAAACATTAGAAAATTTTCTGCCCGTAAATGTGATATCATTAACCGCTTCAAAAATTCGCTTATGAATATTACATGTAGTACAGATTTAATGAATTTTATTGCAAATATTTAAATTATATATTTGAACAGTCTCATGGTCGCTCTATAGTATTGCTCACTGTAAATAAATTCAAAAAGTTACATTGACCTATTAGTTTAAAATTTTTAATCTCTTGATTGCAAACCAAATTCAGTATGTATACTGTAAGTTCTGGTATTGATTAGGCCATCGATCTAATGTATCTGTCTAAAACCAAATATACGACCCAATTCAGGATAACCGAAACATCTGCCATTTGCATATACACTATTATGCATTTTCAGTAAAATCAACGTCAAAATTAACAAGTTTCCCACGGCCCTGGTGAGTATAGTAGACTCTGAATAAAAACACATTACCGCTTCGCCATTACTCTGGCCAGTAACTGCAAAAAATAATGTGGAACATAATTATATTGGAACATATGGCACTGCTGCGTGGCCCCTCAGTTTAATTTCCATTCTGTGACATTGTGGTGTAAATTCATTGAATTCAAACTTCATATTCGCGATTAAAACATGCAAATATTGTTTTTGCAATCTTGTATGTAAATTATACGACAGATGCATTCGCCGCCCACTCAGCTGCGATCTGTTTCGACTCCCTTGCTTGTGACTAAGAAAACGTCGACATGCTTTACGAAATTATCCTTTATTTTTCCGAATTTTACTTATCTTGACAGGTTCAGAAGCACAATTTTGGAAAATACATTTTGAAATCATAAAATTTTTTTGTTTTTTTCACTGACGCGAGAATTGTGCCTTGGAAACAACTTGGAGTACAAATCAGACAAAAATACCACAATTTGGCTAATAGCCAGACTAGGAAAGCATTTTTATATTTTGGAGAAGGAAACGGAACGTTGAGTATATTTTGCGAAGAACACAAGAGAAATAACTATGCATGTTAGGGCAACGCTAGCGTACAATTTCAATATTTCAGGCTAGATCTTCAGAAGCGCCTATTTTCTGCACTAGCAGAACACCCCTGCCTGCAAGTTAACTGCTTTTAGGGATACAAAATGTAGTAAGTCGCGACTAAATCCACACTCTTTTAATTTGTTGCGCTCTTGTTAGGTGCAATTTAGATTGGAAGTTACATCTCGGGCAATTGGCATGCTATTGCCCATTTTCCCAGAGCCTACTTTTCACGAGTGGGCGGGTAAGAAAAAGGAGCTTGAGGCGAGAATGCAACCATTGGTCTTCATGGACACAGTTAATAAATAAACATTGCTATTTTGTTATTTTTGTTCAGTCATTAGTTGACTTAGCAATTGGCTTCACTGCCTTGCCAATTGAATTCTTTTTCCTACTTGTCCCGTTTATCAACGTGGATTTTTGCATTGCTGTTATTTTAGTCAGGTCGACAGCATTTTTACTATCAAGTATGTCAATAGTAACATTATCAGCGTTGACTATCGAAAGATATATCGGAGTGGTTCACTCATATTCGTATGAAAAAGTGACGAAAAGCCGAATTGTGAAGTTTGTACTTGGTGGATTTTTTATACTGTTGACAATAACTGTTGCGTCATTCTTCAGCCAACATGAAATTATTAAATACGCGGGTATAGGAGTACTTGCAATCTTTCTTATTTTCATCACTTTTGCCTATGGCCGAATCTATCTCGAAACGCGAAGACTGTCACGCTCGGAGGTTAGGCCTGATATAGAAGGAGCACAAAATAGAGATAGAAAACTGAAATTCCGTGAAATCAAACGTGCAATGTCTTGTTTCATGGTCGTAATTTCCTTTCTCACCCTCATTGTCCCTTACTCTCTGTTCCCAATTTTTAATCGACAATTTGGGCTATCGAATTTTAACGTGTATTTTTGGTGGTCGGCGACATTATTAAATTCATCTGGCAGCATCAATTCGGTTATATTCTTTATGAGAAATACGGTACTAAGAAAGGAAGCTATGAAAGTGATTAGAAAAGTCTTGGGCACAGAAAATTCCGAAGATCCATTATGAGGTGTGTATACTCAAAAGTGAGTGTATATATACGAGTTAGCGAAAATAGATATCTATAATCCAAACTACCTGACAAAGAAAAATATCGCAGCAGTAGCTAGAGGTCCAGTATTGGAGGTAATACATTACTCTAGAATGATCGTGACCGTGGGTTAATGAGTGAACGAATGTGAAACATGCCTGAATATTTAAATTTGTTAGGCAGCTGCGATCTGTATATATTTTATATGTTTTCATTCTTTTTTAGTTACTGTTCATTTGCAGTTTGGTAAAGATTCTAAGCTGTTAAGAATGTGATGCACGACGTGGGATCAAAAAACTGGATAAATACACATATTTAATAACTATGAAGTGAAACCGATTACCCTTCTGCAACCCTACATCAAGAGGGTCCAGCTAGATGAGGTTTAACGTGAAGTGTCAATAAACCTAGTCTATGGCTCGTGTTCAGTACGTGTTAAGATGCTAAAATATTCTTTTATTGCAGTCAAATGTTGAAAACGTCTAACAATTCAGAATTTGCAAAAACTAAGATACAAAAGGGCTTTTTGTGTTTAGCGTTGTATAGATCGATATTAAAAATTTCTTCTTGTAAAATTATTATTAAAATATATGTATTCAAATATCAAAAGAGTTGCTACGTGTTAATAACTGGGTATGCACCGGCATCACGTTACACTCCCTACTCTGCAGGGATCATGTTATGTTTAAATGAATAGAAAACCCGATTTCGTTATATTACATGTAACGCCCCCCCCCCCCCCCCCCCTCAGGTCACGGACAATGTGCATGACTGAAAACGAATCAGGCAAAATATCTGGAAATGTATACATCCTTCTGCCCACACGATAATGCGAAGTCTTTAATTCATATTGGTCAGAAGAGATCTATAGAAAAATATTCAAATTAGACGGTTGTATAGCCCTGGACTTGTTGTTCTTTTCGATCGCTTGCGTGCAGCTGTTAGTTTAAATTTTCCCCATTCTTTATTGCGTTAACGCAGTTCTGATTTTGCCATATATGAACTGTCTGTATATAATTTAGTTCTTTCTTTTGTGTTTCCAATTGATTTTTCCTAACAAGGGTGTTTCTGGACTAATTGTTTCTGTTTTTTGTCTGTTTACTTCCAAATTCTCCCTGAAGCTGAACTTGCGCGGGAACGACGAAATAAAATTTACTTGTTTCCTTTCTTACATAATATTAGTGTCTCTGATATCTTTTTGTAAGCAATAAATTTACCGTATAGACCTTTAATTTTTCTTAAAATTTTAAAACAACTGAAAAACATTAGAAAAACCAAGCTTGTAGACAAACTGTATACGACAACTAATAAACAGAAAAACGGATATTTAAATTCAAATTAGTGCCAACTAATTGATAATGTTTGAAATAATCGCGAGATTGGAATGAAACATTGTTTTATTTTTGGCAGAGAGAAGACTGAATGGGAAAATAAACATACAACTGAATTTCCTAAAAACGTATTTTCGTTAACCTAAAAAAAGGCAAACACATTATCTGGCAGGTGCCGGCATGTTGTATGCAAATATATATAAGTTCCACTGAGTTGTTGTGATGCCGAGATTGCCCGAACCTGCATGCATGCATGGCTCGGTTTCGGATTAACTGGACATGGCATTGAATAAGATAAACGATATTAGCTTAAAATATCCATAAAATACAATCCATCTCAAAAATGAGTACGCTATACATTCTATCATATATGAAATCATAAGAAATTCCCTATGAAACAAGCATGCAACTATTTGCATATTATTCTAATAATAATAAAAGGTTTTTCACGTCCTTAGTTTATCATTGTGAAAACATTTAATTTCAATTTTTTATAGTTATGTTTTCTACGTGGATGGGTCATGAGATCTTTGAGTTCTCAAACCTGTTTTCGTCAAGCATGCACCGGAAAAGTGTGTTTTATTCTTGCAAAGGGTCGATCCATGTAAAGTAATCATGACCTATTTAGATTCGGGATTCACATTACGGATCTATGCATCCAGATCTATAAGGATTCCAGCTAGGACGAAAACATTTTTGATCCTGGATTTTTTAAGAATATTGGATTCTGGATTCCACCGTCCAGATTTCGGATTCCAAAGCAATTAAAAATCTGAATTCCGGATTACCTTTCATGGGTGGAGGAAGCACTTTTCCAAGAGGCTTTTTGTTTTTAGTGGCTTTTCACGGTCTTTCTGCAGATTGAAGTTCACGTACGATCATGGGAAGTTGAAATTTGAAAAGGGAAGCCATATGTGTTCAGGAGAGCGATTTTGTAAACGCGGCATGGCTTGGCGTTACCTCCGATATTCGTGAAATTCGGTCACAAAATCTTATCATAGACGGCAAGTAAAATTGCTTATAGTTACAAATATTCCCTTTATGTTGGAGAAAATATATATGCTTTTGGAATTTATTATATATATAGTGAAAGAATTTAATATGCAAATTTGCTATCTTGAAAGCATTATATGCATCAATTTAGTCATGTTCTTTATGCGAAATACAGTACAAACAGTGGCGGATCCAAATATATATATATATATATATATATATATATATATATATATATATATATATATATATATATATATATATATATATATATATATATATATATATATATATATATATATATATATATATAGTAAGATAAAGACAAACTTGGTTTACTTCATATATTTAATCACTACAAATTTGTTTCGTATGGCAGGCAAAGCCTGCCACACTCATCAGGTGATAGTCGCGTCTGATGGTAGTGCCTAGGGAATTTGATACTATTTACATGCGGTTCTTGACGTCAATGGAAAGCTAAAATTACAAATCATTAAAATAGTTGCTGAGTAAATGTTTCCTTCTATGTCTACAAGTTGATACAAGTTCATTTCTAGAGTTCAGGGAGCTTAGCTTTGTGTGGCAAATGATTAAGTACTTTTCATGTAAACATAAATTACATTTCTTTGTATGACTGGAGTATCCTCTGCATTTCTTGATAATTTTCCATGACACAGCGAAGTCGATCTTCGAGTCCTTTAATTTCCAAATGTATTTACTTAGGGCAGTTCTGTTCTTGTGTTTTGGATCTCGGAATGAATTTGTGTGGTTGTTGTACCTCGTTTTAAACGCGCCTTCGGTTATACCTCTAGAAATGAACTTGTATCAACTTGTAGACATAGAAGGAAACATTTACTCAGCAACTATTTTAATGATTTGTAATTTTAGCTTTCCATTGACGTCAAGAACCGCATGTAAATAGTATCAAATTCCCTAGGCACTACCATCAGACGCGACTATCACCTGATGAGTGTGGCAGGCTTTGCCTGCCATACGAAACAAATTTGCAGGGATTAAATATATGAAGTAAACCAAGTTTGTCTTTATCTTACTATTCCGCTCTACTTCGGTATTGAGCACTCTGATCATATGGTTTTTATTCCGTTGATATCTATATATATATATATATATATATATATATATATATATATATATATATATATATATATATATATATATATATATATATATATATATATATATATATATATATATATATATATATATATATATATATATATATATATATATATATATATATATATATATATATATATATATATATATATAATATACAGAGCGAACAGTACCAAAACAAGCATTTCACATTTCACACGAAAACCTCTGTACCATCCTTTGTCAAATGTGGTTTTCGTGGCTTGAAACACGTGCAGTTGAATTAATGCTTGGATAGCTGCTGTTTTTTGACAAGCTTGCTAGCTAAATATTATAAAATATTACATAAAATATTGAATCACTCACGGCAATCTTGTAAATCAGTTTAACTTTATTTTATATATTTTAATTCCTGTAGTACTGAAGATCTTACCGTTGGTGAATAAATTCTAAATCCAGGACAAAATAGCCGAAAATAACTAAGCACCGATGCAGGTGTTTTCGCACATCCAAAACTTCAGAATCAAATGCTTGTTGAACTTTCTAAAAACATCAGGATGATTTACTACCAAGTATACTAATTAAAAATAATATTATACCTCAAATTTAAATTGTCCAATCAAAAAACTTAGTTTACACCACGTGAACGTGTGATTTTTCACTGCATTTCACTCAATCCCACGCGTAGTGCGTGTGCCATGAGATATATTTTATATTTCATGGCAACACGCGGGACACACGCGTGTTGCCATGAAATATAAAATATATTCCATGGCACGCGTGGGATCCACGAACTTTAAAATAACAAAAATGGCGGGATGTGCAGAAGAAGTCAGAATAAGATGAAGAAATTCAAAGAATTTTGGACGAAAAAGACGCCCAAAATAAAAAAATCCACCAAATTTGCCATTCGAGCCTTCCGAGCCTTCGCAGAGTTTGAAATAGCCGAAGAAAGCGTGGAAAATCTCGATAAAAGCTTGGCAAGGTTTAGTACGCGTGTATCATTTTTAAATTTTGCATGAACATTTTAGTTTTTCGGTATAATATATCATTTATAGACCCTCCGCTCGGGGGATTCGGTGAAATATTTCCTTCAGTGATGATATTTCCCTCGGGCTAAAGCCCTCGGGAAATATCATCACTTCAGGAAATATTTCACCGAATCCCCCTCGCTCCGGGTCTATAAATGATAAATATTATATCTTGAAATCAGTGTGTCCAAAAAGACACCTGACCTTATATAATTTATACCGCGTGATAAGTCAATTAATTCAAGATTAAGGAAAACTCAAGATTTCCCGTACGTCATTGTGCAAAAGTCAAGTAGAACGCAGTAGCGTGGTATAAAAGTCGAATACCAAGTTCCCGCGTTGTATTTGACTATCATGCAACGGTCTTCAAGTCTTCAACGCTCGAGCTCCTGCGTTGTTTCGAGTTCGTGTAGCCACGCGCGGATGTCTCCCGAACCAACTAAATGTTGGAAAATGGCGGGAAATTTTCATATTTAAAGTTCAAAATGGCGGAGGTCAAAATATTCTATAGTTAATTAAAGACGAAGAAATTGTTCGTCTATTAGATGGAAGGCGCACACAAAGGCAACACGAAATGCTCTAAAAGCATGTTTGAATGCAGTCTGGAATATCGAAAGACTTTATACAGATGAAGAAGTGCCTGATAAAACCTGGCGAAATTTCTATAAATGTATGTACACAAATACAGTTTTGCTGGTTCGGTCTAATGTATAATTTATAGACCTTCCGCTCGAGGAATTTGATGAAATATTACATTTCGGGATTACACATTGTTCCTTGGGGTAGTGATAAAAAGTTTAACTTGATCTTAAATTCTCAAGTCTCAACATTTATTAATACCACGTTTTTTATTTATTTGTAATTTTGTTTAATTAATATTTCATTTTGCCAAAACGACATCGGGTAATAAATTAATTACAATGCTATTTACGTTACAATAGACGCACAAACAATATTATTAAATGTCAACATTTAAGTTTCATCAGGGCCTCCCTGACAATTTTGGGGATCAGGGAAAGAATTTCAATAGCCCCCCCTCCTTGAAATTGAATGGTACTCCCGTTTAATTATTTGTTTAGTGCCAGTGATATTACAATTATTTTTGCTTCTGTCATGCTTTTTTTTTGGGGGGGGGCACAAGCTTGGGGCCAGGGGGAACATTGCCCCCCCCCCTGCCCCTCCCCTCCTGCAGGCAACCATGTATATGATAAGGCCACTATTTGTTGTATATTAGTTTCTCATCCCCGCCTGCATGCATTTTAAGAAAATGGTCTTTTTCACCATTATTGCCCTTATTGCCATTTTTGACCATTATTTTAAATTTTGGGATGTCTTCAAAGTGAAATATTGAAAGAAGGACAATTAGAAACGTTCCCAAACCAATTGTTATCGTTAAAAGAACTGTCAGTTTTCCCGCATTACAGTTGTACGCTTTAATATCCAAAGCCAGCTAATTCTACTGGAAGTCCTGGGCAGAATGCGTGTGACAGATGTAATTTCGTTGTTTGGGCCGTATGTGAAATTTGTGACTGAGGAAATTTGTGACGGAGGTGAAATTTGTCTGTACTGTGGTGTTTATAGAGAGGTACGTGTTATAAAACTCACAATACACCTTGAACTTTGTTATGTTGGCATGGGGCACATCAAAATCGCGTGGAAGCATTCAGAAAGTTGCAGCTCTATAAAACAAACACAACGATTCCTGTATTTTTCGAAACGCGATATATAAAATGCTATCATGCGCACTTTCCCAAAATAGTTTTTGTGGAAAGGGGAAACTCGGCCAATAATGGCATAATGGTAATGGCCGGCCGGCCGCATCAACTTTAGGTGAAGTCCCGGATGAGAGACTAATATACAACAAATAGTGGCCTAAAGTACAAAATTGAAAATATTTGTTGAAATAAAAATCAAAATAACATGTTTCGTTACATAGTAGAGAGTTAGATACTAAAAATACACAGGGAGGTATTTTCCATGTCAATCATGTGATCACTTCCTGCCAATAATTTTGTGTTTTCAAAATGGCAGTGTTTGCAAGCACAGCAAAAATCAAAATATCACAAAAAAACTTGAAACTGTGCACAGCTATTCTTGGAATTTAAAAAAATACCGGTAATATAATTATTGTAAAATATTTGTTTCGCTACTCGTCTTATATATCTCATAAAATTCACATCTTTGAACCGCCATGTCATATCCTCTCTATACATAGAAAACCTGAATTTAAAAATTGTGTCATATATTATTTACGGTAAAGCAAAAGAAAGAAATGCATCTTAACTCTCTTTTTGGACATTGAATATGACTTAATTTGTTTCTTTGATCCAGGCAATATGAAAAAAAAATTTACCACAGCAATAAAGAACATTCTGAAGTTAGTAAAGTTGCAAAGTTTGGTGGAAAAATGTTGTAAAACGCTGAAAATATAGCCCTGCGAAGGTATTTGTATATAATTGTATTATGCATAGAAAACTTACCATTTTTGAGCTGAAATTGTCGCTAAAATGGTAACTTTCTTCCTGCATAATACAAATATATAGAAATACATCTACAGGGTTATATTTTCTGTATTTTACAACATTTCGTCCACAAACTTTCAGTTTTACTAATTTCAGATTTCAGGATGCTCTTTTTAGCTGCTGTGTCCATATCGCCTGAATCAAAATTTAGTTTATTATGAGAATTGTCTTTTCCTTTACCAGCAAGTGTCCACTTTTTATAGTTTGTCTAAGAGTTTCTCTAACTGCACAAATTTCCTTGCGGGAGGGGTTAATATTAATTGCCTATATTATACAGAATGTAGAAAAAAAGTAGACGCATTGATGTAGCGGCGTGTTCAATTAAGCTGTGATTGCATTTCGGAATGCTTCGAGCTAGTGATTCCAAAAGCGGCACGGGATCTTACCCCCTTGTGTACAAAACCTTGTGTTCTTCGCTCGAAGCATTCCGAGCTGTCAAATTAATACAACAGATTGCGGCAAATTTGAATTGCGGCAAATTTGAATTGCGGCTACTTCAAAGGGTCTACTTTTTACAATTTTTGCTGATCCCGTGGAAACGTGTGGAAACGTGTGGAAACGCTGGTTTAAATTGTCTTATTGTTGTTTTTGTCTTATTACAGTTTTTGGTTGCCTTATCATCGCAGTTTTTCCTTTTTTACAGTCTTAATAGCAGTTGCTTTTGTTACAGTTTTTATATCATAGTTTTATTTTTAATATTCAGTTATAACATTCATTTACTAACCACTTCTAGCATATAATGTTTAACATTTGTACTTCGAAGAAATTGTACAAGGGGACCTGCCCAAAAAGTTAGTTGTTATTTTGATAGAACTGGATTTGAAATCAAGTAGCCATGCATACTTCAATGGAAAAGGGAGCTTGAAAATCTTTTTCTTGAAGACGATCTACTCAATTTGATTGTATTAAAACAATTTTGGCAGATTTACGGCACTGCGTTTGATTTTCATAAAATCACTGGTTTCTTGTAAGAAATCATAATTTCTTATAAACAATAAGAAGTAAAACTAAACCAAGGAATTGCATTCCTCCAATGATATAACCCATGTATATCTTATTTGTGTACAAACTGCTGCCGAATATAGGGCCTGTCAAACCGGCCATGCGATTCAAGGAGGTCAAAATAGCGTGAACCAAACACTGATTTTCCGGTCTGGTATGCTTCGAAATTAATGACCTCCCCACGACGACCGTTATTGCAATACCAATCCCTCCTAGGAATATGGTGATTAGAAAACTGTAGTAACAGAGCATACTCTCGGGTTCTGAATATGTCAAAACAACCAGACTTATGGAGGCTAAAGTTCCACCGAACACTGCCCAAATCAATATAACACGGTCAGCCACATATGGCGCTACAATCCATATAACTATCAATACTATCATTATTTCTACGCCCCAAGCAGTGTAAACTATACTTATCTTCGTTTCGTCCCATTTCAGCATAAGTTCCGCGAACAATGGGGTAATGCCTTGCAGACAAGTGTGAGTGACGTACATGAAAAAGAATAAGTAAACCAAAACATTCACTTCGAATCTTAAAAACATGTCCAATATGGCAGTCTTGAACGTTCCTTGTGGTTCTTCGGCGGCATCTTCCTCCACGCCTTTTACAATATCAGCTTCGCCTTTTGCATCCTTGTATTCAATTGAATCTGTTTTCATCTCTGCCCCATCTTTGTTTTGAATGACGTTGTCCTCCTTCAGACTGTGTACATCAGCACCTTCACCTTCCAAATTTTCGAGGTTGCTATCATCCGTGGTATTTTTGGATTCTTCATCCACCAACTGTGTTTCTTCGCTGCTCTCTGGTTTTTTCGAACTAATTCCATCATCAGCCTGTTCCGTTTTGTCTTCTTCTTCCGGCGTTTTTACCCCACCGTCGTCTATGCATCTCTTCTCTTCTTTTTCTTCCTCGTCGAATTCAAAACGTCCGGTCTTCTGAAAGTGTTTAAGCTTTCCTTCCCGTTGCAACTCGGCCGAGATATCGAACACCATACCCAACATGACCATAGTCACAGCAACCCACACGACGCCCATAAAGAATCCTGAAGAGGTTCGGTAATCAATATGCCATTTCCCGATATAGAAATCAAATTCTTTCAAAAATAGATTAAGTGCCGGGCCAATCGCAGTTCCAAGAAGGTTGGCACCTTTCAAAATAGCGAAGTAGCGAGTTCGTTGCTCTTCGGTTGTTATTCGCGCAATTTCGCCCCACATAGCTGAAATATAACCTTCACCGAATCCCGAGATCATTCGACCAATGAGCGGGAAGGACATATGAAAATGCAATGCGTATACTAGGTTCCCTACTATCTCTGCTATGTTCCATATGAATCCCATAAACCGAATCTGCCCCGTGCTATCAGCAAGATGGCCGACCAGTAAAGTTGAGACTATTCCGACCATGTTATAGGCAGAGAGTACCAAGCCAAGATACCAGTAATCTGCGTTGAATATTTTCAAATACAGCCAGACAGACGGGAATATAACGGCGAATTCGACGCCCATAAGCACCATCCTTAGCGAGAATGCGAAGAAGGTCATTCTCAGCTTCTGCTGAAGACTCAAGGTATTCATTTTTTTCTTCGTTGGTGATAATAACGATACTGTGCTTGTCTGTTCATAAACCGCCTAGATTACCTAGAGAAAAGATAGTTATATGAGCAATTACTTCGTCAGTTAGCTAGCTAATACAGCCGAAACAAATCTTGACTTTTAGAAAAGCTGTTTAATTTAACTTCTTTAAATCTGTCCAACGTCGCATGCAGTAATATTGTTCGGCTCGTTAAGATTGTGAATGGATTCTGCTAAGAGCTACACTAATAAACATTTGTTTAGGATGGATGTAGCCTTTACCTAGTGAAAACCACGGACGTGTATAAAACCGACTACTTGCTCAAAATTATCGTCGTTTTATCAAATTAATCATCGGGCAGTTATTATTAGACACCCACGTGCCATTTACCATTTAGTCAATAGGATCACGATACGTGCAAGCCAGATATTAATGTAGGACAGCCACATATTAGACACTTTCTTCTCGTGGCTTTTCACTGATTTGTCAAAATACATACATATTCAGCCCCCCCCCCCCCTTTCCCTCTGAAGAGCGATAATACTTAGTCCCCATCCATAGCTCGTGTGTGTAAGAAATAGAATAATAATATAAAAGCGCGACCGTTCAATATCATTTATTTTGGCTGGAATATCATTTTCATTTTTTGTAGTGTCATTAAAAATTTAAGGAAATAATCACGACTAAAACGACATTTCGAGGAAATTGGAGGGTACAAAAACTTGTTGTTTGATTGAAGGTATGAAATATATAAACAATTTTAACAACATATGAGTATACAATTGTCGCTGATATCATCTTTGAAACCAAGAAATGGTCTATGCTCTCAAAAGAATTTATCTGGTCGACCGGAAACAGTGATTGAATTGGGTACATGTCCCTGCATCCAACAATCAACATTGTTATCCCGTGTTTGTAAATATTATAACATAAAATACGACTTGCTTCTACCGTGCAGTCTATTCATAACTACCACGCGCGAGCTAGCCTTGTCCATGTATATAAACACAGAATAACCTCAGCATCACGGGTCCGTAAATGACTTGTCGTGGGAGAGTTCTTTATCTCACGCTCATGAACAGGGTCGGAGAAGAGGCGGTGCCACATTACATTCCTCATAACCTTCGAGAAGACAATCCAGTAGTGATTATAAGAAACATACGTATTGAGGAACATACGTATTTTAAATGGAGTGTATTAAATAAATTCAAAAAAAATAGGATAAGCTTGTTGATCTGAACGGGGAGTCATATAAAACAGGTCTGTAAGACTGACTTTATCTAGCACTTTGAAGCAATATATTCTTATATTTAAGCATAGCTTGCCGACATTTATGTTCTTTGTCATCATAATCGACTGTCTTTTGGCCGCTAGCCTTTTTACCTCAAGCCACATGTAATCATAATATTGAAGATTAAAGTGACCAAATTTAGCATATAAAAATTTTACTGTTTTCGTTTACCTTGACTGATTAGACACGGTGGTTCATACTCTACACTTTTCCAGCCTCAAACTTGTCAAATGAATTAACTCCAGTCTAGACAATCTGTTTTTTGCTCAAACGCTCGCTAAGTGACTCTGACAAGTTTTATTGTTCTTCATTTATTCCACTTGACTGAATTACCAGTTTGCCACCAGTGGTTAATAAGTACAGATCTAGTCGCGCGTGTAGTTGTACATCAAAATAAACAGCAATCTTCGGCTGGTTTGCACGATTTATTAAACAGAGCACAATTTTTAAACTATTTAGTTTTCTTCTTTTCACTTTGGATTTTTCTGAATATCAAAGGTATAAATGGTGGAATAAATGGTGTGAAACGTGTTAACACGGCGATGCTGATTAATAAGTTTGCAAAATTTGCAATTACGCCAAAAAAATTGATTTTTTTATTCTCTTTATTGTTACATTAGAAATCACGGGTAATTATGCACGAGCGCGCCCCTATCTTGGCCTATTAGGACCCTAACTGACATTAATTTGGCTTGGTCTACGTTAGCTAGAATTTTGTATAGCATAAGGATGATGACTCAATTTTTTCAGTTATCATTACGAAATTGCTCCAATACTGTACAGCTAAACAGCCTCTTGAAAAATCCTGTTTTAAAGCAAAATGAAACTATATAATATAACTGGATAACAAGTTTTGACAATCAATTTGCAGCAAGTCTGTTGACAACTTTCAGCAAACTTGTCATCAACAAGCTGTCGCAAGCGATGCAAACGCATCCTGATATCGGCTTGTCGATCAAGTTTTTGCAAGATGTCAACGGACAGTTTTTGGGTGTGTTCGCAATTTCTTATACCATTGCAATTCTCACTTATTTACAACTTTCAACCTTGGAAACGCCACAATCACTAATATTAGTCCAAGAATTTGCACGCCTGCGATCAAGCAACCCATGACAGTCTTGTGTGTGTACAAACTGCTGCCAAATATGGGGCCTAGAAGACCGGCCATCCTGTTAAATGATGTAAGAATAGCGTGCACGAGCCCTTGATTCTCTGGCCGCGTGTGCTTGGACACTAGTGACCGTCCGACCACAACCGTTATTGAGATCCCGACTCCTCCAAGGAGTATAGTAACTAGGAAACTGTACAAACAAAGTGAACTCTCTGGTTTGGAGTAGGAAAGAATGATCAGACTCGCGGATGCAAGTGTGCCGCAGATTACCGCTGACAGAAGGATAATGCGGTCGGCGATTTTGAACGACACCAACCAAACGACGACCAGGACAGCGATGATTTCTAAGCCCCAAATCGTGTAGACAATGCTTATGCTCGTTTCGTTCCATTTCAACATCCGTTCTGCAACTAACGGGGTTATTCCCTGAAGGCATGTGTGGGTGACGTACATGAAGAAAAGCAAATAAACTAGCACAATTACTTCGAACTTTGTGAACATGTCCACCATCGCCGAGAAGAATGTTGCCGGCTCCTGGGGCTGTTCCAGCGTTGTCGGCTCGGTTGGGTCTCCCTTCTTCTCCGGCAAACTGGTTTCATCTTTTTCTTCGGGATCGCTTCTGCCATTTTCTTGCGGAGTGATTGATCCAGATAGCAGTGAGCCAACTCCACCTTCCACTTCGTCAACATTTTCTTGAAGAAGCAACTTGTATCTGAAATGAGACACCCTCAAAATGTAAGAATATTTGTCATGTGTACGTTTAAGTCTTGCTTGTGTAGCGTGCTTTAAAACACTGGATTCATTGAGATGGTGATTTAACGTGTGTACAATCAAACATGTAAAAGGTCTTTAGTGCATCTTTTCACGATATTTAGTGACTTTTTCTATTTACATGCAATCCTTAAAGTAATAATGTGTACAAAAAGGTGTTGTGGTCACGCGCTGTGGCTTTGAGTTGTGATTGAAGGAGTTAAATATTTGTAATTCAGACATAGTCAAGTGGATCAAACAAAAGCAAGGATAGTTAGCCTCATCCAGATCAACTGGATCATCAAGTTGCAGTTCCCTGACTGGTACATGTCGGTGTTCAAGGAGAGGGGAATTACGGACAGAAAGAATGGATCAGGTGGAATCAACAAAACTGGCAGGACTGTGTAAAGAATCAAGAGGTTAATGTCAATAAGAGGTAGCGAGAGATAGACCGGGACAAGAAGTTGAGCAAGCGATTGATGCAGTCAATATCAAAAAGGTTGCTGGCGTTCATTAATGCTGACGACAGGCAGACACCCAAGGAAGATCATTTCTATCTTACAGGAGGAAGAGGGTAAATGTCTGCGTGAAATTGTACGTAATAGATGTCAACTGAATTCATTTACAATTTTGAATGTATACCCTTTATATCGTTATTTACGAACCTGTATTGGAAATAAAATGGAAACTGATTTTCAAAGTCAAAAATCCATACCATTGAATTCAGCAAGTTCATGCTTTGTGAGTGGTTGGTTTTAACAATTATAGACTATAAACTGTAGAAATTAGTTTTCTAAAGAACGAATCACAAACAATGACTTTTAGTTTTAAAAGTCCAGTCACAAAGGCTGATCATTTTAGGTTGGAATCTACTCCATGGTATGGCTCGAACTATATTCCCCACTATGAATTTCATTTTCTCCCATTGACATTATAATGGTGACTGAAAACATTCGAGATATTAGTAGTGAAATTTGGCTGTCGCTACTGCACGAAATCCAGTTATTACGTCCAGTAACAGTAGAATGCTCAGTGTATTGATGCATCATGTTGACGTATAGTGGTTGGAAGAAGTTAAATCTGAACACATTTTAAAAACTCAAGTAAGATGTAATGAGACAATTCTTTTTGGGGTTAAAGGATTGTACAGGTCTTCAAATTTACCGACCAAGTCTGCAACTTCACTGCTCAATTTTCCGGTCGTTTCTACTCTCTTTACCGAAAGATCCTGTTTTCTGACAAATAAATGTGCAAAATAGTCACATTCATATAGATCACAAGCTAAAGACAAGCCTGTGTAGCAGGCGTTTATGCCGTACGCTTGTTCAGCATAAGACCTACTGTAACCATTATAGCATAATTAACAGTCTCTTGTTGCAGCTCAATGCAAGGTGCTTTTCGTGTTTAGCTAAGTGTTGAATACAAGAAGCAATGTAATTATTTGATTAGTTGTACTGTAAATGCTGACATTCATACCCTGGTCTGACGTTCATCTCCGATGATAAATCGTGGACAAACACCAACATAATCGCAGTCACAATGACCCAAACTATGCCCATGAAGAAACCAGGAGAGGTTCGAAAATCAATGTGCCAACTTCCGATGTAAAAATCGAACTCCTTCAGGAACAAGTTTAACGCAGGTCCAATGGCAGCTCCAAGAAGATTGCTCCCTTTAAGTATAGCGAAATACCGTGTTCGTTGCTCTTTGGTCGTGACCCGGGCCAATTCCCCCCACATGGCCGAGATGTACCCCTCTCCAAATCCTGCGATCATTCGACCGAACAGCGGCAAGGTCACGTGAAAGTGCATCGCGTACACAAAATTCCCCGCAATTTCAGTCAAATTCCAAATGAATCCAGTCAGGCGAATTCGTCTCGTCGCATCGGCAAGTCGTCCGACGATTATGGTCGAAACTATTCCCACCATGTTATATGCTGACAACACCAGGCCAAGATACCAGTAGTCGACGTGGAATATCTTCAGATACAGCCAAACGGAGGGAAATATAACCGCATATTCAACGCCCATAAACAACATTCGCGTGGAAAAAGCGAATAAAGTCAAGTGGCGTTTTTGCGCAAAAGTTAAACGGCCCATTCTCTCCTCTCCTTTCTTATACGAAACACTGTATTTGGTCACGTGCTTTGATGTCATCAAGAAGACGAAAATGTAGTTGTCTGTAATAGAAAAAATACATATAGTTGTGGGTGGATATAGTTTGATGGAAACGTGAACGTTTGATGGTGTCATTTTTTGCTTCGTCCTATTTTTTGCACTGCTCTAGTTGTAAGAGAACCACGCTAGAGAACTATCCATTTTAAACTGGCTTGAGCAAACAATAATTTCTTTCTGAAAAAATTCACATTTTAAAATTAATGACATATGCCACTGGCACTTCTTTACCAGAAATGAGCATCCCCCTTCGAATTCTAAACAGTACTGAGTGAATCTAGATACACGAGTATGAGAACGAACTCATGTGCAAATGATAGAATTAAGAAGGAACAAGTATGGCATGTGCATTCTTTGTTCATTATCTTATTACAAATAATATTTTAATATTATGATTTGCATAAACTTAAATTACAGTGCTCTAAGCGTCTGACATTTCATTTTTAAATGTATATAATTTTATTGTGATACCATTTTACAAAGTTATTTTCCTTTCTCGGTACAGTATGGAAACTATGTTATAAGTTTATTTACATGAAAATCACTTTTTAAATTCAGTAAAATGAAAGCAGTAAATTTCGTTAACTTCCTCGCAAAATGGTGTCAACCGCACTGAAAGAAACAACATAAAAAGTGACTGGCACTTGAATAAGGAGCGGACACGAATTTTGTAAATTACTTCAAAAGCGCGCACAAGTAATTATTCACTGTATACCGGCTACAACTATATGGATGTTGAACACTCGAACATAGTACTTTTGCCTAGAGTTATTGTTCCAGTATTTATATAAACACCGCACAAAAAGAAAGTTCCCCCCTAAATACATCAGAATAAATTCTAAACAAATGAATCGCTGTGAATCAAACCTAGAACTACCTGTACTTGGACCTATGGTAGGTTGCTCAATGGTGTGTGAAGAATTGGGTCACACATGCGTGCAATAATGAGTTAAACTCCATTGAATACAAAAATACCCGATTTCAAAATTAACATGCTGAATATGCTAGTGTGATCCGTCTCATTCACCATTCATTAGTAAACACAAAATCGTAGTGCAATCGTACATGTAAAGCCGTTTAAATCATGCCCAGAATAGGTCCAATTAGTTCCAGGTTTGATTAACAGCGATTCATTTGTTTAGAATGTATTCTGATGTATGTAGGGGGCAACTTTCTTTTTGTGCGGTGCTTAATTCACTGCATTGAAGTGAGGATTCATGGTAAAATTTCTGGACGGGAAGTTCACACTTTCAAAACCGACATTAATATGTCACATAATGTCGCATAATTTATCTGGAGATAATCGTGCTCTTTATTGTGCAAATTAGTTGCATACCAGTGTCTTTCAAAAAAAGGTAATGCCGCTGATTGTTTGCTTTTTCGCCTTTGGAATTTTGCTGAAGGAACTTTTAATACAAAGAGACTTTATAGTCTCTACTAACATATATGTAAACAGAGTGCTTTAACTTTGATTGCGATTAAAGACTCGCAGCATTAACAGTGTTGACTCGCAAAGTATCCTGTCACATTTGACAAACATTTTATCTCACCCAGTTGAGAAAACCCAGGTGTTCCCTTACACCGACACTGGGTGTGTATTGGCATAGGTGAATAGCCGAAAGGCCATGTTACACATGCAGAATGATTATATATACAAAACAATGTTGCATATTTCACCTTGTATAGCAATAAAAATGTGCAAAAAATTAAAAAAATTTAAAAACATCTATAACTGTTGACTTGCTATATAAGACGTATACACAATATAGAGTTAATAAAAGTGTGAACACTCAGCGAACTGTGATTGTCATAGCTTTTGAGATAAATATTAGTAAATTTTATAGCCACTCATGAAAAAGATCAAAACTAGTTTAAGTTATAAGTAGATAGCTATATAAATGTTTCATTTTTTAGCCTTAGCCGAAAGCTTGGTATTTTTAGTAAGAGAGCGTTTCATCTTTTACATCATGTTCAATCCTAGGTACACATTTACGATTTTTTCTACAACAACTGATCGGTTAAGTATGACAGCGTACCAGAGAGCTCAATAAGTATCTGGAGTGAGAACTCGAGTTAAAAAAGTGAAGCGACAAGCCCAGCGCAAAGTTGAACACAGAAAATCAGATGTTATTTGTGAGCAATTGCGATATGATGTTTGTCTGACACACAACCAACAATATCATCCGATCAATGATATGTCTCCGCCTTCATGAGGAGACGTTTTGATCGTCAAACCAATAGGAAAAAGGCACCGCATTTATATCCGACGTTCGTAAAGATTGGGGGAAAAATATAAGTGCAGGCATATGCTGTTCAGGTGAAAACGTCAAATAAGATAATTAACGTCGACATTAACATAAATACACATTATCAAGCTGCATGTTTGCCGTGACACAGCAGCATGTAACTTTAAACTGTTTGTTAATCACAATATGCAAGTAAGTCTACACCTTTATACTGCATAAGCTGCGGTTTAATATACAGCTAATTCAAGAAAGGTTGTCCCCCAAAAATCTAAATTACAAAATCTAAAATACGAGACACTATATATCACAAGTTCTATTTAATACAAAGACAATATGCTATCACGACTGTATTATTATTCAAATCTTCGCTACTCGTAATTAGCCATGCATATAACGTTAACAAGATGTTAAGAAGTGAACCCATGATTCATTTTTATCTCGCATTGTGAAACTGCAAATAACTATGTAATTTAGGCTGACCAAAAAGAAACAAAAATAATCGCCCAAAAATAATGAACAGTATAGCCGAGTACAAATAAACATGATTTAAATATTGAATTCATGGCTTTGTATAGTTGTTGATACGAAACATCGAGATATGATAAACTGCAATATCTGCATGGTTACTTCCTGACCTAGCTATAATCCTGGCAAAAAGTTAATGAAGCACTTGTGCTGGATGCCAACAAAATAACAACCCCCCCCCCTCCCCCCTAATAATGTTGATATTAAAACATGAATCGTACGCAGAGTATGTTTGTGAGTGCGCAGACCACCATCTCTTCATGTTTTTACATGGCTGGTCAACATTGTAAGGGGAAGGGGGGGGGGGGGAAAGAGAAAACACTAAATCAACCGAGGTGTTTCATTAGTTTTTGCCTGGATTGTAGCCTCCGTACTAGCTGTATATATGTAAAACAACTAAGCCGCCTATTCTCGCTTAAAATGTTCCGAATTTAAGCCATTTACTGGTGTAATGCCAATAATTATACTGCGCAAAACACGCGCGGGAAAGGAAACCAAACCGACTGCACGGTGTCGTGTTATATTTTTAGATTACCAGTGCTGCAGCTTTGTCAGAGACTCTTGCAATGAAATTTTTAATGAGTTTTAGACCAAAATAATGAGGAAATTATTAGTAATTTATTTTGGTATATCCCTAGCTTTTTATGATACGCTCAATCCAAAACAAAAGCCACGGCACACAGTTGTCTTTCAAATCGAAGTTATATTTATCGATATCGGATGACTGAATTTTGGCTCTAAGACGTAGCTCGTCGCAGCCTGGGAGTAAATTCTCACCCTTTCATCAGTTAAAATCTGCGGTGTACAAGGATCGTGGCAGTTTATTTCTCGGCGTCTTAAAGTGGGGTTTAAATTTCCCTATATTTCAAAGTTGCTCAATCGGTTTTTAGAGTATAAAGGGGGGAAGTTTGCAGTGATTTAATTAGCATCGACTCGTATAATCGCATACAAAAAGAAACCACAGTCCACAAACAGCCAACAAGGTGAATCCTGGTGAATCATATAATTTCTGAAAAATACTGTATATGTTTATTCCTACGCTCTCAACTGTTAAAATGTCAATGATTATTATAAACATTGCTTCTCGCGAAGTCACGTAATTCGCAACCGAAACCCTCGCTTCATAAAAATTAATTAAGTTTATAACGACGTAATCTTAAATGTTGGACGGGACTAGACCGCGAGCAGTCACTCTATTTTCCCGCCGTGAATATTCGTGCAGGTTTAGCCGTTTGTCAGTTGGACGGCGAATTGGATAAGCATTCACTCAGCCTTCAGCAATGTGAAGTACGGGCTAAATTGTGAGAAATTAGGTGTCATTTAATTTTCGTTGGCCTCGCTAGTCCTCGAAAGAAAACTTAAACTTAACTATTTATTTACATTTATCTGCAAGGCTGTAAAAACACTTGAAAATATCAATAACCATGACGTTATCACTTTCCTGCCTTTTGCTTTTAATATCGCAATGTTCTTAGATCAATCCTAGCCAATCATCTAAATACTATTTCGCGCCCTTTTCGTTACTAAAACAGTATCGCGCACTGGCAAATTGTGTATTGAAGAATATGGTAAATTTCAAATCATTGACGTTTCTGAACTTTACACCATACTTCAATGCTATTATAAAGGATTTCTTTGTAAAACCTTATACAACATATATTGTCTAACTAGGTCAAGCGTACAATTGCACACGAACTGAATTCACGGCTTACCTTAAATTCGACGCCAATTACGGCTTCGACGAAGACCTGTTAGTTCCTAACAGTCTTCATGCTATACGATGAGTTTACAAAGCTAACAACAATCACACAAGGCATAATAATATAATTATTCTTCATCCAACTTCCTGCAACCGATATTAACTCTGGAAGAATATTTTTTACACGAATAAACACGTTTTGAATACACGCCTCCTGATTATGCCAATTGTGTATCGTTCACAGCATGAAATCTGTTAAATACGTTTGTATAACTTAGAAAAGATCTACCAACTCACCTGTGCGATTGTACAATTTTTCCTCCCACAATTTCTTTCGCTTTAAAATCGATATGCTTTCGCCACCAAAAAGCGCCCAATATCGCCTACACGGAATTGCGTCTTCGGTTGAAAATTATGATATTTGCGTAACAAGTGTCTTTATATACATAAAACAGATACAACAGTGTACATTAATCGAAACTGTCGGTGGCCTGAGTTTTACTGGATGAACATTAATCCAAAATATATCATATAAAATTTTTAAATCGAATGTTTTTTCCAGAAGTCTTCAAAATAAACTATAAATCGTCTTGAGCTGAAGTGAACTGAATGAAACATGATTCATGTTGGACTAATTTGTGTTTACATTTGTTAAGTTGTAATGTTTTTATTATTGTTCAGAGCTTATAGTATATACGCATTATAAATTCAAATTAATTGCAAAACCGATAGTTTCAAATTCTAGTGGTTGTCCACGGTTGCCCACGACGGGGACTAACCTGATTGGTAGTAATCACGTCACGTGCCAGATTTTTAGACATGGTCAAGGATGTGTGTAAATCTGTCATTCAATGATGTAGACACAGTTGTCCGTACTTATTTTGCGGGAGAAACATGTAGAATGCGCAATTAGGTTGGCTATCATTATACTCTGACATTTTCTGATCGAAAGTACTCACATCTTGTGCACGTAAAGTAAAAATGTCAACTGCATGACAATCACTTCAAAGTAAATAAATCTTTCACGTAAAATAAGATTTTAATCTTAAGGCTATACATAATTTCAACATTAGTCGATCGATTTTAAGATAGACGATAAACAACCAATTGGCCAAGGTTTCGTAGGGTTGGCGAATTTTTTTCCGACATTCTCTGTTAGGCGAACCGGAGGACCAAGAGAAAATAATAAATTTGTGAACCCTGTACTGGACTGGTAAAACATGGGCTTGTAAAGCATACACTTGTATATACGTTGGAGTATTTTATGAAGATCAACTTTATATTCTTAGCGCTAAGACCGAGTCATAGGAGGTGTGTAGCCAATTAAGCATCGCATTCGATTTAAGAGTTGGCTTTCCCTTAATTATAATCTTAATATACAGATGCGTGATACAGTTATTTCAGTAGCGATAGTGCCCGAGCCGTGGTCGTGTTTGAGTTTGTGATCTTCCCGTATCAGAATAATCTGATAAAAAATACCCAGGGGCAACTGGGATGCTTACCATTTACATTGTAAGACGAGTGTTTTGAAGATAGAAGGAGATTGTTCAAAACTTGTAGGCTCAGACCTAATTGTAATGAACAGTGTAACAACTAATAAAGTTAATTTTGTGATAGACTTGAATGTGGCTCAGGCTTGAGCGCTAGAATTTTGTAGAAGTTTCCGCTTTAAATGGGTCAAATCGGTCTGACTTCGTAAGCAGCCTCTGCCTTCTCATATCCTACTTTTTTGCGGCTTGTTTTTTGTAAAAATCTGAAAAATTGTTTTAAAATTCCGGATAAAGTATATACTGTCGAATAATTTCTCGCCCATTCTAGCTGTCATGTGTACGCGTTCAAGAACGAATGAATCCTTGCAGACTACAACAATGAAATACTTTGCCCAATGACGTTGCCATATCAACACACGTGACTGAACAGAAAAATTGGTTTTTTCAAAGTGCAGGTGACAGCAGGTGATTTCTTCAAATTAATGCAAATTAATGGGCAGAACAAAGCCAGCCTGACTATATATATGCAGATATCTCGGTCTTTAGGGCTATAAAAACGATAAATTTCTGAAGTAATGTATAGAGGTTGCTGCATGGTTGGCGAGAACGTACGATTTTTACGCGCAACAAGTGCATAATAAAAATCGTACAAGCGAGCCAACCATGCAGTAATTTGTTCATGCCACACGAATAGAAATTAGTTTGATTTTTACAATAGAGAATACAGGTGGGTGTTTGTTAAGTTAACATAATCATTTAGCTGTTGACTCACACCCGAGTTTCGCTTTTAAAAAGGGAACCAATTTTTCTCAAGCAATTTTTATCGACTATTAATACTTTCATTAGGAAGCTGAGAAAAGTGATCTAAAGATTTGTTTTACTACTTTTTAATAGTGAATTAACGGCTAACTAGGGTGCAGTTCGCGCATAGAAACAGTAGATATAGAATCAAATTGGTAGAAGAAGAAACCTTTATGCGTATTCTTACTCACAAGAAAATTTACATACATTATTTATTTAAACATAGTATTAAGTTAGAGTACTGGCTGCACAAAATAACATAGCTAGGCCAGTGCCTCAAATTGAAAACCACTTGCGGTTTTTATTGGGATGGGGAGGAAATCCTCCCTCGGTGGGGAGGAGGGGGGTCATGCAGACGAAACCCACGATTTTCAGCAGAGCGTTGGTTTTTACATGAGAGCTGGTCTCAGGCCACACTCGTCTTGAAACTATCAATTTGGTATCGTGGTGTGAAAAGTATACTATAGTGTGGCTTGGGTGATAGTTTAGGTCAGTTAAAATTTAATTTTATATTTGTTAGCATCTAGCTATGTTCTTCCTGTAAATACTTTATTTACTTCCGATAGATACCTGATTGGACAATTCTGATTGTCAGTTGAGGTTGCTGAGAACAAACGCTTTGAACGCTTTTGTTTGAATTTTTGTCGGTTTTCAGCTAAATTGTTTTAAATTATAATAGCGGTAACATTTAGCGATCGTGCCAGGACATCACTCGGTATATTTAACGCCGATTTGTGGTGCCTAAGAACCAGGGTGGTGTCTACGAATTTGTTTATCGAACGACTTCTGAAATGTGATCTCAGAATATGTATATGGCGATGCTGTAAAGGTTTTAATTCGAAGCTGATTTCGTCCGTGGTTTGAGAGAATGCAAAAGAGAACATTTATTCTTAATTTCAAACCAGGTTGGTGCATGACTGTGTTAACTTTGTTGGAGGAGACAGAGGTAATATTGAAGCACTAGTAGACTTCATAAGAGCTGAAAAGCCCACGAAATTATCAGAAATCAAGACTACAAAGATAGACACGGTCATCCCACGTAATCAATCTGTTCGTGTATCGTGTCATGTTAGTATTGGTCCTATTGCAGAAAGAATACCTTGTTTGAACCAATAGACATTAGAGGTCCTCACGTCACACCAGAGTGAAACAATAAATTGCAATGCAATGTGGGAAGCATTTACCTTGTATTTATATGCATTGAAAACCGCGTGACGTAAGCACTTCTAAAGTCTATTACCGAATGGCCATGGCCTGAAGGTCGTGAAGTGCCAGAGACGCTTATGACAGTTTCAAGAGGATCAAGGGTCATCATCCACGTTAATAACCCAACATCCATCGAATTCAGTTGGTACAATCTGTAACCCCTTTAGAGGTAAAGCAAGCAACAACTAATGAACAAAAACATGAATGCGAACGCTCTGAAAAGCAAACTACAACAGACATAACTAGTCCTGTGCATAACGAAAAGAAAACAGAAAAGCAGACCTATATCAAGGATAAGGTAGCCCACACACCTAACGTTGTTCTTGAAGGACTTACTATACTGCTAAACAAAAGATCATGGTTCAAGAAATGTTGCAAGGGGGGTGTGAATCGTTTTCAAAGGATGGTGAAATCGGGGGTGCGAAAGGGTTGCAAATATTATTATTATCATTATTATTATCATTGCGTCCAGCCTTACGTGTGTCAAAGGATCCAAACTTTATGTTGATTTGCCTGGCTTTATTACCCCGTCAGTTATCACTGGTGATGAGTTACGTCCAGACCTTCTCTTGACAATTGAAAATAAATTATTATATATTTTGGAACTGACTGTAGGCTTTGAAACGAATCTAAAAATTAACTCAGATCGAAAACTGAAAAAATACTTGCCTTATTTCTGATCAAGAAAATAACTTTGATAAAGTAAAATTCGTTAATATATCCATAAGTTCGCTAGGGGTATTTGGTCAATCGGCGAACACATTTATTGATATGCTTAAAGATTTGACGTTTGATGAACAGCATATTAGATACGTTAAAAAGAAAATTATTTCTACTTGTATTCGAGCATCTTACTGCATATTCTGTCAGCGAAACAAAGACTGGACTAGCCCAGAACTTTTAAAGATTTGAGTAGTCAAATGTAACAAAAAAAAAGCACTATTACAATTATTTTTTTATTAATATATATAACCAAATATTATTCAAGTAGACATAGATAGACTACCTTTCGTAAGTGAGGTTTATCAATGTAAGTATAGCAAATCAAATAAATAAAGTTTCCATTATTATTAAGTCTTTATTGTAAAATTTACAGACACATCATACGTGTGACTTTACATGAATTTATAATATTATGTTATTTATATTTATATTACATAAATTAGTTAATTAAAATAATTAAAAAGGCATCTATTTACATAACTTCGCTTAAATCTTTCAGTTTTAACTTGAGGAAGAATAAAATTGTGTTCACGTCTTCGTAAAATTTTTTCCCTCTCTTTAGGGAGAAGTTTATAAAGAACATGTTCTTTGTCGTTAGAAATTTTACTAAATAAAATTTTTGATTTTTGTTTTATTATAGAAGATATGTCATATTTGGTATCAGTATATCTATATCGATAAGCTCGAGCTAAAAATTTATCAATTTGATTTAAATGTTTTTTCAAAAGCGCTGGACCCCAAACTTCAATTGCGAAAGAATTAAACTTTCGAATAGTTTGGTCAGATGATCTAAGTTATATCCGTGAGACTTACAAACTCTAAGGATATGCATCCGTCCACTAGCTTTAGATAGTACGTTATCAACGTGTAACTCCCAACGGAAAGGATCGTCTTGAAAACGTACTCCAAGAAGTTTAAGCCATTCCTTGCCTTTAATTCCATCAATTTGAGGAGGAAGTTGTTTTAGAGCTCCTTTGCTCAGTACCATTTCCCATGTTTTAGAGATATTTACGATCATTCTATTTTCGTTAGCCCAATCTTTAATGTTAGTTACCTCAGTTAGAGCCGTATCGTTACCATTCTTCACTGGTGCACTGACTGTGATGTCGTCGGCAAATTTAACAAGTAGGTTATTATCACCGTCTACAGACTTTATATCGTTTACCATTAAGGAGAACAGAAATGGACCTAGAACCGTACCTTGTGGCACACCCCTGGTTATATCAACATATTCCGTTTCCAACCCATCTACGACAACTCTTTGCTTTCTATCAATCAGAAAATCGATCATCCAATTGATCACGTATGGATTAAGATTCGTTGCTTTAAGTTTTTCACAAATAATGTCATGTGGAACAGAATCAAACGCTTTACTTAGATCAAAGGATATAATTCGAACAAAATCAACGTCTTCATCAAGCCATTTTAGCCAATGATGTTGACATGTAATTAGGGCTGTTGTTGTACTTGTACCTTCTTTATACGCATGTTGATCTTTATCGATTAACATCTTAGCCTGTACGGAAATTTCTTGTTTAAAGATGATTCTTTCAACAATTCTCATAATTATATTTGTTAGCGATATGGGTCTAAGCTGAGAACAATCCACTTGGGGAGATTCTTTGGGTATAGGTGTGATGTTAGCAAGTTTCCATGTTAAAGGTACATGCTGTTGGTTAAGGGACAACTTTACTATTTTCGTAACCATCGGTGCTAGGTATGGGGCATAATCCCTCCATATCCAATAAGGTATTCCATCTGGGCCAGGAGCTGTTCTTTTTTGCTTCATGAAAAATTTCTCTACCACGTGAGCCTCGATCATAGGAAGGCGAGTATCCTCTGGTATTACTACACGTTCTGGTGTTGTATAGTAGGCATCAGAATTTATACTATGGAAATAAGTGTTGATTGATTTTGGGTCAATAGTTGAGCTAATGTTGGTAGTTTTAATCTTTCTTCCTGTCATTCTGTCGACTGTTTTCCACCAACCCCGTGATCCTTGTTTGTGTTTATTATTTTCTTGCCTTACAGCTCTAATTTGATGTTCACTTATTAATTTGATTCTGTAGGTCTGGATTTATTCCCATTTTAATTCGCTTATTTCTCAAATTGCATAGATGTTTAACCAGTGGTGACATGAATGGAGGGTCACGTGAGGATATTCGGACTTTTATTTGGGGGAAACATTCATTTACTAAGGACAAGATTCAATCACTGAGTTTACATGCGGCAGTATCCAAATCTTGTGCGTTAGCTGCTGTGCTCCAATCATATTCCCCTTGAAAATCGTAGGTGATTTCTATAAATGTGGATAATTAGTTATAAATACATCAAGAGTTTTTTTACCTCTTGTTGGTTTAGTGACCAATTGTA
This sequence comes from Muricea muricata, assembly GCA_963855995.1. Classification (NCBI taxonomy): domain Eukaryota; kingdom Metazoa; phylum Cnidaria; class Anthozoa; order Malacalcyonacea; family Plexauridae; genus Muricea; species Muricea muricata. The sequence goes on from OY979722.1 coordinate 5,655,031, forward strand.
ATAGATTATTTTGAATGCAAAAATCTTTTATTAAAAGTTGATTTATGTCGCCCGCGATGATCATTCTTGCCGACGAATTTGTTATTAAAATTTCTTCACATCTTCCAGACAGGTAATCAAGTAATTCTTGTTGTTGGTAATCTGGATTTGGTGGGTGGTATAAAGCGGAAATAAGATATTCTGCATTATCCCTCTTTATTTTACATGATAAATACTCAAAAGTTTCGCTGGCAATTATATCTGATATTCTCCAATCAATTCTATAAAGGATAGCTATCCCACCTCCTCGTTGGGGAGTGGAACGATCATTCCTTTGTATGCCATACCCATTTGGACATACTAGTTCTGATGAAATGTTGCTATGTAACCAGGTTTCCGAAACAAAACAAATGTCAATATTGGTTGAAATCATTTCTGTATAAAGAGCAGATGGTGCATCGGGTTTGGCGAGTGAACGAGCGTTAATAACTAAACATTTTGGAATTGCTTTAGTAGAAGGGGGTCCACGTTTTAAATTTATGGTCACTAAGTTTCTGGTGTTACTTCTGCTTTGCTTAGATTTATAGTTTTTAGGCGAATTTCGGTTACTTCGGATAAAATTTCTTGTATGTCTATAGTGGTTTGTTTCATTAACGTGTGATGGATGAGGGAAATTTAAGTCCAGATGTTGCGACTCTGCCAAGGTCTGAGAGGAGCTAGTGGTATTGACATAAGTGGTGGTAAATGTGAGTACTGGAACGTCGGGAAAGGAGGGTGGACCACTGGGTTTCTGGACGGAGGGAAATAAGGGTAATAGTTCAGATCGAAAGGAAAAGGGACTTGGCTAGCATTTGGCTGTAATAAATTTGAGGGGAGAGGTCGTTTAAGTAGATTTTGTTGATGAGCGTTCTCATGTAAAAAATCACATTTATTTAACTAAAATAAATAAACATCAATCTTATTACAGACACAATCTCGGTGCAAAAAACTTACACCTCTGTGCCTCACCCCCTCTACCCCGAAGTATGTGGATCCCCCAAAGTATAAGATCTTCTGAATTGAGGTTGGGTCCAAAATTTCCTGATCCTCCCTAGTCGTCGCCAGTTGTTTGTGTGCGAAAGAGTGATGGGACTGTCAGGTTACCCATAGATTACCGACAACTAAATAGTAAGACAGTTCCAGATCGACATCTTTATCTCGTGTTCAAACTAACAGACATAAAACAACATTTATTACTCTATGGGGCTATTTGAATGGCCACGTATCCCATTTGGACTAATGAGTGCTTCTGGAGAATTTCAAGGATTCATGGAGGACTGTCTTTATGGCATGAGAGATGAGATTTGCATAGCAGCATATCTCGAGAATGTGGTTGTTTTCAGCAAGTCTTTAGAAGAACACTTAGACCATACCCGACAAGTACTACAGCGACTTCGAGCACATGAAATTAAAGAAGAACTAGAGGCAGAAAGAAATTAATTACCTTGGACAAATTGTGTTGTCGGATGGTTTTAGACCAGATCCTGAAAAGGTTAGCGCTGTAACAACTCTCAAGGACTCTGCGCCAAAAACTGTAGGAGAAGCAGGAAAACTACACGGACTGATAAGGTATTATCAACGATCCATAATCATTTTGCTCGGACTGCTCGACCGCTTTTTGGCTTGCTGCAGGTCCATCTTCTGATAAGGCTAAATCCACTTAGAAGACAAGTGAAAGCGCAGGTCTGATACCATCGTCGAAGCCAGTGTTATGGCAAGAGCAGCAAAGAGATGCCCTTGCAGAATAATGTGATCGAATAACAAGCCCACCCATGGTGAGGTATCCCGATTACAACTACCTATTTGTTTTACAAACTGATGCCTCACACAATGGCTAGAAACAAAATGGAAAGATTCGCGTCATGGGATATTGGTTCAGGCCTCTCAGTCCAGCTGAAAAGAAATACCATTCAGGAAAGTTGGACTTCGTAGCGCTGAAGTGGGCCGTCTGCGAGCATTTTAGAGACCATCTTTATTACGCCCCTCACTTCACGGTGTACACTGATAACAACCCAGTCACGTATGCCTTGACCACAGCAAGACTGAATGCCACATGTCACCGATGGGTTGCCAAGTTATCTGAGTTCATCTTCGACATAAAATATCGACCGAGACACTCAAACCGTGACGCAGATGCTCTCTTACGAATACCAGTGGACTTTAGCACCTACTGTATATGGATTCTTGTACAAACAACATAACTCTTGACCAGAGACTCTTGACAAGATCAAGGCAGATATTAATGAGATCAGTGCACAAGCTACTAGTGATGTTATTTGGATTTCGACAGTAACCACTGGTGGAAAACGACAAAGATTTCTTGGCAGATGACCAGTCCACTATCTCTAAATACGAAATCCAGCAAGCACAAAAGCAAGATCGGATAATTTCAAGTCAGAGGGACGACGCCCTTGAAATCAACGACGCCAATCGAAATCACGAAACAAGAACTACCTGGTACGAAAACATTTTTACGCGAGTGGCACAAGATGAAAATTGATAAAGATGTCATACTACGAATAGAAAGTGGTCCTTTTAAACAACTATTACTACCAAGCAAGTTTCATGAAACCATCTTTTAAGAACTTTACCAAGACACCTCGGTGCTACGCACATTACCTGAAGATAAGAAAAGTTGATGGAAAGACTTTTTAAATAAGGTTGTGTATGCATACAATTGTACTGTTAATGAAGCAACAGGATTTTCACCTTTCTATTTATTATTTGATCGGTCTCATCGTCAATGACCACTGAAAGCCATACCGAATATGTTAAGAGATGGAAAGACGGTATGAAAGATGCTTATTCGGAAGCCAACAACAACTCCACTTAAGCAGCGAATGCAGGAAAAAGAATTTACGACAACAAAGTTCGTTATACTGAATTGTAAGCAGGCGACCGTGAACTGGTTCGAAATTTATGTGATCTTGGAGGTCCTGGAAAGTTGCGATCTCACTGGGAGAGTCAAATAAACAAAGTAGCTGAACCAAAAGGCAATGCGAAAGGCCGATCCGATCGAGTGCTGCATAGAAGCCTTTTTCCCTGTCACTTCTTACCACCTGATGGTCCCGTACATAAAGATCAAAGTACGACAGAGAAGAAGAAAAATGCAAAGATTAAACCAGACAACCGGAACAATGTGACAATGAAAGTCATTACGAGATTGAATATCAAGAATTGACTCCAGCAGAGATTTTAAGTTCAACTCATCCAACAGTCAACGATGATCCAGACGTTCCACATATCGCGAAGCAAGACTCTGAATTGGACTTGGAAGAAAAAGAACAAGAACCTGCCCAAGAAGCTGAAGATCTCGAAGGAAACAACGAAGATCCTCCTCCAGCAGCAGGCGCAGTACTCCAAGAGATTGATTAAGATTTCTATCCAGTAGCACAGGAAATGGCCAAATCGGAGACACAATGTGGTGAGATGCAACCAGATGACTATATGTCCGAACGTCCGCGGGACAAAACTGGCGTCCACCCTCATCGTTGAACTATGCTACATTGGGTAACCCGCACGTGTCAAGTCTTCAAGCGTCTAATGACAGCATATTAACCCATCAACATTACTGTGCTAAAAATTCAAGATAGATTAGTCGAGGAAACAGTGAACGAACAGAAAGTCTGTGTTGCACCTGTATGTGGTTTGGGTGGAGTTGGTAAAACTAGCTTAGCTTCAGAGTATGGTCATAAGATGAAGGATTTCTACAAGGGAGGAGGTGTTTATTAGTTCTCTGCTCTGCTGAAGACGATACGTTCCTTGAGGAAACAGTGACATTTCTTAATTTTTTTGCAAGAGAATATCTTTGCACATTTTCGCGTGCTGACAAGACGAAATCCATGCCTATACTTGTTAATGAAGCTTCAGAATTTGGAGGGAATTCCAGTCTTCTACTGAGATGTTTTCTCTCCGAAGAAACCACACAATTTATTTATTTAAGAGCTGATCCGATCGCGAGGAAAATGCTGAAAGCGTCACGAAATGTCTTTGTGAAGAGCTGGAGCGTACCACTGGCGTTGGAGCTCGCTGGAGCGTATATTAAAATATTGAGTTGCGATTTATCCTCATATCTGGAGCTCTGATCTGTAGCAATTTAAACGCTTGGGACTGCTGAGTCAGCAACCAGCACGGCCTATGACGAGTCATCTCAACGTCTCGCCGTTGACACGACATGGCTTATTAATATGGAATATGTGATCAAGAGTCCAAATGGTCTGGTTGCGGTTCGATTTATGATCGTTTGTTCATATTTTAATGAAAACAAGATTGAAGAAGAATTGGATAACGTTGGAACACCGGACGTAGAGGACGCAGTGTATCGTAAAAGGGTTTCATCGCCATTGAGTTGTCGCCAGATTCTAAAACTGTTGACTGAATTTTCACGTTTGTCTTTCTTCACCCGTTGATCTTGTAAATTTTGATAACAATGGAGAACGACAAAGCACAATTGTGTCTGATTTGTGTCTGACAAACGTAAAGTGAGCACTCATTATTAAGTCACATCATTGTTTTGGTAAGACAATCATCTGACTTAACGAGTGCTCACTTATCTTTGTTTTGCTGCAAAATTGGGACCAATCCTGAGATTCTTGATCCTTATATTTTGATTGGGTTGTTTGCATGCCATATGATAAATAATGCATGTGTAATTATGTGACGTTCATATTTTGCCATCCTTCACCAACCTCGGTCCCAGGGCCTTTTCTTGAATTGGGGAAGAAAAGGCCCTGGCATCGGCGGGTCTATTTGTAATCCCATTGACTCATTCAAACTGTCAATTAAATCATTTAAGAGTATAGTTTATTCATAAAACACAACTGAAGAGAGATTTAAATCATTTAAACCCATTGCTTAGTTTGTTTATGTAGCTTTAAATCACTTATTCGGCTGACTCTTAACACTCTTCGTATAAAGTCATATACGTAGAATATCCGTATGCTTCATCATTATCGGAATTTGATGAAGGTATAGGGACAACTTATGCATGTTATCAGCTCACACACGGCAATCTTCTAAACAAGTTTTAACTGTGTTATACCTACTAAGCACTTACTCTACCAGGTTTAACATATTACTTTATTTCATTGGGCATTGTAGTGTCATATATACAGCCGAAGATGTAGAGCCAGCTATAGTCCGTAAAAGGTTGCTTTTATAGATAGCTGCATTGCATAGAACGTTAAAAATTACTTCTCTGATCTATTATTTATGCAAACACTCACAGAGACCACAGAAATTAACATATTCTTACACCCAGATATTCTGGGTGTCATGTGACCAGCCGATGCCAGGGCCTTTTGCCTTCCCCAATTTAAGAAAAGGCCCTGGGATCGAGTTTGATCCTTCACCTGTCACTCCACAACATATTAATTTTGCCACACGCTTGTATCGCGCTGCTGTTGGTACTTTTTAGACGTTGGTGGACGAGTTGCAACAGTTCTCTCAAAGGTAAGTAATGGAACATACTAAATGCATAACAGTTTTTCCCCTGATGCATTATACGTATATATAAAATCACGAACCAACTTTGGCAGTGACGGTAGTGTATAGAACAAGGAGAATGATCCTGCATCCTTGTATGTAAACGGTTCCAAAAGTAAACTGCTCTATACGCGAAGACTTAGATTCACCACTGGCTACTGTTTAGTGCAAAGTTTCTGCGAAACTTTGCAGTATTGTGATGAGTGGCGAAAATTTACATCAGTCAGTCATAGTGTAAACTCTGGGGGGTTGTTCAAATTTCGAACACGTTGCTTAAATGTCATTCTTACAAGGTTTTAATCAAAATTACTTGAATTTACCAGAGCGTATTTATACACCAGTGTCTGCTGTTGTTCGTACCGATGGGAAAGATAGTTAAATAAGCATTATGACATCTAATGAGACTAATAGTTGTATTGTACATGTACATAAACAGTGTTACCAAACACCCCCGGAATCTCAATTATTCGACTAAGGACGTGTATAATGCGCAGCGCTTATAGTCTTTACATGTAGGTCTCTAGGAGTGGGTCGCAAACATGAGTGTATTTCTATGACAATAAGAACACTATTTTAACCGGCACTGAAAGAATTTCAGTCTAGACTATTAGTTGTTCGTTTACAACGCGTAAAAAGGGATTTTTACCTTGGAAAGCATCAAATTAAACCGAGTTTAATATGAACTGATGAGTTATGTTCATAGTATAAACATATATAGTAGATACGACTAAAATTTTCGCTATGTTCCGTCGTATATTCCGTAAATTACTCTAAATGAATCGCCGTAGTTTTCTCTACATTTTGGCAAAGCTTCGTGCGAAAATAATAAAGAGCAAACAAGATACAGCGAAATCTTTCGCGTATTATAATGTAGCGGGCGCTTGCCGACTGCTCATCGTTAGTGCGAACGTACACATACATCTGTATATTTAAAAATTTTATCATATATTCGGCTATTCCTTTATCGTATATTCCTCAAAATATCACCGTATGAAGCGGTGTCGTTTTCTTAATATTTTTGCAAAGCTTCAATCGAAAATACAAGAAAATAGACAAGATATAACGAATTCTTCGACGTAGTGATAAGTAAAGTTTAGCGTGCGAAGTATTTATTTGAGGTAAACAAAATTAACCGGAAGTACTATATTTCGTTGTAAAACTGCGCAAGCGAAAGGGGAAAATTTTCAAGTTTATGCAAACATTGAGCGATAATCCTTAAAAAATTTCGATGTCATAGATTCATGTAATTGAGGTGGCTTTATAATTTCTCTTAATGAGAGTCCAGTTTATACATTTGTCTGACTTGTGAAACTTTGCACTATCCTTGGATCCCTAGTTAATATATATATGTATATATCACCCGCCCGAACGTTAAACTGAACACGGTACAATTGTATTGCATAAAATGAAGCTATATTTAGCGAATGGGTGTGAGCATACTAAGTACAAGAAACCGAAATTCCAAATCTAACTTAAATTGTGTAGATATTGTGTATTCTCTGAATAGTCCAATTTAAAGTATTGTAATAAGATTATGTATTCGGTTGTATCAAGCCCGTTTGGCCGCTTAAACAGCGGTTGAGGGCAATTTAAATAACGCATTCATACATTCTGTAAATGACTGATCTTAAATGTCATGCACTAAGTATGTAGTTTCAAACATAGTTCTGTTATAGTGTTAAAACATTTTCGTGTGGGTGTGCCATGAATACATAGAATTGATCGATTGCTAAACGGGCTTGATACAGTTTCCACCGGCCACTGCAAAACGCTCCATATAAGGAGTGGTTTTAGGTATTGTTTTAAGGAATCAGTGCATTTTCAGACATGGGAACCTAGCTTGAAAAGAAGAACATAGCAAGCATTGCTGTGAAAATAATTTATAAAGATCTACGTGCTATAACATTGATGTCCAGCAGTTTTAATTGACCCAGCTTGATTTATTGTGCACGCACAAACGGATTTTATTATGTTCAGCAATGTCAAAGACATAGAGATACACAAAGGTTTTTGTTTCAAATCACTTATAACTCTTATAGATGGGTAAACTTTGTTTAGGTACGTCTTACGTCATGTTTTGGTAGGCAAACAAGGATGAGTGATTTTAAACAATACAGACTAATGCAAAACACACACTATACGACATATTCTCAAGAGTACTTTTGCCTGCCAAACGTATTTACCCGTCTATAACCTCAAAGCAAGTTACTCAATACAGGTTCATGCAGAGTAATTTAAGTCATCGTTTACACGTTATACATAGAATTAGGTGCAAGGTTGTAGTAGATTTGCATTATAAAACTCTTGTAGAACTTTTACATATTTTTTGTGCACGAAAACATTGAGCCATGACTTTCAATCATCCACAAGTGCTTTAAGTACTTTGACACAATAGAATGCATCGTATTTCCTTTACGATTTCCTGTGAATAATAATGTCTTTAACCCAGAGGAAAATCCTCCTTCATTTCGTTGGTGGCTCCAAACAAACATTCAACGTTTTATTTGCTGTGTTTTTACTAGAGACAATTTGTCTGAAAAAAAGGACCAAGCAACAAACATAAATTTACCAGGTCTAGCATTGATAAAATCATTGGGCAAAAAACATGATTCCATTTATTTGCATGGGGTATATTATTTAGTTTAACCTTTATTTTTAGCAGAGTCTCATATTACAGTACCAAAATGTCTGTCAAATATGATTACGTCAGAGCTGACGAATTTACGCCAGAATCACGTGTCAACTGGAAAACAATTGGCAAGGTGACAAGTTGGAAAAAAGAAGAGGAAGGTGTCGTGGACCGCATTACTCTCACATTGGACAGCGGACACAAGCTTTACATCTACTTCCTTTCCCACCAGACCTTTCGCGTGCGTTTCAACCCAGACCCTAAGGCGTCCTACGTGCCCACGGAATCGCCTGCCACGGTAGAGGATCGCATTGAAGCGTGCGACCTTCATGTTAAGGAAGAAAATGGAGTTCTCCGAATGAGCACAGATTTCATAGAAGTACGCGTGAATCTTGCTAAGTATGCACTCTCTGTATATCGCGGCTCACAACTCATTCATGCCGATCCACCTGACTACAATCTCGTCTACATCCCGCGCGAATTCGGCGAAGCTGTCGCGAACTTTAAAATGGCTCCCACGCATGCGCAGTACTATGGCTTTGGTGAGAAGGGCGGCGCGAGCTTGGACAAGCGCAGAGTACCCAAGCAGCATTTCTACGGCCAGTTTGGAGGGAAGATTTACGAGAAGATTCCAGCCGCTTTGACGTTTTTTAATTACGATAATTTTGGTTACGAGGTCCCAGATCTTACACCAAAAGGTTAGTTCACATGCAGCTAACTGACCATTCGCTGGTCCAATTAACCTGTTTTAGAAGCAATACATACTAGGCAGGGTGCATTTTCATGACTCTTAAACCTAATCCACGTGACATAAAAAGTTGCCATTATTTACTACCATCTTAGTCTAGTATAAATAGTTAATTGTAAATTTAATGGAATGTCCTATTTCAGGGGAGCATCCTGGACCTCTAAACCCAAATGAACCACTGTATCAGTCGTCGCCATTCCTTGTCGAGCACAACCCTACACCGACTGGAGCGTTTGCAGGCGAACCATACGCGTATGGCGTCTTGATTGACAACACATCTCAGACGTTCATTAACCTTCGTCAAGGTAAGTCACATTATCTTTAAATGTGAATTCATGTGTCGTTACAAAAGACGCAAAATAATTAACAAATATGTTTTGCAATCGCGTGGCAAAACTTGAAAAAACTTAACACATGATGTCTAAGACTCCGGCAGGATAAGATTTTTGGCATAGATTCAGATGCTATGTTGACAATGAATACAGTAGAATACTATGTACACTAGACAAGCTTATTTAAAACACGTTTTGCAAAATACAAAGTGGATGCCATAGTAGCAAAGACCTTCTTCCCTTGACTTTATCAAATTTTTAATTAGTTTGTAAATTCTAACCGCAACAAAATGGTACAATATTGCTCATTATCACGCTGAGCAAAATTCGCTTGCGCGCGAACATATAACTTTATACCTTGATGAAAATTTCCTGTAAACTGTTCAGGTAACAAGTACTATTTTGGTGCACTGCATGGGGAACTGGATTACTACTTCTTCGTTGGAGATCATGTGGCGCATGTTCTCAACGAGTTGACGCAACTCACAGGCCGAACTCATCTTAAGCCCAAGTACGTATTTGGCTACCATCAGGGTGGTTACGGACCAAGTTATAACAACAAATGGAGTCTATTGCAAGTTGCGCTCCAGTATCGAGAGGCGAAAATCCCGTGTGATGGCATGCATGTTGACGTCGATTTTCAGAATAACTATCGCACATTCACCCATAGTCCGACCAAATTTCCAAATCCGAAGGAATTTTTCAATGCCTTGCATGACTGGGGTTACAAGGTAGGAAATAAGTTCTCTTAAATTTTTTTGCATTTTGCATACAGTAATCGTCAAGCAATGTGCCTTGGTGGAACATCTATTTAATGAAAATATTTTATATAAAAAATATGTACGTAAAGCCGCAAAATCTATAAAAAATTATGCAATTTACATGTGTCAGTAAAATGACAAAGAAAAAGCCTTTATTAATACTATGATTTCAATATATTAATTTTAACAGTACTGTTCTCGAATAAATCAATCAGCCAATATCCTTTGAGCAAATCAATATGATATATACGCTACCTCATTGCTATCGCCGTTACTTTTTACACTCTGTCAAAACTAAAAATGTCAAAAATAGACAGTTTGCTTCAGCATCATTAAGAATAAGGTGAAGAATCAAAGATTCGTAAAGGATTATGAAAATGTTTCATCGTGATGTCGATCCCAAAAAATTGGCCACCAGCAAGTTGAGCCCGCAATACTATGCAAGTGACTGTAATACTTTGGGAAAGAAGAACGTGACTAATAAAATATTTCTTTATACACAATTATCACTTCACCTATTAAATTTGCGTCGACAGCTTATCTTGTTACAATGATGGTCCCGAGTCACATTTTTTTTATTTTTTCTATTGACGTCCTAAAGATGAGCACAAACATCACTCCAATCATCAGTTGTAACGTGGATGAAAATGGGGAATACAGCCCGTACAACGCATTGGACAGTGGCAAAGCCTCGAAAATGTTGGTCGTTAATCAGCGAGAAGGACAGCCTCCAGCACTGGATGCAAATGGAAACGAGGAGTTCTTCATCGGGAATGTGAATTACGGGAGGGGTATGTTGACCTGGGGTCATTATCCGGACCTTGGTCGACCTGAAGTTCAAAAATGGTGGGGAGACCAATACAAGGTAGGATAACGACACACGACAGAGTTGCTAACTTCTCGTGAGGAAATTAGAATTAAATATAAAATTATTTAATAAAACGAAGGTGAAAATAAAAGAATAGTTTCTGTTATGCCTGTGATTTATTATTAGGACCTTCTTGACTGGGGCTTGGACTTCGTGTGGCAGGACATGACCACGCCTGCGATGAAAGCAAGTATCCATCAAAATCCCTGTCCTCTTCTTTCCTTTCCCATGGACCTTATGATTTCCGACAACGAAGAAACACGCTACGCGAAGACCGTGAAGTCGGTCGATAAAAAGCCATTCGCAAAAATCCGCTGTCTGTACAACTACAATCTCTGCAAGGCCACGCACGTTGGTCTGGATCGTCTTGCGGGTGACCGCCGTAACTTTATCATTGCGCGAGGCGGTTTTGTCGGCGTTCACCGTCATGCTGCGCTGTGGACTGGAGACAGCACCTCCAACTGGGAATTTGTGCAGATCAACATTCCGTTGGTGTTGACGATTGGGCTGTCCGGGCAACCAGTATCTGGCTGCGATATTGGGGGATTTTGTGCTGAATATACGAGTCAGATCGTCGATTCAGAGTTGTTAACGCGTTGGACCATTCAGGGAGCTTTCCTGCCATGGTTCAGGAATCATTACGACAACTACTCTAAGCCCTATCAAGAGCCCTACAAGTAAGCATTATTGATTAGTTATATTTTAATAAGCATGAAAAAGTTAGCAACTGATGATTCCAAAAATCCTTTGCAATTTGAAGGTATCGTGAACCCGTCCCAACCATTTGCCGAAAGTACATCGAGATGCGTTATCGCCTCATACAAGTTTTCTACGATGCCATGTACGAGAACACGCAAACGGGAAAACCAATTTGCCGCCCGCTGTTCATGGACGAGATTCAGCCAGGTATTCAAATAGGATTTGTCATTATTGCCTACCGTTTAACAAATTTTTATATGAAAGAGAACATTATACCAACCTGAGTTCTACTCTACAGAGCCAAAACTTGCGCTTTAATAACTCTCACACGATGGAACGTGTCAACATGGTGCATGCGATTGTGATTCTGGCGTATGAAAAAGACTGCTGCTAGCGCTATTATTTCTGTTTATCAGTCACAGAGAAAATTTGAAATGTAATAGCTTTACACACATTCACTCAGTTACATACGCCAGAATCAGAATTACATGTGACACGTCGCACCGTGTGAGCCGGCCTCTATTTTGCGGAAGGTCATTAGTATTTATGCGTTCGGCCAGCCGAACAAGTGCTTGTTCACATGAGACGGGCTGGCCCGGTTAACTGGAAGATTTGTGTCAACTACTGTAGTCTAGGGTGCGTCTGCTCCTCAATACCCATGAACGACTTTATGTAGCAGAGTTTCAATTCAGCAGAAGTTCCAAAGAAGCAAAATTTAGGCAATGCTTATATCACGCAACATATGCATGTGGGTCATGAGCAGAACCGATGCGCAGAACTAACTTCTTTGCATTTTCAAAAGAAACGCAATGAACCATAAACTAATTAGCAAATTATTGAAATTATTACGAATTATTGAATATTCAACCATCTTCCGCAGGTGTATTCAACTACGATGCTGCCTGCGATGACGACCACACCTGGGGTTGGGTGGACGGCTATACCGCCAACCGCCTCGATGACCAATTCTTCCTCGGTAGAGACCTCCTTGTGTGTCCGATCGTGAACCCCACGCAAACGCACCGGCCAGTCTATCTTCCAAAGGGGAGTTTCTGGTACAATTTCAAGGATAACAAGTCTCCACTTGATTCGCCAGTGGCCGGGGGTGTCGAGTTTGCATTCTACGCTCCTTGGGACAAGCCTGAAATGCAAAACGTTGCAATCTATGTCCGAGAAGGTGTGCTACGATTTATTTACAGCATTTGTACAACAGTAGCGTGTGGCTAGGATGTTGACCTCGCCAAGCGGAATAGTCACAAAAATTCAGTAGCACAAAAATCCCATGTGACTCCTCACAGTAACGAGCTTACAAGCCGGAGAATTCTTAGCAGTTAGCAGTCATATATATTCACCCTCATTTGCCTGCATTAGTCTATTTAGTCATACCACGAATGAGTCGTTTTTCTTAAATGTACCGAGGAAAAATATCCATGGTGCTAAGCTAATGGTTCCAGTATCATTCGCTCGTCTTGACTGATCTTATTTTAATAGGTGCCATTATCCCAATGAGAGAGCTGGAGCAGTATATCGGAGAGTTGCACTCCCGGGGGGAACAAAATCCGATAACGTTTTGTATTTATCCCGGGAGGAACAACAAGTACACCCTGTACTTGGACGATGACGGCAAGACACGTGACGCAGAAACAAAGCAGATTTATCGTGTTACCGAAATCAGTCACGAGGGAATCGAGAACGGGCAACGTGTGCGCGTGAAACGTTTGCATGACAAGTACGAACCACCCGAAACGTTCTACTACGTAGCGTTACTTGGAACAACAGCACCGAAAAGCGTGAAGGTCGGTGATGTAGCACTGCCCAAACAAAAGGAAGAGAGCGATGAAGCGGCCTCAAAAGCTTTGACGACATCTGATATTGACGCCTATTACCATAATGGCTACCTCGACATTACCTACATCAAGATATTTGATAAAGCAAATGATATAACCATCGACGCCACCTTTTGAAGAAACATACTGCCATATACCGTCAATGAACATCACTCAGGCTAATGTAGCGGAGATCAAAGGACACTGGCAACAACTATTTGTTTACGTCAATTTGCAATTGAAAGAAATTTTAAGTGTGTAGTAAAAGCTTTTTAACAGTTTTCTCTTACCTGGCTTAATTCTTGAGATATTTTGGCCAAAAAAATGCGAGCTGTCCGCCATCTTTGATTAAGCCCCTCACAAAGCTTTCTATGACAAGTTTCCATGTGGCAACTGAGAAGTTTTATTTGCTCGTCTGTACGCGCCACTTTACCAATTTTTCTATGACAAGTGCACTTTTAAAACTTTCCAACAAGTGCAGCTGGCATGCTAGCTTTTCAAAACATAGACAGTTTGCTGTTTTTCAATATCAACCCTGAACAGGTTTATACTCGTTTTTTGCCGTGGACAGCGGTATACTTTTACAACAAGTGGTATCATGTTTACTTCCCTGACTGTGTGTACCCTGCCCTGTTTTCGGTAGGGCTGGAAAAAAGTAGAGCGATCGAAAAGCTCTTATTTTCGCATATTAAAAATGCACGGAGAATAATATACCCACTTGAAGTCAGGATGAAGCCAAGCTAGTTTTTTCTGACTTTTGAGTTATTATTATTTCTGAATTTTTAACAGGATATACACTTCACTCTTCAGTATAAAACATACTGCTATCAATGTGGGTCCCGATATTTGCAACTCAGAAAGATTACATAAATAAATTATTATTGAATAAGTGATCGAAATGCCTAGTTAACGCAAAACATAGCAAAGATTGACTGCAGCCCTGTATCACTTTCAACTTATAAAACTTTTGTACTTAGTAGCAAAAAAAACGTACCTAAAAAAGAGAAATTGAAAAATAGCCAGAATTTTGATACGGCAAATTTTGTCGTAAAGTCTTGAAAATTGTATAAAATATGCTATTTTTATAGCTTCAGTTTGATCTACGGCCCAGTTTTTGGCATCAAGTACTGAGTTAACCTCGAAACTTAAGAAAACCTGAATAAAGTCCACTATTCCCTGCAGGACCGGAGAGCATAATTTGAATTGCGGGGGGGGGGGGTAAGGTAGGGTTTTTCGGGGGCGGGTGGCCTCTGAGAAATTTTGAAAACTACGAATTTTTATAAAAATTCCGCTGGAAAATACCGCGCTAACAAACTGGGAGAAAAAGCTTAAAAGCATGTAATTTGCTAGGTAGCTATTTCGTCGTATATCAAATTTACGATGTACAAGATGGTACAAGCACGGCTTAACTGTTAGAACGAATTTCGCTCTACAATTACGACGCAAAACATCAACTTTGTTCCCAGTGCCTTCGTGGTGGAACGTGTGGTAAAAGGCCCTAGCAAAGGCTGGTTGCCACATGACCAAATTTTTCAATATATTTGATACAATTTATCGGGTACTTAATTTCTGTAATAAATTTTACAAATATATTGGAAAATTTAGTCATGTGACAACCAGCCTTTGCCAGGGCCTCGGTTCACCACATGCTTCACCAGAAGGAGAAAGAGGCCCTGGGAACGAAGTTGGCAAAACGTTGAAAAAATTTGCTGATGTAAATAGTAATAACAAATATAAACTGTGGTTATTTAACAATAGCCGACTGCCATCACAAAGTTAAGGCTAGAATCGAGTTTGACAATTTATTCTTCAAATCATATATTACTGGTGAGATAATTTTATGTTTTAAAATATGCTCAAAATTTTAGACCAAATTTTGATAGACATATAATTCATTTAGTACAGGTAAAATACTATATTAGTAGATACAAATCCTGTTCCTATTGAAGGTTTGTCATTTGGTAATTTGCTTATTTTTTCAACAGCAGAAACTTATTATTCTCCAGTACCATAGTTTGCTCCTCCAGCTTTTTTCACAGCTTCGATAACTTTCTCTAAAGTAATCTCAGATTTCTCATCAGCAAGCAGTTCTATGGCAAAATTCTGAAAAGCACAGAAAAAATATATGCTGTATCATTCCACATAATGTGAACATTTGTTCAACGTAATACAAAAATTAGAACGCATGTGTTTCATGTAAGCTGAGATCATCATAAGAATTAATAATACATGCTGTAGAAAAAACTAGACCTCTTGTAGTAGCTGCAATTCAATTTACTGCCTCGACCTCTGAATGCTCTGAATGCATTGAAGTTCAAACTAATGATTCACAGCGGCATAGCCAGCCCAACAATTTAGTCCTGCTATGCAAATTCCAAGTTATTTTCAAGTTATTCTCATTATTCACTTCTTTAGAAATCAATTGTTTTTGCAGCCATGAATATAAAAATATTTGCATAGCGGAACTAAATCATCTCGCTGGCTACGCTACTGATGATTCAAAAAACCATATAGAATCATAAACCTCTAATTAGGGGCCAGTTGTTCAAAGCTGGGTTGCGAACCCAGGTTAAAGTTTAATCTACTGTTCTAGCTTCTGTATTTCAACACGTCTGTTTATTTCAAAACTTCAGAAACCAAAACTACTATTGATCCAGACAAGATTTCTAAGCTTACGTACATGCTGTTAAAAACTTTTCGAAAAAATTTTTGTCAACCCGGGGTTAAGCTAACTTGCTTTTGAACAACCGCACCCTAAGCTTTTATAAGTTCTTAATAAGCATTTTTCCTAGGCTTGTATATGGGGATGGAGACTTATACATGAACAACATTTTAGGCTAAACATTAATTATTTACTTCTTTATGCCTATATACTTGCTTTGCTGACTATTAAGCAGTATAAAAAATCCATCTATAATGCCTTTATACTGCAATATTTCAACATTTAAATACATGTATTTGTTAAGTTAGCACCATGTGGGAATCTTTAGTGTAAAGTATCAGAGTGTGATGGGCTTATGGGTGCTTATATTCCGGAAGAAGGTTATATTTAGTTAACTGTGATATTTAAATTACTCCTTTGTACGTGGGGGGGGGGGGGGGGGCTTAAAATCAATAGTTTAGGGTACATTTGTGCATTGTTATGAATTTTCTATGTTTACAAGAGTTTTTTACACACCACTTATACTGTACCTCTGGGCCTTTAGAAAGTTAATTATTTTAACATAAATTAAAAAAATTAAGTATTTACAACTTTGAACTTCCTAGCTTTGTCCACATATGCAAAGTGATTCATAAATGAATGGGTGGTAAATCGTATTCTGAAAGTGTTTTGCGTTCCTGCTATGCATGTATGCACAAATTGTTGTGTCCTATTGTGTACCACAAGATAATAGCATGCAATTAACTTTGGAACATAGCTTTATATGGATTTCCAGCATTTACTGCTGGTGTGAATGCTTTGAAGGCATGTAAATTGGTAATTATGGTCAGTGACTGGTGAGCTAATCTATTTGATAGCATTTTTTCCTCTGAAGAAATACCGGTTGATATTTCCTACCCTGAACTTGCGTCAAGGATTTGCGTTTGCTACAACCGGAAGCGAATGCATATAATCAGGGAAAACCCATACATCGCCAACTATGCTGTAATATTTGCTGTAAATACAGTACAAGAATAGGGATTTTTGCGCTATTTAAAATTAAAAGGGCGAAATTAATCTATAAGCGAGCAAAAACTAATGCAACATATGATTATATTTCCTTACATGATACATTTTTATAAGTTTATGTGATAGACCGGTTACTAGTGGTAGTTTATATTAAAACTTAACTTTTCAGATGAATTCGAAATATTCATGGTAAATACTTGCTATCTGTGGTTTTCTTAGCGCTTTGTCAAAACAAAGTGGGGCGCTTGACAAACAGACTAAAGCGGCCAAATGGAATATTTATTTAAGGATGAAGCAAAATCTACAAATATGGGCATGGAGTGAACGAGCATTGTGCTATTTGTCTTACCGGACACGCTTCCTTCAGAAACGCCTTATCTGTACTGACTTTGGCCTTCTTCAGAGCTGAAACGCCTGGTCCTATCCACGTTATTAAGGCGAATTTTGCCCGTTTGCTCATTTCGTCGCCTGTTTCAAGCCGAACGTACGCGTAAATTCGATTATCTTCTACAAAATACAAAGGGAAATATGGTTTGCATTCGGGATATTCATTATTATTTTATACGAGGGAAATCGGCGCATTTATGCATCCGCACACAATATAGTCAATCGATATAGGCAAAATACCTTCGCACATTTCTACAAAATCGTCATAATTTTCACCACAGTCGCCCGTGTATACGATTTTTTTGTCGTCATATTTGAACGCGGCCCTGTTGTAAAAGAAAAATATTAAGCAACATATTAAATAAACCCCTCCCTTCCGTGATGATTGCACTTATTAATTGCAAGAAACTTCT
Source organism: Muricea muricata (assembly GCA_963855995.1). Lineage (NCBI taxonomy): Eukaryota > Metazoa > Cnidaria > Anthozoa > Malacalcyonacea > Plexauridae > Muricea > Muricea muricata. Next base: position 5,672,866 of record OY979722.1, read on the forward strand.
AGCCTTGAACACATAAGCTTAAGTTTTTCGCGAATCGGAATACTGTATATAAACAAGTCTAGGCAACAGGTGTATTGACAGTTTTGCCGCAGACAACACTTAGTAATTATAAACCCACCGCAAACGCTGCTATGCATTGACAGTAGGCCACGACCATGAAACGCCGGTCAATTTGCGACTCAATACGCGCTCTTTAATATTTTAAAACATTTTACACAAGGCGCGGTGGTGCGATGTTTCTAATACTTACCACACATTTGGCGAGGCATCGCTTCGTATATCCTCGTAAGCTCCTTGAATAGCTTCTGTGTCGAGGTTACTGGCCATTTTTGTAGAGTTTCTAGGTGCTTCCTTTCCTGACACAACCAACAGCCGTATGTGTTGTCTGACTGTCGTCGTGGTGCAAAGCAGACAGCTATTTGTGACGTCATTGATTTTAGGAAGGAAGTTGCACGCACGTAGACGAAATTAGTAAATTATTACTAGTAATTGAATATATAATTTATCATGATTGAAGAATAAAAACTTTTCCAAAGATACATGTTTTTCAACTGACTTGGAAGATCTTATTTGCATCCGTGGCCGAAACTCCTAGACTTCTCACGTGCATACCCATATTTCCAAATTCAATTATAAGCAAAAATTTTTGGTCTTTCAATTCTATGTTTACTATATCGGACTTTTGTTCCGGCAAGCGGGCGTGCAGAGTTTTAAATTTTATATTTTAATCTCTTGAAATTATATATATAGCAAGTATCCTTCTGGTGAAATGGCAGTCTGTGATTTGCTCAGAAGCACTTTCAGCGTCCATCATTACGGAAAATTCAAAATGGCCGCCAATGAAAGTTGTTTTGATTATATATTTATACTTTTGACGAAATCAAACAAATGGAGGAATCTGCATTACAAAAAAGTACAAATCACATCATCAAACTTTGTTAAACTATTTCAGGTAGGAAACCGCTGTCATCAAGACTTTCAAAAAAAAACAACACATGTCGAAACAAAAAAGCAAAACTATATACTAAATATCAAGAGGCAAATATAAGAGCAAATTCAAACCTAGGAAAGTAATATAATCATACACTTTTCCTGATTATAGAATTACAAAGCGCCTGGGAACGAGGCTATCGGACCTCTGTCTTTTTGTACAGACTCGTTCCACGGGCTCGGTCTGCAGACGGCAGACCTCGCGCTCTGTCCAGCTCGTCCCCAGACAATCTCGTTCCCCGAGCCTGCGATCCCTTGGGAAGGAAGCGGAGGCTCTGGAATAATCCGTGATCGACATACAAAAAACTGTATGTCGCCCGTACTGCGCATGCGTAGGAAATAAGCCACAAAAGCATTTTTCTAAAGTTTTTTGGAACAGTATTTGTACTATTTTGTTTGTAAATGTCAGTGGAAAATATTATTTTATTTCATTCTGTGTTGGACGAAGCATTAGAGCGACTGGGTAAGAAGAATCTCAAATTGAAGGAGTGTCAATACGAAGTGGTAAAGGCTGTTGTTGTCGACCGGAAAGATACGATTTGTATATTGCCTATTGGTCATGGAACGTCACTTATATACCAGCTTCTTCCCCTTCCCTAATACGGCTTATTGAATCTATTTATTTGCAACGCATGCGCAGTACGGGCGACATACAGTTTTTTTATGGAAATCGCTAGATAGTATACTTCAAAATAAGGTTTCCGCGCGGTGGTCTGGAAACGAATTTATAAAATCTTCGGAAATATGCGGCGAGCGCTTTACGAAGATTCACAGACACAGATTGTCAATGCAAAGTTTAATAGCATGAGTGGAAGTTGCTAGTTTGAATAATTTCGCGTGAATGCTATGTTATCAAATTCATTTTGGTAAGGTAAGTAATGTTTTTATTCACCACTGCATATGAAAATATAGATATAGAAAATTTTTTGTCTCTTTATGCAAACAGCTTACAGCCAGTCAGCTCTATAAACAACATGAATTTATTGTATTAAAATACATTTATATACAATACGGAATAATGAAGAAGCATTATAGTGGATTCTGCTTATATACAGTTTAATATTTAAAATGAATATTATACAATTAGAATATATGTACAATTAAATTAACAAATGGTGGACCCTTCAAGAGTTGCTTATAATAGCTGCACAAAATAAAAAAATAGACACATCTGAGCACATTGCTAATTAATGAGTTGACAGGTTTCTTAAAAATATATCTAACATGTGGAAAACACGTTGCCATTTTTAGTTAGGGAGAGGTTTATCAGCACTTTATCAAAATTGACCTTTCTCTAATATGACATGGTTGATTCTTCATATCATGTGGGAACATAGTTATTTCTTTCTGTTCCAGGCACTGCAGTAGATGTTGACGCATCTGGTTTTGCCTAAAGATGACTGCTCCTGGATATATTCCTTTAGCTAGAGCTACTGCATTTGCTATGGCAAAAAGACCACAGTCAACAAAATTGTCTTGCTTCTGGCAGCACCTTAGTTTCACTTGCAGCAGACATCCTTTTGCTAGACTCTTGTATACATACACCAACTGCTGACTTAAAGGTTGTGTCATTCCAGGAAAAAGAGAATCATAGACAATCACCGAGTGTCCATTTGACTGTGATACAACCCAATGTCCAGGAAGATTATGAATCTGAATGGCATTTGTCATTGAAATGGTTGCATCGTCCCTGGTGAGTTTGTTTGACACTATTAAAGTATCTATTAAGCCATCTACTTGGCTGAATTGGTTTTTCAGCAGAAGTTGGGCTGCATTGATGTGGTTGTCATTTAGAAGATTTCCAGAAGTAAGTTCTTTTTTATCAGCTTGATACAAAGTCAAATTAGACAGACATACCCATGGCTTCCTTGGTGGATGATTACAGGGCTTTTTATTTGGTGAACATAGATCAACTATGTCAGGCTTTGTGGGGCATCTCTTCTTTGGCATATCTTCAGCAAGTGGCACATGTACTTTGAAGTTTTTCTTCATTATTTCTGCATGCTTCCCAACTCGGCTAGTGTATGGGTGTTTGGGGCGGCCATATGCTCTTGTTCTTAAGGTTTTCAAGTTTGCTTTCTGTTCACCATTTTTTTTTTGATGTTTTTTCTTGCTTATGGTTTTTGAATTTTTCTTCACCTGAGGATTTTGAATAATTACACCTGCTTCTTGTGGTGCCCAACTTCTTGCCTTTTTTAGTATTCCCTCTAAATCATTGGCAAGAGAGGAAAGTTGCTCTTTTTCTTCCATGAGGAATGTGAGGCCTGAAATTTCTTTCATTAAATTCCGGCACTTGAGGCGAAGGGCATTCTTGCCGCTTGTCCTTTTAGGTGGAAGTGGTGTGAAATCCTCATCATTTATTTTCTCTGCTGGTGGTTGATCTTTGATGATGGGTTTGGTTTGCAGTTTACATGTATCTATGTTGATATTTTTAGGATTTCTGTCAGTGTGATCTGTTGGAACAATTGTCTCATCTAATGAAAACAGCGTATTTCCTATGTATTTGGCACTTAGGTTTTCCCATCCCCACTCTGGAAAAGCTTTCATGCAAGCACAGAAGTGTTTGCAAAGAAGCTTGTTGTGTCTCCAGTCCAAACATGTGCAGTTGGGCAAAGTTTGTTCATTGCCAAAGATTACTGTATGTTGGTATCCTCCGGTTGAACTATCAACATTAAAGACCCCTAGGGACACCATTTTTACCATGTCATCTGCCACGTCAGTCTCCCAGCGCTTCATTATATGCAACACCATTTTTGCTGGTCTATTGTGCAGAAATTTGGGGAGATCCTTATTGTATGCACGATAACCATCATGACATTTGACATTTAGCTCAACATACCTGAGGAAAAAAAATAAACAAATGCTGAATACTCTTCATTTGTATTTTTTAACTAGATTACAGATGAATAATATTTTGAAGAACCTTTCCACTATCAGTATACCATAGTAAATGCTCACTCATCAATTCAGTTTTTAAATTCAACTGTTCTTCACAAGAATTTTTCATAGCAAACCTTAAAAGTATACTGTACTGTACTGTACCAAATTAAGTGGACTACCGGTACAGTATGTTTGAAAATTATCCTGGTAAAACTAAAATTAGGGGTTACTGAAGAACTATTTTTTACAATTAGGTACTTCTTACTTTCTATAGGTTTTTGGAAGAAATTGATCCACAAGAACTTTTAGCATGTCAGTTAAAGAGCATCCTTTATTCCCAAGTAGATATTCATACTTAAATGCCTTATTTTGTCTCTCAACCCCATTATTTGTGTTCACTGCACAAATGAAGTCCTCAGCCCGATACGCTTGGCACCATCTCTAAAAATTAACAAATATATTTTTTAGGTTTGAACAAGCTTAATAAGTGTTATCAGTGATTCCAGTTCAGGTGATAATCTGGTCATTCATTATTGCTTGCTACAATGCCTGACAGTGAATTACTAATTGCTGATTCCCAAACTGGATTGTGCTCAGTACCTTTATGTTTGGCAGCCACTTGTTACCAAACCAATTCCTCAGTTTTGGACTTTTCTGCCAAAGCTCGCTTTCAGTAAGGTTTGTAGTAGATTTTCGACACTCTTCAGAAGTAGCCGCACGTGCAATATTTCGTAACAGACTTAGCAAATGTAGTTTGTCTTGAGCAACACCATTATCTACTTTAGCTGTCCACTCTTGCCATGACTTCTCTCGATGAAAGTCACAAAGAAGTACTTCTGCATCTAATTATTGTAAACAACATAGCGAAGTTAAAATCACCACAGGTACAGCGTGGGGGCGTCGGATATGTATATTACATGTGCGTTAACTTTACAATACACCTGTCTATGTACCCATAGTATATTATATAGTATACTGTATGTATAGAGTATACATACCTGTATGTATGTGTGTACAGTATACACCTGTTTTTTTCCTGTACGTGTACGTACCTTGAAAGACTATCTCGAGAGCTTGAATTTCTTCCTCTGCAAAATCTACCATAAAACGTGACGGACTCCATGTTTCTTTATTCCATTCCTTGAAGATCATCAACGCTTCTGTGATGCACTGAGTGTTCTCGTACTGTATGACAAATGACCCCACCACTTGAAAACAAACATTTGTTCTGACACAGAGAAAGTATAACGGAAGATCATATTTTGTTGTTCTGTAGGTTGCACCCAGCAGGCACATTTGGTTGCCATACCTTGCAAGAAGATGTCGTTGATCGCTAGTCTGATGACAGAACAACAATGTTTGCGTCGATTCTTCTTCGTGAGGGGTGGTGCTATCATCGTCATAATGAACAGAGTCATCCGATGCTGGCTTGGTAGCATGAGGGCGGTAAAGAAAGGAGTCTTCTGGATGCTCTTTCTTCCATTTTTGAACAAGTTCCTCCAAATTTTTTTGATCAAGTGAGGAGAAATGGTTTGGCTTTCCTTTGTGTAAATGGTTGTAAATGTCCTTGTTGGTAGGATAAAATCGTCTGCTAGTTTTGTCTGGCGGTGTACATCCCTTAAAGAGGTCACATTGCACGAAAAGCTCAAGGTACCTACGTGCCTCACTTACTGAATGAACGCCTTCTTGGGACAACTCTGACAACTTTTCCACAATTACTGGGTCGAGAGGCTCTCTTATTCCAGCAACCTGCAATATAGAAGGATGACTATTAATTGGTTCTTAACGTTATGTGTGTATATGTGTGTATTATTAGTAAATTTTGCCTTAGCATTTGCATCGTGCAGGTGCATGGAATTGGGAGGTAGGTCAGGAAATTTGGTGGGATGCAATAACAAAGTTACTGACTATATTTTGTAGTTTGTTAAATGTACTTGAAATCTTCTTTTTAGTAAATCTTTACCTTTCCCGTTAGGTGATATTTATGTTCAGAAACATGTGGTAACTTCACGATGTAATGCATTTCGACAGTGTCACTTGCGATTGTGTTTGCCTTCAATCCTTCATGCAATATCTTTGCAGCTCTGCGTTTGAAGAATAAACTATCTTTTTCAATCTAAAGTATAAGTACATAACGGATTATGTTTGGATAGTGGTTGTTGAAGGAATATTTTGTTTAATACCGTATAGCAACATTACAAATTCGGACCTTCATATTTGGAAATTTTGCAACTTGAGTGATGAAAATTGCTGCTGGGCATTTCTTCTTTTTTGATATCTGAGCAAAGGATCTTCTTTTTGAATCATAGCAATGGTCAGTACTCTGTAAATGTATAAAATTACAAAGTATAGTTTGAAAACTTAGGGCGATATACGTGTCGTGTACAACCAACGGCAAACTTAATACGTGCAGTAATCCACAATGCGGACGTGACGACAAATGCTTACTAAACTCGAAATGTCGGCAATAGGGTCAAAACTATGTATTTCTTTTGCGAATAGAGCGGAATGTATATATGTCAAAAATTTAATTTGACAACAAATCCAAAAACAACTTATTTTTCGTGATGTCTGCCTCGTAGATTAAGCACACCTTAAGATTTTTAGTATTGAACGTTGGAAAGGCTTTTGTTACCTGGCGCGCCTGTGCTTTCTGCTTATTTTTTTGTTTCGCCTTTTCATTCTTATCTTTTCCCTGGTGGCACCACAAAACTTTCTCCCCAACATGAACAAATGGTATTCCATCGTATGGAATACTTGATCTTTGTTGACTCGTATCCTTTCTTTCCCAGTAGACCTTTCGTTTGTCTTTTCTAATTTCTACACATAATATGCCGGATGATATGTCAAATTAGGAAATGAATACGTACGACATGTTTATACACGGTAATGGGCAGTAATGTCAAAATGTTGTGCGGACAAAATTTTCAGTACTCGAAAATTTAACATTTAATTTATTCATATTTTTCACGATTTTAATCGATGTTTGATTTTAAAACTGATTTACATTTTCTTTATTTCTTAGTATCACCAATTAACATACTGCCCCCCCCCCCTCTCACTATGTCTTCCCCCTCCAAGTTGTCTGACGCTTGAGCAAGTTATCGCATATGTGTTTAAGATACACTCACTCCGTGGTCGACAGTTTAAGTCAGTTTAATTTAAGATCAATTTAAGTTTACCGTTTGATCCAAAGCTCTTGTCGCTGTAGTATACTATGAACTTGCTGCTGGTCTCCATCTCGTATTTCTGAATGAGCGCTTTTACATCGGACTCATTATGCACTACAGCCACGTTTTCACCGCTCGTAATGCCTGAATTTTGATTGGGTTCTGACATGCTTCGTATGACAAAAAAAGTTAAGATACAAGCAACAATGAATAGTGTATTTTGTATTTATGAACTTCGTAAGTTTCCCGCAAAATTTAAATATCGCGCAAAAGTTTAGAATAAAAAAGATCCGCCACAAGTATACTGCACGTTCGTAAAGCGCTCGCCGCATATTTCCGAAGAACTCGTTTCCAGACCACCGCGCGGAAACCTTATTTTGAAGTATACTATCTAGCGATTTCCGTTTTTTTATGTCGATCACGGATTATCCCCACTGAGCTTTATTACATCTGGAGAAAGCATCGCGCCGCCATCTTTGAAGCCATTTTAATGGCGGCGATTTGCAAAATTGGTTCCCGATTGGTTCCCGGCTACAGGTAGCTACCACTGACCAAAAATGCGATGCTATACGTCTGACAAAGCTCTTCGCCCCCCTGGTTTTTAACAAAAAATTGTTTACGAGATAGCGAGAAAAAAGAAATAATCTTAAAATATTTTGATTTCTTTGAATATATTTTTATACTACATTTGCTTAACGGTGAAAAAAGGTGCTTGCCTTACTTGTCGGAGCAAGAATCTACTATAAATGCAGGGGAATTCCTCTTTCAGGTATGTTTCACACAACATATACTTTGTATTTTGCGTACGATATTAATACAGACACGGCAACACGCTTCGATGTTTGTCTTGTTTGATAATAAAGTGTTTTTAGATCACACAAACCATTAGATCTTATATACAAACGGTTAAAGATTATTGACATAGTTTTTCTTCTTCTGAGCATTGTATTTTTATAATTTTATTGCTAGCTTCGCTTTGTTTTGCTGAAGAGTGAAGGCTGTTGCATTACTTCCATATGTTAGCCTAACTTTCCAGGACTCAGCAGCATCTCTATGCAACTCGTTCCGGCTAAGCTGCTTGTGTAGAAAGTAGATACTACCAGAAGATTTGAAGAAAGTACACACTCGCTTTGTTTTAGGTTTGTACCTGCCAGTATATGTGCAAATCCAATACCTGAGAAAAAAGTCAGCTACAGAAAAGGGAAAATATCCAGGACATGGCATAAGAGGTTTTGTTTTCCAAATGCACCAAGGTAACTCACACTTTATATTAACAATCAGAAGAAATTTAGAAGTGACAGGGTCCAGAAAACTGCATGTTTTCATTTTTAAGTTTTGTATTAGCCATTGATGCCTTTTAAAGATACAATAGTTGATTGCATGTGCACAGAAAATTAGACATTTCAAGACCAAATACAGGGGGCCAGTATTGAATGGGGTCACTCTGTAAAAATAAAATTGTGTAATTATAATTGTAAATATCATTGACTTATCAATTTTTAAGAGAGTCCTTGATAGTTCCACCCTTATAGAATAAAGGCATTTGCTTTTCTTTGTGTATCCTTGTGTTGTAAAGGCAAAAATGTACTACAATATACTAATATACTTGTTAATGTTTTCTTATTTTGTAGGACCTATCTACTGTAAGAACCTCACCTCAACATGGCATAAAGCATACATATGTAAAACAACAAAGACAGAAATTTTATCATGTCATATCTATGATATGATGAATAATTTAATAAAATGTCAAATTCTATATTGTACAGTAGTCACTACTATTCTTAAAGTTACATTGTTAATGTTAAGCTAGTAATGATACATGTAAAAAGCCAAATTAAAAAAGTTCAAAATTAGTCCTGCATTAATGCTGTCTCCAATTTTCTTCATAAATGTTATCTTCAAGACACATTTTGCATGTATTTTTGACATTCCCCTAGAATACAAAAACAACAGGTAAGAGTCTGCACAAACCAGGTGTCAAATTTACAGTGTTCACTAGAAACAAAAACATAACATTGACAAGAAAGGATGTGAGATGATACACATTGGCATCATCCAGGGGATGGTAGTTGGACATAGGATTCATTGAAATCAGTAGAAAATTGCATTAGGAAAATGATGACTTTGACTCCCCTTCCTTAAAAAGGCATAGGACCCACAAATCAAGGTGAGATGTGTTTTTTGCAGACATATGTGTCAATTTGTGCCAGAGTAGAAAAGATATGCACTTCTATATCTAAACTTCTATGTATTTTACTGTCTTATTGCATACTGGGTGGTTAGCTTTACAAACTGTGTGTCAATGTACCTGAATAAAAGAGCTAATTTGGCAGAAATATGAGATTTTTAGAGGGTCCTGAAAAGGGTAAACTGGGAGCTGGGAATTGCATATATTTTTGCTGGGAAAATAAGATTCCATGCACTGGGACTTCCCACAAAACAATAGAAAGCTTTGTGCACTTGGACAACGAGATTAGTAGCCCTTCAGGACCCTGTTTTTATAATTCAAAGATATAAAATATACCAGAACGCAATTTCAACTTTCTACATTCAACTGATCCACGTTATACATAACATAAATCTGTACATTCAATGTAAGACTGTAGAGTATATTCAGGCGTCAAGCTTACAAATTTTATATAGAACAACATTGAACATGAAAATTGAAAAAATAAACTTAAAAGAAAGAAACTCTAATTTTCAAATACCTGTTTTTAAAATACAAAACTTCAAATAGTTCAGGCTGGTGTTCCTCATCACCTCAAAAATCTTGCAATTGTCGACATTTTCAAGACTTTATTAATTTTCCGTTCCTTTCCAAGACCAAGTATATAATGAATAACTTGTACATCTTTGAGTGGATCGTAAAAGTCCCAAAAAATTCATCAAAACCATTCTCATTGACAAAAAAAACTTACTGCGAAAAAGATCAACATCACATCCAGGGGGGTGTGAAAACCGCCGCGGGCTCAAAATTGAGCCTGGCTAGCGGTTACTACTTTTAGCCGTTGCCATAGATATGGCGTCAAATGGCGTGAGATGGCGTCAAATGGCGTGATGATTCGTCAGAAATCCGCCATGTTTTTGGCTTCAACTGCTTGACTGAACCACAGATCAGGTATAGAACCAGATGTCTCACTTCCTATCTATTCCTAATGTTTTCGTGTCCGCGATTTTTCGGCTGATCACGAATTGCACACGCGAGATGACGCAACCAGAGAGCACGAATTGCTCACGCAATAACACGCTGACGTGTACTGCTTACGTGAGAGCACGAATTGGACACGCAATACCTCTGGCAAGTGTAATGCACATTTTTTATTAGAAAAAAGATAGGGAAGTGCAGAATTTGGCAGTTAAACGGCGATTTTAGGCGCAACTACCTATTGATCTTTATTTTCTTGACGAATTTTACTGATAAATGATACGTTGCTTCTTTTTAGCAAGAAAGATTCACGCGAGCAAGTCTGACGCGAGCAAGTCTGACGCGAGCAAATCTGGCGCGAGCGATCTGACGCGAGCAAATCTGACGCAAGCAAATCTCACGAAGGCTGACGCGAGCTCTTCAAAATCGCGGACATAAATTTTGCTTAGTGAGACATCTGGTTCTATACCTGATCTGTGACTGAACAGAGATTGGCGTGCTCTCTCCAGATATAATAGAACTCAATGATTATCCCAGAGCCTCCGTTTCCTTCCCAAGGGATCGCAGGCTCGGGGAACGAGATTGGGCGCTGTTAATAACTAAGGTCCTGGGACATAATCTCTTTTCTGTGATTTTGTAGCTTTTAAAAGCAATTCCACCGGCTTTCTTGTTTGCGTGTTTAGAAAAAATGTTTATATGATTTGTGTACGGTGGATAGAATGTGAAACAAAAGATTCATGCGTTTTACGATGAGAAAAAAGTAAGTAAAAATTTAAGCAGCCCGATAGGGGACTCGAACCCCTGGCCCTCAGATTAAAAGTCTGATGCTCTACCAACTGAGCTAACCGGGCTCGCACATTAAGTTAGGTTTATTATTTGGTTATAATGGTTTGGAAACAAGTGCTCAAAATTAGCCATGTGCTTGTAATGTGAATGGTTAATTCCTAGTTTGCACGTGTACCTGTTCGTATTCCAAACGTGAACACTTGCGGAAAACTGTATTAGAAAAATGCATTTAATGCACTATTTTGATGATCAAGGCAACAGGATTTATACATTGAAGGTTAGTAACTAAGTAGATGTGTAAATTCAATCCTTGCTGTGAGAAAATATGCTTAGATTTTTACAAATTTTGGTTTTTAAACCATTCCACTCACAGTCTGCTCCCACTCACTTTTAGTATGAAACATCAGCATGACTGTCTCAATTAAATACACGTTTCTGGTCAATTCATGGCCCTATTTGTATCTTCCAAAAACATTTCACCTTGTAGTCTTTCGTATTTCCTGCAATAAATATCTGATAATGTTGTTTGCTAGCTTGTACAGACAATTTAGTATATTGTCCATATTGATGTGACACAGTAACACATATCTATTGATATTATGGCGATATTTTGTAGCCACTGTGACTGTGACTATGTGAGTGGTTGACAAAAAGGGGTTGAGGAAAGGGAGCAACTGCAGACAACACAGGAATATGTAGCACATGCGGTGCCCACACAACACAAAATTTTCATTGGTCAAAATCGATGTGTCTGTCATTACTGTCAATCAATCAAATCAGGTAAGTATTACCAGGACGTATGGTACATGCTTTGACTAACAACTTTCATTGTGTGAGCAATATGTATTTCATTTTTTCCTGTGTTGTCTGTGGACAGTCCCTCCTGCTTAAACCCTTTCATTTAGGGGCTGCTCACAGTCTACTGAACCATACGTCTCAATGGCCACCAATCCTTTAAACTTGGCTAGTGCCTCAACCCACTCTCATGCCAGCCCATTAAAAAAGCCCTTTATCTAAAATAACAAAAATAACATGGAAATGTTCCCTTGCTTTTTAATTTGGCTTTGCTCATTTGTGTTATTGAGCATGTGTTTCAACCAATGATATAACATGTATATTATAAAAATATATTCACCCGTCAGTACATAGTTTCTGGGACCGGAAACTTTTCCAGGGCATCAGACAAACTTTCTGAACACTATGTTCCTGTGAGTGAAAATTTTCAAATTGCTACTCGAACCTGTTTCTGGAACCCCACTTTAGGCCTACATGCTTGAATGTTTGGGCTGTGCAAGTATGATTCAATAGTTAATACATTATATGGAAAGTATTAAAATTGCATGTCTTATTTTTCGGTTGGAGATGGCACTAGATGTCTTCGTCATTTACTACCGGTATGTGACAAACTATATTGTTGTCACCGTCGACACTGTCTTATAAATCTTTCACTGCCTGTAAAATGATACAAATCTCTGTGTACCAGATATTCAGGTACTGTGTGCTTTAAACTACATTATTATTTTTTAATAGTTAGCAAATAAACGACATTTTGATGTTGTTTGTTCACTTATACAGTAGACACACGGCATGTTGTCATAACATGTTAAGAACTAAAAAGTGCCACCAAGGCAAGTGACCAATTGAAAAATGATCGATTAATCTGGAGCAGCTCTATATAATAAAAAGATTTTCAAACATAATTTGCTATAATCATGATGTATACATGAAAACAAATAAGCCATTGGCTGCAGAAAATTCTGAAATGGCTAGGGTGGCTTTTCAATGAAATGACGTTAGCGATGTGTCTGTCCTCTAGTAGATCACATTTCTCGTGTTGATTCATTTAAATGCCTTGGAGTTATAATTGACGAAAATCTTAATTGGAAGAGCATGTTGAAATGATTTGTAATATACTATAGCAGGGACAGGCATATGCTGTATGAAACAAATAAAGAAATATGTTGCTATAGACACCCTACATACTATTTGTAGAGCTTTAATATAGCCATATTCTGTAATAAACAATTGTAAGACTAACTCCAAAAGTATTAAAATCATGCAGTGAGAACATTGCCAATGCCAGATATGAAATAAGGTCTGTTGAAGTTCTTCAATCCATGGCTTGGGAAAATTTTGAGACAAGGCATTGTACAAACAAAGCTACAGTATATTTATGTACATACATGTGCTGCACCAAGTTTAAATGGTGGGAAAAATGGGAAGCAGTCGCACTCAAACGAATTACATCCTTAGAAATTGTTTTGCAGATCTCACCCTGGCTAAGTCAAAAAGATAATTTTAGGAAAAGTTTTAAAATTGCAAACCTACTGAAACTGTGAAATAGCCTTTCACCAGTTGCTAGATGTGTTCAATCATTCTATTCTTTCAAAAACTGTATGAAAGAATTTAATCAGATTAATGCAAAACATGGCTATAAATGAAAACTTGTAAATGATTGTATAAATCACACAGTCAGGGCATATTTGCGATTTTGTAATTAATTGTACATATTTGTTGTTGTGGCCATTGCATTGTAAACTATTAACTTTACTGTATAAATTTTATTATTTAAAACTATTTATGGGTTCACCACTTGTGGCAGGTGTGTAGTGTGTTGATAATTATAGTCATTGTTACAATGCTTATGATATATGACAATCAGTGCTTTTATGTGCAACCTTAAGAATAGACAGTTCAGAATACATGTTTTATGCAATCAGGTGTCACGTGCCTCAAGCATGTATCAATTTAACAATTGGTTGCCAATGGCGAGGTTATTACAAGCCTATTTTCACTGAGCTGAAAAGTCTATGTGAGTACAGGCTTGTAATCACTGAGCCTGGAGTGACTAAAGGAATTACAGAGCTACACCAGAATGCGTAGTTTTTCTTGTGTTGTACACCTCTCACATAATGCATTTGATTTATTATTGTAATTTATTAATTAATTTTATAATTTTACTTTCTATAGAAATTTGACCCAAATGAAAAAACTACCATATCATCTCATCCTGGTAAGAACTGTTGCAAATCTAAGTATATGTGTATCATGCAGTTGAGTTTAGGCAGGGTGTCTATCACTCTTTGCTCTTGGATCTTTTTTTCTGGCAGAGAAGATTAAGTTTAGGTGAACTGCAGAGGTCTGAAGTGTCTACCCCAGTGTGACCATAGCTGCTTAGATTTGGTGGGACCAACCCCTCCTGTTGTAAACGTTACAAATCTTTAAAGCAGGGTGTGTCCAAGCCCAACCAACCAGATCTGGTAAAGTAATATTCCAGATCTGGTCACGCTGGTCTAACTTTACTCGGCTATGCCTCGTGTTTTACAAGCTTCTCTCGTATTCTCCCAATATTCCCCATCGTGCATTATTACACCGTAAAGGCACGCGACTCGTTTTTTAATTCGAAAACTGTTTTTACCTCTGAGATCTCATGCGGTCATCGGTTGAATTTCGTGACTGTCACGTGATCCTCGTGTAACTAATAAAATACTGTCACGTGATACTAATAAGAATGAGCAATAATGAATTTTAAAACTCATTTGAAGATCTAGTTTTTACTACTGTGTAGCTTTTGTGCAGGCAGTAGACTAGCAAAGCACTGAACTTAAACCATAAATTTAAGAACTGAACATTCAAACTCCGCGCGATGCATTTGAAAAAAAAAATTCTTTTTGTGTTCTTTCGAAACGTTTATGTACTAGCGCATTTTCTGCGCAAACCAACTCTTTTTTGTGTAAAATCAGTTAGCCAATCAATCATGTCTTCCGGTAAAGCTAAAAGAAAAGTCCTGAGTCATGTGACATGTAATTTGAGGTTCAGCGTTTCTTATTTACATGGATGTTGCAAAAAACGGAATGCTGTATGTTTTCCATATTTACAGTAGCTCGGTGTTTTTTGAGGGAGGTAATTCTTGAGTGGGGGACTTTCTTTTCTTCCTTTTCGATTGGCGGCTAGTTGGATTTGGAGGAAGGAGCTAAATGGAGCGGATTTAAACTTTTAAAACTTTAGTTACCAAAATTGTACATTCAAGAGTTCGTAGTAACGCAGGTTTTTTGACATTTTTAGCAAGATTTTCACCTGATGACAAGTTTTCAAAACAAAGAGTCGTCATCAAGAAACGATTTGGCATATTATTGACACAACAAGAGGCGCCAGTTATGTAACGAGCAATTTTAAGATCATTTTATGAATTCTGCCTGTATTTGTAAAGCTTGGCCACAGGAAAGATGATGCATTCAACCATGTCTTGTAACATAAAGAGGAGTTTTTACTGTCCTTATGGGTTATCTATATAATTTTGTATATGTTTGATTAGAAAGCAAATCACAATATGAGCTTGAACGAAAACGTAAATTGCTTGTAATATTTGTCCCAGAGCCAGTGGCGCCAAGCACCGTTACGGGCGTAAGCCGCGGGTGAGGGTTACTAATTCTGAGATGCGAAAGTCATGCGCCAGTATGTGCCGGATTGGTTCAGTGAACTTTGGTTTGGTTTAGATGTTCGACCTTTTAGCTGACGTCATTAAATTCCGAGGTTGGACTGGTGACTAGGAACGTCGCGATTGGCTGAATTGTTTTCGTGTTAGTCACGACACGAAATTTAACTGTAATTGTTGTACATTTTGCAAATTTTACAAATTTCTTTCTATCGATCTCTGGAAAGCAATTTTTAAACAATTTAGCTTTACTGTAAATCACAAATCATCTGGGAAAATGGGAAGTGTTACGATGGATGTAGTTGCGGAGAGAATCAAGAAGAATGTCTGGGAATACAAGATCAAGCAAGTGGAGAAGTGCAGGTATCAATGGAGGCAGAGGTAAGTGATTGTCATTTATCACTGTAGCTAAGCGTAGAGCTGGACCAGGAATGCATCTTGTGGCGAAGAATTAACTTTTAACTTCGCAAAATAGGAAAAATTGAAACGGCTTGGGGTTTCTGCATGTAATGTATTTCTGGTTTATACCTAATAAGCCGCTAGTTTGTTCCGCGTTACTAGTATGCGAGAAGCGTCACCAGTAGTAATTGATATACAGGAAAAAATAAGCGATAATGTTATGGTAACGGTTTCCACTCAGGATAATTTCCTTACAGACAGGAATGGGGTAGGAAACTTTGCGTTGTCACCATGATCTTAGTTTATCTAGGCGGAGGTTTTTTTTTCGCGCGAAGCGGCTTTTTCCTTTGTCTGTATTTACAGTGCTGACCCCACTGTCACATCATAATTATTCACAGCATGGAATTAGTGCAATTGATGTTTTCATTGTTCATCTTCATAATGTATTAAACTTAAAAAAACATTTCTTTTTACTCTACAAACACAGGTCATTTTATTATAATAAGAGCTTTATTGTCGACGCCTCGACGGCTACTAAAAAGTGGTCAACTTCTTGCACATGCATGCGTGTGCCTGTTTGCTGGGTAATACTATTATGTGTCACTCTTCTGAAAATACCTTCGTGCCCCACTTCTACGCAGCTCAAAAAAGTACGTGACCCGTCCGCTTTTGCTCCAGGCCAGTTAAAAGAATAAATTTGGCATAGTCTTTAATGTGAATCACACTATATGGTTACAATGCTATGCTGTATTATAAAATAAGATGAAATATCTCAACAACTAAACATGGAACAGTGGAAACAAAAATCATTTTAGAAGTGACTTTACATTTTTGAAATTTATATATTAATTAGCAAGGAGCTCAATGAGAAGGGAGCCTAAGCTCTAGGCTTCAGTTGACAGCTTCCTTGTGTCAAATTATAACAATAACTATAAATTATAACAATAACAATGGGTTAAACTAAAATATATTGTTGCTATTTATTATATTGTGGGCAGTAAGATACCAAAAATTCACTTTTGTATTACGCACGGAAAATTGATACTGTTTTCTCGATGTTGGTATCAATTTTCCGTGCGTAATACAAAAATATACAAAATTTGCAATCTTCACAGGCTTACATTTTCCACATTTTACAACGTTTCGCAACTAAACTTTGCAATTTTACTAATTTTAGGATGCTCTTCAATGCTGTGGTGATAAATATGCTTATTTCAACTTTTCTCAAAATTTTGTCCACAATGCAAACGGTCCATTGTTCTCATTTCACGGAGCATTTTATTAAGAATCACGCCTCACGGGTCTAGAACAAATCACATTGCACCAAAATGAAGCATTTCACACGAACAGGTATTAGCCGATCACGGCTCACGAAAATACCCCCTTTACCATATCATTTAATCATAGCTGAAACAAAGCTTTTTTTTTTTAACATCGATCGAAAATTTATATTTATTACGGACCTGGGTTTTTAAGTTGTTCATTAATTTATGGTAAACAAAACATTGCACGACGGTTTGAATAGTGAAAACAATATTTTACTCATTCGCTGCGCTCATTCGTAAAATATTTGTTTTCACCACTCGAATATAAAATTCATATCTTCGCACCGCCGTGTAATATCCTTTATACATAAACAAACTATATAATACTGATATTTTTAGCAAATCTAATGCTATCTAACCTCGTAGAACACTTTCCTTAAATTTCGCAGGCTAATACTATCGTGATTATTAGAGGTATTTTACTAAACTGCGTTTGTGGAATTAACAATCGCACTCGCAACTCATATTTTTGCTATAACTCAACTATCATTGCTACAAATACATTTATATGCAACAAAAAGGAAAAGAATTAGAGCTCCAAAAACACCACCACCAATACCAGTACCAACACCAATTGTAGGAGACAAAGTGGTATTAGATTTTGGCGCAGAAGTAGTATACCAGCAGCCGTCATCTGATTTCCAAACATCAGACGGCACGCAGTTTACAGACACTTGGTTTTCCCACCATGTTGCGACAGAGATGCCAAAATACTGCTTGTGATCGTCAATACACGACGAAAACTGATTTACAGGATAGCAATCAGGCCACGCTGAATTGCAGCAGTTCACATCTTCATTGTAGGGTAACCCTTCGCATACTTTATAAGACGAATATTTTGTCATGATTTTACGGCCATAATAGATTTCAATCCCGTGATGATAAAAGTTCCCGAGCTCCTGCTACAAGGCTGATCTTTGCACATTGGTAAATGGGCAACAATATCACGGTGATGTGTCACTCTGAAACTTTCAGGTACCGAACTATCATGCACCGAAGCGTATTTGTAGTTACCGACTCTGGTTTGACCAAAAGTGTACAACATTAAATGATCGCCTTTAAAACTAATCACAGTACTTGCGAGAGACGCGAGTGCTCCGCGTAGAGAATGTCCTGTCACCCAAACTTTATAACTTGGATGTTTCTTCATCTCATCATAAACATGTTCTTGCAAATCGTCCCACACAATGTCAAATGCATCTAAAAAGTAGTTTGAAACTTTGCCACTTCCTTGCGCAAAATACCTTTGTTTTAGAAACAGTGTGCTACTTGTCATAAGTTGTGTATAATTTTCAGACAGTTCACTACCTTGAAACGCGATGGCAATGGCATTTTCTACATGAGAAACTGCAACAAAACCAGAACACAGTGCGTTCCTTGAACACGGATTTGTCACTTGCTTGACAAGTTGAAATGTATTTACTTCGCTTGCTCTTGGGATGTATTTAGCCACATCGTTAGAGTACGCCAATGCGCAGAGCCATATCATTTTGTATGCCAAATTCATGTCATACTCGTATTTACGGTAGACTTTGTCATCACACTCTTGAGGGTTTAGGACATTCTCCTCTCGCAAGCACTTGTTCAAGACTGCACTGCCATAAGCGTGACATGATGATGTGCAAGGGCACCAACGACAAGAATGACCGAACAATGGCCAGGTTGTGCTGGTGGTACAAGAAACGCAGTCACGATTGCCATTACGATTCCCGTTACAATACCCAAAAGAAAGGCAAAAAAGGACAATTAACAAACAGCAAAGACTGCATGTTTGTTTTGCAATGCTCGATTGGAAACGAAACCAAATCACTTCAACTCAAGGAAATTGCAAACTGATACCTGGAAAATATGTTCCATATATGGTGGCTCAGGTCGCCTTAACTGCACATATCAGGAATTCATTTGGAAATGCGCATTCTTGAAAATTCGAAAAATGAAAGAAAGATCTTTGCTAGCATATACCAATGGCGTCGTAATACCATCCGCGTGAAAAGTCTAAATCTGTGTAGAAGTGAGAGAGGGAGGGATGGGAAAGACACATTTGTGAAGTCATGCCAATTGTCGTCCCCGTGTATAATCCGGAAAACCTAGAGACCTAGAAACCCCGAGACCTAGAAACCCATAAACCTGCAGAGCTAGAAACCTACCAGCCCAGGGGGATCAATTTAAGTTAAAGCTCCCCCATGCATTGGGTGGCGTATATTTAAATAACAAAATTTCGCGTTTGAATATACGCCCCCCCTTAAACAAGCGTTAATTTCCGTATTATCGTTCCTATTTGTTTTGAAATTGCATATACTCATATTTAACGAAACTTGGAAGGAGATACTTTATATATAAAGTAACAAATTTCAGTATTGCACATTGTTTTAACAGGCTTGTTTTCGCACCTTTCGTGTATTGTTTTAAAGGCCGGATTAACAGTGGTAACTTTTTGTATTGTCTTTATTCTTGATGGATTAAAGTGGTAAAGTTTTTATTGTCTTGATGGATTAAAGCGGTAACGTTTTTGTAAACAAATTCAAATTAGCGAGTAATTTTATTACAAACGACTTGCGTCTGTAACACGCATAGCCAATAATATGCGCTTTAGCTGTGCTGTCTTGATACTGTGTTGATCAAAACAACTTCATATTTGGTCGATGAGTCATCACTAAAGTTCATTATAAAAAGACCTCAAAATGCTAGTTAACCATACTGCCAGTATATCTCCGACGCGATAACACAAGCGAAAGAAAGCATGTCTCTTCACGGCGAACTTCGAGAAGTCATCGTTGGCGAGGATCAAGAAATGAAGATGGTTTGGCTACAACAGCGCGGTCTCATTGCAAGTCAGAAGACCTGTAGAAAATGCGACAGCGATATGCGTTTCGGGGGAAAGTCTAATGTGACAGATGGAACCAGGAACCCCATAACCTATACCCGATAGATACATCAGTACCCTTCATGTATCTAAATTCCTTTGTTTAATTATTATGATTATTCATTCGTCACCCATGACTTGGTATATGGCCCATCAACGAGCAGGTAGCTTCACGTGGATACTTTGAATGGCCGGCACGCGAAGAACAAGACCGCATGTCTCGTCAAAGCGTCAAGTTCACAAAACCTTGCAAGGAAAAATGTAAAGTCAGATTCTGGTCCCGAAAAAGCTAGGAAAAAAGTTTAAATTAGAAATACCACTGAGCGTGGCAGGATGCATAGTTAAGTGACTTTTAACCAATTATGCTTTGCCGTTCAGGTAAAATCAAGATTTTGAGCAGCTGTACGAAATTAATGTCTTAAAAATTGTGACTTTGTCACTAAAGATTGAACATCACTGTATTGGGTCATCGGTGTAACCTCGGTGTAACTAAATAGTGCTTGGTCATTGATAACTGCGGTATTTTTCTGCGCTGTGGCACAATGAATTGACCCTTACACAACGCACAACCGGTGCGAAATCCTTCCAATGCTCCTAGATGACAAGGTCGCCATTTTATGAACGTGTTTACGTTACTCAAAAAAGTTCATAGACGCACGCACGCATAAAAAACTGTTTTCAAGGGGCCGTTTGAGTAGAATATTAGGACCTATAATACAATTATACATACTTTAAATATTAAATACACACTAAATAATAAGATAATTTACGATGATTAAAAACTAGTCGTCACCAAGAATATTTTTAAATTGACTGATTGTTATTCCTTGTTCCTTTGCTGCCATTGGCAAATTGTTCCATAGCAAAACCCCAGAATAGCTGATACTTTTTTCATGAAATTGGTTTTAGGCCTAGGGATTAAATTTTTGTTCCAAAGGGTTCGATACATCAATTTTGGAACATGTGTGCAATAATGTACCTGCAAGCTTTAATTTATTTAACAAAATATAGCAGGTATTGCTACACCGCAACCCTAGTTTTGGTTGTAACTCGAGTCTCTCATTCTGTCACATTTTCTGCTATGATGTTATCAAGACGAATGGCGGACCTCTCATCGGGTGGCTAATCGTCAGCGAAGGCATCTCGAATTTCATTGCGCCACAACAACAACAGCACAGCTTGTGTTGGTTCTGCACAGATTCCACTACGATGTAGATTTGGACATTGAGCTGAATACGTTTTGAAATGTTTATTTACCATAACGACATAATTTTCTTTGTCAAAAAGTGAAGTCTTCAGTGCGACGTGCTATGTGATACGCAGGAAAGCATTATGCAATGCTTAATTTTTGTAATAGATTTAAGAACTGATGCTTTAAATGCCTATCTTGTGAGAAAATCGCCTCGCCGTACTTTTCGTGTCTGACATGGCAGCTTTGAAATTCGTCTTGGCGATTACAAACGGCGACTTGGAAACGGTACAGCTATTTTTGAACAAGCCAGAGAACAGCGACTTAGTAAATTACACTTGCGAAGATGGCAACACTCCATTGATACACGCGTGTGCCAATGGCCGCGAGACTATTGTACGCTACTTGATAAGCAAGGGAGCAAGACTTAAACCTGCTGTGTCGTGTAATGCCTATGGATGGACACCGCTGATGGTTGCCTCTTACTATGGCCACTTCCAAATCGTCGTCGCATTACTGCAACATATGTCGGACTCAAGCGAGGTTAATTACGCAAGCAGGCTGTGCGGCACAGCGCTACATTGCGCAGCGCGTTGCAACCACATTCAAGTCGCAGAACTCTTGATATCAAAAGGTGCCGAGGTTAATGTTGCGAACCTTGAGGAAGAAACTATCGACGTACGCTGCTCCAAGTCGCCGCTGATGGCGGCAGTTCAGCACGGTCATGACGAAATGACCCGTCTTCTCATATCGCATGGCTCTGACCCAAACTATGCTGATCAACTGACGGGATGGACCCCGCTTATGCTTGCCGCGTCTAATGGACACAAAACTGCAGTTTCCATACTGTTGAAGAACGCTGCCGATTGCAATTTGACCAACAATCGCGGTCATACTGCATTGGACATCGCGAGAAAAATGCGTCGGAAAGATATCGAGAACGAGTTAGAACCTGTTACTAGAAGGCGTATTGACGATCCAGGTTAGTATAGCGAGAAAAACATCACTCTGGTAAACAGGATATATCACTCTTTAGCTTCGCTGTATAATAACACCGGAACAATACACTAGAACAATACACTAATGTACTTGGCCGGATAACATTCATTTATGGTGTCAAGGGTGCAACAAACATTTTTGACAAGTTGTTGCAGAATTCCATTTCAAAATTCAGAAACTGCGGTCCTGTAGGAATGTTATGAGAATTAAAAATTGGACTATATATGGTCTAGGCCTCGTGATTTTAAAGAATTCTGCAAGCCCCTCAAAAATCTGATGGTCCATCTCTCAGCAGATTAGAATATCTCATAGGCATAGAGAGAACATAAAAGTTCGACTCATTCAATACAGATGAAATTGGACTAACAAACTTGATAGCTGTTAAAAAGATTGCTGTTTATAAGTCGGAACCTTTGTTTGTAATAAAGTTTTACAGCATTTTTAGCCGTAAACTGTAAGCTTCTAACTCAACTAGGTAAACTTTAAGCCGTGTGGACAGAAAAATCATTGAGCACCAACCTATGGGTTTCTCTAGTCAAGCAATTAAGGTTTCTTTGTGCGGCGCAATGATTTTGTTTTTATCGCAAACTTGCTCACTAATAATCGCACGTACATTTGAATTTATTGCTTACGGCTATTTGCGTTCAAGCACCAAGCGCAAACATTTTTGCAAGTTTTTTTACGTTTGTAACGCGACGCTTGCCATTTGAAACGCAACGTTTTCCGTTATAATTGTTAGTGTTTAAAATGATCGAAACTGAGTCCGTTTCGCGTGTAAGAAACGATTATTTACAAGTTTTATCGCTTTTGTATAATTTGAAATCCTAAATAAGCTTCTACGCCACGAAATTGGTATGTTTTATAAAAAAAATGATAAAACGTGCATCAAAACATGACGTAGCATTAACATGACATTTGCAGTTACAGAACCGTCGGGTTTTGCATCTAAATGACATCAAACGGCCAAACGTCATGTTACAAACGTAAAAAAAAACTCGCGAAAATGTTTGCGCTTGGTGCTCGAACGCAAATGGCTGTATTATTGGTGGAAACACCTTACAGAACTATAATACTAGTGGATTCTACATGCTACAATATACATGAATATTACTGTGCTGGTTTGTACGTTCTGGATGCAAAAACACTATTCCTGTGTCCAACAGTGTTGAATACATGTTTTGACTGAAGTTCGCTACATGGTCATGGATTCAACATCTTTAAACATGAGCAAGTGATAAAAACAAACAAACATAAGGTAGTAATTGTGGGTTTCTGGCCCCTCATGTGATGAACTTTACATATAGAAGTCTATTACAAAATTTTTATATCTGTTTTACTTCGGGAGATTGTTACCTAAATCAACGAACTGTTCGCCATCTTGGATTAATTTTTAACCTCATTAACTATGTTTTGGTGACGTCACAACAGGGATGAGCCAGTGGAAGCTACTCGAAAATACCTAACAACAATTAAATATTGTTTAGAAATTTTCAGTCCGTGCTGAAATCTGAAACACTTACCGTACGTGCGGTTATGGGAGCATACTAACCATTGTGTCGTCAGAAAAAAAATTGTGTGACCCCAGTTGTGACGTATCATGCATATCCACAAATATCCAAGATGGCGGACAACTTAAGAATTCAAATCAAAATATTTTATGAAATAAGGCAGATATAAAAATTCTGTAATAGACTATATATTGTTTTGGAGTCTTTTTCAAATGAGACGATGAAAAATTTTGAGCGAGTTTTTAAATATGACTGCGTGTTTTGTTCGAGCTATCCTGTGACGCCATGCCAGATATGTTAGATTTTATATTGAAAATATTGATTTACTCGTTGGCCTAACGTGCTTTTCAAAACTCGTGATTCGCCAAACGGTAAGGAAATGTTCTTTGGTTACTCTGAGTTTATATACATAAAAGAATAATGGTAAGAAAAATTCTCATACAAAAACATATGTACGCAAGCACATTTATATTTTGGTACGTGATTTTCAGCCTTTATTCACCGAAAAAGATGGCATGGCAGCATGTCGATTTTACCGTGGATGATCTCTTGTGAAAAGTAGACTCGATATATAGGTTCAAAAACACTAATTCAGAACATTGATTTTTGCGTTCTACCTTATGAATCTGTACGTTTTAATGAATCACGTCAGTTCAACCTTCCGAGATTCTTGCCTTCCGCTTGTTTACCGAGGGGGTTAAAACGAGGTTGTATATTTGACAGTATGTACAGTTTGTCTAAGAAAAAATGTCACTGTGAAAAATAAGCAATAAAATCATTTTTGTTTAAAATACAGTCAATAAAATTTATGAAACAAGAAGTTTGCTATTTTGCCTCAGATCCCTAAACGAGCAAAATGAAATGCATTTGCATAAACTCTAACGTCAAAAATTTAATTTCACAATTCAAATGAAACTACTTCTTTTTATACCAACATGATTTTTCACCACTGAGAATGGTGCACATGTAGAATAGGGTTGGGCGATATTTCGATATTTTGATTTATCGTGATATTTCCAATCGCGATTATCGTATCGAAGCTAAAAACTTGAGTGACGATTTATCGAAATTATCGTCATGTTCGATGACTATCGTGATATGGCTTAGAAATATGTATATAGCTTGCAGAATCCTAAATAAGTTGAAAGTATCTTTGCATTCCAGCAACAAATATACCCTCAAAAAGTGTATCAGCTAGACATCGATTATTGTAAATGCTTTTCGTAGTAGTTGTACTGCATGTTCATAATTTAGTTTTCCTTCCACACAACATGGAATAAAATTGACCAGTACACGTTATATTACAACAGTTATGAACCGTAAATATTAGAGAAGAAAAAGCCTTCATATTACTTTAATCTGTTGTTGATTTGTCTTTGATAAGATTATATACAAGTTTATACATGCTTTGATATTGATTGTACTTGAAAAACATGGTCATTTTTTCTATTTCATTAATCGCGATATTATCGATTATCGCGATATTTTCCATGACAATAATCGTGAGTTGATATTTTAAATATCGCCCAACCCTAATGTAGAATGAGGTTTAAACATTGGTTATCATTTTGTCGCAATCACTCGTTGGATGCTGCATTTCAATAAAGTTAGGAAAATGCGAATCATTTAGATTAAAAGGCAATATTTCTGTGATTCTTTGATGAATGCTCTTCAAATTAACAGCAATTAACATAACCAAGTACCATAATAATATTCGACTTTGAAAAAATCGTAATGAAGAATGATTCTAATGAAATTTTCGTTAGAGTGACATTTTTCCTAAAACACACTGCTGTATTCTCACAGATGTTATCTTCATGACGTATTTACCAAAGCCTCTGATTTTCTTAGATGATTTACTTGTCAGAAATGTTGATCTAATTGGAGCTGTCAAACAAGGTCTGTTTAGTTATAATTTGCAACAATTTTGGAATTTTATGTGCTATGCCAAGTTGCATGACTTTCTTGATTAAGTTAAGTATACTGTATATAGGTGTTCAATTTATAGCCTTAATTACATCTTTGGTTTTGTGTGAACTTTCAGGTAACCTTGAAGAAATACAAAAGCTGTCTGCAGAAAGTGACTTTGATGTAAATGAGACAAGTAAGTACAACGTTCGTGAATTATTAT
Source organism: Muricea muricata (assembly GCA_963855995.1). NCBI lineage: Eukaryota > Metazoa > Cnidaria > Anthozoa > Malacalcyonacea > Plexauridae > Muricea > Muricea muricata. Next base: position 5,698,689 of record OY979722.1, read on the forward strand.
AGAAGTGGGGGGGGGGGGGGGGGAAGGCCTGCATATGGTAGTCCGTGGTTTGTGGTCATACGATTTGCATTTTGTGCGAAAGAAGGTTAAGGATGTCTCGAAAACACTATATGAATAGTTGATCGCGTGGCAGGTATTATTCTAAGGTGTATTCATAGCCAATTTTTTAGTGATACAAGAGATTTGTGCAGTTATAAGTGAGCGCTTATACAGGGTATGTGCAGGGCAAATTATTGGGGATTGATTGAGAGTTTAGAAATAATCTTAAGCTTATGATACACATTGAATCGAATCAGTGCGTCGTGAAGTACGAAGTAATTCAGTATTCATTTACTGCCCTATTTAGCCCAAATTTAATGTCTCTAATATTTTTAATGTCTCTGATAAGTGTAAATTATGAGTAATCATACATGTATGTATTGTACCCTACAAATATTATAACCCATGGTGACTGGCTCATTTGCTCATTCTGACGCGCAGATCAATGGAGTATTCTGCGCACTATCACCAGGACAATGTGCACACGGTGTTGTTTCCACTTGTCGTTTCCTAGCGTTTTTACAACCGACAAAATGAAAACAACTAACTCATCCTCATCACATGGCATTTTGTCCAGAAACAAGGTTTATTTTTTATGCGGGTCCACTTTGAATTGTTTGAAATAAGACGAGGCCAGCTCCGAGCGTTTCCACAACAGTCAAAATAAAAATAGTATGAACTATAATAATTCTCATCGCACACAGTTTTTGTTTTTTAAAAGTCGGGGGAGCCTTTTGAAATATTTCGAAACGACGACGCTCGAAGGAAACGACATTCTGTGCACGTAGGACGTAGCCTTACCTGTTTGTTTCTTTTTCCAATAGGAGAAGACGGCATGACGCCATTAATGTGGTCAGCGGTAAAGAATCAGTTTCGAATTGCTGTTTTTCTTATCAAGAAAGGGGCCGACATTAACTTACGTGACAATACTAGTGGTTATACAGCTCTAATGCATGCTATAAATGACAAGTAAGGGTAATTTATATAAATATTTTAATATATTTTATTAAGTATTTTTACTTACCTTGAAACTTTTGCCCGGTTTTATATATTGTTCAAAAGAGCGGGGAGGGGTTGTCTTAAATTAAAAATGAATGAAATCTAGCTAGTAACTAGCAAACTTTTCCTTCGCAGTCACAAAAGTATCATTTGTCTTCTTATCCTGAATGGTGCTAATATACAGTTGGAGTCACATGAGAAGACGAGTCCTTTTGACAGGGCAACTGTTGTTGGTATGAATGTAGTTTGACTTTTTCTCGTAATCATTCTTTTTTGGCTGCATCAAAAACCCAGGCATGTATTAAAGGATACATAGATGTGCAACTGGGGATACTTCGCCTGTGACTTCGCTGTCTCACGGATCGCATCATATTCACGCGCATTTCTGGCGAGTACATTTGTTCGAATTTAAATAGAAAAGTATTGCAGAAAAATGGCTGCTGCCGTTTTATAAGCGACCAGGACAAAAGCGTGACTTCATTTGTTGCTTGAAATATACAGGGCAACTTCTTTTTATATATTTCTAAAACCAATCTAGCGAAAAGTTTTCTTCAAATCGCCGTTTGTTTGTCATTTTCCTATCTAATTTATCATAAAATCTAACATGTGTACTTGCCAGAAATGAGCGTGCGTCTGACGTTCCCAAGCCATACACGTACGACAAAAAAATACCCCGATCTTAATCTATTATGACTCAGGTCTTAGGATCATGCATGGCCATTAATCACGCTCGCAAATTAACATTCTACTGTGTCTGGGTATATATCTTTTTTAACATGGCGTAGTACACTGAGTTATGCGATAATTTAAATTGCAAAATCTGAGACCGCCAGAAGCAGATGAAAGCCTAGTAAAGTACAAGTTAAAGTACTAGATCAAAGCCTAGTAAAGTTCTAGTTAAAGTAGTAGATCGAAGCGTAGTTAAAGTGATATTGACTTCGATTAAGGCCCTACAGTATCTTTTCTGCGTGCATTTTCTATATTATCAGAAATAGCAATTTTTCTGTATATGTTTTTTATAATAAATTTAATTTAATTTAATCTCTGCGATAATGGCCGTTTTTATACTAGAGACGCATTATGCGTCTGGACGAACTTGGGCAAGGTTTTATTATTCGTCTGATTATGCTTCTGTAGTATAAAGATGGGCGCAATATGCATCATGCGTCTGGACGAACTCTGTTCGGTTATTCGTCTCAACAGACGCACTATCAACGATAGTTCGTCTCGACGTAATATGCGTCTGTGTGTGTAAAGACGGCACACAGACCAATAATCTGGCTATTCTAAAACCGTGATGCAAAAACCCAGAAAAAAATTATTGTAGTGGTTTGCCTGATAGTTCGTCGGATTATGCGTCCCGGTCTTTATACTAGACGAACAATATAGAAGGACGCATTATGCGTCCAGACGCATTATGCGTCTCTAGTATAAAAACGGCCTATAAGTTTGCGCGGTGTTTCCAAAAATATATATACTAACATGTTTCTACATTGTTTCCAAATTCAGGTCAAAATTAAAAACCAGGATACATATATTGACTAGAACTAAAGTAATATGACACTAAAATCACCGGTGAACTTTATTATACATCCAATGACTTGCGCAAGTCTCACACCACCAACAATTGCTCACAGAATTTGCGATCTACATCATCGCATCATATAATTTAGTGCTTGTAGATACGATGAATTCAAACATGCCACTCACGTCCGTCGTGCATGTCTGGCAAAGACTGTGCTTGAGGGCCTTCAGAATGCTGAACAAGATTAGCTAGTCGGAGGAGCATTCAAGTTTGAGTACTATAGTAGTAGCTTTCGTGCTTCTCCACATGAGATATGTATTTTTCATATTTTTTTAGGTGACAGGGAAGTCATTCGAATTTTAGGAGCCGCGAGTAACATCAACGAATCTGATGTTGGCAAGCAAAATTCCAGTTGGGCTTGTAAGTATTGTTCTTGAAAGCCGTGGGAACTATTGTTAAATTATTTAGCTGAATCTGGCAGGTAATTAAGGCATATTTTGACTATACCCAGCCAGGATCGCAGTCAATTGATAGTTATAATTATCCTAAGCAATCAGATCATTTTCAAACATCGTCTTCGTATTTCATATCGCATAGATAAAGCGTATATTCATATGACCATTTTATTCTATGCCACCCGATATATGCATGTGAGGGGGGAGATAGAGTCGACAAATGGACCATTCCCCAATTAGACAAAGTTTTAAATTGGAAAACAATTTTAGCCCGTTTGTAAAGAGCTTCCTAAATTTAGTGAAATTGTGAAGTTTGGTTCCAAAATATTGTAAAATGTGGAAAATATAGTCCTGTAAAGTTTGCGAATTTTGTACACTTTTGTATTACGCACGGAAAAGCGTTACCACTATGTTGAAATGTGGTAACGCTTTTTCCCGCGTATAATACAAAAGTATACAAAATTCGCAATCTTTACATTGCTATATTTTCGACATTTTACAATATTTTACAACCAAACTTTACAGTTTCACCAAATTTAGGAAGATCTTTCCAACTGTGCTAAAATCGTTTTCCAATTTGAAAGTTTGCTAATTGGGGAATGGTCCATTGATCTACGTACAGTAATGCCTTGTTCGTAACTGTAATTTAAATTCATATTTTAGATTTGGTGAAAACATTGCAGGAATGTCTGTTTCAAGACAAGATTGACATGACAGTCAGATACAACTCGGCAACAAAAGAGGTGCAACTTTTAGATTTGTAAGTGGTTGAACTCTACTTTTCTAAAACCACGAGAAGCACACAACTTCGGGAACTGCAAAATAAAACAAATTCCAACAATAGACGTCTTGTAGTATAACAATAGACGTCTTGTAGTATCAATATTCAAGAAAACAATTAGCAGCTCCTGCTGATATCTCGTCTGTATTCCTATGACATTGTCAAACCAAAATGATGCAGGGCAATTCTACGTAGAGTTAGAAAAGTTTCGGAAAGTCTAAAATAGAATCAGTGATTATGGTAGGAAATAGAACTAAATATCGTATAAGAAACTTTTGATTTGTTAAAGTTTTTAAATGTTGAACTTAAGGATAAGCTTTTGGAACAGCATATACAGGGTAATAATTATGCCGTAAAGACATGTGATCACTAGTACTTTAACGTGTTTTTGAGCACCTGAGAATGATAGATTTTTTGAAACATATTCTTTACATCAAGTAATAGTACTTCGTAACGTTTACATATTTACATTGCAATGTTTGACTTCGTAACGTCCGTCAGATCATATTTTGCCTGTGGGCTAGCCCTTCCGTGGATGAGAATAACAACAAGTAATATTCAACATTGAAAATTTGATCTCAAAATGTTAAAAGCTACGCATTGACTGTGTTCTGAGCTGCCACAATTTGAAGACAAAATTAGATATAAATTTTTTTCTGAAAACGTTGTTCATTTTGTGGTAACGTCCGTCGCAGACATACTTTTTCAATAGGTATTTATTGCATGTACCTGTCTACTTTTACCAAAACAATTATGCTCATAAACTTCACAAGTGAAGAAATATACAAAAAATGTCGCCCAAAATAATCGTTTGAAACGTAATGTCTCCACATAAAATTGTCCTGGAATAAAGACGAGATGTCATCGACCACGTTGCTTTTTTGTTGTATTTTTTCCTTAAATATCGACAATACAAGGTGTTCGTTTTCAGAATTTGTTTTATTTCTACATCTCTGCATGAAAATATCTTATTTATACACCTTGCTCTTGTTGTTTTACTACGAGGGATACGAGCAAATGCCAAAAGGATTCACGTAATATTTTTCTAATGATATCTTTTTATTTGAATCTCCAGGTCCGATAACAACAAGCAGGGGTTTAAGGTACCGTAATTTCACTGTAGAAATTAAACGTTTCCGCAGATAACTGAAATCTGCTCAGTCCTAACCAACCCGTCAACATTACCTGGGGGCGAAACCTTGAGTGCATGTCCAGTTCCCACGCTTGGATTACATTATTTCAGGTATCATAAATTAATTAAGATCGATTACGCACGATTTCCAAGTTGCAATTGAAAGGCGCTTGCTGCCTAAGGCTATGTACCGTGGTATATGAAGTCGTATTAAAGGAGCTATATGACGTCAATCTTCGTCTTTTGCGCGGTCAACACAATCACAGAAATTTAATGTCTGAGTGTTTTTATCGTGTATCTGGAGCTCTAACTCCAGATATATATGGAGCTCACTGATGATGATAATAAGTTATGACTCCAAAACGTATCAGCACCAAATTTACGTGTCCATTGTAGACTGGCCTCGGGCAATTTCAAATACGACTATACTACTTTATACTAAGGCTATACTACCATTGTAAATGCCACTACTGTAATATACTACCATTGGAACTTACAGAACTAAAATTAATCTGATTCTACAGTCGTCTAATTTAGTCTCAACATCTTGCTTTCAGATATCATTGACCAAGAAAATAAACAAGTTGCAATATAATTTCAACCGCACGATTCACTTATTAAACAAACGGCAGCCGGCCAAGCCACAAACACTTAAACCAGTCCCACATGAAGTACTGAATCGTTTTCCAGCGAGTGCGGACTCTCCCAGCAGCCCGAGCCTTTTGAATCGCGGTAACGATATAAATCCAGGTAATCAATTTTTGCTATTTATGCATTTAACGGGTGGGTATAAGCATCACATTAAAATAAATTTACACAAATTCACGACTAATATACAAAGGCTTAAGAGAAAGCTGCACCAAAATAGAACCGCCAATAATCCCAATATAAAGCAAAAAAATGCAGGAAATTGCTTTTTGAGTTAGCTTTTAAATATGGTAAAGTTTTCTACTCTTTTTAATGTTAAGAATAACTCTGGTGTTTTTTACTCTTTGTGATGGTAGCTCTGTTGGATTCGTCTACCGTGGAGCTCGTTAATCCAAAGAAAACTACTCTCTTGGTACGTTTCTTAATAATTAAATTTACTATAAGTTGTTAATTAGGTCTTATTACTGTTCCGAAACACTAAACATTTCTTGTACTGCACATTACATACAAAATATATCTGTACAGTACCTTACAATATGTCTAACAAAATATGCCGTTTTTACTACACAGTATGCCGTTTTTACTACACAGTAGATAACTGTTTGTGTTTTCTCACTGTGTGCAAGGTGGGACGGTTATCTAGCTCGTCAGTTGCCCAACACAAATCCGTAAAAGTATGAGTTGAGAGATAATTGATTGTAAACGTTAATGAGAAAACCTTAACCCTGCGTTGTTCATGAATGTTAGAAAAAGCAATAAATTGCATGTTGTTTAAATTTCTAGCCATTGGTTGGACCATCAGTGAATGACTGGATAGGAGAGGTAGTATCCCCTATTGTACCTCCATTCACTCCAACCACGACTTTGGATTTCAACACAAAGCAAAGAGAAATGACTGACGCTTTATTTTCCACTTCCCCCCAGGTATGACCTAGGTACAATTGCTCGATCTGTCTCTGTCATTTCTCAAAATAGCCACGATTGTGAATCAAGTGAACTAAATTTATTGCAAACCACTTTCAATAATCACACTTATGAATCCTTATAATGTTTAGGTGCCTCGACTTTTGTTAAATGGCTCAGATGATGGATCATCGACCAGCTTAACATGTGTAAAGTTAAATCTTTATAAATTGCATGCATAACTAATTTAATAATTATTGTTACTAACTATATCAAAAAATTTATATATAGACATTTTACCAAACCTCTTTTTTTAAACCTCTTCATCTATACATTAAAAACATAATGTCCCTTGTAGGAGTAAAACAAAATCCTCGATATAAGTTTGAACCTAACGAAATTAACTTGTGCAACCTTAAGCCAGCCACATTTATAATATTAGACTAGAACGGTAACTCACGCGTAATTTTTAGAACCAAAATGAATGAAGTTGGACAGTACCACATTGATTGCAATCAAATGCATGAAATATAAAATTCATTGAAACGAAGCTTTGTATTGTTTTTATAGTTTTAATTCGATGTGTTAATAGTAATAAAAATATTTGGAAAAAGCGCTTTATTATATTGTACGAGATATTCTAATCGATGAGATATTCTAAAATTCCAAATCTCGCTGGTTTTTATTATGACCAGAAAATATTTTACTTCTTTTTTTAGAAGTTTATTTTACGCCTTTTGTGTCAAATTAAAATATTTTACTTCAATTGCAAAGATAACCAAATGACTTTGAGAACTAAAGAAATTGTGCTGTACTTTAATAGGTACTAAAATGGTACCGATTAAAATTGTTACATCGTTCGTTATATTTCATATTTTAGGAAAACGAGTATTCATACGGTTCTAAAGCTCGTGATCGAATCTCTCCTGTTTCATTTCGTCGAGGGAGTGGTCAAAGTCCAGACTCTTCGTTCAGTCTTTCGTCTGTGCAAAGTCCAAATTCATCATTTAACAGTGGTACGAACTTAAGGTAAAGCTGTTCAGGGAACGTTTACGTTTGCAATGATTGCCCTTATTCGTCCCCTCATTTATATCACAACCATTTAAAATCTGGGTGTAGAAAATTTCAGGGTGCAGGAACTCGAGTGTCGGATTGTCAGGAGATTTAGTACACTGATTTATTTTTATCTTTTCTATATGCAAACGATGAATCTGTCAGGAATTCCATATCAAATAAAACAACAACAAATTGCACACCAGCGGATCGGTTGCTCAAAAAGTGAATAGCGGATAGTGACTTTACAAACTTTCTAAATATGTGTTCAGTAACTAGCGAAACCCATATTAAAGTTCGGCAATTTCATGTTAGAGCCACTTTAAATCTGTACAAATTTGAAGTCGCTCTCTGTTTTGTGAAGCGCCTCAATGTACGATGTTTTTATTAAAATAGATTCTTTTGGTACTTATAATCCAGAATAAACCTAAAAAAATTAAAACTACAATACACGAGGGCTTGTGTGTTTTATGACAAGTTAAATATGCCTTCCGCGTAAAAGTAATTTTGACTTAGTAGGTGGTAAATTTGTCAAGTGTTGTATTTCTGTGAAAAATTTCAGAAAACTTGCTCGAGTTTAAGCCGTTCAAAACGCCGCGCGATTTTCCGTATTTTTAGCAAAATTAGCTTCGTGCATGTTTAATTCATGAATTTACCTAATGTGCACACAACTTACAAGGGAAATTTAATTGAAATTGGAACATTTCTTCAGAAAAACGATTCTTATTGAGAAAATATACGTTCGCACGACGTTTTAAAGGGCTTAAACTCAATGAATTTTTTTAATATTTTGAACAGCAATAAAACAGCTGACATATTTTCTGCCTACTAATTCAAAATTACTTTTAGGCATTTAAATTTGGCGCGCAAGCCATTTTTAATGTGTCTCAAAAAACGAACACCCCTGGGTTTGAAACATTTGAATCTCAGAATATTTTTATGTATTCTACTCTTTAGATACCCAAGCAATGTATACTAATAAAAAAACACCCTGTATATCCCTGGTCAGTGCCATTGTTTTTTATGCCTCTATATACGGCAGCTGAGAAAATCACTATCCGGTGGATAGAGCTATCCAGCTTTCCCCAGACTATTCCAATGAAAGGAACCAGAGGTGCTGGATCGATTCGACAGTCGAAATTTACATATCTTATATTTTCATAGGCGGCCCAAAAATGTCTGGTAATTTCGTGCACCGCAAGCGCGAGCGGTAGCATATTGTTTACATATATAATATACATAAGGTTGGCAACTAAATTTCACCTAACGAACATATGGCTTTTGTTAAACACAAAATACATCGCTCGTGGAATTAAAAACAGGTAAAAAATTATAACACGTTAATCTCCGATAATTTTACTACACATGCTCAATTAAATTTATCTTCAATGTTTCCAAATGGCTGCAAAATTTGAACATATTTTTCATGTATTCACAACAAATTTCTTGTCCCAATGCGGGATGCCAGAGGTTATGCCACACGTCAGCATTTAAAAAGCATTTGTACGCTCCTATTGGTTTAAATGAATACTTCGTTGAAAGTGCACCAATACCTCTGGGCATAACCTCTGGCATCCCGCATTGGGACAAGAAATTTTTTGTGAATACACGAAAATATGTTCAAATTTTGCAGCCATTTGGGAACATTGAAAACAAGTTTCATTGAGAATGTGTGGTAAAATTATCGGAGATTAATGTGTTATAATTTTTTACCTGTTTTTAAATAAGAGCCATGTATTTTGTGTTTAACAAAAGTCATATGTTCGTTAGGTGAAATTTAGTTGCCAACCTTATGAATCTTACATATCTCAACAATACGCTACCGCTCGCGCTTGCGGTGCACGAAATTACCAGACATTTTTGGGCCGCCTATGATATTTTTATAAAAATGGGTTAACCTTCGTGACCGGACGTATGAAGTTTGAATTAGACATTACAGTGATCAGAGCATGAAGTATGCAACACTTACTTTAGCTGAGAACATTTGACGGTTCCCTAAGGGATTCCGTATTACTGCGGAAATGTTCAGGAAAAACCAAATATCATCAGTTGTTAAAAGAGAGATGCTTTATGTAATGTTTAATAAAGAGTAGCCGTTCTGCTCCACGCGAGTATCTTTGTAGACTGATAAAAAACAGACTTGAAACGCACTCAACAAAATTATATTTAATAATTAAATGTAAGAAGTGTAGAAAATTGCGATTAAACTTTATTTGCTAATAAGTACGATTCTACTTCAGTATATAAAGGTAATTGTTAGACATGCATTTCTTTTGAATTTTTTGCGATGTAGTATTAATTTATCTGTGTGCATTGATTTTTCTTTCTTTAGAAGTCCGCGATACAAAATAGATGCTTGGTCTTATTCACCACGAAGATCGTCGTCTTCTTCCCCTGGCAAACCTCCCTCATTGCAAAACACGCATTCTTTCACTCCCAAGATGCCTAGCAAATCTCCAGCGAAGCGAAAGTCAAGCTCTCTTCCTCGCATCGGACGAAGTTCTGTTGTTCCCCTTCCAAGGTCACGTGGACTCACCAAAAGTGAATCGGATGATCCAGGTGAGTGCTCATAACTGAGCTTTAGATTCCACTGGAGTGAGCAAATATGTACTCTGTGAGCAGAGCCTTATTTTCCCTTGTTTTCTGGCCCTGGGGAAGCGACAAAATAAGGCTCTGCAATATTCGCATTCCGCTTTCATTGCGCATGCTCTGATGATCTGCATTGCTTGGCTACGTCCATATTCCTTTTCCATGAAAATTACTTTGTGCTATTGTGTCAAAATAAGTTATACAAAAATACTTTTAATGTGTGTACTTGCGAACGTCTTTTGGACCAATTACATGAACTTCTCTGAATAAATGTTCAAGAATAAATCTGAATAAATGTTCTACGCCTCCGAACGTATAACTTTCGTTTGAAGATATTTTGCTTAAGGGTTAAGGTAGTATTCATCAATGATTAGGCCAACCATCGTTAGTTTCGTCATGAAAACAAAAAAAGCATTTTTTTCTATTTTTGCAAAAAGCAAAGCGCATTGTTTAAGATTTTCCTAATTATTCATGAATGAAACCAACCCTGTTTCGTTTAAATTGTGGGCTGGCATTTAGTTAATGATTAACCATCGAATAGTAATTGCGCCCATCAAATACCGGTTCAACCAAATTTTTTAGACCAGTTTTCCTCGTCCAATACTACAGAGCCTTTTCTCGCTCCCCAGCGCTAGAAAACAAAGGAAAATACAGTAAGGCTCTGCTCAAATGGTAGCCAGTGTGTCAGTGGTAGATAGAGTTAATGGGTAGCTAACATACTTTAGCTCTATGACGTAAAAAGGCTATTCGTGCTAAGTATATACAAGAAAGCTATAGGTTTTTTAACCACATTGATGAAAGGCCTTCACTCGAGACGTCGATTTTCACTTCATTGTTTTAGAGAGTATACCTTTCGTCTACTATTAACCGCACTGCCTACATTGACAATGTTAGTGTCGTGCTAATTCGTGAGAAATGTTGTGATAAAATGATGACAGGTCGGTATATGCATCGACATGGCGGTCGATAAAACGAATATGTCAACGTTTGGACACGAAATTATGCCAGACTATTTTTTTCCAAATGACTGCGTATCAGTTGGGATTGACTACCTCACGGGCGTTCTTTGTGGGTGACGTCAATATTTTTGCCAACGGTTGCTCATACAAATTCGTTATTTCTTCGTAAATAATGGTAAGACTATTCTCACTCACTGGCACTTTATCTACTTCACCAAATTTAGCCAAAGAGGGAGCGCGTAGCGCGACAATCATTACTCGCCCTTCGGGCTCGCGCTTTTGCTAAATTTGGTGAAGTAGATACAGTCCCAGTGAGTGAGAATAGTCTTACGATTATTTAAGAAGAAATAACGAATTTGTATCAACAACCGCATGCCAAAAATATTGACGTCACCCACAAAGAACGCCCGTGAGGTAGTCAATCCCTAATCAGTTGACATCGTGTTCAAACCCTCGTGAATTATGTGACACTACCTTAGGGGGGGAGGGGGGGGGGAGAAGATCGCAACGCCAAGCAGACAAATAGATAAATGTGTGAATTCTGTACTTTTTAAATCTGTACGATGATGTTGTTTACAATACTTTTACATTTGCAATATTTGCCAAACACAATATAAATATGCACATTCTGTACAACATAGGCAGGGACTGAACACAGAACTAATCTCCATCTACTTGATAAAAATACGAAGGAAATTCGCGTACATACACGTAGAAAATACGCATTCAACTATAAAATGTCAGTAAAAGTAAAGCTGCTAGTTACTAAAGATTTTAAATGTGGATGACACGTGTTACTGTCCGTGTTTTATGTTAGTGACGATACGCTAATTTTTATATGTGTTAAAGCTCATCAGAACTTTGAAACACGTTCTTGTGTTTCACATGGTGGAAAAGACGGAGTACGGAGTTGTGGAGTGCGGAGTCTGTCTTTAAAGTGTTATTTTGGACTTGTCGGTGATTTTTAAACAGACTCCGTCTTTTCTACTTAATTGGGGCATAAAGCGGAAAATGCGACGTCTGTACTCCGCACTCTGCCTTTTCTACCATGCCTTTTCGATAAAAGCCTCATGATGAATCGGGCTTTACGCTAAAATATTAATGTTCGGTCATACGCCTAGACCTCGTCTTAATATTTCACCGTAAAGTCTTCGCTCTCGCGTTATAAGTACTCAGACTTGAGCTCATGTCTCCGGTTACGCATAATTAATCAGAGGCAATAAAAATCATCATGCTGTGCAGCCGCAGTATATCAGAACAAATGTCCATAATAGGAAACCTAAATAGTATAGTGAACTTGGTTTTTTATTTGGAATATTTGAGAATTATTATTTCACTCTTAAAATCTGTTCAGCAATATTGGTGGGGGTTTTCATAAAGGCCACCAATGCCAAAGCCTGTGAACCTAGTATCAATTTTACGTGGCCAAATTCTAACTATTGTTGTATCATTATGTTCATTACACGAACAAGAGTCGAATTTCAAGCTCAAGCGTGTAGCGCGAATGGCATTTGCGAAGATACAGCTGCGGCCGTTTTTGCTAATAATGTCACAGAAATTTTGTTCGTTAACGGACAGTATGTTTAATTTGTTTAAAAGAGTGCCCTAAATTGATTAACTATAATCTTTATAAAGCAGTCATTTATGAATTTAGTGTCAGTATAGTGGTCAATATACTGTAAATTTCAGACTCTTTCCTCACGAGCAGAAGTAGCTACGTAGCTAGTTAACGCAAAGTTGTATGGCTGCCCCACTGCCTTTTTATCAAGGATCATATTCGTAACTGTATTGACATGTTAAATGTAACATGCCAAACCTCTAGTTTGAATAATTATTACTTTGTGTAGGTTGATTACTTATGCTGAATATTTTATAATTATTTGTATTCCCGGAAAACGCTAGCGCTTTTCCAAGTAAAACCGGCAGAGCTGTTTGTGTCGTCTTATGTAGCGATCATTGTATTTGAAAGGGTAAATTCGAAAAATTGTTTTTATAGATGAGTATATAGAAGACTTTAAAGAAGTAAAATATCTAAAATATTCAAGTATTCAACAGTTTCAAAGGCGCTTGGCTTGTTAGCGTCGATGTGTGGCTCTTTGTTTACAATTTGAAGCAGATCGTGTTCAGATCGTTGTTGCTGTGCTAAACTATGTCAGTTCACGCAGTCAGAAAGTTTCTCGAAGAGGTTACAATGGAAATAATGTACAATATCGTACATGACCGAACTGTCATCATATATACTAAATTATGTGAAGAATTTAGCAAGAATACTGGTCATGAACCGATGGAATTTTTTGGACTTGGTAACGAAAACTATCGCGATTTGTTTGACTTCATTCACGCCATTCCGGGTTTAACAGGCGTCAAGGTATTTACTGTCGACGATGATAGCGTGGGACATGATACCCATGATGTTTACATGATGTTTAATACATCTCACGTAAACGAAGTTGTATCCAATAAAGTGTCTATCGCAAAATACCGAGAGAAGCTTTTATTGCAGTGCTGTGAGATAATGAAAGATGATTTCGTTAACGTGAGCAATTGCCAAGACAAGAACGGCAATACTCCACTTCATCTGCTGTCAGCCTTACCTGGTCTTAGCCACAACTGTAACACATTGTTGAAGTATTTGTTGCAAGCTGGGGTTGATCCGCTAATGGCGAACAGCGACGGGCAAACTTTTTTTCACATAATTTTCGGTAAATATCAAGTGGATCTTGAGTACACAGGTGGAATATGCTTTAAGAATGAACGCATTGTCACCACAAAATGGTTCGTTGATGATCGCGTAGAACTTTTAAAGCTGGTTTCGAAAGAACTATCACAGGCACAAGTTACTTCATTGATGAGAGCCCAAGACAAAGATGGCAACACTGTGCTGCATGAATGCGCATTGTCGACAACAATACAGCAAGAATTGATTCAAGAATGTGAAATTTTCAGCCAGTTACTTGAGCTCGATGCTGGTGTGATTCTAAGAATTCCAAATATTCGCGGTGAGGTGCCACTTCATTACGCTTGCAATCCCTCAATCTTCAAGATTATTGCGCAAGCCGAAGGTGCAGTTTGTCGCGCAAGAAATGATCGCGATGAGACACCGCTTTTATTTATGGCGAAACGGTCGGTCGAACTTGCATTTGCGGAAACGTCGGCAGCCACAGAACTCGCGAAGCAGGGATTTCTAGAAATAACAAGTAGCCAAAATCTTCGGAAAGCTGTTCAACTACTGGAAAACCTGGCGACCATCCTTACAGAAAATATGCAAGCTCGAAAAACAGCTTTTATACCCGACATGAATGGAAACGTTGTTATCGATGTTTTACTTCTTGGCATCCGAACTGGATCATATAATTTGAACGGAATCTCGCCGCGCATGCGTGAACTGCGATCGTGTTTGGTGAAACTACTGAGTAAAGTTATGTGCAATGCAAGTGCACATGATATAATGAGACAAAACAACAACGCTCAAAATTTTCTTCATGTTCTTCTTCATGTGGACGATGACTGCCAACACGAGATAGTTAATGTAGAGCACGTGCTTCAGAGCGTCGAAATTCTTCTAGAACTCAACGTGGATGTAAACGCAGTTGATTCTAAAGGGTGTACCCCTTTAGATATCGTCCAAAAGCTGAATCACAAAGGGCCGGCCCTTTATCAGAAGTGTGCTGCATTGCTTACCGAGAATGGGGCAGTGCCAAAACAGGACTCGCAAAGTGACTCCTGCTCTGTCCAAGAAATGTCTGATTTACCTATTATCAACGAAACTCGTAAGCTGCGCTCGTGTCCAAAACGGCATATGAACACCGTGGAACATTTGACTGATTCCAAGTCTCAAGTGTGTGTTGTCGGAAAGTATCGTTACTCCAGTGAACATTTAATTGGCTCAGGAGCTTTCAGCACAATTTTTGTTGCAATTAAAGACGAGAACGTTGACACTAGATCTGGTGTAATAGAATGTCGAGCGTACGCATTGAAACGACTTGAAAAGGCGAAGATAAACCCGCAAGAAATCAGACGAGAAATTACGACATTACTATCCATATCTGGCAAGTGTGAGAATATCATCAAATATTACGACTCTGACGAAGACGATTTCTTCCAGTACCTCTGTCTCGACCTCATGGACGGCGATCTTCATGAGTTCGTCACAAGCAGTGAGGTCAGTGAACTTCTGAAAGGAAATACTGTTCAAGTTACGAAAGGGATTATCAACGGCTTAGCATTCCTTCACGAGCACAATTTCATTCATCGTGATCTAAAGCCTGGTAACATCCTGTACACAACAGATCCAACTCTCCACTTCAAGATCGCTGACTTTGGATTGGCGAAAAATATCTCGAGTTTGTCTACAATGACGTCAACAGGAGGGCGTGGTGTTGCCATAGTACCTGGTACTCGATGTTGGATGGCGCCAGAGCTGGTGAGTATGAAATCAAGAGACCATACTCAAATGTCGGATATCTTCTCCCTGGGCCTGGTGCTTCATTACCTTCTCACCTTTGGGAAGCATCCGTTTGCAAAACGAAGCGACGAACGACCTCACGTCATTGAGAGAAAGATTGAAGAAATGCAAATCCATCTTGACAAGACACTTCATCCCGAAGTGGTCCATTTTCTTCAGGTTCTTTTAGCAAGAGATCCTTCCAAGCGACCACCAGCAAAATATCTTCACCAGCATCCTTTTCTTTGGAGTGAAAACAAAAAGATCGAACTTCTTAAAGCGATTGGCGATCAACCAGAAGCATTTAATCCAACAAATTTTCCCAACTCGCCGTTAGAAAATGGTTTGCAAAACACAAACACTGGCAAGGAGATTAAAGGTGTATCTTGGGATCGTACCATCGGAAGCTTGTATGAAGAAATGATCAAGGCTTGGAAGCAAAAAAAGTATCGAACTGATAAAGTAATCGATTTAATAAGATTCATTCGTAATTCCTATGCTCACAAGCAAAAAAGGTCACTAGGGTTTCAAACAGCTTTGGATAAAAACATTTTCCTTCGCAAGTTCCAATCTCTCGTGCTTGATGCCTTTTTTGTTGTGCAACAGTTGGGTTTTGATAATCATCGCAGCAATATAAGTCAAGCTTTAAAATTATGACCAAACCATCGTAAAGTTGAACTTTGACATTATAACGATAAGTGAATGCACTGCCGTGGTTTAACTTGTATACCGTAAACCTCCGATTATACGCTCCCCCCCCCCCCCGAATATAAGCCCCCGTCTATAAGCCCATCAAATTACTAACGTTCACACCGTTCCAAATATACCCCCCCTCCCGAATATAAGCCTCCCCGAATATAAGCCCGGTTTGTTCGTTTATCTGAAACATACTAATTTTTGTTTGTTTTATCCAAAATATCACCCATTTATAAGCCCCCTGTATTATTACAACCGATCCGAACGTTGTAACCCAATAAAATTACTGGTTACAACGTTTGATAATTCCAATAGTTACTGGAATTGTCATTTCATGCATATAAAATGAACCCTGACCCAAACCCCAACCCTGACCCTAACCCTAACAATCCCAATAATTTATTGGAGACAATAACTTTATTGGGATACAACGTTCGGATCGGGTGATTATTATTAGCCCTCCGTGCATAAGCCCTTCAAAAAAGGCTTACGAACCTGTATAAAAGCCCAGGGCTTAATTATAATCGGAGGTTTACGATATCTAATGTCACGTATGTAAGAGCGCGATTAAAGAGTAAAGAATATTTCAGGCGATTTATCTGTCGCAGTGTTTCAAAAAATTATTTTTGGACATAAATTTAACATCGCTTTGATTTGTGTCTAAAATTATTTCAAAATCTTTAGTAATAAATTTTGAAGATAAGTTCCTTCTATGTTTGCATGGTGAATATCAAATTAAAATATAATTTTGTGGAAACTCTACGTAAATTTACTATTCCAAAGCATTCGTTCGTAAGCTCGGATCACAAAATTATATTTTAAATTTTGAAGATGTTTTAAAAATGCAACGCGGTTAATATTGGTTATTTAATTGAAAAAAATACAAACCTGATACTTCAGTGCGACCGTGAAAATGATATAGCTGCCTACCTAATACTTTTTGAAAGCTCGAATTAATAAACTAGTACATAAATTTCAAGTAGAAACTGCGAAATATTTAGTTATGTATCCATGTCCTATATACACTAATACATAATAATGCTACATGTTGCTATATTTTTGTATAAATTATATTGTCTATCGGTGTATCAAAAAACATACACATAGAACCAAATATGTACTCATTTATAACTTAACCACCCCCCCCCCCCAAAAAAAAATTGTAACATACTTCATGGCCTCTGAACAAAGATGTTATTTGCCAATATTTAGAGCAAATATTTCGCCGAGTCACCCTCACAGTGAATTAGTAAATAATGATTAAATTTAATATATAGTATATATATATAGTACATAGTATATTACTACATAGTATGCAACCAAGTACCGGGGGGATTGGAACTTAGCCACACAGCAATATAGATTAATGCGTGGGCGATAAACAGCTAACAGCTTGAAGTATTATTTTCCTGGAGAACAAACGATTTTCCAACGAAACAAGCCGGAAGCAATGAGCAACCATAAGTTCATAACAACATAATAAATGTTTATTGTGTACTAAATATCTAACAATTTGCTGTAGTGTCGTTGTGTTGGCACAACACAGAGCTCTATAGTTCCTGATTTTTCCTAAATCATCAAATATTTAGCTTGTGTTGATACAATATTACAAGAGACGTCACTCGTCATTGCTTTTGCGGTAAGTGAGCAAGCTTTCGTTTATGAGCATTTTTGTACAATATCGTCGGTTATCGTCTGAATTTGGGGGGCTTTCATGACAAATTTCGACAATTTTGTTGACAATTTGTAGGCATTCATGGTGATATTGTTGCTATATTCCTGATATATGTGGCTGTTGTTCGCGACATGTCCCTGTTGTTGACAATTTGTTACCGACGACAATTTATATGTATTCGTGCGAGTATTTGGAGCAATTTCGCCAGTTTGTGAGCAATTATTACGGTTATTTGTGTGTAAAAGTTTGAGACAATTTGTAACTGTTCGTGATATACCGGTCAGAAACTATTTGTGACAATTCGTCATAGCCAGCTTTTGCTATTTAAAACATTTTCTGTTATTTGACTGTATTTTTTATATTATATTTTTATATTATATTTTTCGCTCCAGCTGTGCTATGCAATGAGTCTTGTTAAGCGCTTTCTCGAAGAGGTTACAGAGGAATTGCTGTACAATATCGTGTACGATAAGGGTGGTATCACACCGTCTAAGTTACGCCGAAAATTTAAGAAGAAAACTGGCTACGAACCCTTGGAATTCTTTGGCTTTGGCAACAAGAGCCGTCACAGATGGTCGGATTTCATAAAAGGAATTCCGGGTTTGGAAATTATCGATGATAGCGATGATGAGGACATTGTTAGCGAAAAGGATGATGAGTGTGTTTATACAAATTTTAATGCCACATACTTGTATGAAGTTGATTTGTCAGTCGCAGAATATCGAGAGAAACTTCTGTTACAATGTTGTGAGATAATGAAAGATGATTTTAGTGACTTGAGCATTTGCGAAGACATCAACGGTAATACTCCACTACATATTCTTGCAGCCTTGCCTGGTCTCACCTACGATTGTGGCACCTTGGTAAAGTACGTATTGAGAGCTGGTGTTGATCCACTAGAAGCCAACGACAAAGGGCAAACATTTCTGCACATTGTTTTTGGTAAATTCCAAGCTGAATTCGATTATTTTGATCATGTATGGTTTGGAAATGAACGTATACCTAACACAGAATGGCTAATTGACGATCACAAAACTCTTTTCAAACGGTTGTGTGTTGAATTATCACAGGCACAATTTACTGCATTGGTGAAAGCTCAAGACGAAGATGGCAACACAGTGCTGCATGAATGCGCGTTGTCTACAGCAATGCAACAAGAATTAATTCAAGATCAAAACAAAATTGTCAGAAAATTATGTAAGCTTGGTAAGGGTGTGACTCTAAGAATTCCAAATATCCGCGGTGAGGTGCCCCTTCATTACGCTTCCAATCCCTCAGTCTTTAAGACTTTTGTTCAAGTTGAGGACGCTGTTTGTCGCGTAAGAAATGATCGCGATGAAACAGCAGTTCTATTTATGACGAAACAGTCAGTTGAATTCGCATTTGCGAAAAGATCTGCATCTGCAGAGGTAGCGGATCAAGGATTTGTAGAAATGAAACATGATCGAAATTATGGGAAAGCTGTTGAACTTGTGAAAAGTCTAACAAGTATCGTTGCAGAAAATGAAGAAGTAAGAGAAACCATATTCCTTCCTGACAAAAAAGGAAACGTGGCTATCGAAATAGTTTTGATGGCAATTCGAATTGCATCATATGATTTGGAAGTATGCATAGCTGAAATTATTAAATCTAAGACTGAACTGACATCATCTCTGGTAAAACTGTTAAGCTCTATGCTATCAAAAGCTGGCGCCGCTGATATGAAACGACAAAATAGCAAGGGTCAAAATTTTCTCCATGTGCTGCTCGACATGGGCGATGACAAAAAGCACAAGATCAAACGAAGCAAATACATACTTGAAACTATTGAAATACTCTTGAAACACAACGTGGATGTAAACGCAGTTGATTCCAAGGGATGTACCCCACTGAATGTCGTCTACAAGCATTGTGATAAAGGGTTGACACTTTATCAGAAATATGATAAATTGCTTATCGAGAATGGGGCAGTGGCAAATCGTTTCTCAAAAAGTGACGTCAGCTTAGTCCAAGGAATGTCTGATTTACGTATTACCAACGAAGCTCGTAAGCTGCGATCGTGTCCAAAGCGTCATGTGAACACCGCAGAACATTTGACTGATTCCAGGTCTCAAGTGTGTGTTGTCGGGAAGTATCGTTACTGTAGTGAACATCCAGTTGGCTCAGGAGCTTTCAGCACAATTTTTGTTGCAATTAAAGACGAGAACGTTGACACTAGATCTGGTGTAATCGAATGTCGAGCGTACGCATTGAAACGACTTGAAAAGGCGAAGATAAACCCGCAAGAAATCAGACGAGAAATTACGACATTGCTATCCATATCTGGCAAGTGTGAGAATATCATCAAATATTACGACTCTGACGAAGACGATTTCTTCCAGTACCTCTGTCTCGACCTCATGGATGGGGATCTTCATGAGTTCGTCACAAACAGTGAGGTCAGTAAACTTCTGAAAGGAAATACTGTGCAAGTTACTGAAGATATTATCAACGGCTTAGCATTCCTTCACGAGCACAATTTCATTCATCGCGATCTAAAGCCTGGTAACATCCTGTACACAACAGATCCAACTTTCCACTTCAAGATCGCTGACTTTGGATTAGCGAAAAATATCTCGAGTTTGTCTACAATGACGTCAACAGGAGGGCGTGGTGTTGCTATAGTACCTGGTACTCGATGTTGGATGGCTCCAGAGCTGGTGAGTATGACGTCAAGAGACCATACTCAAATGTCGGATATCTTCTCCCTGGGCCTGGTGCTTCATTACCTTCTCACCTTGGGGAAGCATCCGTTTGTACAACGAAGCGACGAACGACCTCACGTCATTGAGAGAAAGATTGAAGAAATGCAAATCCATCTTGACAAGACACTTCATCCCGAAGTGGTCAATTTTCTCCAGCTTCTTTTAGCAAAGCATCCTTCCAAGCGACCACCAGCAAAATACCTTCCCCAGCATCCCTTTCTTTGGAGTGAAAACAAAAAGATCGAATTTTTAAAAGCGATCGGCGATCAACCAGAAGCATTTAATCCAACGAATTTTCCCAACTCGGACTTAGAAAAAGGTTTGCAAAACACAAACACTGGCAGAGATATTAAGGGTGTATCTTGGGATCGTACCATCGGAAGCTTGTATGAGGAAATGATCAAGGCTTGGAAACAGAAAAAATATCGAACTGATAAAGTAATCGATTTGATAAGATTCATTCGTAATTCCTACGCTCACAAGCAAGAAAGGTCGTCGCAGTTTCAAAGAGATCTTGACGGAAACATTTTCCTGCGGGAATTCCCGTCCCTTGTCCTTGATACCTTTTCAGTAGTGCAGAACTTAGGACTTGGTGAAGATCCTAAACGTGGAAATATTAGTCAAGCTTTAAGATTGAGTTGACATTTAGCGTAAATAAACTGTCTTGCTTGACCTTTGCATAAAGAAACACGTTGGTAATAAAACATTGAAATGAAATGAATGAAATTGAGAAGAAACGAATCTAAGAAATCGGTTAAAATCAAGAGACATTGTTAGATTATTTCATTGTTAGGTTATAATCATGCAAACTCCAGTTAGAGATATTTTGAATTGCATGCTCACTGTTTAAATTAATTTTGGGCGTATTAGTCAGAATGCATGATCTTCAAATTTCATTTAGAATATCTCCTAGAGCTTTACCCCGTTATAAGGGATTTGATAAAAACTCATCTAAAAAATGAATAAAATGACAGTTAGATTAGCTTACTTTGTGTACAAAAAGTGGCGTAGTTCTGTACAAAAAAATTGATCCATTTCTTGTTAGTTTTAAACATAAAAGACGAATAATACCACATATAAACCTTGCTTACATAGTAAATACACTTCCAGGAGCTTAAAAATTGCAGCCTGCCGTAAGCTTGTAGCTGTCGAGCCCATATCAGGACAAGTTTGTATCGCTTGTCTCGCCTTGATGATAACAAGTTTGCAGCAAGTTGATACAAGTTGGTTGCAGGACTTTTCGTCCACAAGCTTCGTGTACATTTTTTCAACAACTTTCGGCAAGTTTGAAAATGTCGAGTTGTATCAAGGCGATCAAATTGCATGATCAGTGATGTTGCACTGTGCAACAGCACCTTTAGAAATTGATCGTTTTCAAGGTCTATAAACAGAAGTATTTGCACAGCATACCCAAATTTTTTGACTGCATGGCCTCACTGTTGGAGCTCTTTTTCCCCCAACCATGCCCCGCCATGTGCTTTTTTTGTACAAAAGAACTCGACCTATATCTTTCTGTACAGATCTCGAGTTCTGTTGATAGAATGTTAATAATATAAATGCATGCAGTCTCTCGCTTTATTCATTATGATATAACGAGAAGTTTATGGCGATCTAAATAACGCAACAAAAATATAAAAAAGTGCAAAAAGGAACTTGAGAATGTGGTAAAATTTCGAGAAAAATAATCGCGCTCATGCAAGGAGCTGAAGTTTTGCGTTTCTTGGATTCATTTTAAGGCTCGGTTTTTGAGTGTTGATTACGGCCTTCAACCCAGTCCCAGTTCTATAGCAATAGCAGACCTCAAAGAATAGGAATTTGAAATAAAAATATTTTTCCATTTTTTGAAGTTTGCAGGACGTATTACTAACATCAGATTTTATCATAATACATTAAAATTAGTATTTTTTTTTGGTTTCGCCACATGGTCTCTAATTACTGTGGACTTGTGTCACCCACCCCACCCAGAAAATAAAACTTTCCCTGTGTGAGGAAAATAGAATAATACCCGGAGAAAACACATGACTTTTGACTAATGCTCTTTTCACACAATGACTGGGTTCAAGTTTTTTACTGAAAAGCGTGTTATACGGAGGCGACTTACCCGGCTAGCCGAGATGAATTGTGTTACGAAAATGTAACAGTTGATTATAACTCGCTGAAAAGCGACTTTATTGAAATAAAGTGATAAGCCATCTGACGTTTCCCACGCAGATACATTATGTAATACCAAACTGTTCTTTTTAAAAACAGCTTCCTTCACATTTTCTTCACAGAAAAAATGAAAGACTGGTTAGAAAAGTTATCTTTACAACAGTACACTCCAATACTGGAAAAAAATGAAGTATGTTATATTTATTGCCGCAATTTCTCCAATGATCTCCTGAAGATTCAGAACTAATTCATGCGGCTAATCAATTTTAGATCGATACAGACACGTTTTTGACGTTGGATAAAAAAGATCTGGACGAAATTGGCATCAAGCAACCTGATGCACAACAACAAATCCTTGGAGCTATTCAGCAGCTAAGACGACGAGAGGTAAGACGACCTGGGTGGAGAGGGATGGTTGGATATTCTTCACATTTTTAAGTAGGAACTGGCAAGTACTTTTGTAATTTGTGTCACTCTCCCTTCCTTCCACTCTACAATGCGCTTGCGGGCTCTTCAAGAGATAAAGCAAAATAAACATAACCTTTTTTCTATTTCTCGATATACAGTTATATGAACACACTCGGAAATTTTCTAAAATTTTCTAATTTCCACTCGTGTTGATATGACTTATATCAGCACGGAAAATGCCTTATACATCTGTAGTAACAAAAATGTTGCAATCGGTGAGCGACGCATCGTTGTATTATTACCATTCATGGTTGTTACAAACAAGGTTGTTACAGACAGTGCGAACATATTGTTGCGTGTACTGTCTGATATTTTATATATTACCTCATTGGCAGATATTTAACAATTAGTCGCCTCGGGCTGGGTGATTACAAACCCATTAGCCCATTGTTGTGTATAAATTTCCAGGTGTGTACAAATAATAATCAAGACAACTTTGTAAAAATCCGCTTCAAATTCATCACAGTATAAAAAAAAAGAAAAAGGGTATAGCCACTGCTCAGTTACTATCATTTTAGAGTCAGTGAAACTCGACCAATCAGATACAGGAAAATCAATAGTCACCTGGAAATTTGCACTAAAGACGTATAGATGGTCTAATGAAATTTTACATTCAGTTTTATAAATCCCAACAATGGCTGATTCGCGTCAAAATATGGTTGCATGTGATTGACTATACGCTTTAAGGAACATTTATATTGTTGAACTAATAAATTTTCAGGCTGACAATTACGTACGATTAAAAACAGGAAAGTTCTCTTCAGCATTATTTTGTGACGTTAAGCATTCAAAAAAATGGCGGGGTGCACAAGATACTTTGGAGTCTATGAATCAAAAGCCTTCGTATTACGTTTTCAGAGACCATAAGAACAATCGATTTCAAAGGAAAGTAATCGGGCATAATACGTATATATGAATACCCCCCCCCCCCCAACCCCCTCTCAAAAAAAAATTGTCAATCTACCCAGAGCACGGTTAAAAAAATCTTTCATAAGTTAGTCATATATTTGATTGACTGCATTCTCTACTGTTTAAGAAAGGAAACGTGTGTTGGTAAAAGCAGAGGCTTCAAGGTCGTTCAGGTGAAACCGGGATATGAAACTTCCAGTCCGAAAATGGTTAAATAGTCCCGGGATGATGAGTGACTACAATGGTCAAAGCAAGAGTTACGAAGTTCCCGTACCATGTGTTTGTAAAGCAAAGATACCATACGAAGGAATGAAAAGACATAAGAACAATATAATTGGCGTTTGAAAATATATCATAAGACATTTTCCGACCACAAATATTGTAACATCAGGATGTTAGGCAGTTTAGTATGTATACATAACAGCACATAAATTAGGATTATGAAAAAATTAAATAGAGTTAAGACTATTAAAGATTTATTAACCACGGTTCACTCCATATGAATCACTTGTCACGCTTTGCGCAGTTTGGCGCGCTCGTTCCAGTGCCCTAAACAAGTATTTTGTTATTTTCCATCCACCACACGGACGTTGCATCGTTTTCACAATTTTTAATTCGAAGAATTTGTGCAGGTGGTCGTTTGCCCTTGCTATGCTTAGAATTACGATTGGAATTAGAGAGAATTTAGAATATATTTTCAAAAGATTTTTCTAGTTAAAAAACATGCGTCCGTTTGAATGATGAGAACAAGTAGCGAACTTCACTACATTTGTTTAGCTCGATATGAAAAGGTGACGACAGGTTTCGAGGGGAGTGAACCTTCTGGTTACCTTCTATTATGTGACACTGATCAACTAAAAATTTCGTGCCCCAGATTTAAGATCTCTGAAGGTATGATGTTTAATTTACATATGCTATTCTTGCGTAGTTTAACCACTGATCTGATCTGAAACTACAACGGGATAAGTCTTCTGCCATGCATAAATTAAATGAAGCCAATGGCGGCCATATTGGACTATCTACTAAAAATCTAAATTCGTACTATTGACGTAGTAGAAAAGGTTTTTACAGTTTTCGGTTATCGGTGGGAACAGATAAACATTGTGCGAATAAAAATTTTAAACATTTAATCTCTTTTTCCTTTTAATTTTTTCTATGAATAACCAAAGAGGATAGACCAAGACATTTGCTTGATAATTTGGCCAGTTTTTATTCTGGCTTCGAAATTCAAATGCTGGACGCTTTATCCAGTTTCATTCAGATCAGTGAGTTTAGAGTAAAGAGAGTAAAAGCTTAAGGCAATAAGAATTAATGTGGCGATTGTTCGAAGTTACACTTACACACTTCGAAAAATCTCATTTTCAGAAACAAATCTTGTTTTAAAAAATGTTCTTGTAGTACCTAAGTATTTTTTTCTATAAGGAGAATAATACGAGCAAACTCTCAAATTAAGAATTTAATGTTAAAGTAAAAAAATATTTTTTCAGCGGATGAATGGCAACCGAGCAGGAGACATATAGAAAATGGACAGTAGGACTACTTGGCAATGCAACGTGCCGTTCCTATTACCAGTCTGCTACATGGTACAAAAGTACACGTTTACTTACCATTTCGTGGAGGAATTTCTTTTTATGTTTACATATCTGAGACCAAGACATTGTTTAAGCTAATTTTCTCACACATCTCAAAATTTAACTGCAAAAATTAAAGGGCAGCAACAAGGTTCTCCGTGCAAAAATTCTTACCCAAATTGTTTTAAAAGAGAAATTTATCGTATACATATCGCATAGGAGTGGGGGATGTGTTGTTGTATTGTACTCATAGTGTGCGTGTTTGAGCTACAGTGTTTTCGTTACAGAAATTGAAGATATTATTCACGTGTGTTTATATCTACATACAAGGATGTTTGTGCAAAAATATTACTTCATAGGCCATTTTGCTGCAGCTGTAACCCATTTTTTCTAGTACTTAATTAGTACTTTATCATTATCCGCTGTCGATGTTCTAAATAATCTTTGCAAATAATCTAAATAATTTTTCTGTGCCTTTGATTGCACTATCAAGTGGTTAAACATTATTGTTAACCCTTCCTACATTTACTATACCTCCCCCCCTTTGTGTCTCTTGTTTTTTGATTTGCTCGGATTCATCGACTCTCTCGTGTATGCTCGTCGGCAATTGGAAAGAGTCGTCAAAAGACCAAATTCAAAATTATTTTCAAGAATGGAGTGCTCAAAACCTTTATGATATACGAAGCAATGCTGCCTTTATTTCCAGGCAATATGCTTTATTTTCTATCAGTAGTTTTAGAAGACTATCTATATCTATGAAAAACATAGATTTTGTGCACAATCAAGCCGAATTTAGCAAAATAGTAAGTCAAAATAAATTACCACAGCTCATTCTAGGATATATTTACATTTTAAAATACCTTCAAAGCAACTTCATTGGTTAGATTTTATCTTTTGAAATTCATAACCTATGACATTGTTATTAAGCTATTTTGAATTTAAAATTGAGCTGCTATAATTTATTTTGACGTACCCTGAAAAATGTGAAGCGAACTTCAATTGAAAAGTTTGATGTCAGTTTATTTCATTTGATTACCATAACTCGTAAGAAACAATGACTAATTAAAAACGTCGAATTTTTAGCTTCTACCTGAAATGCTCAGTAAAAATCTAGATCGTTTGGTTGTCTAAGTATGTTAGTACAGTATATTTGCACTTAAATCCAAGATTATAGTATCAAATATACCAGTTTAGTATAGGGGAATAAAAATGAATGCCTACATTAGAACATTCATATTTCTAGAACATACGAGACCTCACCATTTTTGGCAGGTACAAAATAACAGGCTAAATGGTATTTGACCTGTGAAAAAGATATGGTTTGGCAGGCCATATTTTTTTCTATTTCGAGCCCTGCATTTTGATAACTTTGGAAATGGAAAATACCACTAATGCTGACACGATTTCTGAAGAAATATATCCAAGCTTCTGAACATACTTCCAGGAAATTTCTTTCCTTAACTCAGAGTTAACGCACCAGCTTTTGAACAACTGTCTCTGGAACGATAGAGCCCCAGTAAACTAGTTTCATGTTTGGAAGACGCTAAATTCACATTCGACAACCATTAATGTAGTAAACAAGTTTGATAACATTTCCCCAAGCTAGTTTTCGTTTTTCAAAAATACTGTATTCAAAACCATGTTATAAGTTGATAAACAATAACATTTCTCAAATCAAAGTGGATGACAATAAATCAAAATGATATCAGCCCCGCCAACAAAAATGACAAAAAGGGGCTGGTAACTGAACGTGCAACCGCCTCTCCACTTTGTGCAGGATTAAGAGTAATCTCTGTTGGTGTTTGAACGAGAAATATGAATATAAAATCGCTTACAATCGTAGTCAATTTTTGGAAAAATTACTTTTTCTTTCGACTTACATTTCTAAATATGTCATATAGTTCTTGGCTCGGTCATCGTTTGATCTTGCAGTCTGTAGCTTCATTGTTAGCCAGCACCTTTTACGTCGTTATTTAAAAAATAAAAAATATTTCCATTAGATAATAGCGAAAATATCGACAAGTTTTGACCTAGTCAATAGCAATGACAATAAATTCGAGTCATAGAATTATATTGAAAAATATTTTACACCTCCTTTAAAAGTCGCTTTCTTCTTCAGATTTTTTGATTCGAAGTCATCATAAATAAGCCATCAGCCGACTGTGTTGATTAAATATGCATTCTACGTCACAAGCAGGGACAAAGCAAGACTATATTTTCGTGGCAATTTTTAACACGATATTCATTAGCAACATTTGAGCATTTACTTATTGTTTGGTTGTGGTTTTACGCAGTCAATCAGCTTGTGACGTCATTCAAATCAAAACAAATTAGTCGTGTACAATCTGATTATGTGAACATGTATGAATTATGTTCTAGACCATGCAAAATTAATGTCTCAATGTTAGCCTGAATCAGCTGTACAGCTAATTGACGCAAACGTTAGATAAAGATTATTTTACCTCAAGAAGATTCTGTTTTATTCGTTTCACCGGTGTTCCATTTCAAACGGCTCATTTACGGTTCTGATAGAAAGCGAAAAATAGAAATTCATCAGTCATATATACCAACACATTTATCTAAATTTTATTAAATTTAAGAGAATGAAATTTTAAACCTATAACTGTTGTCAAAAGAGACAACATTTAAATGCTAAAACATACATAGAATAATTAGAGAATACTTACTTGTTGATTAAAAATCCAATACTATCAGTGTTCAACTCTATTAGACCTGTTTTTGTTCAGTTGCATCTTTAGATTGAAGAAGAAGATGACGCCATTTTGATTCTGACTTGCTTCGACAACGTGATGTTTTGCTTCGCTATTTTCAGCCTTTTTTGGCGGTTTTAGCTCCAATTTGCTCCTAATGCCTCAAGTGTATCTGCAGTGTTATTTCTATGGAGTCAATTGAAGTCATTTCTATTGAATCTATCACTTCGAGGACATTCAAAATGTTTCTCAGGCAGACATAAAAGTCGAAGCTTTTTCTTCGTTGCCATATGCAAACGACGTCAGAAGACCATTGTCCACCAAAAATACCTGTATTTATAATGGTCAATGATCTTTTTAGGAAGCTTAAAATAAGTTTTTATCGCGCGAACGAAGTGTTTTTGCCATTATTTCTTACTCAGGTCTTTCTTCTACTTCTTTACTTTTGGTTTACTGTGTTAGTTCACCCAAAAAACACCCGTAAGAGTGGTTTTTGTAATTTTTTTATTTGCATGCTTATGAGCAAGGAAAAACCCGTTCGAGTTTTAATTGGCAAATATCTTTCCCTCCATGGCTGGAAGCTAAAGTTAGACCCAGATCGACTGATTTTGTTTTTGGGCGGATCGCGGATCGGTCAAGTTCAACTGATGTATCAGTGAAAATTTAATTCTGCACTCGTTCAGTTGGACAGAACGGTCCTCGGTTCACGCAAAACTCAAGTCAAAGCTGGGTTTGGTGCATTGAAGACTTCTCGCCGTTATTTCTCTTCGTTCAAAAAGACAAGTTGTCTTTCTCGAGAACAATTGATAACTGTTGTCTTTTTCGTCTTTTCGTGTTTCTTTCTTGTTTCTTGATCGAGCTTTACATGCCATTGCGTTCAGTGTCCTTGATATAGGAGTCATTTTTGGCCTTGGGTTTAATTCCCAAACGCTGAATGGCTGTCTTCATGTCTTTCAAGTAATGAGATAACATTCAACAAGATTACACTACGTTGTCACAATGTAACCAATTTGCAGTCAACACGAAACTCACGCCGATACAACGACAAAACACACAGAGTATATTCCCAAACACTGAATGGCTGTCTTCATTCCTTTCAAGCAATGAAATAACATTTCAACAAGATGCCATTACGTTGTCACACGGTAACCAAGTTAGGGCCTGTTCATGTGGGCAGAAGTTATCTCGGTTCCCGAGAAAACACTTCGACAGGTCAAATAATGTTGTTCTGTTCATATGGAGAAATGTTTTCCCGCTTACCGGGTAAAGTTTCCCGCGGTGATGTAGCTTTTGTAAAGTGTAAACAGAAAGTTTTCCTGCAAAGCGAGGAAAGTTGTATTCATATGAGATAAAAATTATCTCGGTCACCGAGATCTCGCCTGTCATCAAGCGAGATCTCGGTTAACGGGAAAACTTTTCGTCTCATATGAAACGCAAGGTAACTTTTCATACTATCTTCGTAAGAAGGCGAGATCTCGCTCTTGTCGAAATGTTTTCTCGGTAACCGGGAAAACTTCTTCCCATATGAACAGGCCCTAAGAGTCAACACGTAACTTACGTCGAGACAGCGACAAACACATAGTATATTCGATAAGCCTTAACGCAAAATCTGCGATTTAGTTTGTATCATTTGATAGTTCTCATCTGATATAACGTGTCCGTATAGAATGCATGGTTACATACAAGCGTCAAGCTTTCTCGTTGATAGGAAACCGATTTTCTGAAGAGTAAAAGGTTTGTTATGAGACAACGACATGCATATAGTTTGCTTTGCAGTTTACTTGTGATATAATTTATAAAATGGTTGTTTTTATGGAACCTGCGAGCGTCAGGCTTTCTCGTTGATAGCAAACTGTTTTGCGTCAAGGCTTGTGGAATATACACTATGTTTTTTGTCTGTCATTGTTTCGGCGTGAGTTACGTGCTGACGGCAAATTCGTTACAGTGTGATAAGTAGGGACCTTACGATTTATAGGACGGCAACGCGACGGCAACGGCAAGAAAACACTGTATGATATGTTCTTATAAAGGACACGAGTTTTTTAATATCAATAGTATTAGTGTAATACATTTTAAAAAGTTGAGGACTTGAGTTACTGGTTTAGAATGAGTTCTACTAAACCGAATTTGCAATTCTACCGGCTGTATGCAATACGTCGGCGTTGTATACAGTACGGGAAAATATGTGATTTGCCGGTCTAAACAATACGAGAACCGCGTGTCCAATATTCAAATGAGTTGTTTACAACCGTAATTATTCATTTCTTTTCAATTTACTCTTTGTCTTAAGACGTTGCCGTCGCGTTGTCGTTCTGTAAATCGTAAGGTCCCTAGTGACAACGTAGAGTAATCTTGTTGAAATGTTATCTCATTATTTTAAAGGGATGAAGACAGCCATTCAGTGTTTGGGGATTAAACCCAAGGCCATAAATGACTCCTATATCAAGGACACTGAACGCAATGGCATGTAAAGCTCGATCAAGAAACAAGAAAGACACACGGAAAGTCGAAAAAGACAACAGTTGTCAATTATTCAAACGTTGAATTCGCTAAACAACTTAAAACAGGACAACGTTCCTGAACGAAGATACTTGCTTGTACCGTAAGCTTTGGGAAGAGAGGTCGACTATACATAATTGGAACAGTGTAGTGGTTCAGTGAAACCACTACACTATAGTTTTACAGTGTAGTGGTTTAGTGGTGCCTAGAAGTTTTCTAGTCGCTATTCCTCGAGGAAGAAAAACTTATCTTCTTGAAAAAGAGAAATAACGGCGAGAAGTCTTCAATGCACCAACCCCACAGGCCAGTCCCCAACAGTCAAGTTAAGGAAATTTGTTTAAATATAAGTTTAAAACACTAGGCAATAACGTTTGCCTCCTTGGCCTCGCGGTACTGCCCTAGTGTTTTCCTCCACTCACGCCCAGCTTTGACTTGAGTTTTGGGTGGATCGGGGACCGTTCTGTCCAACTGAATGAGTGCAGAATTAAATTTTCAGCAACACCTCAGTTGGATTTGACCGGTCCGCGATCAACCTAAAACTAAAGTCAAACGATGTGGGCAAGTCGGAAGACAACTACCTTTACCTCTCGGCCAGGGAGGGATAGATATTTGCAAATGAAACTGGTCTTTCCTTGCCTACCAGCACGCAAATAAAAAAAATATGCAAAAACACCCCCTTGCAGGCGTTTTTTGGGCGAACTAACACAGTAAACTAAACGTAGAAAAGTGGAAGAAAGACCAGAGTAAGAAATAATGGCAAAAGCACCTCGTGAGCGCAATAAAAACTTATTTTAACCTTCCTAAAAAGATCATTGAACATCATACATACGGGTATTTGTTAGCGGACAGTGGTCCTCTGACGTCATTTGCTTATGGCACCGAAGAAGAAGCTTCGACATTAATGTCTGCCCGAGAAACATTTTGAAAGTCTTCAAAGTGATTGATTCCATAGAAATGTCTTCAATTGATTCCATAGAAATGGCAGTGAAGATGCTCGTGAGGCTTTAGCAGCAAATTGGAGCTAGAATGACAAAGAAATGGGGAAAAAATAGCGAAGCAAAGTATCACGTTGTCCCAGCAAGTCAGAATCAAAATGGCGTCATCTTCTTCAATCTAAAGATGCAACAAATATCGCCGGTATTGAGGTGAACAGTGATAATGTTGGATGTTTATTCAACATGTATGTATTCTATAGCTATTCTACGTATATTTTTGTATTTAAATGTTGTATCGTTTGACAATTATTCGGTTCAATCTCATTTTCTTAAATTTAGTAAAAGTCAGATGAATGTACTGGTATATACGACTGAGTTTCTATTTTTCTCTTTCTGTCAGGACCGTAAAGTCAACGGAACACCAGAGACACGATTAAAACAAGATCTTCTCAAGGTAAAATGAAAATAAAACCAAATATTACAATATACTTAGTATGTATTTTTGTAAATTCTGTATTTCTGCTCGCCCCCCCCCCCACGCAATTACGAATTTTGCGTTAATTTAAATGTTCTCATTATGAAAACTATTTTTGCACCTGCTGTTGTTCAACCCCCCCCCCCCCCCGCTCAAGTAAGACCACATCTACCATGTGGGGATCAATCGAGAATATTCGATTATCGTTACATGTTTTTAATAAAGTTACTTTCTATTCGTACACTCTGTACAGGAAACAGTAATTCAGACTTCAGTTCAAATTTAAAGGGAATTCTGAGCTATAGAGTCAAGTGCAAATTCGTTGAGTAGTACGATTGTTAACAACTTACTTTTCGAGTGTCTACATCATATTTGAGCTGCCTTTGATTCGAAATGCAAGTCTGAATTTCTTCGCTTCAGGCCCTTGTTTAATCCACCACTCTAACTGTAATTCAATGTTCCTTCGACTTACCTCTTTCTTCTCCCCATTACTAACGCGACCCAATCTTCTTCTTGTTTAATCTTCGTCCTGTTTAATCTTCGTCCTGTTCAGTACCCTTCGATAGTATACTGATTTGAAGTAGTTACTGCTCTCTAGAGTTATACATTCAGTTTATATCATTCAATCAGATTTATATGATAACTACAGTGAAACGGGCACTTATTTTTCATTCCGCCTTATCAGTACGTGGCCCTAACAGTGTCACCTGATTACCCGGGTCTCATTGATTACCGATATTTTACAATTACGCTTATACGACTGTGGACAGAGCGTTGACTAACTCCTCACATTAGTGGAATGAGCCTGAAGTGGGGATTGAACACACGATCTCGGAGGTTATGGGTGCTTGGTCTTACAATTGGGCCACTTGGTCATCACTGTGCAATATCAAACAATTCTACACGAAAAATTTGAATTCTCTGGCGTCGCCTTGTGTTTCACTGGAATTATTTTATAAAACAATTACAAAATAGTTTCCCGGCGAGATGGCGTCATCCACAAACCTGGGATGTCGTCATACATACAGTTCATTGTTTAAACATGCACGAATTTTACCTGGTGTATTTCTATGACCAGATTTTGTTCTCGGACGTTATCTCAGAATTTTGCTCGTTGACTACCTCCTGTGAAACGTAGTTTTCTTTGCTTTTTTGCTTTGTTATTTCAAATTTCTAAACATCGTGATTATTTATTTTATACAGGATGCCAATTAAAGTGAATTCACCAAATAAAAACCGAACAAGATTAAAAAAAAATATGGTATGGACTCGTGAAGGGAATCACTAGCCGAGTGTATCAGAAGATGTCAAGACGCAAATACTGTCGCAATGTACGGTTTGTCAAAGCTTTTTACAATCAAATTTCCATTTAGTTTCCAACATTCTGAAATATTATTTCATAATTTGAATTTTCTCCCTATTTCATGGTGGTTGACGAGATATGAATATAGTGTCAACTATGGACCGACGCGATGTTCTATGAAGAGAGTGTGCCAACCAGACGAAACCAGAAACAGCGTGATGAAACTGGACTAATCGAAAGACAGAGTGAATGTAAGTTTATTTCAAGCTTATTAAGAACTCACTTTACTCTTTTGTCACTTTTACGTTCTTTGTGATCAGCATTCAAGTGTTTGCTTCATGAATCTATGTAAAATTTTGATCAAAGGGAATAGCAATAAAAATGAATATCTCGAACTAACGTTGCCAGTGTCTTTCGAACAAGCTTCCTTCGTCGAGAAGTTAGTAGTCACCGTTAAGTTTGTCTCATCTCATGGAAATTTAAAAATTACATTTTATATAAAATTATAAATTATACTTTATAGACATTTCTATCTCGCTTATTTCCTCACAAAAATATGCCATGTGAATATTTTTTTCTCGTTAGCTTGCATGGATATAGAACATTTTTTTGGGAGGGCGGGGATTCTTAACGATTAGTCGCCGAAGGCGAGGTGTTTAAAGGCCTATATCGTGAATATATAGGCTTGTAAACACCGAGTCTGAGGCGATTAATTGTTTTAGCATACACTTGCAGGTGTTTGCAAATAATAATCAACTAAACTTTAAATAAATTCATTTCAAATATGTTAGTGTATAAAAAACAGTAAAATGCAAAAAGCTATAGTCACTGGCCAGTGACTATCACTTCAGAGACAGTAAGTCTTTACCAAACAGAATGCAAAAAAATCAATAGTTACCTGGAAATTTACAATAAAAGTTCATATAATCAGGACACGACAAATTTCTTTTGAGATCAACCTTAATTCACAAGAAATTAGTTAAACAGAACCTGAATGTATCAGTATGACACTCCCTCCCCCTAGATCTGTCCCTGCTCATTAGTGTTGATTTGAATGACGTCACAAGATGGTTGGCTGCGTAAAACCACTACCAACCAATAAGTAAGTCCTCAAATTTTGCAAATAAATATCGTGTTGAAAATAGACACGAAAAAATAGTCTCGCGTTACCCTGCTTGTGACGTGACATGCATATTTTATCAACACAATAGGCGGATGGATCATTTCTGATGACTTTGAATAAAAATATCTGAAGAACAAAGCAACATTTGAAGGAGGTGCAAAATGGTTTTCCACTTAATTCTATGACTTGACTCCACTTAATTTATTGTCATTGCTATTGACAAGGTCAAAACTTGTCGATATTTTCGCTATTATCTAATGGAAATACTTTTTGTTGTTTTGTTTTGATAAGAACGTAAATAAGAACCAAGAATGAAGCTACAGAATGAAACATCAAACGATGATCGAGCCAAAAACTACATGCAATATTTAGAAACGTAAGCAAAATTTTATTGAAACTATTTCTGCATTGACGGTTGTCGAACGTCAATTTCCGCCATCTTGGCGTCGTTTGGCAGTTACTGAAGTTATCATTTAAAGGACAGGTGTTCAAAAGCCGGTTGGAAGTTTTTAACCAGGATAAGCGCTCTAAAAGAGCTTTGAACGACATTTCCTGTTTGTTTATATCGTTCTCTAGGTCATATATACATGGACACGAAACCTTTTTGTCGGGTACACCCCCCTCAACTGAGAACGATTGAATCTAAATAAAAAGTTAGCACGAATACTTCGGAAATTAGTGTAAAATGTTGATAAAAAACCTGCACATTAACAGAACAGAAATTTCGTCTGCATCCAAAGTTCGCGACATTTTAAAACAGTGGCGGATCTAGCGTAAGTCAAAATAAATTACCACAGCTCATTCTAGGATATATTTACATTTTAAAATACCTTCAAAGCAACTTCATTGGTTAGATTTTATTCTTTTGAAATTCATAAACTATGACATTGTTATAAAGTTATTTTGAATTTAAAATTGAGCTGCTATAATTTATTTTGACTTACCCTAGATCCGCCACTGTTTTAAAACTACTTTGAATGCAGCAAAACGTTTCCTTCTTTGTATATTTCTTTTTTAAAACAAAGTAGTTTATATGTTATTCGTAACTATTATCTACAGGGTGTATAAAAAAAAACGGAGTCCATCTTTTGTGTCAAATTATTTCTAAATTACTAAAGCTATATAGCACAATTTTGGACTTGTTTTAAACCACGTTCTTTTCTCTTTCGAGCAAGCCGTAATTCGTATTTTTACTCCCAGTAACGTATGTGCTATGACAAATTTAGTAAAAGCTATCGACTTGAGATGCCCTCCAATTATGCAAATTCACTATATCTTTTATGGTCGCCAGTTAAATTTTTAACTTTTTCGCGTATTACATAAATGGTATTTCTGTTAAACTTAATAAAACTTGTTATAAAGCTTTACAGAAGATAACGGACCGTTAACGTGCACTACTTCAAGCTTGTATCGACATGAATATTGACATCATGCAATTTCGACAACATTCTGTACGCGCGGATAAACAAAACGCTAATTTCGATCATTATTTTGGCATAAATCCAAGGTTTTTGTCAAAGTAAACGGTCCGTTATCTTCTGTAAAGCTTTATAACAAGTAATTAAGTTTAACCGAAATACCATTTATGTAATAAGCGAAAAAATTAAAAATTTAACTGGCGACCATGAAAGACATAGTGAATTTGCATAATTGGAGGGCATCTCAAACCGATAGCTTTTACTAAATTTGTCATAGCACATACGTTACTGGGAGTAAAAATACGAATTACGGCTTGTTCGAAAGAGAAAAAAACGTGGTTTAAAACAAGTGCAAAATTGTACTATAAGCTTCAGTAATTTAGAAATAATTAGACACAAAAGATGGGCTCCGTTTTTTTTTATACACCCTGTAGTTATTCAATTCTTTCATTTTAAAAGGTGATGAGATCTGAAGAAACGTAAGAGAAATCGACCATAATGATGGATCCTATATGAGATGGACCCATAAAAGAATAACAATTGACAAGAATAAGAAAGCAAGCTAGACATTCCTGAAATGGCAGTAGTGGAAAGTATTAAAATGTAAGTTAGTAGAAAACAAGATACTTGTCATTTAGTGATCAAAGAGGGTTTTAAGTAAATTCTATTGCTCTCGTTGAACAAAATCATGGTTTCTCATGGCGAAAAAAGAAAAAGCAAAAAAATTGAGTGAAAAGATTACGGTTGAATTAAGACGTAAATCAATACTTTTGCAGATATAAAATCACATGAAATGTTCTAAATGTTTTACATCTTGCAATAAAAGGACAATTTTGTTTGCTTTCAATTATTGGGTTGGAAAACTCAAGGAAAACATGATGGTTAATGTTGACAATACACTTGAAAGAGACAATAGCTTAATGCCAGGAGATAAGAAATAAATAAAATAATGATCGTCACTTAGTATGTTGGATTGAACGTTTCACAAAAGGGTGAGTCAAAAAAACTGATGCCCTTTCAAATTCAAATTACCCGCGAATTTCAGTAAGGTTTATTCCCATGTAGTAATAATTTAATTCCATTCTATTGCAAGTCATTAGCATGTGTTTAAAACAAGGAAACAATACTTGACATTTTTATATTATACTATTTTTTTATTTCTCTGCTAATTACTCCGCCTGCCGTAGGCGAGGCGGAGTTTTAAATTCGCCCCGTTTCTGTTTTTTTTTTTTTTTTTATTTTTTTTCGGTGTCAGAAGTCGGTGCAGCGCTCATGGGTGATACCGCTGGCACAAACCGCGTGAGCCGACCTAAACACGGCGTTTAAACTCAATTTCTAGCGAAATGTGTCAACAAAACACGCATTTAAACGTGCATGCTAGAACATCTAAACCGCAAGAAGGTTTTACGTGCAAAGATTCTCATGCAAAATGCTTTAAAACGACAAATTCCAGCGATGTGTCGCGGTGAAGTTTTGAGAGCGTGTTTCCGTCATTTTCTGGTTTATTCCTACTTTTAAGGAAATTTAGAAATTTCTACACAAGAATCAAACGCAAATTCTACTGAAATATCTACATACATACAAAATGAAGATCGGTGAAGGAACTTCGCAAAAATATTCATTTTTGTACTTTCGAACGGCGTTTTTCCTATGCTTTTGACTGAAAACACGACGAACGACACTTGCCAGAGCAATTTGCGTGGCGCGTGGAATGACGTGAGCACGGGGACACAAAAATTGAGGTTATTGAGTGCGAGTTCCCTATCTGTATATATCTGATCTGTGATACAGCTTCTTCTGAATCAGGAACAAGGAACTTGCTCGGAGCATGTCGACACAAAGTGGTAGTTTCGGCGTTCCTCGGAATTCGTCGGTTTCCGACGCTGCTCGAAGATTTTCCGAATACTATTTTTTCAAAATTTTTCTCTAGCTCGAAGATTTTGCTCCTTGAAAGTCCTCTAAATTTTCATGCATCCTAACTTTGTTTTAAGGTAATATGCTTTATTTTCTATCATTATTTGTAGCAAAGTACTTAGATTGTGCATAGAGATCGATTTTTGAGAGATCAGACTGGAAATAAGTACAATTTTCGAGTATTGTAAGTTTGTGCTTTCCAAGCATGGCTATGGTCGCATGTAAGATTAAGGCTACCGTTTTCAGTTGAAGTTGGTTCGATAATAATACCATGAAATCCGCTATAGAAACTGAATGAGGTCTTGAATTGTTGAGATTGTCGAAGAAAGTATGCTGAGACAGTTCTATGTATAGAGTTGGTTCTGGTTCAAATTTATTGAAAAAAGGCAATTTAATTTTAATTTTGTGAATTTCGATTACAAAACATGCCTTGGACTGTCGACCAATTGATTTCGTCAGGCGATTACAGACTTGTGAGAGGAGGGGGGTAGCCTAATTACTAAAATGTAGTGAAAAAAGGACTTTCCATCTAATGGTGGGAGCAGGTTGGCGGGAACACTGGAGAATAAAGGTCCTGTCACAATGCAATTTTTCTTGCAACTTGAAATGCAATTCTACTATTGGGAGATGTAAAATTGGCAAATGCAAGTTTCCATCACAGTTTGCTGGGGTTTTTTAACGTACCAAACATTTGTCACAAATTTACTTAAGAGTAGATTTTCCCTGTAGCAAAAAAGATGGCAAATGTCGATTTTACCAGAGTGCATGGCAGTCTGAAATTGTTTAAAAAGGCAAATTAACGTCTTTTGAAGAACAGACAGAAGACAATAGGTTATTTTCACACTTGTGTTAAAATTTCAATCCAGTAGCTTTGCTTCTTGTCATCTTTTCCCACGTATTCTTTCTTGATACCTGCAATGCATTCTGGTAAAATCGACATGTCGCCATCTTTTTTGCTACGGTGAATGCAAGGAAAAGTGCACCGTGTGACAGGGCTTTAAGGGTAAGAGGTGGATAGAGAAGGAGACGGAGCAGTTACAAGTGCAAGAAAAATTGCACCGTGTGACAGGGCCTTGAGGGTGGGAGGTGGATAGGAGGAGACGGAGCAGGATGTGGGAGTCGTGCAAGGTCGGGATGTTAAAAAAGAACAAGGAATGTTATGTTTTTAATGCCTTTTAGACTTTTCTTGAGGCAATTAAAATTCAAACTGTCAAATCCAAACACTGTACAGAATGGCCGACTTTACGTGGTCTTTAGTTTTTACACAACCACTTGCATTGTTATCTTTTGCAGTTTGTTTACCATTTCAGTTATCTATCTTCAATAGAATTCTTTGAAATTTGTTTGTAGATCGACAAAATGCTTAACCTCCTCTCAACAACTGGCAGATTATGAAAAATGAAATTGTTAAAGGTATTGGAATATTGCATGTACAATATTGAATATGGGACAATTTGGGACAGTATAATTTTGGACATGACGGTTTCATTCTCACCTAATTTGACGATTATTTTGTGGGTACACATACCGTGGAATCTCATGTGCTCCAGAAGCATTTTAATCTTAGAAAAAGTCAAATAATGATGAACTGTGTTTTAAAAGAAAGTTAGAATCTTATTTGGTTCAAATCAATTGAATTATGGCCCAAGAGTTCATGAAAACACATACAAAAGGCTTTCTTAAAAAACTGAAATATCAAATCTAGCAATTTTATATGTTATGCCTCTAAACAACACAATTCTGTTTCTAAAAATTGGTACCCTACTAGACCTATATGCATGATTATACTAATTTGGACATATTTATTTTTACCCATTAAAATATAAATTTGTGTTTAATCATTCGTGTTTGTCATTATTTGACTTTGTAATGTTGGTTAAACATAAGGAGATTGAGGTGACTTTGCCAGAAACAAAACATCCATTATTATACTAAAATTTCAATATATGTAGCAATTAAAACTAACCACAGGAAATATATTTCTACTTTTTAATTGAAATGTTTCTGTTATATGCACTATATCATATTTTTGATAAAAAATTACAACACCTATGTTATTTCCTGGTTTACTATCTCAATCATCTTTTGTTTAAGCTGGCTTTGAGTGTTCATTTGAAAGTTTGGAAAGTTCATTTGAAAATCACAATAGTTCTCAATGTTATATTGGACCCTTTAAAGTTAAAAAAATACTTTGTAATATTTTATACTACTGGTAATTTATCTTAGATACAGACTTTGTGATTTTGTACTAGAATGTTGACTTTCAAACTTTAAGATGAACTACTTATTAAGGACAAAATAAGCTAGCATATTGTCTTTTGTTTACAAAGTGGAACTTGTTTGGAATTGAGATGAACTGATGCAGTTGTTCTTTAACTTTATCAATTAATTACATATCTTAAATGAAAAAGAAAACCACAACTTGCCAAATAAATTCTGTGGGCTCTTTTTATTAGCAAAGAAAAGATGTGGCGGATGTAAGAATTTAAGAGTAAAAAAGTTTCCTTGGACTAAAAAAATTGACAGTATGCCAGATTTTCTAGATAAACAAGCAGTACAGATGTTGGCCAATAATAAGTATAAGTAACTACAATTTTTAATTTTAAAAGTTTTCTATTGATGCCTGGATACAGTAAATACTTTACCAGAGTTCTTCGTATTACATCGACTTGAAAAAGTTTTAAGTCACATGAAGCTTTTAGTTGATACTATGCAATTTCAAATTTTACAGACTTCTTAATTAACATGCCAAATTTACCTTGTTGAACATAAGGTCTTTCCTGAGAAAAAGTAAAACTGTCTGGCATTATATGGAGTAGAATAATTTAAATTAGTTTGAGACTTTGATTTGATAACAATTTTGATTTGTACTATTTACAATACAAGTGACCGGGTTGTATCGGATATACAAACCCAAGCTGAAGGCGAGATATCTGACATACACAGATGCGAATGTTGTAAATGGCTTGTGAAACTCGTCAATTTTATACATCAGATCTATAGCAAAGTGATTTTGAAAATACCGATTCTGTAAGATGAGAAAATGATTTCTTTTGTGTTTCCTGTATGATTTATTACTTTATAAGTTTCTTAATTAAAATTACAACATATTGCCTACTGGAACTTTTTATATTGTTTGGTTGTGGTGAATTTGTATTTTGGCAATTGAAATATTTCTGAATTTGTATGTGCATTTCCTTTGCTTCAGTTCAAGTTTACATTTCAAATATTCCACTTTGTAATACTTGCGTGGTAATAATAATATAAGAAAACGGATTTACATGGCTCTTGAATATAGTCTTTTCAACAAGTAAGTAAAGATGAATTTATACTTCAAAGAGATATGTTCCTAACCTGACAATGGTACCTTCCAAAAAGACTAAATTTAAATTGATTCTTCGAATAAATTTTTTACTTTTCAATCCAAGATCAATCTAAGTTATGTATTTCTACTTTTATTTTGGTCTCTTTAACACTGAAACTATCAATTGTATATAAAGCAACTTCACTATCGAGTGACTTTATTAGTTGCTGGGCAAAGCTAAAGCATTGATTTTTCGCCTGTTTTCAATGAAAAATAGAATTTTGCCCAAAGTTATCTCAAATAAATTATCACAATTTGAACAAAAAGCTTCTGTTCTTGTGCCCACCAAAAAAATGAGATGTCTGAGACTTTCTTTGTATTTTTTTGCGAAAAATAGATCGCATGCACTGTTATGCAAAGAAAAGTGTAAGAGATTGGTTTCTGAAAAATGTCGTGCTACACACAATATTCTAAAAATGCTTGGTTTTTATTCTATGTATTTTTGAATTTTTTGTTAAAAAAAATAAAGGTAGCAATGTTTAGTGCATTTCACATTGTCAGGTTAGAAACGCAATAAGAAAAATGTGGCTCCGAACATTACAGCTTGGTCAATTTGGAATTTATAAAAAAATCGTTTCTTCGTTGTTTTTCGACGTTTTGAAGGGTTGTTTCGAGTACAAAAAAGTATTTTTAGGAAGAATTATGTGCCCACGTTACATGTCTCAAAGCCATCAAAATTCGTTGGTAATTCGTGCATGTATTTTTTCTGACTTATAAAAGCACAATTGATTAAAAATGATATTTTTCTTTTGACAAAAATACCTTTCTTCTGTGAGGCTGGCTGTATTTGAAAAAGCGTTGGTCAACGCTCCGCCAAAACTCGTGGGTTTTCTCCGGGTACTCCGGTTCTTCCCACTGGGAGAGTTGACAGGGTAGTTACATATGGTTATAAAAATGTGACTAACTTTTGAAAACCTTTCTACTTAGACTTGTTAAGCCTTCTCGTCATCTCTATCAGTTGCATGTTTTGAGCCACATGTTTTTCTTTGTAATTGTGAAACAACTCGTTATATGCTGGGTAAACCTTTGCAAAACTCTCAAAATTTATCACTTCAAGTTGTTTCATTGTTATAATATATTTTGAAGTATAAACATTTACTTACGTTGAAAAGACCCAAGTTTTTTAGGACTTTGTTCATTCACTTGTGTTATTGTTCTCTCTGCCATGTTCTGTTTTCTTCTGTTGTTATTTTAATAAGTACAATGTGTGGTAGTTAATCTCTTTTTATTGTTATTCAAATTGTATGTAATCTTTACAAATTTTTTCAATAAATTGTTTACAAAATTTACTTGTGACCCCTTTTTAATTAAAAATTCAATTCCCATGGGAATTGAGAAATTGAATAAAAAAAAATCCCCCTACCCCGGCCAGCTCCCCAAGTGCCACTTCCACCTAAGTAGAAGTACTTATACATGTAGTACAAGTACTTCTACTTATTCACGGTGGAAGTAGCACTCGGAGAACTGGGCGGGGTAGCCGGCAAAGAGAAGACCAACTTTGCAAGTGCTAATACAATTGCTAAGTTGATCTTCCCTAGAGAGCAGCCGCGCGTACCTAACAAATTAAAACAACAAACGTTAGTGACTTAAGTACTTAGCATGCAAATTTGATTCCCAAAGCCAAAATGTCAAGTGCCCCCCGCTGATCCTACCAACTGCCTACCTGCCTCAGTTCTAAGCTGTCTTCCTCAGTTCTAAGCTCCTGCATTCCATTCGTTACCTTCACTTTCCTCACCATCGCACAGTCACTCACAGCTGATAAACCCGCATGCACCACCACCACCCCGACTGCCACCCAATTTCGAAAATTAAAAGAGTTAAAATTTCGGTAAAGTATGCATTTTAAATGCAATTTATTTGGATATTTTAGATCAAACGTAAACAGAAAAAGCTCGTACATAAAAACAGGTGAGAATTCTATTTAAAATTTGCTTGCAAAATATAAAACTTAATTCGCATTTTTCTTAGTTAATAGTATAGATCAATTTAGTTGATGTTGAAACCTACTCTTAACTGTTTTGTTAGAAGTGACGACAGATTTTGGTTTTTAAGCATACTTTCAAAAATTTTAATTCCTTTAATAAACCTAACCCCATGCAACTTACACACGGCGCACACCCTCGCAGTCCATACATTTAGCTAATAAATTACGTTATAAACAAAAAAGCAAAATAAAAAGATAAATTACGTTATCTCTAGCTACTTAAACCCACTTAGACTGAGTTTTTGATTGAATTTTCAAACGTAAAACCTTAGCTGAATGGGCATGGGCTTTTCGTTGTGTTAACTGTTCCGGAGTAAATATAAACCTGGGGCCGGTTGTATCAAAGGCGTTTAGCTTAAACGGTGGATAAGTGAAATTTAAAAATCAGTTTTACACCTAGTACGGAACCGAAATTATGAGTTGAAATAGAATAAATATTTAGTTTTATATATAATTGTTCTTCTCAGGTCAAATAACTTCAGCTGGTTTGTTTATACAACATGGAAACGTGTTTCATATTTTTGACTTATCCACCGTTTAAGCTAAAC
Organism: Muricea muricata; assembly: GCA_963855995.1. Lineage (NCBI taxonomy): Eukaryota > Metazoa > Cnidaria > Anthozoa > Malacalcyonacea > Plexauridae > Muricea > Muricea muricata. The sequence goes on from OY979722.1 coordinate 5,742,683, forward strand.
GCCTTTGATACAACCGGCCCCTGATACTTACCAAAGTCCAAGGCTGGGTCAAATAAGCATGAGAATTAGGCAAAAATAAAAAGCAATTGAAACTCAACAGATTCACTAAAGTTGTTTTTTTTTTGGCAACTTATATCCTTAAGTGTAGATGACATGCAATTTTTAATGCCGTAATTCTCACACTTATTTAACCGAAACGCCTTCATTTGCATGGTACCTCGCAGCTGCTCTCAAACCACCTTCGTAATTTGCTTTAGTGTACACAAACAATGACTTCATTGTTCCTGCTTACCAAAACAAATCTGAAAGCACCAAGATACTTATCATATTAATAATCAAAGAGGATTCGCATTATGCAGTAATTACCATAAACAGACGCATCACCATTGAAACAAAGCATGCCGTATTCCCATGGGAATTTAAAATGCACAAAAAAATATAATGATCCTACTGATTTGCATGGATGTATGAACCAAATTAGCTAAGAAACAAAGAAATGATATATTCCCTTGGGAATTTAATGTAGCAAAAAGATGGCGGGTGTTGATTTTACCAGAATGCCTTGCGGTCTGAAATCGTTTAAAAACTTAAGGTAAATTAACCTCGTTTGAGGAACAGACAGATAGGTTATTTTGTCACTTGTGTTAAAATTCCGTCCATTAGCTTATCTTAAATATCATTTCACTGGTATTCTTGATTGATACCCGCATTAAATTCTGGTAAAATCGACATGCCACCATCTGTTTTGCTACGGTGAATTGGAATACAAGTCACATTTTCTCGCTTTTTAACCAGAGAACACATTCTTTAAAGGTAGAACGACGGAATTGATCGTTTGCAATCGACGCCATCTTTGTTGACGTTTGAAACACATGGCAACCACAAAGTATCTATTCATTATATCTGATCCTATCGAGCCATACATCTTTAAAGTATCATTCATAATACGCTAAAACTAACGATGAAATAGTAAATTGACACAAGTGTTTCGCTGTAAACAGCTGAAGTAATCTGCAGAGTCAACCAAGATGGCGCCCAATCACACGAAATGACGTCATGTGCAAACCAAGAATAGTGACAAAATGCATCAACTATAATTTAGTGGCATTATTACGAAACTTATTTTTGTAAAACGTTCAATCCTACATGTTATTTTGTTTTGTTTTTAGAAATATCCAAATCCAAATGTTAGAGACGAAATTTCCAGGCGTTAAGGTATTGTTTCTTTAAAAAATATTGTCGACATTTACCATATTTTTACCTGTTTTTTGACTCGAAAATTGACTGCCAAACTCCTAGATATTCTATTTAATTATTTTGTTGAATGTATTTGATATCAATGTTATTTCAATCCAATTTTTTTCACTTAATTTGCTGTCTTTTCTTTTTCATTAACGAGAAATATCTATTAAATCCTCTTTGATCCCTCAATAATAAGTATCTTGTTTTCTACTATCTTGCACATTACCACTACTTTCTATTACAATGTCGTGTCTTCTTATTCTTGTGGATTGTTGTTTTGTGGGTCTTGCCGTCCAGGATCGTTCATTCTTTTCTCTTCTTGTGCGTTTTTTTCACATCCCATCACCCTTTGCAATAGTAGAAAGAATTAAGTCATGAGATGATAGTTACGAATAATTTATAAACTATAACATGATAAGTTTCTTGTACGTTTGCATGGTGAATACAATATACTTATTAAGCTTTGTGGAAACACCACGTAAATTTATTATTGCAATAATAAATTTACGTGGTGTTTCCACAAAGCTTAATAAGTAAACTATAACATATTAAGCACTTATTGGATGAGGTTTTTGTGATATGCGAAATGATCAATGTCGAGGTAAGAGTTATCAGCCGAGCCGAAGGCGAGTCAGATAACTCTTACCAAGACATTGATAATTTTGCATATCACAAAAACCGAATCCGATAATTGCTTTATTATACATTGTAAGTCTTTTTCCTCGAGCAATTGACGAATTTCGCCTTCGGAAGAGCTTAAAAAGCAAGATGCCATAACATGAAACAGAAAATATCGAAAAAATGTTGTTGCCATGCCAACCATTGATGCCAACGAATACCGCATACTGTAATAATCTGCACCGTAGGCTCAACATGCAGATAACTCAGTTATCTGCTAGCAGATAACTGAGCCATAGAATAAGAATACATAGAAGGGCCACTCGCGTCGGAGCCTTTGGAGTTTTTGAAGCCGCGCATGTCGCATTACGCACGTTATTAGCATTTTCTCAGCCAGTCAATTGCATTTTCTGGCCAATAGGAATGCTGAACTGGCTGGTGTCAGCCAGTAAACTGCATAAACATAGTGTGACATGTTGCACTGCTGAGTGGCCCTTCTATGTATTCTTATTGTATGACTGAGTTATCTGCAGATTGTGTGATAGTCGCATTTATCTGCATACAACTGACCAATCACAACGCATAAAACAACTGCAATGTATAGTAATTAACACTTATTGACTGAGACCGAGGGAAACAGTATGTTTTGTGGACCAGAGACTGTCGATGTCGAGGGTCCACAAAACATACTGCTTTCCCGAGGTCTCAGTCAATAAGTATTTTATTATATACTGAGTGCCAAAAGAGAAGAAAAGTACCACAAATCAATCAAACATGTGTAAAAAGGATTACCTTTTACCTGACATGGCTACGTGAGGCTTTGTGGATTTGTTGTCTACCGGTGAATAAAAGTAATGTCCACCGCTTAGCTACGTTGCCAGGGAGACAATAGAATTTCTTCACTATCACGTGATACGTTCTTAACCAATAAGAAACAGGAATAAATGAACTTTGACACTCAGTATATTATAAAATAGTATGAATTAGGCCGGCCAAATTATTGTGTAAGCTGTTAATATGAAATTTTTTTATTAAAATCTCGAGAATCATTAATAAATCGTGAGCAAAACACAAAAGAAAATCATAGCCGTGAAGGAGTCTTTATTTCTCACACGCACACAACTTGCAGCTACCCTAATTTATGAATTTAGATTAAAATATCTCGAGAATTAAACAACACGTAAGGAATGTGTAAATTCTTAAAGCTCTTTCGAACAATAAAAATTAATATCTCGCACTAATCTCTCTCAAAAGCTCCCTCAAATTTATTGCCGATATCTCTTTGAGAATTACTGTGCACGTGAAATGTAACTTATATCAAAACTAGCTTACTTCAAGCTGTTTGGGAATCAAGATTTTACGTGTCAACGAGATCAAATATGAATCTAAGATGGCAGACAGCGCATTAAATTTCTATCTTTACGACCAACTCCCCAACGAAAGGCTTTAATTCGCTCGAAAGTCGAATTTTGTTTTTTTTTATTGTTTCAGGTAGTGAAAGATCCTGTGTGCTTTTTACAGTACTACCGACACTAGCAACGTTAGTGCGAGATGTTAATTTTTATTGAAACAAAAGCTGAACTGCTAAAAAAATGGAAACGACAAGATAAAATAAAAAAACTTACTTTCACTCTATCTTTGGATCTTCTTGGCTTCGGTTGTTCTCGTTTCATCATGCTGTTTATGGTTTCATCTGGTTGGCGCACTCTCTTCATGGAGCATCAAGGCGGTCCAGTAGGTAACTAGCTCACTCGTGTCCAGTCAACCAACATAAAATAAGGAGAAAATTAATGTTACAAAATATTTTAGAATATAGGACACTAAGCTTTAATTGAATTGACTTTAACAAACCGTACATTGTGATAGTATTTGCATCTTAACATCTGATGGAGACGGCTTGTGATTTACTTCTTATGTCGATATGAATTCTTTCCCATCTTGTTGCATCATTAGTTGATGGTTGTTGTATTCACTTTTTACTTGGCATTCTTTGAAAAAAAAATTACGATGTTCAGAAAACTGTTTACAAGATAAGCAAAGAAAACTACGTTCACAAGCATTAGAGAGGACTAAGTAATTATAATAGGCGTGACAGGTCACAGAGGTTAGTCGACGAAGAAACTCATGGACAAATTCCCGGCATGATGATACCCCGATAGCAAGAAATACAGCAAGTGTAGAACGTGTACGTGTGAGCTTAAACTGTATGTATGCAACTCCAAGAAAAGCGCAACACAAAATGGCGGAATTTAAAGACATTTCTGGTGTCATTTCCAGTTCCCTAACTTTCGCGGACAAATATATTTATATATTTTTCTCAAATTTTTTTGAAGTAAATCTAGATGGATTTTGTGAATAAACAAATTAAAAAAAGTATTGCCCACGTTAGGAAACTAGAACGGGCGCCCAAGAATGCCCACAATTTCTCCAATCTGGATTATATTTATTGATTGCGCAAATGACTGATAAAAAATAAGAGAGTAATAAAATACCAAATGGTTTCCTCTTCAAGATAGTGTCATACATGCGCGCGGCATTTCGGGATATTTGGGAAAACTCGTGTTGAAGTTGAACCTAAGGCAACATGCCAAGTACATGGATGACGCTATCCTGCTCAGGAAACTATTTAGTAATTGTCTTACAAAATGATGACAGTGAAACACAAGTCAACGCCACGGCATTTAAATTTCTCGTGTAGGATTGTTTGATCCTGCACAGTAATAGCCAAGTGGCGCAATCGTCAGAGCAAACGCCTATCACATGTGAGGTCGTGGGTTCAATCCTTACTTCAGACTCGTGACACCCATGTGAGGAGTTAGTCAGTCGTGGGTTTATCCCGGGTACTCCGGTTTGCGAATGTTGACTGGATGGTTAAAATTGTAAAATATCAGTAATCACCGGAACACGGGTACTTAACTAAACTGCTGACGATGAGGCGGAACTCATAATGAATTAATGAAAATGTGTTTCACTGTAGTTATCATATAATGTAATTGCCAAGCTGAATGAATAATTCTCCAGTAACTACGTCATATGAATAATTTACAATTATGACAGTAGTGGGGGGGGGGGCAGCATAAAGATTGAAGTAGTGTCAAGGAAGGGGTACTACCCTGACGGGTACTAGGCGAAGAAGTAGAGTAAACAGGAGGAAGAAAATTAAATTGGAGTAAATAAGGGGGATTGGGGTAAAGAAGGGGAGAAGCAGGATAAAGAAACCAGTGGAAGGGGGTGCTATCCTGGAAGGAGTACCCGGGAAAGAAGAGGGTGAACAGGAGGAAAAGTAGATTGGAGTACAGAAAGGGGAAATTAAACGGATCAGGAAATTCAGACTTGCAATTCAAATGAAAGGCAGCTCATTGGTCATGTAAACACTCGTTAAATCATGGTTCTCGCTTGCCTTTAGCTTGGAATCATCTTTGAATTTGAACTGAAAGTCTGAATTTGCATGTTTCTTGTATAGAGTGCAGTGTATCAGAACAGAAGAGGTTTTGAAGAAAAAGAAAGAAAGAATAAAAGTAAGTTAAAATTTGTAAAGAATAATGAAGAAACTATTGGTACAGCACTTGATACATGATGATAATCATCATTATAAACTCTCTATTAATCCGGGGGGGGGGGTATAATAGAGAATTTGCAATGATAGTAAGTATATTGTAATATTTGGGTTTTTACCACTAAATCCTCTTGAAAGTTCTTTTTGGCTGTGGCTTCTCTCATCACAGTTGTCTGTGCTTGTCTTGCAAAATCTCTGGAATATCTATAACGTGAAGGTCAATATTTAAGATTAGAAAAATAGAAACCGTAAAATAGAAAGAAATTTAAATCGTGGCGAATACTTTTTACGGTCTTGCTGGCATGACAAAAAGAGAGTATAGATTTATAAGATCATGTTGATTTATCCTTTATCTGAACTATATTTAACTTAGATTTTAAAATAGATTTCACCCTGGTAAGCAGACCGAATGGGTTTTCAAACAAGATAACATTTAATGACTAAAACGTGCACAGAATAGTTAGAGAATGCTTACATGTCGAATAAAAATCCAATACTTTTAATGTCCAACTACACAATAGCGATTTTCGTTGCATTTCTAGACTGGAGAAGAAGACGACGCCATTTTGATTTTGATTTCTCCCGACAACGGCAGATTTGTCTTCGCAATTTTTTTCCATTTCTTCGTCGTTTTAGCTCCAATTTGCTCGTTGTGTTTCTTTCGTACCTTCCTCGCCATTTCCGTACAATCAATGGACATTTATACTCAAGATTAAGACTGTATTGAGACTTTCAAAATGTTCGTCAGGAGACATAAAAATCGAAGCTTCTTCTTCGGGTTGCAGAAGCAAATGACGTCAGACGACCTTTGTCCGCCAGCAAATACCCGTATGTATAACATTCAATGATCTTTTTAGGAAGCTGAAAATCAGTTTTTATTGCGCGAACGAAGTGTTTTTGCCATTATTTCTTACTCAGGTCTTTGTTCTACTACTTTACTTCCAGTTTAGTTAGGTAACTTGCCAAAAGAAACGCCTGTAAGGGACAATTTTGCATTTTTTTTTATTTGGATGCTGATGAAGAAGAGAAGACTCGTTAGAGCTTTCATTGGCAAATATCTTTCCCTCCGTGGCCGAGAGGTAAAGACAACTGTCTTGACTTCGATTTTGGGTGGATCGAGGACCGGTCCAGTTCAACTGAGTTTGGTAAGAATTTAATTCTGATCGGTGCTCGATCCACCCAAAACTGAATTCAAAGCTGGGCGTGGAGTGCAGGAAAACACTAGGCAGTACCGCGAGGCCAAGGAGGCAAACGTTATTTTCCTAGTGTTGTTAACTAATATTTAAGCAAATTTCATTAACTTGACTGTTGGGGACAGACCTGTAGGGTTGGTGCATTGAAGACTTCTCGTCGTTATTTCCCTTCGTTCAAGAAGACAAGTTGTCTTCATCGAGAAATAACGACGAAAAGACTTCAAGACACCACTAAACCACTACACTTTAAAGCTACAGTGTAGTGGTTTAGCTAGCTAAACCACTACACTGTGCCAATAATATATGGCTGACTTCTTCCTAACGCTTACGGTACGACCATGGATGCGCAAAGATGCGCAAACACATTAAAGCCTTGAAAGCAAGTGTTTTCTTTTAGGAAAGAATCAAGGACGACAACGCTTACTAAATCAAAGCCGTCTAGTCATGTTTTAAGTACTTCAGCTATGTTTAACGATCTTTTACCAGATCTTTGCAAGAGGAAAAGTAAAATTTTGCATCATTATTATTAACTTTCCGTCAGTCGTTTCTTTCTTGATCGAGCATTATATGCCATTGTGTTCAGTGTCCTTGATATAGGAGCCATATACTTATGGCCTTGGGTTTAATTCCCAAACACTGAATGGCAGTGTTTTGCTCTTCCAATGAGATAACAAGATGGCACTGTAGAACGCGTGGTTTTATATAAGCTACGAGCGTCAAGATATCCTTGATAGGTAACTATTGATCCTACAATGGACACTTATGTTCACTGCCAATAGGAACGTTTCCAACTCACAGCTTGTACATAATGGATTTTATAGGTTGTGTCACAAGGAAACTGCAGTTCGGTCGTAAAATCAACTTGTTTTCAAGGTTGCCGGGTTTTAAACATTACTGACACTGTTAATGTTGTAGCTCGGAATTGTAAAACAACGGCGGCAATGCAGTTTTCTTGTGCCATAACCTGTAAAATGGGTGGTTTTATCATTTATATAAGCTACGACCGCCAAGCTTTATCCTTGATAGGAAACAATTGATCCCACCAACGACATTTGTATTCTCTACCAATAGGAACGTTTGAGACTTACAGCTTGTACATAACGCATTTTATCGGTGAGTCGTAAAACCAACCTGTTACTGCTCAGCAAACTACCAGTTCCCTCGATCAACGATAGTCGATGAAGCTTGGCGCTCGTAGGTTGTGTAAAACCAAGCATTTTACAGGTTATAGCCAGGTTAGCAGTATCTGCAATGTTTCAAAGCAACCACGAATAGAAACTGACAGCCAACGTTCTGAGTTAAGGTTTGTAGAATATACTACATGATTAGTTACAGCATGACCAGGCATATAGTAAATAACGCATTGCCATCTTGTTCCAAAGTTATCTTATTACTTGAAAGAGCTGAAGACTGCCATGCAGTGTTTGGGAATCAAACCCAAGGCCATAAATACATGACTCCTATATCAAGGACACTGAACACAATGACATATAAAGCTCGATCAAGAAAGAAACGACCGACGGAAAGTCAATAGTATATGCAAACTTCGACTTTCCTTCTTGCAAAGGCCTGGTCATAAAAGATCGTTAAACATAGCTGAGCAACTTAAAACATGCCTACACAGTTTTGATTTAATAAGCGTTATCGTCTTTGACTCTTTCCCGAAAGAAGACATATTCTTTACAGGCTGTACAGTGTTTGCGCATCTATGCTTCATGCCTTCTTGAAAAGACCTCGCCATAAAAGATCGTTTAACTTAGCTGAACAACTCGAGCGCCAAGCTTCATCGACTATCGTTGATCGAGGGAAATGGTAGTTTGCTGAGCAGTAACAGGTTGGTTTTACGACTCACCGATAAAATGCGTTATGTACAAGCTGTAAGTCTCAAACGTTCCTATCGGTAGAGAATACAAATGTCGTTGGTGGGATCAATTCTTTCCTATCAAGGATAAAGCTTGGCGGTCGTAGCTTATATGGTTATGGCACAAGAAAACTGCATTGCCGCCGTTGTTTTACAATTCCGAGCTACAACATTAACAGTGTCAGTAATGTTTAAAACCCGGCAACCTTGAAAACAAGTTGATTTTACGACCGAACTGCAGTTTCCTTGTGACACAACCTATAAAATCCATTATGTACAAGCTGTGAGTTGGAAACGTTCCTATTGGCAGTGAACATAAGTGTCCATTGTAGGATCAATAGTTACCTATCAAGGATATCTTGACGCTCGTAGCTTATATAAAACCACGCGTTCTACAGTGCCATCTTGTTATCTCATTGGAAGAGGAAAACACTGCCATTCAGTGTTTGGGAATTAAACCCAAGGCCATAAGTATATGGCTCCTATATCAAGGACACTGAACACAATGGCATATAATGCTCGATCAAGAAAGAAACGACTGACGGAAAGTTAATAATAATGATGCAAAATTTTACTTTTCCTCTTGCAAAGATCTGGTAAAAGATCGTTAAACATAGCTGAAGTACTTAAAACATGACTAGACGGCTTTGATTTAGTAAGCGTTGTCGTCCTTGATTCTTTCCTAAAAGAAAACACTTGCTTTCAAGGCTTTAATGTGTTTGCGCATCTTTGCGCATCCATGGTCGTACCGTAAGCGTTAGGAAGAAGTCAGCCATATATTATTGGCACAGTGTAGTGGTTTAGCTAGCTAAACCACTACACTGTAGCTTTAAAGTGTAGTGGTTTAGTGGTGTCTTGAAGTCTTCTCGTCGTTATTTCTCGATGAAGACAACTTGTCTTCTTGAACGAAGGGAAATAACGACGAGAAGTCTTCAATGCACCAACTTTACAGGTCTGTCCCCAACAGTCAAGTTAATGAAATTTGCTTAAATATTAGTTAACAACACTAGGAAAATAACGTTTGCCTCCTTGGCCTCGCGGTACTGCCTAGTGTTTTCCTGCACTCCACGCCCAGCTTTGAATTCAGTTTTGGGTGGATCGAGCACCGATCAGAATTAAATTCTTACCAAACTCAGTTGAACTGGACCGGTCCTCGATCCACCCAAAATCGAAGTCAAGACAGTTGTCTTTACCTCTCGGCCACGGAGGGAAAGATATTTGCCAATGAAAGCTCTAACGAGTCTTCTCTTCTTCATCAGCATCGAAATAAAAAAAAAATGCAAAATTGTCCCTTACAGGCGTTTCTTTTGGCAAGTTACCTAACTAAACTGGAAGTAAAGTAGTAGAACAAAGACCTGAGTAAGAAATAATGGCAAAAACATTTCGTTCGCGCAATAAAAACTGATTTTCAGCTTCCTAAAAAGATCATTGAATGTTATACATACGGGTATTTGCTGGCGGACAAAGGTCGTCTGACGTCATTTGCTTCTGCAACCCGAAGAAGAAGCTTCGATTTTTATGTCTCCTGACGAACATTTTGAAAGTCTCAATACAGTCTTAATCTTGAGTATAAATGTCCATTGGTTGTACGGAAATGGCGAGGAAGGTACGAAAGAAACACAACGAGCAAATTGGAGCTAAAACGACGAAGAAATGGAAAAAAATTGCGAAGACAAATCTGCCGTTGTCGGGAGAAATCAAAATCAAAATGGCGTCGTCTTCTTCTCCAGTCTAGAAATGCAACGAAAATCGCTATTGTGTAGTTGGACATTAAAAGTATTGGATTTTTATTCGACATGTAAGCATTCTCTAACTATTCTGTGCACGTTTTAGTCATTAAATGTTATCTTGTTTGAAAACCCATTCGGTCTGCTTACCAGGGTGAAATCTATTTTAAAATCTAAGTTAAATATAGTTCAGATAAAGGATAAATCAACATGATCTCATAAATCTATACTCTCTTTTTGTCATGCGAGCAAGACCGTAAAAAGTATTCGCCACGATTTAAATTTCTTTCTATTTTACGGTTTCTATTTTTCTAATCTTAAATATTGACCTTCACGTTATAGATATTCCAGAGATTTTGCAAGACAAGCACAGACAACTGTGATGAGAGAAGCCACAGCCAAAAAGAACTTTCAAGAGGATTTAGTGGTAAAAACCCAAATATTACAATATACTTACTATCATTGCAAATTCTCTATTATACCCCCCCCCGGATTAATAGAGAGTTTATAATGATGATTATCATCATGTATCAAGTGCTGTACCAATAGTTTCTTCATTATTCTTTACAAATTTTAACTTACTTTTATTCTTTCTTTCTTTTTCTTCAAAACCTCTTCTGTTCTGATACACTGCACTCTATACAAGAAACATGCAAATTCATACTTTCAGTTCAAATTCAAAGATGATTCCAAGCTAAAGGCAAGCGAGAACCATGATTTAACGAGTGTTTACATGACCAATGAGCTGCCTTTCATTTGAATTGCAAGTCTGAATTTCCTGATCCGTTTAATTTCCCCTTTCTGTACTCCAATCTACTTTTCCTCCTGTTCACCCTCTTCTTTCCCGGGTACTCCTTCCAGGATAGCACCCCCTTCCACTGGTTTCTTTATCCTGCTTCTCCCCTTCTTTACCCCAATCCCCCTTATTTACTCCAATTTAATTTTCTTCCTCCTGTTTACTCTACTTCTTCGCCTAGTACCCGTCAGGGTAGTACCCCTTCCTTGACACTACTTCAATCTTTATGCTGCCCCCCCCCCCCACTACTCTCATAATTGTAAGTTATTCATATGACGTAGTTACTGGAGAATTATTCATTCAGCTTGGCAATTACATTATATGATAACTACAGTGAAACACATTTTCATTAATTCATTATGAGTTCCGCCTCATCGTCAGCAGTTTAGTTAAGTACCCGTGTTCCGGTGATTACTGATATTTTACAATTTTAACCATCCAGTCAACATTCGCAAACCGGAGTACCCGGAATAAACCCACGACTGACTAACTCCTCACATGGGTGTCACGAGTCTGAAGTAAGGATTGAACCCACGACCTCACATGTGATAGGCGTTTGCTCTGACGATTGCGCCACTTGGCTATTACTGTGCAGGATCAAACAATCCTACACGAGAAATTTAAATGCCGTGGCGTTGACTTGTGTTTCACTGTCATCATTTTGTAAGACAATTACTAAATAGTTTCCTGAGCAGGATAGCGTCATCCATGTACTTGGCATGTTGCCTTAGGTTCAACTTCAACACGAGTTTTCCCAAATATCCCGAAATGCCGCGCGCATGTATGACACTATCTTGAAGAGGAAACCATTTGGTATTTTATTACTCTCTTATTTTTTATCAGTCATTTGCGCAATCAATAAATATAATCCAGATTGGAGAAATTGTGGGCATTCTTGGGCGCCCGTTCTAGTTTCCTAACGTGGGCAATACTTTTTTTAATTTGTTTATTCACAAAATCCATCTAGATTTACTTCAAAAAAATTTGAGAAAAATATATAAATATATTTGTCCGCGAAAGTTAGGGAACTGGAAATGACACCAGAAATGTCTTTAAATTCCGCCATTTTGTGTTGCGCTTTTCTTGGAGTTGCATACATACAGTTTAAGCTCACACGTACACGTTCTACACTTGCTGTATTTCTTGCTATCGGGGTATCATCATGCCGGGAATTTGTCCATGAGTTTCTTCGTCGACTAACCTCTGTGACCTGTCACGCCTATTATAATTACTTAGTCCTCTCTAATGCTTGTGAACGTAGTTTTCTTTGCTTATCTTGTAAACAGTTTTCTGAACATCGTAATTTTTTTTTCAAAGAATGCCAAGTAAAAAGTGAATACAACAACCATCAACTAATGATGCAACAAGATGGGAAAGAATTCATATCGACATAAGAAGTAAATCACAAGCCGTCTCCATCAGATGTTAAGATGCAAATACTATCACAATGTACGGTTTGTTAAAGTCAATTCAATTAAAGCTTAGTGTCCTATATTCTAAAATATTTTGTAACATTAATTTTCTCCTTATTTTATGTTGGTTGACTGGACACGAGTGAGCTAGTTACCTACTGGACCGCCTTGATGCTCCATGAAGAGAGTGCGCCAACCAGATGAAACCATAAACAGCATGATGAAACGAGAACAACCGAAGCCAAGAAGATCCAAAGATAGAGTGAAAGTAAGTTTTTTTATTTTATCTTGTCGTTTCCATTTTTTTAGCAGTTCAGCTTTTGTTTCAATAAAAATTAACATCTCGCACTAACGTTGCTAGTGTCGGTAGTACTGTAAAAAGCACACAGGATCTTTCACTACCTGAAACAATAAAAAAAAAACAAAATTCGACTTTCGAGCGAATTAAAGCCTTTCGTTGGGGAGTTGGTCGTAAAGATAGAAATTTAATGCGCTGTCTGCCATCTTAGATTCATATTTGATCTCGTTGACACGTAAAATCTTGATTCCCAAACAGCTTGAAGTAAGCTAGTTTTGATATAAGTTACACTTCACGTGCACAGTAATTCTCAAAGAGATATCGGCAATAAATTTGAGAGAGCTTTTGAGAGAGATTAGTGCGAGATATTAATTTTTATTGTTCGAAAGAGCTTTAAGAATTTACACATTCCTTACGTGTTGTTTAATTCTCGAGATATTTTAATCTAAATTCATAAATTAGGGTAGCTGCAAGTTGTGTGCGTGTGAGAAATAAAGACTCCTTCACGGCTATGATTTTCTTTTGTGTTTTGCTCACGATTTATTAATGATTCTCGAGATTTTAATAAAAAAATTTCATATTAACAGCTTACACAATAATTTGGCCGGCCTAATTCATACTATTTTATAATATACTGAGTGTCAAAGTTCATTTATTCCTGTTTCTTATTGGTTAAGAACGTATCACGTGATAGTGGAGAAATTCTATTGTCTCCCTGGCAACGTAGCTAAGCGGTGGACATTACTTTTATTCACCGGTAGACAACAAATCCACAAAGCCTCACGTAGCCATGTCAGGTAAAAGGTAATCCTTTTTACACATGTTTGATTGATTTGTGGTACTTTTCTTCTCTTTTGGCACTCAGTATATAATAAAATACTTATTGACTGAGACCTCGGGAAAGCAGTATGTTTTGTGGACCCTCGACATCGACAGTCTCTGGTCCACAAAACATACTGTTTCCCTCGGTCTCAGTCAATAAGTGTTAATTACTATACATTGCAGTTGTTTTATGCGTTGTGATTGGTCAGTTGTATGCAGATAAATGCGACTATCACACAATCTGCAGATAACTCAGTCATACAATAAGAATACATAGAAGGGCCACTCAGCAGTGCAACATGTCACACTATGTTTATGCAGTTTACTGGCTGACACCAGCCAGTTCAGCATTCCTATTGGCCAGAAAATGCAATTGACTGGCTGAGAAAATGCTAATAACGTGCGTAATGCGACATGCGCGGCTTCAAAAACTCCAAAGGCTCCGACGCGAGTGGCCCTTCTATGTATTCTTATTCTATGGCTCAGTTATCTGCTAGCAGATAACTGAGTTATCTGCATGTTGAGCCTACGGTGCAGATTATTACAGTATGCGGTATTCGTTGGCATCAATGGTTGGCATGGCAACAACATTTTTTCGATATTTTCTGTTTCATGTTATGGCATCTTGCTTTTTAAGCTCTTCCGAAGGCGAAATTCGTCAATTGCTCGAGGAAAAAGACTTACAATGTATAATAAAGCAATTATCGGATTCGGTTTTTGTGATATGCAAAATTATCAATGTCTTGGTAAGAGTTATCTGACTCGCCTTCGGCTCGGCTGATAACTCTTACCTCGACATTGATCATTTCGCATATCACAAAAACCTCATCCAATAAGTGCTTAATATGTTATAGTTTACTTATCAAGCTTTGTGGAAACACCACGTAAATTTATTATTGCAATAATAAATTTACGTGGTGTTTCCACAAAGCTTAATAAGTATATTGTATTCACCATGCAAACGTACAAGAAACTTATCATGTTATAGTTTATAAATTATTCGTAACTATCATCTCATGACTTAATTCTTTCTACTATTGCAAAGGGTGATGGGATGTGAAAAAAACGCACAAGAAGAGAAAAGAATGAACGATCCTGGACGGCAAGACCCACAAAACAACAATCCACAAGAATAAGAAGACACGACATTGTAATAGAAAGTAGTGGTAATGTGCAAGATAGTAGAAAACAAGATACTTATTATTGAGGGATCAAAGAGGATTTAATAGATATTTCTCGTTAATGAAAAAGAAAAGACAGCAAATTAAGTGAAAAAAATTGGATTGAAATAACATTGATGTCAAATACATTCAACAAAATAATTAAATAGAATATCTAGGAGTTTGGCAGTCAATTTTCGAGTCAAAAAACAGGTAAAAATATGGTAAATGTCGACAATATTTTTTAAAGAAACAATACCTTAACGCCTGGAAATTTCGTCTCTAACATTTGGATTTGGATATTTCTAAAAACAAAACAAAATAACATGTAGGATTGAACGTTTTACAAAAATAAGTTTCGTAATAATGCCACTAAATTATAGTTGATACATTTTGTCACTATTCTTGGTTTGCACATGACGTCATTTCGTGTGATTGGGCGCCATCTTGGTTGACTCTGCAGATTACTTCAGCTGTTTACAGCGAAACACTTGTGTCAATTTACTATTTCATCGTTAGTTTTAGCGTATTATGAATGATACTTTAAAGATGTATGGCTCGATAGGATCAGATATAATGAATAGATACTTTGTGGTTGCCATGTGTTTCAAACGTCAACAAAGATGGCGTCGATTGCAAACGATCAATTCCGTCGTTCTACCTTTAAAGAATGTGTTCTCTGGTTAAAAAGCGAGAAAATGTGACTTGTATTCCAATTCACCGTAGCAAAACAGATGGTGGCATGTCGATTTTACCAGAATTTAATGCGGGTATCAATCAAGAATACCAGTGAAATGATATTTAAGATAAGCTAATGGACGGAATTTTAACACAAGTGACAAAATAACCTATCTGTCTGTTCCTCAAACGAGGTTAATTTACCTTAAGTTTTTAAACGATTTCAGACCGCAAGGCATTCTGGTAAAATCAACACCCGCCATCTTTTTGCTACATTAAATTCCCAAGGGAATATATCATTTCTTTGTTTCTTAGCTAATTTGGTTCATACATCCATGCAAATCAGTAGGATCATTATATTTTTTTGTGCATTTTAAATTCCCATGGGAATACGGCATGCTTTGTTTCAATGGTGATGCGTCTGTTTATGGTAATTACTGCATAATGCGAATCCTCTTTGATTATTAATATGATAAGTATCTTGGTGCTTTCAGATTTGTTTTGGTAAGCAGGAACAATGAAGTCATTGTTTGTGTACACTAAAGCAAATTACGAAGGTGGTTTGAGAGCAGCTGCGAGGTACCATGCAAATGAAGGCGTTTCGGTTAAATAAGTGTGAGAATTACGGCATTAAAAATTGCATGTCATCTACACTTAAGGATATAAGTTGCCAAAAAAAAAACAACTTTAGTGAATCTGTTGAGTTTCAATTGCTTTTTATTTTTGCCTAATTCTCATGCTTATTTGACCCAGCCTTGGACTTTGGTAAGTATCAGGGGCCGGTTGTATCAAAGGCGTTTAGCTTAAACGGTGGATAAGTCAAAAATATGAAACACGTTTCCATGTTGTATAAACAAACCAGCTGAAGTTATTTGACCTGAGAAGAACAATTATATATAAAACTAAATATTTATTCTATTTCAACTCATAATTTCGGTTCCGTACTAGGTGTAAAACTGATTTTTAAATTTCACTTATCCACCGTTTAAGCTAAACGCCTTTGATACAACCGGCCCCAGGTTTATATTTACTCCGGAACAGTTAACACAACGAAAAGCCCATGCCCATTCAGCTAAGGTTTTACGTTTGAAAATTCAATCAAAAACTCAGTCTAAGTGGGTTTAAGTAGCTAGAGATAACGTAATTTATCTTTTTATTTTGCTTTTTTGTTTATAACGTAATTTATTAGCTAAATGTATGGACTGCGAGGGTGTGCGCCGTGTGTAAGTTGCATGGGGTTAGGTTTATTAAAGGAATTAAAATTTTTGAAAGTATGCTTAAAAACCAAAATCTGTCGTCACTTCTAACAAAACAGTTAAGAGTAGGTTTCAACATCAACTAAATTGATCTATACTATTAACTAAGAAAAATGCGAATTAAGTTTTATATTTTGCAAGCAAATTTTAAATAGAATTCTCACCTGTTTTTATGTACGAGCTTTTTCTGTTTACGTTTGATCTAAAATATCCAAATAAATTGCATTTAAAATGCATACTTTACCGAAATTTTAACTCTTTTAATTTTCGAAATTGGGTGGCAGTCGGGGTGGTGGTGGTGCATGCGGGTTTATCAGCTGTGAGTGACTGTGCGATGGTGAGGAAAGTGAAGGTAACGAATGGAATGCAGGAGCTTAGAACTGAGGAAGACAGCTTAGAACTGAGGCAGGTAGGCAGTTGGTAGGATCAGCGGGGGGCACTTGACATTTTGGCTTTGGGAATCAAATTTGCATGCTAAGTACTTAAGTCACTAACGTTTGTTGTTTTAATTTGTTAGGTACGCGCGGCTGCTCTCTAGGGAAGATCAACTTAGCAATTGTATTAGCACTTGCAAAGTTGGTCTTCTCTTTGCCGGCTACCCCGCCCAGTTCTCCGAGTGCTACTTCCACCGTGAATAAGTAGAAGTACTTGTACTACATGTATAAGTACTTCTACTTAGGTGGAAGTGGCACTTGGGGAGCTGGCCGGGGTAGGGGGATTTTTTTTTATTCAATTTCTCAATTCCCATGGGAATTGAATTTTTAATTAAAAAGGGGTCACAAGTAAATTTTGTAAACAATTTATTGAAAAAATTTGTAAAGATTACATACAATTTGAATAACAATAAAAAGAGATTAACTACCACACATTGTACTTATTAAAATAACAACAGAAGAAAACAGAACATGGCAGAGAGAACAATAACACAAGTGAATGAACAAAGTCCTAAAAAACTTGGGTCTTTTCAACGTAAGTAAATGTTTATACTTCAAAATATATTATAACAATGAAACAACTTGAAGTGATAAATTTTGAGAGTTTTGCAAAGGTTTACCCAGCATATAACGAGTTGTTTCACAATTACAAAGAAAAACATGTGGCTCAAAACATGCAACTGATAGAGATGACGAGAAGGCTTAACAAGTCTAAGTAGAAAGGTTTTCAAAAGTTAGTCACATTTTTATAACCATATGTAACTACCCTGTCAACTCTCCCAGTGGGAAGAACCGGAGTACCCGGAGAAAACCCATGAGTTTTGGCGGAGCGTTGACCAACGCTTTTTCAAATACAGCCAGCCTCACAGAAGAAAGGTATTTTTGTCAAAAGAAAAATATCATTTTTAATCAATTGTGCTTTTATAAGTCAGAAAAAATACATGCACGAATTACCAACGAATTTTGATGGCTTTGAGACATGTAACGTGGGCACATAATTCTTCCTAAAAATACTTTTTTGTACTCGAAACAACCCTTCAAAACGTCGAAAAACAACGAAGAAACGATTTTTTTATAAATTCCAAATTGACCAAGCTGTAATGTTCGGAGCCACATTTTTCTTATTGCGTTTCTAACCTGACAATGTGAAATGCACTAAACATTGCTACCTTTATTTTTTTTAACAAAAAATTCAAAAATACATAGAATAAAAACCAAGCATTTTTAGAATATTGTGTGTAGCACGACATTTTTCAGAAACCAATCTCTTACACTTTTCTTTGCATAACAGTGCATGCGATCTATTTTTCGCAAAAAAATACAAAGAAAGTCTCAGACATCTCATTTTTTTGGTGGGCACAAGAACAGAAGCTTTTTGTTCAAATTGTGATAATTTATTTGAGATAACTTTGGGCAAAATTCTATTTTTCATTGAAAACAGGCGAAAAATCAATGCTTTAGCTTTGCCCAGCAACTAATGAAGTCACTCGATAGTGAAGTTGCTTTATATACAATTGATAGTTTCAGTGTTAAAGAGACCAAAATAAAAGTAGAAATACATAACTTAGATTGATCTTGGATAGAAAAGTAAAAAATTTATTCGAAGAATCAATTTAAATTTAGTCTTTTTGGAAGGTACCATTGTCAGGTTAGGAACATATCTCTTTGAAGTATAAATTCATCTTTACTTACTTGTTGAAAAGACTATATTCAAGAGCCATGTAAACCTGTTTTCTTATATTATTATTACCACGCAAGTATTACAAAGTGGAATATTTGAAATGTAAACTTGAACTGAAGCAAAGGAAATGCACATACAAATTCAGAAATATTTCAATTGCCAAAATACAAATTCACCACAACCAAACAATATAAAAAGTTCCAGTAGGCAATATGTTGTAATTTTAATTAAGAAACTTATAAAGTAATAAATCATACAGGAAACACAAAAGAAATCATTTTCTCATCTTACAGAATCGGTATTTTCAAAATCACTTTGCTATAGATCTGATGTATAAAATTGACGAGTTTCACAAGCCATTTACAACATTCGCATCTGTGTATGTCAGATATCTCGCCTTCAGCTTGGGTTTGTATATCCGATACAACCCGGTCACTTGTATTGTAAATAGTACAAATCAAAATTGTTATCAAATCAAAGTCTCAAACTAATTTAAATTATTCTACTCCATATAATGCCAGACAGTTTTACTTTTTCTCAGGAAAGACCTTATGTTCAACAAGGTAAATTTGGCATGTTAATTAAGAAGTCTGTAAAATTTGAAATTGCATGGTATCAACTAAAAGCTTCATGTGACTTAAAACTTTTTCAAGTCGATGTAATACGAAGAACTCTGGTAAAGTATTTACTGTATCCAGGCATCAATAGAAAACTTTTAAAATTAAAAATTGTAGTTACTTATACTTATTATTGGCCAACATCTGTACTGCTTGTTTATCTAGAAAATCTGGCATACTGTCAATTTTTTTAGTCCAAGGAAACTTTTTTACTCTTAAATTCTTACATCCGCCACATCTTTTCTTTGCTAATAAAAAAAGCCCACAGAATTTATTTGGCAAGTTGTGGTTTTCTTTTTCATTTAAGATATGTAATTAATTGATAAAGTTAAAGAACAACTGCATCAGTTCATCTCAATTCCAAACAAGTTCCACTTTGTAAACAAAAGACAATATGCTAGCTTATTTTGTCCTTAATAAGTAGTTCATCTTAAAGTTTGAAAGTCAACATTCTAGTACAAAATCACAAAGTCTGTATCTAAGATAAATTACCAGTAGTATAAAATATTACAAAGTATTTTTTTAACTTTAAAGGGTCCAATATAACATTGAGAACTATTGTGATTTTCAAATGAACTTTCCAAACTTTCAAATGAACACTCAAAGCCAGCTTAAACAAAAGATGATTGAGATAGTAAACCAGGAAATAACATAGGTGTTGTAATTTTTTATCAAAAATATGATATAGTGCATATAACAGAAACATTTCAATTAAAAAGTAGAAATATATTTCCTGTGGTTAGTTTTAATTGCTACATATATTGAAATTTTAGTATAATAATGGATGTTTTTGTTTCTGGCAAAGTCACCTCAATCTCCTTATGTTTAACCAACATTACAAAGTCAAATAATGACAAACACGAATGATTAAACACAAATTTATATTTTAATGGGTAAAAATAAATATGTCCAAATTAGTATAATCATGCATATAGGTCTAGTAGGGTACCAATTTTTAGAAACAGAATTGTGTTGTTTAGAGGCATAACATATAAAATTGCTAGATTTGATATTTCAGTTTTTTAAGAAAGCCTTTTGTATGTGTTTTCATGAACTCTTGGGCCATAATTCAATTGATTTGAACCAAATAAGATTCTAACTTTCTTTTAAAACACAGTTCATCATTATTTGACTTTTTCTAAGATTAAAATGCTTCTGGAGCACATGAGATTCCACGGTATGTGTACCCACAAAATAATCGTCAAATTAGGTGAGAATGAAACCGTCATGTCCAAAATTATACTGTCCCAAATTGTCCCATATTCAATATTGTACATGCAATATTCCAATACCTTTAACAATTTCATTTTTCATAATCTGCCAGTTGTTGAGAGGAGGTTAAGCATTTTGTCGATCTACAAACAAATTTCAAAGAATTCTATTGAAGATAGATAACTGAAATGGTAAACAAACTGCAAAAGATAACAATGCAAGTGGTTGTGTAAAAACTAAAGACCACGTAAAGTCGGCCATTCTGTACAGTGTTTGGATTTGACAGTTTGAATTTTAATTGCCTCAAGAAAAGTCTAAAAGGCATTAAAAACATAACATTCCTTGTTCTTTTTTAACATCCCGACCTTGCACGACTCCCACATCCTGCTCCGTCTCCTCCTATCCACCTCCCACCCTCAAGGCCCTGTCACACGGTGCAATTTTTCTTGCACTTGTAACTGCTCCGTCTCCTTCTCTATCCACCTCTTACCCTTAAAGCCCTGTCACACGGTGCACTTTTCCTTGCATTCACCGTAGCAAAAAAGATGGCGACATGTCGATTTTACCAGAATGCATTGCAGGTATCAAGAAAGAATACGTGGGAAAAGATGACAAGAAGCAAAGCTACTGGATTGAAATTTTAACACAAGTGTGAAAATAACCTATTGTCTTCTGTCTGTTCTTCAAAAGACGTTAATTTGCCTTTTTAAACAATTTCAGACTGCCATGCACTCTGGTAAAATCGACATTTGCCATCTTTTTTGCTACAGGGAAAATCTACTCTTAAGTAAATTTGTGACAAATGTTTGGTACGTTAAAAAACCCCAGCAAACTGTGATGGAAACTTGCATTTGCCAATTTTACATCTCCCAATAGTAGAATTGCATTTCAAGTTGCAAGAAAAATTGCATTGTGACAGGACCTTTATTCTCCAGTGTTCCCGCCAACCTGCTCCCACCATTAGATGGAAAGTCCTTTTTTCACTACATTCACAGGCGGCCCAATTCAGTGTGTAGTTTCATATAGAGATCAGTAGCGAGCGGTAGCGAATTGTTTTACATATATAAACAATTCGCTACCGCTCGCTACTGATCTCTATATGAAACTACACACTGAATTGGGCCGCCTGTGCTACATTTTAGTAATTAGGCTACCCCCCTCCTCTCACAAGTCTGTAATCGCCTGACGAAATCAATTGGTCGACAGTCGAAGGCATGTTTTGTAATCGAAATTCACAAAATTAAAATTAAATTGCCTTTTTACTCCGCCTGCCGTAGGCGAGGCGGATGGGCACAAGCCGCGTGAGCCGACCTAAACACGTCGTTTAAACTCAATTTCCAGCGGAATATGTCAACAAAACACGCATTTTAACATGTATGCTAGAACATCTAAACCGCAAGAAGGTTTTACGTGCAAAAATTCTCATGCAAAATGTTTTAAAACGACAAATTCCACCGCGAAACTTTACGGAGGAGCGATGAGAGCGTGCTTCCGTCATTTTCTGTTGTATTCCTACTTTTAAGGAAATTTAGAAATTTCTACACAAGAATCAAACGCAAATTCTACTGAAATATCTACATACAAAACACAATTTTTAACATGTAATAGTCAACAAAAAGGGACAGGAAGGTTCTTTATCAAAAAATTGCTCCAGAAATGTTTTAAAACGGCAAATAAAAGGTAAGAGACATTTTACATTCCAATTCCAGAAATACATATGTTAGTCTAAAGTTCCCAACAAATTATATCGTGGAGACTTCAGACTTAATAGCTTAGTCTAATTTTTAATTTTTGTTGTTTTTATGAGCCATTTTAATACTTGTTTTGTTAGAACGTCACGTTGAATAGTTGACTCAGAGAAAGGATTTCAAATTGGATATCACAGAAAATACAGATCACAGAAATACTTTTAAGTCGATTACTGTAAAGATTGTTGCTATAATTATTAAAATAGCAAGAAAAAAACTCAAAAATGCAAAATAAAAAAAAAGAACAAAATTTAACTTAAATTTAGTAAAATTTCAACTGGCACTTTCTTAATTTGCCAAAACTTTATCAGACACCCTGCCTATATACCAATGTTTTAACTGACACCTGAAGCTTTCTGGAAGTAAATACTTTGTCAGCATGTCGAAAGTCTAACTGACAACTTGTGGGCATGTACAGGTCAAAGTCTAACCGACATCTTGTCAACAAGCCAAAAGCCTAACTGATATCTTTTCAACAAGTGAAAAGCCTTACCGACATCTTGTCAACAAGCCAAAAGCCTTACCGGCATCTTGTCAACAAGCCAAAAGCCTAACCAACATCTTTTCAACAAGCCAAAAGCCTAACTGACATCTTGTCAACAAGCCAAAAACCTAACCGACATCTTGTCAACATGCCAAAAATCTAACTAGGAGCATATCAACATGTCAAAAGTCCATTTCAAAGCTTGTCCACATATCAAAAGACTAACTCAGATCTTATCAACATGTCAAAAGTCTGCTCGAAAACTTGTCAACTAGTCAAAATCCTTACCAACATTTTATAAACATGCCAAATATTTACCTGACACCTTATCAACACATCAAATATCTAATTCAAAGCTGGTCAATATATCAAAAGGCTAGCCAACATTTTCCCAACAAATTATATCGTGGAGACTTCAGGCAGTGTGCTACAGAATAGATTTAATAAATTGATGGATTTAATAGACTGATGTATTGTATACACTTTTAGTAAAATTTTCTTTACTTGCAAAATAAAACAGCTATTTGTTGGTGGCATTATGGCAAAAGAATCTTGTTTAACATATGTACTATTAAAGTCTTTAATCTAAATTAAATTCTAAAAAATGCAATCCTACTAGGACTCTGGACAGAGTGCCTGGCAGGTCACTCAGACATTGATTTTTGGTTATCTTAGTGATTGCATAAGATGTGCTAGCAATGTCTTAAAATGCCTTGGAAGGTACCGTAATAATAATTGATTTAAAAAGGAATTAGTTGGACAGAACAGAAATAAGTGAATGTACCCCACCCCCAATGAACCCTCTAGTTACAGCCCTGCCTGGCCTTGTGCCCATTTTCGTTTGGCAGGCGGAGTGAACGCCTTAGCAGGCGTCTTGTTTGAATGATAAATGCATGATCATTATAGTTTTTTCACATTTTAAATTCCAATGGGAATACAGCTTCCTTTATTTTCATGAAATATGTCATTTAAAAGGGGGCATGATTAATGAGAATCCTCTTGGATTGTAAAGCCTGGTCCTCACTAGTGACATAAGCATAAGCACAAGTTAAAACAAAAGACGAAACAAAGAAATCCACTGAAGCATACGACATAAGCATCGACATAAGCATAACACAAGCATAAGCTATGGCAGAACAAAAGTCAAAAGAAAATTCGTTTTGCTTTGTCTTCGCAAACCTCAAAGGAAAATTTATCCTTTGTTATTTTGCTTAGCTTATGTCGCTAGTGAGGACCAGGCTGAAATATGACAAGTATCTTAGTGCTTTCGAGTTTGTTTTGGTAAGCAGGAACAGTGGAACACTCAAGCCATTGTTTGTGTGCACTAAAGCTAATTACGGAAGTGGTTTGAGAGCAGCTGCGAGGTACCACGCAAATGAAGGCGTTTCGGTCAAATGAGTATGGGAATTGCGGTATTAAAATATTTTGATCCTTTTGAAATATATAGAGTAACTGTACTCATATATGTACCTTAAATTGCACAGCAATTACGGTTAAGGATCTAAACCCCTATAGGTGAATTTTGAATGAAAAACGTGACTAGCGTTTCACGTGTTCAAATGATTTAAACTCTGCATTCGCATGCTTATTTGACCCAGCCTTAGATTTTGTAAGAACTAGGTTTATATTTAATTCGAACCATTTTACACAAAAT
Source organism: Muricea muricata (assembly GCA_963855995.1). Taxonomy (NCBI): domain Eukaryota; kingdom Metazoa; phylum Cnidaria; class Anthozoa; order Malacalcyonacea; family Plexauridae; genus Muricea; species Muricea muricata. The sequence continues at coordinate 5,767,132 of OY979722.1, forward strand.
GCCCATGCCCTTTCAGCTAAGGTTTTAGGCTTGAAAACGTAATCAAATACTCAGTCTAAGTGGGTTTAAGTAGCTAGAGATAACGTAATTTATCTTTTTATTTTCCTTTTTTGTTTATAACGTAATTTATTAGATAAATGTATGGACTGTGAGGGTGTGCGCCGTGTGTAAGTTGCATGGGGGTTAGGCTTATTAAAGGAATTAAAATTCTTGAAAGTATGTTTTAACCAAAATCTGCGATTTGAAAATCATGTTAATGAAAGCGTTTCCTGAATAAATTCTAACAAGAACACAGCTAAATTCTTACCATTGATTGTCATTATTTCAACTAATTTTTTCATTATTACATGATAAAAAGTTTTGAACAAATTTGTTGCTAAAGTTTTGTATGTATTCATGTATAAAGACAAGTAGGCAGCTCACCTGTTTGTATGTATGAATATCTTTGCGTATATCCTAAAATATCCGAATAAATAACATTCACTATGCATACTTTACCAAAATTCTAATTCTTTTAATTTTCGGATTTGGGTGGCAGTCGGGGTGGTGGTGGTGCATGCGGGTTTATCAGTTGCGAGTGACCGTGTGATTGTGAGGAAAGTGAAAGTAACGAATGGAATGCAGGAGCTTAGGACCGAGGAAGACAGCTTAGAGCTGAGGCAGGTAGGCAGTTGGTAGGATCAGCGGGGGGCTCTTGTCATTTCGCTTTGGGAATCAAATTTGCATGCTAAGTACTAAGTCGCTAACGTTTGTTGTTTTAGTTTGCTAGGTATGCGCGGCTGCTTTCCAGAGAAGATCAATTCAGCAATTTGCATTAGCATTTGCAAGGTTGGTCTTCTCTTCGCCGGCGACCCCGGTCAGCTCTCCGAGTGTTACTTCCACTGTAATTAAGTAGAAGTACTTATGTTATACCTGTAGGTGTATAAGTACTTCTACTTTGGTGGAAGTAGCATTTGGGGAGCTGGCTGGGGTACGGGGATTTTTTTTATTCAATTTCTCAATTCCTATGGGAATTGAATTTTTAATTAAAAGAGGTCACATATACACTTTGTACATAATTTATTGAAAAGAGTTTCATGCAAAGATTACAATTTAAATAACAACAAAAAAGGATTAACTATCGCATATTGTACTTATTCAAATAACAATATAAGAAGGTAGAACATGGCAAAAAGTGAGTTAACACAAGCGAAAACGCAATGCTCAAAAGTCTCTCGAAAATATGTTTCAAGATAAATGTCTATACTTCAAGGTACAAATAATTCTGAAACAACTGGAGATGGTACGTTCATTTTCCAATTTGACAGAGAAATCGACATACTACACCGAGTTGTTTCACAATTGCAAAGAAATTATATGGCTCGTATATCAACTTAATTTGTTGAAGAGATATTTTCAACGTGGGTTTTTAATTTTTTAAAATTTCCTTTCAACAGGTTCAAATAGAAATGTTTCCCAGGGTTAGACCTGTTTTTATGATCTCAACAACCCTGTCAATATTCCTTGAGCGTAAACCTGGAGTATCCGTACCTGGAAGAAACTCGCGTCTTTTAAGAGCACTGTTTTTACATTTGTGATATAAATCCAAAAGTTAAAAGTGCTTTTGCACTTTTCAGAAATACGATTTCGTCAAGCTTGTTTTGATGTTATTAAGACAAACAAATGAACAAATGACTGGATAATTTTGATTTTTTTCAGCATGCAACGATGCACACGATGAAAATACTTTCTAGAACTCGAAAAACAGTTCCATGGAAACGTCCAAAAATCAAATGGAAATTATTACTTTTCATGACGAAATACCAATTTGGAAAGGGGAGATAATTTCAACTTTTCGAGCCATATACTTTTTTGATTGTGCTTTCAACCCGACAATGTCAAATTTTTCAGGTATTCTACTGCGGAAGTTGCTGAAAAGTAGCAAGTTTTAGGATTTGTTGTAAGCGTTCAAAATGCACTCAGTTTTTAATTAATGGACAAAACAATTCGTTTCCTTTTCTCAAACCAAAAGTTGAAACATACAAGATTAGTCATACACATGCACACTGTAAAGATGAACTCGGTTCAAAAGAAATGCTTAATGCTTTAAATTTATTTGTAGAAGGTATCATTGTCAGGTTAAAAACAAATCTCTTTGAAGTACAAATTTATCTTTACTTACTTGTTAAAAAGATCGTTTCTAAATGCCATGTAGCTTGTTTTCTTATATTATTACTACTATACTACAGCAACAAAGTGGAACTATTCGAAAAGTAAACTTGAACTTAGGCAAAGGGAATGGATATATAAAAACACAAATTCACTGCAACCAGACAATATGAAAAGTTCAAGCAAAAATGCTGAAAAGGTTAAAGAAAATATTTTGCAATCATAAAAATCAATCTGTTCTCTATCAGAACTAATTTATATAATTTTTCCCAACTAATGCAAGACCATTATGTTTGTTAATACATAAGACAGGACATTCAACAAAATAAATTTCTCATGTTAACAAATCAATTAAATCTGAAATTGCAGAATACCATCCAAATACTTAACAAAATATTCATACTTAACTAATGCAATATCCAAATATTTGTTTGAAGTCTGTATTACATGAAGAACTCTAATACAGATCTTTTTGTATTTGAATCAAAACATTTGAAATAAATATATGTTATTTACCGGCTGGAAGGTCCGCACTTGAAACATATTTTGTTGAGGTTATGCATGCTTAGTGAAACTCTTTAAAAAAATCGAGTGTCGCAGTTAATCTTTGAGAAAAGCTAGTTTGTTACTTTGGCTACATGGCTGACAAATTACCAGTTAAAACTATGTGAAAACAACTCGTTTTTTCCATGTAACTGACGTTTCTAAACTTAACCTTACAATAAAAAAGGTAACATTATCACCATTGTAAAAATGAAAAAGGTAATATTGTCATAACTTCCGCATATAATAAAACTAAATTTCTATTTAAATTCTTGTATTATTTTAAATACTTTTCACATATTGCATGCTACATAGCCGAAAATATTCAGTTGCCTACTAGTGGTTTTTCTTTATGCAAGACAAGGAATTTTCTTTAACATTTACCAATTGCACCTCCCTCAAATTCAAGTATGTTCTACTGCTTCAGTTCAAATTCAATTTCAAACAAGTAATAAAGCGACAAGCTTTTGACCTCAAGGCATTCATCTTAAAGAAGGAAGTTCTGTTACAAAAACACAATATGTCTGTTTTAAAGATAAAGTGGTGTGAAACATTACAAGTATTTTTTAACTTTTTGGGATTGTGTATGTCAATGGATTCTGAAATCACATCAAGACGAGATAACATCAAGTTTTCAAATGAACTTTCCAAACTTTCAAATGAACACCCAAAGTCAACTAAACACAAGAAGATTGAGATGGTAAATATGGAATCAAAATGAATTTTCTTAAAATTCTTTAAAAATTAAAATCACAGTTTTTTATTTTCTATGAGAAACAATAAAATTATTGTATATTAATTAAATTTTGGTATAATAATCAGTTTTGTTCCTGAAAACACCACCTCAATTTCCTTGATAAACATACAAATTAGTAGCACGTTACAAAGTCAAATAATGACAAACTCAGTTGTTTTATAATTAATACAAATTTTGAAGCAGGGTTTTTTTTTCAAATAGGTAAAAATAAATTTGCTATATTTGAGATAATCATGTATTTATGCCAACTACAAAATTTGCTTTGGGTAGTACATGAAAAATTTAAACATCAAGTGTCACTATAAGTGATCATTGTCCTACCATATGTACATTTGAAACATAATAATTGTGACAACAAGCACGATATTTTTTAAAAGAAGTACAAATAAGAAAATATGATTCAAGTTGTAAGTAAACCAGTGAAAACAAGAGTGCAAATTTTACTTCTTCAATATTCAAATAAACACTTTGTCAAGATTTGATGGTTTGAGCATTTTAAATCATTTTGCATGTGTTTTTGTACCAGTATTAGGTCAAACAGAAATATGAGCACATAGATAGGTTCAAATCACTATATAATACTCTAACTTTCTAACAAAACAGTTTATCATTATTTGACTTTTTCCGAGATTAAAATGCTTCGAGCACACAAGATTTTCCATGATAAGTGGGTGCAAAAACTGATGGTCAAATAGGGTGATAATGAAATAGCCATTTCTAACATTATATTACCCAATTGTTGTACAATGACGAAATAATATTGATGTGAAAATTCAAAATTGTCTTTCTTATCACATTTTTGGCAACAGATAAAAGAATTATGTTTAAAAAAATAAACATAGCCCCTTGTTTAGGAAAATCAAATACAATATTCGAAGCACTTGTAATAAAACATGAAAATATCAAGACCTGTGCAGTTTTCACCAATAGTGTTCACTTCATTGAGCAGCTGGATAAGTATTCATGGAACTTTAAACATACTGCATATGCAGATCTAAAACATGACAAAATATAACACAATTGGATTTATGCAAGATAATTAACATAGGGTAATGCATGTGTGTTGTGTTTTCTGTACAGTCAGCAATTGTTGCATTGTCTTTACCTTCACTCTGTTTCCATTTACGTAATCGACTGTGGCATCATTGCTAGGTGTGTTTAGTAGGTCATCAATTAGATGGCGTACACCTGTAGGCCTGCAAGCAGCTTCTAATTTCCTGTCTTTGCTCTATTAGCATTCTGGACTACTGTTCATTGCTTTTTGCTGTGGCCTTAGCTGTGTAGCCTAATTGAAATACTTTGGCTTCGTTTATTCTTTTCTTTTTCCTGTTATCCTTGACAGCTACTGTATCACAACTTTGTTTAGTTAACAGTATTGTATGCATTCTATGTGTCTGGTGTGCACCTGCTTGTCAGGTTTGGTCCTTGCTATCGTATGTATGTCTCATCCCATATATTAGTGTCTTTTCCACTTATGTGTGAGTAAGGCTGTTGGAGTTCATGGATTCAAATAAAACTGATTGAAATTCGTATGTTTTGAAAGACTTGTTATCTAGCAAGTGCAACATCCTCCAGGTTGTATTACTAACAAGTCAATCTATCATGCAGCCTTAGTGCTGACATTAATATATATACTGAAAATTTTGGGATGAAGGACGACCAGCTATTATTACCTAAATGTTAAGTATCAAAATTTTACCAGAAATGTCTAAATTTCATTTCATAGCGGGTGCATATATAATTTTTTGCTCTATCCCAAGGGCAGGGTCAACACAGCAGTACATACTCAATAAATGTTTTCCCATATTACCTAATCAACCTGTCAACTTTCCCTGTGGTTAGAAAGCCAAGTACCTGGAGAAAACCACAACTTTTGCCTTAGCAGTGACTTGTAATCTTTTCACAAGGACAGGGGTTTTGAATCACATTGAGGACCTACTGAGAATCACACTCAAAAATGGATAACCACTTTGCCACAAAGGAGGGGGCAAGAAGAACTTAATCTGGGCCCACCACACCCATTTAATCTTTAATAGGATGCATTTAGTTGATTTAGGTAAAACAGGAGAGATCTATCTCAGTACTTCTTATTATCAGAACCATTAATAGAATAACAGAAAATAATAGAACATCAGAATAAATTACTTTATTCTGTTGAGTCAGCTTTTGTTATGAGGTTAAGAAGGTGGGAGTGGAAAAAAATTGTGCTTATTTAGCAACATTACAGCTCGAGAATACAGATTTTCGCTTGAGTTTTTATGCATAGTCGTGATTAATTTCCTCACTAAAAATATGAAAACTAACAGTAGATTTCATGTAAACAGCGGTTTTTACTTTGCGAAAACCAGCATGGTTTTCAGACTTTGTATGCTTAAATATTTCGCTACATTTGGCCTGATTGTTCACAACATTGAGCTTTTTCACAGACACAGATACTCGTCTACAACTATTGATAGAAAATAAACCATATTACCTTGAAATAAAGGCAGGATTGCTTCGAATATGATGAAAGTTTTCAGCACGCCATTCTTGAACAAATTTTTGAGTTTGGTCTTTCCGGAATTCCGATTGCCGACGAGCAAATACGACGAGAATACGACGAGCAAGCACGTGATCAACTCAAGAGAACGAAGAGACACGGAAGGAGAGGTATGGGTCTGGTGGTGAAATGTTGAAGTAACAAATAAATTATATAACTCAGTTTGTAAAATAACAAATAACAACAAAGTTTGTGGCAAATACTTTAAGCGGTCTGGAGGCTCTCGCCACAGTATAGGGTGTGGTATAGGGAATAAACAGCAAGTCCACACAGCAGTGTAACATGCCTCCGTATTTTTATGCAATTCACGAGCCAGAATAATGGCGGAACAGCCAGTTGAGCCTTTCTATTGGCCAGAAAAGGCAATCGACCAGCGAGAACTTGCATAATGAACATGCGCAGCGTAATGCCACATGCGTGGCGACACAAACTTAAATGGTTCCGACTCAAGTGGCTTTTTCTGTTTATTTCTATTCTGTGCTTCCGTTAACCTAAGTTTTTCTTGAGGAATAGACGCACTTCTGGACTCTGAGGAAATGAAGGGGCTCGGTGTATAGTTGTCAACAGATTGAGTCCTGATGGTCTAGGGACCGCCCTTGGTGTAGTAAGGGTACTCAAACGCGAGAGCATGCAAAGCGATGCCGGCCTTCCGAGAGGTGTCCTTTGCCCAGGGGTGTCTTTTAGGCCATCTTACACAATTTCGCAATATTTTTCATTGAGTATATGCTTTCAATTTCCATCCAATAATAGTATATGAAAACGAATAGTACCTACTACAATAATTATAGGCATGAACGACAGGAAATTAAAGTGGGATAGTGCATTGTGTCGAAGTGTGATTTTGTTGGTGTTAACATAGTGCGCACATGTGCTGTCACAATCGTTGGTTAAATTACTGGAGCATTATTCATGAGTGTTTATATCTACAAGGATGTTTGTGTAAAATCTTTACTTATATAGGCTACATAGCTGCAACTGCAACCTTCAACTTTGCCAGTTTTGTAGTACGTAATCATTAGTACATAATGTTCTAAATGATATTTGCAAGAGCTGTGGAGTGCGTAGATCTCTTTGTAAAGTTGTGTAAAAAAGCTTTAATCTCTGAGCAATCCAATCTATGAAAATGAAACTAAACTTTCGAAGTGCGCGTGGAACCTCAAACGACAAAACAGATCATACAGCATCAGATGGTCTATTGTTAAACATGTTCCCGGCTTACTCTGCTGGTGCACGCTCTTGTTATCTTTACCTGGAGAAAAAAATGTGCATCTTGAAGTCTAACAAATAGAAAACTTTGAACAAAAGAACTGAACTATTCACTTAATGCCGCGATAAGAACAAGTTTAGCGCGCGCGCAATTAAATAGTTTTAAATTGTATAAGCGCAATCAGCATGATGCATAGCGTCACCAAGAGTCAACTGACGATGCAACAGCTAGGATGCAGTAACACAGATTAATACAGATACATTATATCAATACAGGTGCACTATATTAATCTATGGCAGTAATCATTTCCCTGATGATCATTTCAGAAGAAACGTGAAACAGTGTAAATACAACCACAGTGTTATATTTTTTGTGCTACTACATTTCTACAGTTATTCACTACAAATAATTACACGTACACATATTTAAAAACACCATCTTTTACAATGACGATGTCAGAAGTTTATACAAAAACCTTATTTGAACGATTACTGTCACACAATAGCATTGCAGGCCCAATTTGCTGCTGGCGGCCATTTTGTCTGGGATGTCACACGCAAAAACAATTTTATAATCCGTCGTATAACAAAGCAATCCTTTGATTATACTTAATTCTTACTGTTATTAAAGACAAAACAAAACAGAAGGTAAACAATAACTAAGGCCGATACCATACTGTGACAGTAATCCCATTCATTAATAATTATTCGCCGAGAGGCGAAGTGATTATCGGGGAATATTCCCCGATAATCACCGAACCTGAGGCGAATATTTTTTTAGTATTTTTACACAAGTTATTTTAATTTTGTTTATTTCTTTGTCCGTAGGTGAATATAACGGAATGTCACGTTGTATTGGACCAATCACAACGTCGGATTTCTTATGTTGACTTGTGTACAAATACTAACAATATACTCTTCAAACGAATGGTTCTGAAAACGTTTTTTGGTATTTTCCAAGCTCGACTCAAGATAAATTACTCCCTATTTTTTACTGATTGTTACACGGACGGATTATTATTTGACGCCAAAAAGAGGATTGTGGATTATTTAGACTAGATTTTAGGATATTGGGATATTAGGATAGATCATGGTCTCGTCAAATTATTTTGGTTAAAATAATAAAAAATAAGCATACATATGTCCCTTTGACACTTTTGTTTTTGTTGAGATGCTTTTGCCACTGATTCGCTGATTTTATTGTAGGCCGGGATATTGGAGTTTACGAAAATGGGATACGAATTATTTTTAATGTTTACGTAGGATTATGGATTATTCAGAACTTCCCAAACAGGGCCGTTAAAATAAAGTACCACTTCAATATCTCGAGTATGCTTCTTTGTTCGAGTAATGCTACATCCAAACAGCAAGTTTTCAAACAATAAACAACAGTCCAGTGTTTTCAACTTTCAAATGACTTCGAAGTTAATACGAGTCGCATTTGTATTTATATATAAGTATCATCGCTGTTATGTAACTAGCGTCAATCCTGATGATGACTAAAATATAGTCGACATTACCGTTGTAAAATATTACCGTTGTTTTGTATTTCATAGTTTCTGTAATAAACAACTTTTGCTACCTCTTTTAGCTCTCAAAAACATATTTTCCTTGAGCCGAGTTATTTGGAAGAATTTGCAATCGACAGCAAGCTTGCTAGATGCGAGGCATTGTTTGGTTAATATTACATATTATATACAGATGTCTTTAGTTTCTTTACACGTTTTGACGTTTGAATAATAGTTGTTAGACATTACGCTGAATGTACATGTACTATGCCTTTTATGCCCACTTGTGTAGTATTCTGTGCTATGTGTAATTCAAAACATGCAATAAATACAAATTGCGACGGTCATATGAGGCTCATCATTTTCTCTTGCAGGTAAACACCATTGACAAAAACTGTTCGTAGCTCACTGTTATCCAACCACTCAAGTTGTGATCATGCCGTTTGAAAGCATTTGTCAAAGTCTGAAAAATTGGAATAATGCGGATATTACAGCTACACTGTACAGGGTTTAACATAGTATGTACATAGTTTTTATCAGAACCGGCAAATGTTTACCTAGTGGGGTGAACAGTTTCGTGAATGCAACGAACATATCATGTATATGAAATGATTGCAGAATAACAAATTTACAAAAAGAAAGTGATTAGAAACTAGAGCCTCAAATTTACACAACCTTGACCTGGAAGAGTGAAAAAATCGCAGTAAACATACGTTATAAGCACATCGACGCATATCCGCTTTGGTACCGCGCAAAGTTTGCAAAAGATTACATCATTTACAAATGATGCGTCGGTTACATTAGAGGAACGTGGCGCCAATATTGTTTCAATTCCTCCTGGAACAGTTGCGCAACGTTGTACGAGAAGGGGGGGGGGGGAGGCCTTTGGAGAACAACTTCACAATATTGAGACCTTCTACAAACGACATTATAACATTTTCATCTCTCAGAAGCCTCGCGGACCATTTGTTTTTCTCTTATAGCCGGAATTTCATACCGAGTTTCGACCAAATTTTATAACAAATTCTTTAGGAAGGATTTTATAGGATACACCTGTCCGTTATTAAGGCTTCATGTGCTGAAATAGCAAACGCTATTATATGCAGGGACTTTGAGCATGGACCCGGAAACACCAAAAGTTAATCTTTTTCTACAACGGGGGTTAACAAAAGCGCAGCTTGGATAATGTTCAAAACAGCACAGCACCTTATTAGATATACGAGGTCTATGCTCTACAGTGTACTTCAGAACAAACAAATTACTTGCACATACTTGTAGGACAACACAGCACTGGATGAAATCATCAAAACGAATATCCCCACGTCCGGTGCGATCAAATTTTGTGATTAGAATACCATAAAATCTCTCGGATAAGTTAAATCCTAAGTGAAAAACCCCGAAAACACATAAATCATAATATCTATAGTTTTCCTTCTACCCTTAATAAATTGACCTATAAGTCGCAATGAATTAACTCACCAAAGCTTTGCAGTGCTAAAAACAGAAAGAAAAAAATGCTTTAAAACTTGTATAGAAATTAAAATCGCAACTGCAAAGAATGGATTTGGATGGTTGAATATCATGTTGCATATTTTGAGAATTTTTTTTAAATTATTGCGTTCCAAGATAGAAACTTCTAACAATGAAATGGAAGTTAATTACAATATTAAACGGAATCCACTTTTATTATCTGCAAACTTCGTACATAATTCTTGTATAAGCACATGTGTGAACATCTTTAGCAGGTTGCACATTGAAAAGGTACTTTACCAGCTTTTAACTCATTTTTGTCAATTGTTCCAGAGTTATCCAAGTCAAAGCTCCGGAATGTTTCTTGCCAGTCACAAACATATTGCCACAATCCTGCAAACTCGTTAAAATCAATAACACCATTTCCATCTGTGTCAAACATGCCTGCAGGACAAAGTACAATAATGAGCATGATTTGGTCAGGGGAGGGGTGGGGGTGGGTTGCTCTGCTAGCTCTAATGACTATATGTTAAGTACTCGAGTCTTACTCATGTGTGTCGTCTGCCTTTACTGTATTTCAAATGACTGCAAATTCAAATTGCTGTAAACTATAATGTGTATAAATATAACTACAGTTACTCATCATGTCTCTAATATTTTTTGCTTTATCATGAAAGGGGAGCATCTCCTGGTTAATTCACCCCTGTTCTAATTTAGGTGTAAAGTGGAACTGTGTATCCAATACCCTGAGCCACATACTATATGTAGCTTTCCGCTATGTAGCCAACTGCAGTATGTGTAATGTGCAGTGAATATTTAATCATATTCAAATTGCGCACTTTATCATGAGCATTCTGTTTTTAACAGACTGTAATTGTATTTTATACGACTCTTGTAATTATACCTATTAACTATTATTCCAATATACATGTTTTTTGGCTCTTAGATAAGACATGTTGTCCCCCATAACCAAACTCGTCACAGCCACAACTCAAACCACAGCCACAACTCAAGACTCCCCGCAGTAAAACACCACCTATCAGGCGTCTTACTTCAATCAAATTGTGAAACTGTGGAACTATGTTTGCAGATCAGCTACACCAGATACTTTCTCTTCTTTAAGAACATTCAAAAACTTTCTTCTTGCTCATTATTCAAAGTTAACATGTTTTGTGTTTGATGTTAATTTTTCATGTTCGTGGTCAATGTCCATTGAATGTTCTTTGTCATCAAAGTTGAATTCCTTGTGTGTTTAAATTAATCTTTTGTTATTTATTGTGTTTTGTATTTAACGTTGTATAGTTGTCTTGTAAGTGCTATTGATCTTGTTTTTAATCAAATACTAATGGACAGCTAGATGCCTTGCATGGGTAGTTTTTTCAAATTAAATCTCGTTCACACATTTACCATTTGGGATGAATATTTGTTCATGTATATATAATAACTGTAAGGTAATAATCGCTGCAATTGTTGCTGACAATTATATTTGTACTTAATTGTATTCATACACAAAGAAGTTATTAGAAATAAAAAATAGAAATACATGGGGCTGGCATACATACTGTACTTAAATAAATGCAATACAATAATGTAATGTAATACAGATATACACATGAGGTCTACAATAAATCAATTTTTTGCCTTACTCATCATCAATCGGATTGTTTCTGGGTTAAATGGTGTCCATGTTCCTACAATTTGAAATAGAGAGTTTAGGTGTGCATCAATTGGTGCAACAACAATGGTGCAGAAAAATACCTTAAACTTTTTCATGATAATTTAAATGACCAATTCATGTTTAATTTTACCACTTTATTTCTACAAATAGTTTTGAGGTTTCAACAATCCCTGACGCAGGGCATGTGTTTAAGTCAAGCAAAATCTCAGAATAAGCTAGCCATTAGATTACAGGTTACTGTAAGTGAAATTGTTGAAGAAGAAATCTTCGTTTGGCCAGTAACTCAATATTTATTAGATTTTTATCAATGCTAAAAATTTCAACAATGATGATACAAAGTTTAAAGTAACCAGTGGAGGTAGTAGCTACTGGTACCAAAACTGATCAGTTGCAATCTTCTAAAGAAACCTCTACTACAAAGATATATATGCCTTGTTCAAATGTGCCAGCTTCAGTAGGGTAACATTGTATCAGGGGGCCTCCAGGTCAGAAATTTGTAAAGATCCCTTGGCACAAGTGCCAAAAGCATGAGCCGGCTGCTGCTAAGTGCTTTCTGGAAGTGCAAGACTACATGTACATACACATGGCTATGTGTAGAGAATGATAAAATACGAAGTCTGAAATACCACATCCTAGCCTTTGAAGGGCAATTTAACAGTATTCTGACCATACTGTATTTCAAAATGACATTACAGTTGCAGCAATAGAAGTGTTCCAAAAATATTTGACCAATTCATTTGTTCAAGTTTAGCAGTTCCTCTAATCAATGGACCATTCCCCTATTCAACAAACTTTTGAATTCGGAAAACCAATTAGCACAGCTGGAAAGAGCATCCTAAATTTCATACAATTGTCACGTTTGGTTGCAAAATATTGTAAAATGTGGAAAATACAGTCCTGTAAAGTTTGCAAATTTTGTATACTTTTGTATTACGAACGGAAAAGCTTTACCACTATGTGGGAATGTGGTAACGCTTTTTCCCACGTAATACAAAAGTATACAAAATTCGCAAACTTTCCATTACTATATTTTCAACAGTTTACAATATTTTGCAAACAAACTTCCCAATTTCACTAAATTTAGGAAGCTCTTTTCAACTGTGCTAAAATTGTTTACGAATTTAAAAGTTTGTCGAATTGGGGAATGGTCCATTCCTCAAAATTTTGAAAACTTCCTTAAACTTTCATAACTACTTGTTAATTGACCAATCAAAATGCTACACCTCATTCCTGAGCGTTGGTCAATAAACAGGAAGCCTATATCTACATGATACGATTTGTCGCATATGATTCTTACTCTGGTATATGTGATTGAGTAAACACACACAAAAAACGTCAGATTTCAAATTTCCCGATCAGCGAAGGAGTAAAAATTTGACATCAGAGCTTGTTTCCATTTTCCAGAGTAAGAATTGTATGCAACAAATCGTATCATGTAGATAGGCCTTAAGGAACTTTTCAAAATCTTGATCAGAGAAACTGCTAAACTTGAGCAAATGAATTGGTCAAACATTTTTGGAATGCTTCTATTGCCCTGACTGTAATAAATTGATATCCCTTTCTAACAATTCATTTTTGCCTTAAAGTGTGAACAACATACCTCCACTTAGTTATGGGTGCCCGAGTTCGCCCTGTCTAAACCCATAGTAGTTCAGGGACCATGGAGTGTAATTTGAATTAGGCCAAGGTCAAGTACAAATATGGAAGCAATTTATGGGGTTTCAGTGGGGGTGGTTTCCAGCTAATTTTGAAAACTATTAAATAGAACCTTGGAAATGGGATTTTCTGTGATTTGGGCAACATATTCATTTGCAGTTTTAGTAACTTTGCAGGACTTGGTAACCTTATATATAGCATAGCTTGCTAGTGCCGTAGGATTCCCCCACAGACCACCATGGCTCCACTGACCTTGTAGTTACATAAATTAATACAAATGTACTGCTAACGAACTAGAAGAGGTGATGCCCATATCATGTGAGTAATTGAGGAGTCTGTTGGAGCTTGTAGGGATTTTATTCCTACACTTGATATTTTCAAGGTTGGATGAGTTTGGATGAAAAATCTGACACAACGAACACGACACTAAATGAACAAACCAAAGGGAAATGTGGAGGTGAGGTCCCCAATGTGGCAGTCCTTAGTGTACACAATTCACAGTGGTGGTTCTAAGACATTAAATTAGGGCTGTTTACATGGAGGTAGCTTGGTGACTCTATCAGAAGGTTATCCTAGCAAACAAGTTACCCTACTACAATATGTTTTATAGAGGGTGATAAGGGGGGGGGGGGGTTGGATCAGATTTCGTGAGAGGAAAAACAGCCATTTCACATGTAAAAAATTAGTAATTTCCCAAAATTTAATGAACTTGTTTTTAACTGTGTAAATTTAATGCCTTTCCTAACCCGTCAGCCTATTTTTATGTTGTAGAAAGTAAAAAGCACCATTGAAAGCTCAAATTCGGAAAAACCGCCAATATATGCAGAAAAAAATGAAGAAAATAGTAAAATTGTTGTAACCAATGCATTGTACATTGTGCTTTAGCACTTATCCCTACTCGTCCAGCTGTCAATCACGGCTCAGGAATAGGCATGTAAATCACATTTCACGAAACAAAAATTTGTCAAATCTCATTTCACAACAACAAATATTGGTAATCAAAAAAACCCTTTACCACCCTCTTTATAGAAAGCGTTTACACACACCTTAGGGTTACCCTAGTGATAGGGTTACCCTATCAAATAGATAGGGTTACCCTAGCAGTAGGGCTATCTTTTTGTTTACACATGCCACGTAAACGGGTTACCCTATCTCATATAAACGCTCGCTTTTTTCTTACCCGTTTGCTAGAGTAACCCTTCCACTGGGATCACCCTACCTTCATGTAAACAGGCCCTTAATTGTAAATGCACTTCTGAAACATACCATTGGCTAGAGCCTGTTGTAGCTCATCGCCGCTAATTGAACCATTTTTGTCTTTATCAATTCTAAAACGAAGCAGATAAAGTTGACACACGATTACAGAAATGTAATTGTAAACACAACAAAGTCAATTGGTCAATTAGAAAATTTTAACATCTAAAATTGTCGTATGAAAGGTATTACAATGCATCTGACAACTAAACACCTGTGAAAAACATTCCAAAGAAAATTTCTATCCACTGTTGCCATTGGGATTCCTGCTGTATTTTATTTTTCTATATTTTTGAAAACGAAAGTTTGTTCAATGGTAGACTTCCGTAATATTAAAATATGCCAAAATTGCCAACATTCCAAAAATTCCCAAAGATTGCTCAGCTTCCACTTTTTTTCGGCTCTGCATTTTATATTCTCACTCGTATTTGTTAATTTTGTTTCGCAAAGATTCGATCAATAATTCAGAAAATAGCCATGTTTTTGAAATATTTTGAAGTACTCGTATAAATTAATAATGATTCAAAACATAACGAAAATAAGTTTACAAAGACAGTATAGTATTAAACATTGATATGGTATTTGAGCAACAAGAATTCCTTATCAAACGCAATAAATTTCTCTATGTCGACGTCTTTCTAAATTGCAAAATTGCGAAGTACAACTGCCCGATGAAGCAGAGGCTTCGTTCAAAACATCGAATTCTGTTTTATCGACTTCTAACTATCTTTGTATTAAAATTGCTGGGCTGTTGCACTTAGCTAGTCATCAATGCAATCTAATTACGCACATTAAATATCAAATCGTTATTCTTAATTTCAAATGCGTAATTATTCTTGATGCGTAAATTGATACATTTTGGAAATTTTTTACTCAAAAGGCGAAATTCAAAAAAGCTGTTGAAATTTCCAGCCTATTTCCATTTTTCCTAGTTTCCAGGTAGTTTACCAGTGCGCAGACTCAGTTAATTAGTTTGCAATTGCAAAGTCATGGCGCACTACGGGCAACAGGCAGCACACGGTGTTGACCAAAACTTTTTGTGGGGAGTATTTCAAAAGTAAGTAGATCGACGCAAAAGCGTTCAAAAGGTTGTTGGGAGATTTCTACTTTAAACGGCTGAATGTTGTCCTCTTATTTTGCAGCGTTGACCGAGATAGAAGCGGGTCAATTTCCTCTAACGAGCTGCAACAAGCTCTGTCAAATGGTATGGGAAACCAACATATTTGTGCCGTTAAATCCAATATCGTAGCTTGTTTGTTTTCGTGCAAGCCCATGAATACACCAGTATCTTTTCTTTGTATTTCATGGATTAACTAGAACTTCTTATTCCCTTGCGTTTTGTAAATTATATGTGCTTGAAACTGCCAGAAATGATGAATTGTGACCAGCTGTCACATATTGCCCCAATGACATGTAAATTAGCCCCAACTCTTTAGATAGACTGTAGACATTTCTTGGCTGTGCCAAGATATTTTTAATATCGACATTTCGTATTTTTTTATACTAGCAACTGCCTAGATTCTGTGTCAGAACGAAAAGCAGTTGAAACATAACATAAGAAAAGATTAAGATATCTTGTCTCATCTGCATATTATCTGCTTTTTGTTGCAATGAATAATGTTGTATTAGGTTGTTGCATAAAAGATCTATCCGCCTATGAAAGATATTAATAATACAGTAACGACCTCAGGAGAATTAACCATCCCACATCTGGCCCCACCGAACAAGAATCCTGTCCCTCGGGACAAAAAAATTGGTCTTTTAAATGGATTCCTGTCCGATCATAAATTCACATAAAGCCCTTTCTACTCAATTACTTTTTACGTCTGTAACATGGCTATTTCGAGTTCGAAATAGAAACCATTCGAGTGCATGGCCTGATGGTTCTGTAACTGCAAGAGTTATATTATGTAGAAAGTTTCTGTTGTGGAAGTTTCCGCAGTGCTTCAAACAAAACGAGATGCTGTCGACGCCATCACTGTGGCGAAAGAAAAGTGTTGCAATGGACATTTTGAATTTTACTGTTATGCAAATGGAAGCAAACATTTCCGCTGGTTTGTTTATGTTTGTAAATTATCATTTGAAACACAGCATTTGCCACTGATTATAATTTTTACTGTTTTAAATTATCAAAACTGGGTTCATTCACCTTGTAAGAAACAATTACTTAGTACATGTTTTGTCACTTTTGCATCATTTGAAAACCTATACAAGCTTCTACTCTACTCTGCGAATTTGGTATATTTTGTAAAAGAAATTGATAAAACAGAGATCAAAACAACGGGAATCTCCCTGGGAAAATCCATCACTTGGGCAGGCAAGGTATCGTATCCCATTGTAACAGTTTTTTGTCTCGCGAGACAGGAATCCCATCCCTCAGGAAAATGTCTCGTCCTGCAGGCCAGTTTACCATGATTGGTACTGTACCCACTCCACCTCTCCTGACATCCTATACAAGTTTAAGACATTGTTCACTCCCCCCTGGATTGTAGAAATTTCTTTTGTGGATGGGTTGTGATGGTTTTTGAAACAACCCACTTGGAGGCACAATGACAATACTAAAATGGCTCAAATGTAGCACTGACATCATGTCAGCCCTTAAGTCATCTTTTAGGAACACAAATTAGCAATTGTGTTTGAATTGTGTTTTCTTCTAGCATTATGTAGTCAACTGGTTTATACTTATTCGTTATTGTTAAACTAATTCTAATGTTGAACCAAACCTTTAGTATAAAAAATATAATTACAGTGTTTTCAGTTGTCAGCCATTACATCTGACTCCAGCTAAACAAAATTACCCACATGTACTTTTTACTCTATAAAGTAAATATATTCTGTTAAAAGAGTCCATGAAAAAATATTAAACAAACTTTTATTTTTTGGCAATGAACAAACTTGTACTTTAAATAAGTTTCAGCAGATGGTACTACTGAAATCTGTTGTTGTTTTGAATGTGCAAATGATTTGATCTAACATGCATGTCCACAACAAGCTAAATTTTTGGAATTTTACATTGCAGTTGTTTTTAAGAAACAGTAAATATAAACCATCGATGATCTTTAGTCTCAAACAAATGGCAGCTTCTAGCTGCTAGAAAAAAGATATTAATTAAATATTTGAATGTGACTATAAATTATTTTGGAAAGGGAGTGGAGCAGTGAATTTTTGCAAACCAATAAGTTCCAAAGCATAGTGTCAGTTAATATTTACTGTCAATAAATGTAACAAATACTGTCAGTAAAAGATTTTAAAACACTAAATAATAATAATTTTGTTTACAGTATTTAACATGTACAGAAACCAGTATTATTGAATGTTTGCATTATTAGGCTCCTGGACACCGTTTAATCCTGAAACTATTAGACTAATGATTGGTGAGTAATTCAGTGTTAATAGTACAATAATTATAGCAAATAAAAAATATTAGACCACCAAAGTCATGCAAAGTTAAAATGGAACAAAAAATTTCATGATAAAATGTATTGGCAACCTCTTTTTCAGGAATGTTTGACCGAGATAATAGTGGCTCTATAAATTTCCAAGAATTTGGAAGTCTGTGGAAGTACATCACTGACTGGCAGAAGACATTCCGTACATATGATCGTGATAACTCGGGAAACATTGATAAGGGTGAATTACAGAGCGGTAAGAATTTCATGCCCTAGTTTTACGAGAAGACACGAAAGTCTTACTGCTGTCTTACACATCATAAGTCTTACTTATCTCAACATTCTAAAAGCAGCCCTTTCTGCTCGATTATTTTTTCAATTTTGATACAAAAAACCATGAGGGTTTCAGGGGGGTCGAAATTCGCTGATACAGAAGGCTATCTAGCGTGGGAGAGAAGTGTCACGACTAGAACAAACACACATGTTGCCCCTCACAAAAAATTGAAAATTTAAACAAGTGTTGACTGAGTAATATTTTCATTCTTTTACAGCACTCACAAGCTTTGGTAAGTGTAGCTTTTTTGCTAAAGCGTGATACTTCAACTTAGGTTACTCACTGATGTTTCTACATTTTCTGTTTTATTTCGTCAAAAACTAAAGATACATACATGTAATATCGAAAATACCTTTTTTGCTTCAATAACAGTTTTTATTTAAACATTTATACGTTTGCCCCAAGAGCGATATAAGCTCATCTAGGGGGCTCACGCCTATTTATAATAAGATACATATATTAGGATGGTAAAATTAGGAAAAAAAAGCAAACAGCTGGATCATCCATCATTACAAACTGCAAAACGCCCTGATCCAATTAATATATGATTGTACATGGAAAAGAGTAGCCTTGTTTTGATCCATGGTCAATTTCTCTGACCCAAACAGTTAGAATCGCGCAAAATAATCAAATATTCGTAAGGATTGTTTTGCTATACGACCGATTGTATAGATCTATTTTTGTCAGCGCGATGTGCAGACATTGACCGGCGTCTGTAATTTACCAACTCGCCAACTTCTTTTGTTTGTCTGATCACGATTTTGGTTGAGAAGGACTGGGTCAAAGAAATCGTGATAGAACTAAACGAACGTACTGAATTAGTATTTTACCAATACACCTTCAGTCTTTGCTTTTTCTGGTTTCACCGCTAGTCCACTACAGTACGCGATTCTGTCAGTACTTTTAAACGACATTGTTTCTCTAATTCTATATAGGTTATCGGCTATCTGACAGATTTTATGGAATTCTCGTGCGAAAGTTTGACCGAAGTGGCCGAGGGGTTATCCAATTTGATGATTTCATCCAATGTTGTGTTGTTATTCAGGTCAGTATTCGAACTATATATTACAGATATTTGTAATTGTGCCTTTTATGACAGTGCATGTGCATGCTCTTACAAGTCTGGGTCACGGTACATAATAAGTTTTACAGCAAAAGTTTCATTAAGAAATTAAGCCGTCCTTTTGAAAAACGAAATCATCCCGATTTATTCCCAGTGGCGATTGATCTAGCACTGTTTAAAATTGCGTTTCTATCTCTTCTCTTCGTATGCTCATGTGATGGAAGAGAACAAAAGACGGGAATGCAACTTTTTAAATAAAGCCGCAAAAAGCATTGAAACATCGTCAGACTATTGAGAAACAGTGATAAAATATAATTCCGCTGTAAATAAAATGTTTTTAAAATGTACATACCTACATCGAATGTCGTACACCTGGAGTCCTAAATTGTTTCGCCTCAATTGTCTCAATAAAGATTTCTAAATTAAAGTATCCCATAACACCCTATAATTATATATATATATATATATATATATATATATATATATATATATATATATATATATATATATATATATATATATATATATATATATATATATATATATATATATATATATATATAAATTTTCATTCAAATATACAGTACATGCCATGACAACGAAATGAGTATAGTAACGATTGGATCTTTTTGATATTCTAGACTCTCACTCAAGCATTCCAAAACTACGACACTAACAGAAATGGATGGATACAAATTAACTACGAACAATTCCTTAGCTTAGTTTTTACGCTCAAAGTATAAACAGTTTTGCCATACTGTACACGCGCACTGTTGTTTTATCACTATGAGTAGTAGTAGTATTATAGCGGGCTGAATTGAGTAAATCTGCGAAAAGACATAGCGAATAGTAGAATTCTATAATAACAAAGAAGCGTTTCGTTTGTTGGATTTCCCGGTTATTCCGTTTACCATAACCTGGCATATTTTTGGACACGGACTTGCAGGGAACATTGTTTCCTGGCAGTTTCTTCTAAAGGAAGACAAACCAGGAATCATTCTTTCTCCTTCGCTTTATGAAAATAATATACCAGGGGCGAAGTTAGTGCTATTAATGGCTTTACTGGAGGTCGCGTGAATATTTATATATCGGTGTTGTGCCCGACAATTTTCGTAAATTCTTGAATTGGTTCGGCTGAACACAAATATTTAAATATTCCCCCTCCTCCATGCCAATTAAAGTCCTACTGCGTGTACTTATGCCCCTGTAAATAATCGATCAATTATTCGGTAAAGTATGAGACGTGATCTAGTTTACAGTCAAAATACAAAAAGTGTCCCACTTCCGCTTCTGTACTCTGTTGCGATTTACTGTACTTTGTTCTGTTTTTCAGTAGCGAGGAGCGATTTATCTGCAAATATCGCAACTATCGTTTTTGAAATGATATGTTTCAACAAAGTAAGTGTTTTTCGATGATAAATGGTGCGAAATATATATTTTATTGCGTTTAATCGATATCTAATACGGAAAAATACAACAAACTACAGTAAATCGCAACAGACTACAGAAGCGGAAGCGGGACACTTTTTGTATTTTGACTGTAAAATATTCAGGGTGTTAGCTAGCCCATATAGTGTCCGTTTGACGGACTTTTCCCAGTTGAGATAACTAAGGAACCTTCCCAATCAGAAGTAGGAAGTTTCTACTTTCTAAGATGAATGTGACTGTGTATATTTTTGTTTACTTTTTTCGTTATCTATATTATAAAGAAAATAGTGTAAATAAAGCAATATTTTCCCAATTTACCAAAAGCGGACGTAACTTTGGTTTTCCAGCTAACACGCTGATATTTTGCTATTTGCGAGCTTTATACAGCCAGACTGCACTCTTCGACGGATTGATTGCAATAAGTATTGAAAAAGAGCAGTGGTTTACTTTACACAGCAAAAAATGAACAACCTGTTCTGGCCTGATGAAAACAGCATTGAACAATGTTTTGCTGCCCACATTGTTCAAGGTTGTTAACAATATTGTTCAGTATTGTTGAGCCTGAACAAGCCTGCAATCAGGTGTAACAATGTTGAACAATATTGTTGACAACATTGAACAATGTTGGCAGCAAAACATTGTTCAATGCTGTTTTCATCAGGCCAGAACAGATTGTTCATTTTTAGCTGTGTACAATTACATATAACAGATACATTCACAAAAGACATAAAGACATTGCCGCCTACGTGAAAAATGGTTTATATTTACATTACTACAGCTCTTTGTCAGTATTCATTGTAATCAGCCCGTTGAAGACTGCAGTCTGGCAGCCGAAAGCTCGCAAATAATAATTGTTTAAACCAGAGAACGATTCATTCTTTGATAAGGATTTCCTGGTTTCACATCTGCTATGCATGTTCAAAAAATATTCAGTGAAGTCTTCGATCAATCTCATTAAATTTGCAAATGTATTTCAAATCAGTGCAGTACGCATATAGAAACTGAATAAAAATATTTAGCGAAATTCTGCAGTGTTTGCTTTTGTAGTGGTTACGCAGAGTATTGCTCGGTGCATCGTGAAAGGTACAAATAAACCCGTGTCATGCGATGTACGAATGCAAATCCTCATCATTCATAGTCCTAACCTAATCGCTTAAAAACGCATCATGACGCATGCGTGAATTTGTTTTTGGGATTACTATGGTCTTGCGTTACGCTTTCATCGATATATCTCTTACCTCTTTCTTCATGGCACTCTACCCGACTATAAAATAATATAAATCTATTCAATGTATGCTTTTTTTTAAAATTTTATTCAATTCGATTTTGTTCGCAAGGGCATGGAGCATACAACATGTGACACCTGTGTCTTAGAGAAAGCCGAAGTACCCGGACAAAACCTACAACTTTCGGAATGACAATGATAACCTTACATATATATTTCCTTCTAGTAAATAATGTGCTTTAAATCGATGCGTTTTAAACGATCAACTATATTCGTGTACAGTATATACAGCTTTTTCAATTAAGGTTGTGAGGTTGTCCTTCCAAAAGCCATAAACTATGAGTGCGCAAGGGATGACAAATTGTTTCTTTGAAACAGTATCAAAATTACATTATTTATATTCTTACTTCGTCACGTTTATAAATTATCTTCCAGCTAAACTTCATACACAAGTATGCACTCAGGAAGTTGAGTATCTCTTTATTGCCGTGACTTCAGGCATAGTAATTACACACTACAGCAAGTAATTGATCTACATAGTTAAATTTTACAGCGTGAGCAAGAGAATTATTACTTAGTGTTGCTTGGCTTGACAGAATGCTTCGAATGGCTTTCTACGTCATTGTTGTTCTTTTAATACTGCTGTACATATCCGTCGGGACTAATAGCTATTGTTATTCCGTATCGCTAAAAAATACATCTCTTCGACCCTTGGGCGCTTATACTTAAAGTTCTGTATATGTACATAGTGACGTAGTCAGCTCGACAATTTAGTCTCAGTATGTAAACGCTAAATAATTCATTTCCTTAGAGATTGTTTTCACAGAAACTTTTTTTGTCAAGATATATTCATGCCTCTTCTTCCCGTAAGATGGTCGTGACTTGAGATAACGAGGTCACGTGCTTAGCATGCCTACTATTATTTTTGTGACGTGTGTCACTCTTCCAAATGTCCTTACATATAGTTCGTATGCGAAGTACCTCTGTTTACAAACGACGTCATTCAATGATGTTAAAGTCAAGGCGATTTGAAGCGTTGTGACTGGCACTCAACCCGTTGCTGAAAGTTATTTGTAAAGAAACTGATTGGGAGAGCTTTAAGAAGAGATATTTGCTGAACACTTGTCACAATTTTGTGGAAATGTTAAAGGTACGAGCAAGTGTTATAAAATGCATTTTTGGCCGAGTAGGCATGAAAGATAGAAAACTATTAAGAAATTGTGGAATAGACGTGAAATCTGACGGAAATGTTTCATTTCTCATTAAGTTTGGAGACGTTTTACAGAAGAACGCGCAAAAGCATAAACAATGTCAATGTTTTTAAATGCTTTGTTTTGACCAGATCAAATTACTAATATCCGCTTTGGTTTCGAAACGCAGTTGTTCTTCGATGCGTTTTCCTTTACGTACCTACCATGATGGTAATACCCTCGAATATGCTTAGCGTGTTCGTGGAAAATGTGTGGATTTGAAAACAATATGATGTTTAAAGTGAAACGAAATAAAAACGCATACTAGTTGACTAATAAACATAGCGTTTTAAATTGAAAATTCATAAACGTCAATGGCTAGTACTAAAAAGCGATACAGCGATACAGCGATACAACGATACAGCGATACAGGAACCGGAACCTGGAACTGGAACCGACACCGTGCATAATTTATGCAAATTATCACACTTCATCACTGCAAGAGACATTAACGATAATATTTTTCAGGGGGGATCTTCGCTAGAGAATGCTGAGAGATATATGGGAATTCGTCAAACAAGAAAAAACGGTATTCATGATGCATTAAATTCCTTGCTTATATATTGTCTTACCTAAATATTACGTCGAGCGTTCTACTCTAAACACATCCATCACATAAAATCTTATGTAAATCTTGTTTCTAGCTATAGACTCCCACAGTTCATTCGAATTGCGCTACTCTGTTTTATGTCTCATATTATAAGTCTCAAAAAGACGCGTGAAATAATGAATATCAACATGTTTGCGCCAGTATTTTATTAGTGGTCTGGTGGATAATCGTGTGAAATATACATGGTGAAATATGATCTGAAATCTGAATGCAGCTGTGTGAATAGGTGTTTGTCACTAGAGTTTCATAAATGAAATGTATTGCTATAGACGAGGTATATGCGCCTCACTCGGAGGCGAAGGTGATATATTTAGCTTATAATATAAGGCTAGCAGAATGAATACTACAATATATCGAACAATAATATGTAGGACGCTCGACGTAATATTTGGCAGGATATTTAGATAAGACAATATATAAACAAGAAATTTAATGCATAATGAATACCGTTCTTTCTTGTTTGACGAATTCCTATATGAAACTCTAGTGACAAACACCTACTCACACAGCTGCATTCAGATTTCAGATCATATTTCACCATGTATATTTCCCATGATTATCCAGACCACTAATAAAATACCGGCGCAAACATGTTGATATTCATTATTTCACGCGTTTTTTTGAGACTTATAATATGAGACAAAACAGAGTAGCGCAATTCGAATGAACTGTGGGAGTCTATAGCTAGAAACAAGATTTACACAAGATTTTATGCAATGGATGTGTTTAGAGTAGAACGCTCGACGTAATATTTCGGTAAGACAATATATAAGCAAGGAATTTAATGCATCATGAATACCGTTCTTTCTTGTTTGACGAATTCCCATATATTTCTCAGGATTCTCTCGAGAAGAACCCCCCTTAAAAATATTATAGTTAATGTATCCGGCAGTTATGAAGTGCGATAATTTGCATAAATTATGCGCGGTTTCGGTTCCAGTTCCAGGTTCCGGTTCCTGTATCGTTGTATCGCTGTATCGCTTTTTAGTACTGGCCAACGTCAATGGGTGTCGAATGACCTATACTCTTCGCCTTGCGCCAGATATATTCTTGGAATATGTTCTATGAAAAGCAGAATTTTCTTGAGCAGAGGGATACTTCTGCTCGAAATGATCAAGATTATCGCCATATTTATAGACGATTCCCCATTCCGCACGCTTCCGAAAAGAGTTTTGTAGTTTTGGTGAGTTGATTAAGTCTGCTTTGAAGAGCTAAACATGTTCGATGCGAACTGCAATGAACTGTGTACACGGTTTAGATATTATTTATATTCTCAAACGGAAAATTCAAGTCCAATAGTACGTATAAGCATATTTGAGTCATTGCGAAACATAACATCAACAGAATCTATCGTTTTCAAACTACTTGCGATTTCATTAATTTTACGATGCGTTGGCTGGCTGAGCTGATTGATTTTGCTCTTCTTCCTTAGGTCGCTCAGTTTCCATAGTGCTAACAGTTCAGTTTGTTGATACAGTGTGATCGAAGCATCAAGAATTTAATATTTAGAATGGCACTTCATTACAAACAGATTGCACTCATAACACCATCCCAAACACACTTCGACGAATCTAGCAATTTTCAAACATTTGCAAACTATTTGTCGAGTTTATCCCCAATGTCGTTTTTGACTGCTGACACTCACGAACGCGGACGCATCATAGAACCTGAAAATGAAAGTGATGCCAGTAGCTCCTCAGAGAACGAAGCTGAGGAAGCAGAATTTTTTAAAATGCTCTTTAAGGATGACAGCACTACTGTATCATTACAACTTTTCAATAAACTTTTATCGTTTTCGCTAAATCTGTACGGTGGACCGACAAAAGTCATTTACACACCCAGCCCAACGTACGAGAACGTCAAAGCAAAACTTATACAATGCGAGGACAATGGGGACTTCGAAGAATTCGACACATATTCTAACAAAATGGTGGAGCAATACCTAGAAGAGAACGACTACGATATTGTCGCGGGCGTCAAAATCGAGCAAGCACGATGCGCTCTTTATAGAAACAACTTGAACACGGTTAAACGACTCGCACGTGAAGTCCACGAACTCGCGGGACACACGCGGTTTTCCCCGCTTTTCCATGCACAAGCTTTTCTCATGATGAGTAAGTTGTCTCGGACGAAAAACAAGTTGGGTAAGGCGAAAAAGTATTTGGACTTAGCTGAGCAATCCTTTGAGTCGGGCTACAGTTTCGAAGAATTTGCACATTTCCACGAAGAAAAAGGCACTTATCTTGATAAGTTTCTTGGAATTTCCACCAAACCGGACGAACATGTGAAAGCACTAGCTCTGATGAATTTCCAGAAGATGGGCGAAATCGGTGCTCAAGATTCGCGACAGCGCGTGAGCGACAAACGACGATTTTACGGCATGATCAGAAGCGCAAGAGTTCTCTTGGATTCCACTTCGTCGTTTGGACGACGCGACCGGAGGGTGACGAAGGATTCTCTTCGCCTCGCTAAGGAGTGCATCGAGGTGATAAAGCGTGATTTCCTGAACAACATACCACGTGGGTCCAATATTCAATTCCAACTGGTCGAAAGTGACTTGTTTTTCAGGCAAGGCAAGTTTGGAGATGCTATGGAATTGTTGAAGAAGTCTTTTGACGAGGCAATCGAATTTGGATATGGAAAAGAGGCACCGAAAATTACACAGGTATTACCTTAGTCACTTACATGGAGATGAGTCATGCTTTTAGTTTCATCATAGTTAACGAAGAGATGGTTTGGAAACTCATTGGAATGAGAAAAACGGCTACAAAACTGCCAATATTCAAAAATACCCAAAATAGAAAAAATAACAGAAATGTTTGAAACATTGGATCCTGAATATCCAAAAATACTAATTAATACCTGAAAATAACGTAAATATACTGCATCTCTTATTTTCAAAACTGCAATATAACGTATACCCCCCCTGGCCGATTCTAAGTTTGGATGTGGTAGAAGAGTGTAAATAAAATGAGTTTTTGCGTGGTTTTCACTCTTTCAGCGCATGCAAGATATCGAACGTCTTATGAGTAAGAAAATCGACGTTGTGGAAGAAGATTCGTTTGAGGGAAGTAGTAGCAACACCAGTTGTCATGAAAGTGAGACTACGCAAAGTGGAAGTGATGTATTCAGTTTAGAATTTGTGTACTGAATTATCCTCGATGTGAGGAATATTCTGTGACTAACCGTAAAAACCCTTGACCAATTGGAAAAGAGTTCTCACAGAGGTGGTGCTACAATGCCTCTTTTTGGTCAGTGCGCAAGCAGAATGCATACTATTGACTTGTTAGCTGTTAGACCCTTAGCCAATCAGCGATTGCGTAATTTTGTAAATAAGCATAAGCCTAGCCAATCGGTAATCAAGTTTTAAAAGTGTTGCTGATCGAATTTGCAACACAGCAAACCTTTCTGACAAGTGAACGCCGAGCAGATTAAACATTAATAACTATTATTATAGATGATTATAGATGTTTAAATTTGAGCCATAAATCTCTCTTAATGTGATCTAAATCAATATGTATATATTTAATATAACTAAATTTGATGATTTTCTTATTAACTAAAATTAATTATGCACATAATCAAGACTCGGGAAAGTTAATAATTAACTTGACGGATAGTTGTGTTTTGTCATAAACGATATATTTTAAATTCTTGCACTTCATCGCCTGTGCAGTACACGTATTTCTGTAAATATTTCATGTCTTTTAGTAAAGTTTATGTCCTTTTATGTCTATGAATCGAACTTTATTGATATAACTATAATAAGCCTCAAACATTTTGTTTTGTTATTCCTTGTTAAACTATTGGGCTGCAAGGCATCTACAGCAGAAAAATAAAAATGTGGTCCATTATACAAGTCTGGCATTTTACATCGTTGTATAATACCGTTTGATCGGATGTAAGGAATAATTTCTCAGATCTAACTGTTCCCAAAAACTTAACATTAACGTCTTTGTGATTGGTATAGAGATAGCCAGATTGATATCGTTACGTTACCAAACTGTTCACATGATACGTTGTTTACGTCCAAAGCGTACTGAAATTACATAACTCAAAATAATCCGAGCAAGCTTTTGTTAAATGTGGGGACTAGTTCACAGGAATCAGTCATTTTGGGTTATGCAACTGTGGGTCTACCTCCATTCCTGCATTTCGTTGAATAATGTCAGAATTGGTGAAAATACTACGATGCCTAAATGTAGTAAGTGCTGCCATAAAAGGCTAACGCAAGAAGCAATAAATTGATCTGTGCACTTGGGGTTTGCTTGCGCGACGTATGTTTGCGCGCCATATGCATTACCCATCACGTTTATAATATGCGACACCTTCAATGCCATCTTTACATAATTTTCAAGATCTAAAGTTCATATGGCGAGTTCATGATTGCGTAAGCAAATAATTACATGAAAAGAGCGCGTGCAACTGAAACGCGGCAAAAATAAAAGGCTTTAGAAATTACAATTATACTCTACATATGTATATAATATTACATATATATATATATATATATATATATATATATATATATATATATATATATATATATATATATATATATATATATATATATATATATATATATATATATATATATATATATTTCTAAACCTTATTAATAAATCATGAGAAAAACACAAAGAAAATCATAGCCGTGACTAGAGTCTATATATGAGATAAAACACATGTCGATTTTCACAAATCTTTTACTTCGATTTTCTCGGCTTATACAACATCTAAATTGAAAATTCTTTTGTATACAAACAGACAAGATGGGTATATATATATATATATATATATATATATATATATATATATATATATATATATATATATATATATATATATATATATATATATGCTGTTCAGGCGATCAGTAGAATACATAGTAATACCAGCCTCGTCCCCAGGCCCAACCGTTACCGTTGCGTGGGTATTGCGTGGAAAACACAGTCGGAAACGCGCGGTCGGGCCTGGCAGAAAATGCAG
Source organism: Muricea muricata (assembly GCA_963855995.1). Taxonomy (NCBI): domain Eukaryota; kingdom Metazoa; phylum Cnidaria; class Anthozoa; order Malacalcyonacea; family Plexauridae; genus Muricea; species Muricea muricata. The sequence continues at coordinate 5,796,179 of OY979722.1, forward strand.
AAAAAAGTGTATGATTCAACGAGAAAGTGATAAGATAGTATTTTATTGAGAATTTCGTTTTCCAGTCGCGTATGTTGGCCGTACATGTGTTTGATAGATGGAAGAGATTACCGAAAGCCTTAAGAAATCTAATCTCGAAGGTGCTCTTCTTTGCTTATATCGTCGAGGGGAGTTTCTATTAAACTTGGCAGTGGCTGCTCCACGCATTCCGCCATCTTGAATTTATTTTCTGCCAGGCGCTTTCGCTCCCTTCCCCCCTATTTTCTCCTCGCGTGTTTCCCGCGCGCATTCACGATATTAAATCCATATATACAATCCTATACACTTTTCCTGATTAGAAAATTAGAAAGCGCCTGGGAACGAGGCTATAGTAATACGTTGAAGTTTTGAAACTGATCTAATTAAAAACATTTTACATTGAAAAATGTATAAAAAACTAAAAGTTGCTAAATTTTCGGCCGCAAGCTGCTAGCCTTCGTCTGAGCAATATGGCTAGAATTAGACTGAATTGTTTTTATAATGCCTATTGTTCTGCTTGATTGAGTTTATCAGTGTTAGATAGCATGATGGGAATTCGGCATGTTCATTGACTGAATCTTGATTTATCACTGAATGCAACGCCTCCAAGAAGATTCTTTGCGAGTAATTTGTAATTCCTTTCTCGAGTATCACTGCATCTGATTTTGCTGCACCATGTCCAGTCGTTCCAGCATGTTCTTTAATTGCCGAATAGTTGTTTCTCCGAACACCAGGCTTATGTTCCAACCATCTCGAACACCAACACCGTTTGGATTCGCCAATATAAGTGAACGAGCATGTTCTACATTCAAATTTGTATACAATGGCTTTGGTTCTCTCCTCCGATGGTCTTGTTTTTGGTATACGGAATATATTTGCCAAAGTGCAAACCGGTTTTAGTGCCACTCGTACTCCTGCCTTTGTTAAAATACTTTTAATCTTTTCCGACACACCCTTTACATATGGAATACATGTCGAAGCACGTAAATCTTCTTTCCTTTTTGATTCACTTTTACAGTGTCATTAACAACTTCTTTGATAAAACTTTTTTTGTAACCATTTAACTTTAGTGCACGTAAAACATTCTGAATCTCTTCAGTTTGTAAGGTCGAGGTGGATGGAATAGTCTTGGCTAGGTCAAGCAATGTTTTTATCACTGCTTTTTTATCATTTTTATGGCTGTGAGATTCAAAAGGTAAATATTTATCTGTATGGGTATTCTTTCGGAATACTTTAACATCGATGTTACCAGATATGTTACCAAGTAATTGTGTATCTAAAAATGCAATTGTTTGACTCCCATTCTGGTTAACAGCGGGCATTTCAATCGTAAACTGAATATGAGAGTTACAGAATTTAAATGTTGATGGAAAAGCGGGACGTCTAGCTGTTTAAGGCAGGCATTGGAATCGTCTACATATTTTTTCCACCATCGTACCGGAACCGGAGAGGAATCCAATGCTACCTTCTCAATTCTCTGCATGACTAGTTCTGCAACAACCGCACTTACTGGCGACCCAATGGGACATCCAAAGATCTGATGGTAATGACAGTCGTCAAACACAAAAAAGTTGTTGCTTAATGTAAATTTCAATAAGTTACAGATTTTTAACTTATTGAAACTTACAGAACAGATTTGTAACTTATTGAAATTTACATTAAGCAACAACTTTTTTGTGTTTGACGACTGTCATTACCATCAGATCTTTGGATGTCCCATGGGGTCGCCAGTAAGTGCAGTTGTTGCAGAACTAGTCATGCAGAGAATTGAGAAGGTAGCATTGGATTCCTCTCCGGTTCCGGTACGATGGTGGAAAAAATATGTAGACGATTCCAATGCCTGCCTTAAACAGCTAGACGTCCCGCTTTTCCATCAACATTTAAATTCTGTTAACTCTCATGTTCAGTTTACGATTGAAATGCCCGCTGTTAACCAGAATGGGAGTCAAACAATTGCATTTTTAGATACACAATTACTTGGTAACATATCTGGTAACATCGATGTTAAAGTGTTCCGAAAGAATACCCATACAGATAAATATTTACCTTTTGAATCTCACAGCCATAAAAATGATAAAAAAGCAGTGATAAAAACATTGCTTGATCGAGCCAAGACTATTCCATCCACCTCGACCTTACAAACCGAAGAGATTCAGAATGTTTTACGTGCACTAGAGTTGAATGGTTACAAAAAAAATTTTATTAAAGAAGTTGCTAATGACACTGTAAAAGTGAATCAAAAAAGGAAAGAAGATTTACGGGCTTCGACATGTATTCCATATGTAAAGGGTGTTTCGGAAAAGATTAAAAGTATTTTAACAAAGGCAGGAGTACGAGTGGCACTAAAACCGGTTTGCACTTTGGCAAATATATTCCGTATACCAAAAACAAGACCATCGGAGGAGAGAACCAAGGCCATTGTATACAAATTTGAATGTAGAACATGCTTGTTCACTTATATTGGCGAATCCAAACGGTGTTGGTGTTCGAGATGGTTGGAACATAAGCCTGGTGTTCGGAGAAACAACTATTCGGCAATTAAAGAACATGCTGAAACGACTGGACATGGTGCAGCAAAATCAGATGCAGTGATACTCGAGAAAGGAATTACAAATTACTCGCAAAGAATCTTCTTGGAGGCGTTGCATTCAGTGATAAATCAAGATTCAGTCAATGAACATGCCGAATTCCCATCATGCTATCTAACACTGATAAACTCAATCAAGCAGAACAATAGGCATTATAAAAACAATTCAGTCTAATTCTAGCCATATTGCTCAGACGAAGGCTAGCAGCTTGCGGCCGAAAATTTAGCAACTTTTAGTTTTTTATACATTTTTCAATGTAAAATGTTTTTAATTAGATCAGTTTCAAAACTTCAACGTATTACTATGTATTCTACTGATCGCCTGAACAGCATATATATATATATATATATATATATATATATATATATATATATATATATATATATATATATATATATATATATATATATATATATATATATATATATATATTTATTTCGTAGACCTGCTGTGCTACTCCGAGTTTCACGCTATAGAGCGATCGTCAGGCAACTGACAGATCTGGTGAAGCTGCTCTCTATTTACAGTTTGATTGAGTTCGGTTGGTTTGTTCAATAAGGCATTATCTTTGTTTTTCATGATAGTAAGTTTTTCCTCAAGGCCTAGGTTACATCTTCTAGAACCAGCTTTGTAGACAGGAACCTTCTTAAGCAATGACCATTTGATAGTGAATGGCTTTTTGCTGCCTTCAGTTCCCATACATGCTTTGATAGCTCCGTTTCCGTTGAGTACTTTTTGTGAGCGAGTGACTTGACGTGGTTTCTAAATCTTGTTTTAAAGTCATCGGCGGTGACTCCAGTGTACTTTACTGGCTTATTGTTGTCTGCTGTAACTTCGGCTTGATATACCACGCTTTTTGTGAGACATTTACCTTCGGCCGGGCATTTGTTGGGTTGTCTACAGTTGCACTGTCGCGTGTTGTCTGTGTTGCTTACGTTCGTTTGTCTCGTGTGTTTGTTTAGTATTTTCCTGTTGTGCCTGTTTATGAACGAGGTCATGTTGTCTAGGCAACTGTAGCTAATTCGTACGTTGTGTCGATTAAAGATTTTGTGTAGTTTGTTAGAAGGGGGGAAGTGTTTGTCAATCAGCTGGAGGAATCGTTATCCTATATTTGTTTTTACGTTCTTGCTGTAAGGGGGATTGTACCATACAGTGTTGCGTTGTCTGTTTCGTCTTTGCGTTCTGTTGCTGTCGCTGTTTTCGTTGCTTGTAAATTGCTCTTAGGTTAGAGTTGCGTTGAAGTTGCTTTGTCTTAAAGCGTCATTGTACAGTTGGGATGAGTCATCAAATGTTTGTTTGTTGCATGAGAGTTTGTTGATACGTTTGTTGATGGATGAACATCATTTGATGATAATATATCCGCTCTACTAGTAATGGTATTGAGCGCTCTAAAATCATTGACAAGTCTCGTAACCATTCTGGTACAGTTAATTCTTGGAATATATATATATATATATATATATATATATATATATATATATATATATATATATATATATATATATATATATATATATATATATATATATATATATATATATATAAATATATATATATATATTTGAATTTTTTCAACACAGGATCCGCCCTAGGGTCTCGAGCACGCTGTTTTTATTTACAATCTTACTAACTTAGATTATTACTAACTTTATAGATTTTGATATATTAAAGTTGTAAGATTTTAATACATCAAAATCAGCGGGGTATTTTCGAATGTGTCTAAATTTAGCAAAAATCGGTTTATAATTATAATCGAGGTTTGCTTAGCTTAAAGGCATAACAGTCTTACTTATATTTCAATAAATTATGTTGTAAAGGTTTGTAAGAGGCAAAAAATTGTAAATGTAAATTTAGATATCTCTATCTATCCGGGTTTTAGCACATTGTTTCCAGGTAATATTCGAAATTATGCGAGTGTTTGATAGAATACAATCGAAGACCAAGGGAAGGGGTCATAAATTTTGCTTGAATCACTTTCGTATTTTGGCTAATAATTTCCAGGTATGATGAGTATGATGAACATCGCTTTTTAATTAAGGAAACAGTACTGCCTCTTCAGTGGCGTAGCCAGCGTAGATAATTGGAGGGGCGAATATTCATGTATCATGTTTTGCATGTTTTTCTTTTGAAATCGATTGTTTTTAAGGTCTGTGAACACAAACGTATGAATATTCGCCCCTCCAATTATCGAAGCTGGCTACGCCACTGTGCCTCTTCGCGAATTTACATGACAGTATTGGCGTTATCATTTTTGTTACGTTTTGTTCCAGAAATGTTGGAGGTCTCTTGGGATTTGCATGAGCTGTTTTCGGGAAGTTACATAATAACTTATGTATTATTCATTCGGTCATTGATAGCAGAAAGCACAATTTGGCTCTTCGTTAGTTTTTTTATAGGAATGCGGGTGAACTACGCCGATATATCTTTCGATAGTCAATGCGCTGATAATGTTACTATTGACAAACCTGCCAGTACAAATATTGTCGATCTGGCAAAAGTGATGATAGGACTGCAAATACCCACGTTGGTGAACGGCAAAACTAAGTGGAACAATGCTACTAGCATTGCAGCGCAGCCAACTGCTAAGTCAGCTAAAGATTGAACAAGAATGACAAAATAGCAAAGCTAGTTTTTTTTCGTAACTGTGTCCTTTTCCAAATAGTTATCACTGCAAGTGCGTTTAGCAGCACTGTGGAGACGATCAGGACGTCAAGGAAGACGATATTAAAAATGCGATTGATTTCGTATTTACTGGATCCAAAACCGGTTGCATGGACGGTCTTCTTGCCGAGGATGTTGCAGCTTGTCAGATGTCCTTTCAAACTTTGATTCATCATAACCAAAGTAAAACTGCAGGCTTTTGAGATTTTACAAGCTATATACGTTCCTTACTGAGCTTCAAACCGTTATGGTCACTCCAAATAAATAAATTGGATTGATATTAAAAAAAAATTATCGCGGCATCCATTAGTCGACATCATTACTTCATGTATGCATAAATTGTTTCTCAGCATCTATAGTTTTCCTGGTATAGCACATGCGTTTGTTTTGCGATAAACACACATTTAGTGGAAGAAGGGGGGGGGGGGGGGGGGTGACATAGTGCAGTTATCTAATATTTGCAGTGTAGCCCATTGAACAGCGAAATTATGCAAGTGTTCGATAGATCTTTAAAAACTTGAGAATACACGGGAAGACCTAGAGAAGGGCTCATAATAATATATTTTACGTGAATCACTTTCATATTTTGGCTAACTATTTCCAGCTGGTTGGAGTATGATGAACATCGCTTTTTAATTAAGGAAACAATACTGCCTTTTTGCGAATATGGAGTTACTATTTTTGTTACGTTTTGTTCCATAAATAGTTGTTGCAGGAGCTGTTCTCGGGGAAGCTGCGGCTCAATATTTGTGTATTATTCGTCCGGTCATCGATAGTATTTACATTCAGTATATATATAGTACCTTTAGTAACACATTTACAACATATTGCAGGATTAGAAAACGCATATAATATTTTAGAAGTGAGCTTCACAATTTAGCTGTGACAGCAACCGCCAGAATGGCGTCAAGGGTTAAGCATGCATTCCTGCTAAATGAGGCGCAATGCCGAACGAATAAATCTTATTTGTATTTTGTTTTAGCCCATTCAGTGCATAACCTTCTGAACAGCTAAGAGTTTTGGTCCAACTGCAAAAAAGACAGTTCATGCAGACACGTTCACTCATTCACTCACAAGCCATAAGCGGTCACTCCTTCTGGAATGCTGTGTATGTGCAATAACTATACAGCATGGACCTCCACAGTCAACATATTTTTCTTTTTCAGCTAGTTTGCAAGCAAGCTTGATAATCTATATTGTAGATTACCTGGTATAAACACTATTTCATTTAAATACGTACTATAGGCCCCTTATCCTAGAGTATATACACCTGCCTTACGATAGATCCTGGGAAGTTTTTGAACCCAAGATTTCTCTCATGACTTTCACAGCTTCCTTTCGTAGTACTGTACTTCTCAAGAAGAATATCACCGAATTGATGCTGCCAGATGAATTTAATAATGTCGCCGTCCACCAAACATATACGTTAAAATTCGACAGCTCAAATCGTTGATTAAAAATTGGGAACAGAGAGTAAGGGACAATAAGGACGAGAAAGGAAATTACGACGATGAAGCAAGACATTGCACGTTTGACTTCGCGAAATTTCAGTTTTCTATCTTTATTTTGCTCTCCTCCTTGTATTTTGGGCCTAACCTCCGAGCACGATAGCCTTCGCATTTCCAGATATATTCGGACGTAGGCAAAAGTGATGAAGGTAAGAAATATTGCGAGTACACCTATACCAGCGTATTTAATTATTTGATGTTGACTGAAGACTGATGCACCAGTTATTGACAACAGTATCGAAAATCCACAAAGTACAAACTGCACAATTTGGCTCTTCGTTAGTTTTTTATAACAATACGGGTGAGCCACGCCGATATATCTTTCTATAGTCAATGCTGATAATGTTACTATTGACAAACCTGTTAGTAAAAATATTGTCGACCTGGCTAAAGTGATAGCAATACAAATATCTACGTTGATGAACGGGACAAGCAAGTAGAACAATATTACTGGCATTGCAGCGCAGCCAACTGTTAAGTCAGCTAAAGATTGAACAAGAATGACAAAATAGCAAAGTCTTTTTCGTAACTGTGTCCTTTTCCAAATAGTTATCACTGCAAGTGCGTTTAGCAGCACTGTGGAGACGATCAGAACGTCAAGGAAGACGATATTAAAAATGCGATTGATTTCGTATTTACTGGATTCAAAACCGGTTACATGGGCGGTCTTCTTGCCGAGGATGTTGCAGCTTGTCAGATGTCCTTTCAAACTTTGATTCGTCATAACCAGAGTAAAACTGCTGGCTCTTAAAATTTTACAAGCTACGTTCCTTACTGAGCTTCAAACCGTTATGGTCACTCCAAATAAACAAATTGGATTGATATTAAAAAAAAATTAAAAAAAATTATGGCGGCATTGATTAGTCGGCATCATTATTGCATGCATGCATAAATTGTTCTTCAAAGTCTATAGTTCTCACATACTGCAGTAATTAAACGGAGAGAAAACTCATGCAAATTTTATTTTTCCTGGCGCTTATAGCACATGCACCTGTTAATCTTGCGCGGATAAGCACAAATTTAGTGGAAGGAAAGGGGGGAGGAAGTTCGCAGTGTAGCCCATAGAACCTCGAACACCAGGCCTTCTTTTGAGTCCCCATATGGTTCAGTTTCATTTTGCATGTCTGAGATCTTTTTACGGAAACTAACACTTTGAAGCACGCTGCGTTCAAATGCGAAGAGTCACTCCCTCGGCCTCCCACGCAGACCTGCATTTTTTCACAAACTACTATTTCACGTATCTTCACTAATTTCACGACATTTTTTACATCGTTCAACAACATGTATAGATGAACACACACGGTTACAGCTATTCGGGAAGACTGTTTAATAGAGAGCTTAAGCAAGTGACGTTTTTGTCGACACGGACGGCAGCCGGAAGTAAGTTGCGTCGTTATAGATGGCGAATGATGGCGACAGCCGTTCTTGTTTGAAATCAACAAAGGCAGTCAGTAAACTTTCACGTTCATGATTTCAAACAAGAACGGCTGACGCGACCATTCGCCATCTGTAACGACGCAACTCACTCCGGCTACCGTCCGTGTTGACAAAAACGTCGCTTGCTCAACTCTAACGCGACGTTGTAACAGTTGTACTGTTAGGTTTCTATGGTGTAGCTTATATGTTTTTGCAAGGCCCCGTTTACATGAGAACGGGAGGGAATCAAACTGGGGAGATTTCTGCATGTCACTCAAAACGAACTTTCAACACAATTTCCATTAACCTTTAACTTTCTTTATTTCATTAAAAAAAAAGACCGCTTTGCTCGAATCATTTTGAGTTATGTAATCTTATGCGCGTTGGACGTAAAAAATTGATATCTTGTCTACAACATTGGAGTTTAGTAGCAAAGATAACGCTTTCAAAAATGCCCAGTTCTAAAATATCTTTATAAGATCGCAAGGACCTTAATGTCAAGTTATGTGTCATTGGCCTTGAAAGTAATTCTGTTGACACGCGATCAATGCATTGAAAACAAATGTAATGTGAAGCAAACTTAACGGCAAAGGCAATCTTACAGTAAAATATTGTCGAAGGGTTGCCGCGGAAATATTGCAAGAAAACTCAACAGTGATGCACAGAATGTAAACAGTTGAAATTTTTAGCATCATTGAATATTAGTTTCACTGCCTTAAGCTTTTAAATTTTTAATACGACTATAAAGTAAGAAAAACTAATATTCACGAAGGTTTCAAGACATGACTTTTATCTTCTCGTGGTGTAAGCAATTTTATTCATTCGCTGTGCTCATTCGAAGAATATTTGATTTCACCATTCGAAGTTAAATTAAACTCGTATCTCCGCAGTGACGCGTACAGACATCGTCTGTTTATTGTTAAGAACATTTAATTATTAAATCAAGATTTATTACATACCGGGTGAGGCAAAAATGTACGACAGTTTTATTTACTTTCACTACAAAACGATAAGAGCATAAATGTTGATATATGGCCATGTACATTTTCGTGCAATGTTGACTGAGATATCTATGTTTAAACTCAAGCAAACATTTTTGAATGCCCTATTAAAACCAATATAATAACCGTTACAATTTTATCACCATTGCTCCGACTAAATGAGCTGTAGCAAGAACGTTAATAATAAGACATTTTAGCTAATTTCGTCAGTTCCATAAATGTTTCATCTTATTCAAATGCATGTATCTTTTTCAATAAATCATGGTGTGAAACTGTTCATGACATACATCTAAATTTAAGTTGGACATCGCTGAACGCCAATAAGGGTGTTTTAGTGTCATTGCTCTTTTAGTTTTCATTTTGCACCAATTCAAACGGTCGTCATTTTTGTTGCCCTACCCGGTAGTAGACAGTATAAGATACTGAAAATACACAGTGTGATGTTTTTCATATCTTTATTAGTAAAGATATGGATCACGTGATTATTTTCCCCCAATAATTTTGCGTGTTTAGCCAACCCTTCGCGATGGAATCTGTCAAACTTTGTCATTTTAAAACCTTTTGGACAAGAATTTTTGCACGTATAACCTAAATGCAATTGTACTGAAATGTCCTCAAATGTACAAAGTGAACATCGAGCCCGTTTCTGACACCGACGACAACGAACAAAAAAAAGCAGACGAGCGCAGTTTTAAAACTCCGCAGCGCTGCTAGTCTGGCGGAGAACAGAATGATGTAAGCGGCAGAGGAACAGATTCGTAATTAAAGCACGGACCGAATCTCGTACATGTTCGATGCAGATTGCAGAGACGAGGAATCTTAGAATCTCTGCTGCTGTAGATTTGAAAAGAAAAATTATATACCAAGAATCTTGGAATCTCTGCCGCAGTAGGTTTGACAAGAAAGCTTGTAGCTGATGCTATTCCGTTAATCGATGTAATGCAAGGCTTCTATGAGCGTAAAGCTGAATTTATATCCTCGCGCGATCAAAGACAGGTAAACAACTACTGAACTACATGCTGTTCATTATTTATTATTATCATATTTATTCATGTATGTTTCATACCCTGTAAACGTATTTGCATGAAATGCGTGAAACCACTTATGTTGTGGATATCTTGAGAATAGGCAATATGTTTTTTTAATGCGCAATCTACTGTTTACACTTAACAGATTCTATATAGAGGCAAAATGAATGTTCTTAAGTATGCGAGCAATATTGCAATATTTTGGCTCTATTCAAGCAATTTGCTTGGCTTGAATAGCCATTTACCAGTTCTATTTGATTTGAGATTTGGTTGAAACAGTACACAGTAAAACTAGAAACATATTACTAGCTATATTGGTTGTACAATTTATTATTCAATAATTAAAACTCGAAATATTATTCTACAGGGTGTCCCAAAAAACCCCAAAAACTATTCAAAATGATCTATTGTTAGAATTTCAATGCCTAGCACTAAATTGAAACCACGAGTGGATAAACTATTGACATAACCGTCATAATTAATAGTAATACTCAGTGTTAACCATTTTCATGCCAGACAAAAAACTGAACCTACGAGTGCATATTAAAAATGCAATCAAATTTTACGCATGGGTTATTTTAGCCTATTCAATTTGGTTTTTATCAATATTACCAACAGGTGTAAGTTATTTCAGCCGGGAAAATGACGACATCAAACAAGCTAACAAGATAGTATTGTTTTCATTTTTTCTAAGCCTGATTTGCTTTTAGAGTTTAGAGAAAACAATTTACAAATGTATTAAATTCCCATGAGCAAAACAAACGTACTTTAAAAAAATATTTTAATTTTTTAACAAGTGCTAGGGCATTCAAATGTTAACAATGGGTGATTTCAATAGTTTTTGGGTTTTTTTGGGACACCCTGTATTTACAACAAGAGCAAATACAGCAACAACAGGCTCGCTTAGCTTCTACACAAGCTTCTGCATCACAAACAGCGACCAGAAGACAGCCAAAATGCACAAAATGTCCCTCCCATTGTAAGATGTCCAGTAGCTATCTTTAAAAGGGCAACAGGGGAATCGGGGAATATCAGGGAATAACGGGTAACAGCTTTTTGCACATTTAGGCCAATTATATATTTATAACACTACTAGAAATTTGTCTAAGGATTGTAGTGGTTCAAGGATCCATAATATAGCAGACATTATAAGAAGCAAAGTCATATTTTGGCATTTTGCCTTTATTTATACGTCGTTTTTTGTAACCGACATAACAGTTCAAAATATTTTCACAATTTTCGTTGCGCAATCTGTAGAATTGCAATCTTTTACATTTTGACACATTGCTGCAGCACTGATTTTTATAATATACACGCAACGCTGGCTATATTCTGCACTTTCGGCAAAATTATACGTTTTCAAGTAACATCATGGACCTTCTCGCTTGATAAATATCAACACAAAGGACGGTTTTCTCTTATCTTACTCCAGACTTTTTTGGGTGCCTTAATGTTAAAAAATACTTGTTTTTGCCGGGCATTGTTATCTAACCGGCACACATGACCGATGTATTTCACATGTTGCCGGTAACAAAAGTTACGGATCGGTAGCGTTTGGGTAACTTCACGGCGAGCAACTCGGACTACAAGATCCATGTGAATGTTGGGGGGCATTAGAGATTTAAGTGCTCCCTGTCTACATCCTACCAGTGTGTCAAAAGGGTGCTACTTCCTTTCACGTAAGCCTTCGTGCCGGTATAGAGTGCACGTAGTATAGACACCAGACGAGGGGACTTGATAGCGTCAATGGTCGATCTGTTTGCTCGGAAGCCAAACTGCGACGGCATAAGGATGTGTTCATATACTTCGCTTATCCTTTCCATAACTATCACAGATACGACTTTTGATACTGTGGCTATTATACTTAGCCCTCTATAATTTTCCGCCAGTGACTTCCGGCCCTTATTGTATAAGCAAGTAATGCTTGCCGTTAGACACTTTACTGGCACTTGCATTGAAGTGTGCTGTTTCATAAGCCGGAATTCCTGTTCTGTGTCCCTTTGTTCACTCGCAAAATTCAGTTGGTCTGCCTTAGTTTTGAAATAGGCATTCTTTAGCTCTGTACGCATCTTTCTTATCTGATAGTAGAGCGACTTTCTCTTTATTTAGTCTTTCTCAGCTAGAAATCTCTGTGAAAGTTCGTGATTATGCTTGACAAGTCCATGGTTTCTGTAACTCTTCCTTGCTACATGATGGTATCGTTTCTTTGGATGCCGTTAGAATCGCATCTGTCATGAGTCCCTCCACATCTTCCAGTTCACTACTCATTCTTGTATCTCCCAACAGCATAGAGTCGATCTTTGCACTATATTTGCCTTGGATATCAGGGTCATCCCTCAGCTGTCTAATATCAAGGCGTGTGGGATGGGTTTGGGTCGTTGGAAAACCTTGTGTACTTGTTTTCTAGTTGGGAAGTTTGCAGTCATGACCACTATCCTATGGTCTGAGTCAAAAATTTGACTTTGCATGGAATAGACTCGGCAGTTCGTAGTTGCACGCTTTACATACCTGTCAGTTACGATATAATCTAGTCTACGCTTATATCCAAGATTAGAATGAAATGACCACCTATGTTCATTTGATCTTGTTGCAAACATAGTATTTAGGATATAAAGCTGGTTGCACTCGGCAGTTTCAAGGAGTTTCGTGCCATTGAAGCTAGTGGGGTCTTCATCATGGTAGGGGCCAGGACCTCTCCATGTATCATGATTACAGTCTTGTCCAATAGTTGCATTGAAATCTCCAGCCACAATGATTTTGTATGAGGGATGTTCTTTCCTCATTTGTAGCATGGCTCTTTGTAAAGTACGGTAGAAGTTTTCCTTAGAGGAGGTACTATGTTCTTCAGTTGGGGAGTAGCACGAGCACATAGCTAGCTTAACTCCATTTACCTTGACTCTAATCATTGTCATCCTACCCTCCATAATATGCTCAATGTCCATGAGTCGAACATGTGCTGCCAAGACGATTGCTACTCCTGCCCGTGCTATACTCATTCAGTTGTAAATAAAAAATGGTCTGTTGATCGTCAGATGGTCTGCATGTTATCTATAGTAACTTACAGCAGATTATTTTACCATGACTTCTGGTAAATTACTTAGAATGTTTACATATTTTACTAAACCTAATCCTATGCTTATCCTAATCTTGACTTGTAGTACCTGTAGGATATACAGAATACGTATATTTCAACTGTCAATCAAACATGTTTACATCTATAACTTACTTATAAATAGCTGGAAGATATTTATAAACTAAACGAACTCAATACATTACTTCCCCTCTAATTTTTTTTAAAATCAATCCCCTATTTCTTTCAAATATCAATCATCTCTTAGTATGTTATATGTCTTTATGGCAAGTGTTCTGTCCATATTTTTCTATCAACATTATAAATCAGTTCCTGTGTTCATATCTGGTCACTGGTTTCTTAATCCTTGTTGATCTTCTTAGACGTGATTCTTGCTTTGGTACTTGATCTGTTTCTAGTCTTTCAATGTTTTCCTCTTCATCTTCGCTTTTGTCCATGAATACTTTCTTGAAAAAGAAAACACTTCTCGTCACCGTCTTGCCATAATCTCTTTTCGCTGTTACCATGTTGTACTTTCGTTGTACCGCGGTATAGTGCTTTGAATCAAATTTAGGCGTTAATTTATTCTTCTTTTCCTGCTTGCAAATAACAGTGTCTCCCGTTCTGGTGTCCGCTTCTTTTGCTCTCCTATTTCTATCATAGTACTCCTTATTCTCTTCTTTTCTCTTCTCCAGGTTTGTTTTTGCCATCTTGTGCTTGTTTATAACTTTCTTGTGTGTTAATTCAGGCAAATATCCTCTGATTTTTCGTTTGAAAAGCAGTTCACTTGGAGCCACTATTGTTGTTGGGTGTGGTGTAGAACAGTATTGTAGTAGAAACCTTTGCAGTTCTTTCCTCCTTCGATTTCTGCCGTTTTCAACAATTTCCCAATTGGTTTCCTAAATCTTTCCACGACAGCATTATCTTGGGGCCATAGTGGTGTGATCGTTTTCCACTCTATGCCAGGGGTTGTCATCTACCTTTCAAATTCTTTCCCATTGAATGGAGGTCCATTATCTGTTTGGATCTTTGATGGTATTCCATATCCGGCAAAAATTGTGTCAAGCTTTGGTACGCACGTTTTTGCTTCGATTGAGTTAACTATTTCAACCTCCAGGAATTTAGAGTAGGTGTCTGTCACCACTAAAAGGTACTGTCCAGTTCAGGGTATTGGCCCGTAGAAGTCAATTGCTATACTTGTCCATGGTTTGTCCTCTGTTGGTGTTATTTGACTTATTTCCATTGGTTCCCGGTTATTACCATTCCCCACTGTTTGGCAAGCGATGCATTTATATCCACCATTTCTCTCACTCGTTTGTCCACATTGGGGTACCAAATTTTTTCTCGTAACAGACTTTTAGTTTTCTCGATTCCCTGGTGACCAACATGTGCTAGTTGCGTTGCTCTTTCTTGTAATGTTGTTGAAATCACCAGTGTTGTGTTCATCAAGAGTATATCCTCCGAGGAATTGTATGTAAGTTCGTCTGCACAGAGTCTAAATGGTTTGATACTCTGGTCACTTTCATCTCACTTTCCTTCTTTCAGACTATTCTTTACTTTGGTCAATATTGGATCGTTACGAGTTGCTTTCTTGATTTTATCCAGCGTCATTGATTTTGGAACTGAACTGTTTGTCACATAATTTACATACTCTTCCGCCGCCAACTTGTTGGGTTTTCGTTCAGTATTACAACCGGATGTCTACTCAAGTAATCCGCCTCGTTAGATGTTCCTTTGCGGTAAATAACTTTGAAACTGAATGGTTGAAATCGCATTATCCATCTATCGATGAGGGCTGGTGGTCTGGATCTAGGGTAGTTGAATATCGATTTGAGCGCTTTGTGATCGGTTATCACGTCAAATTCTGATCCAATCAAAAACATTCGGAAATGTTCAATTCCCCATACTAAACTGAGTCCTTCAATGACTTTCTGTGCTAGAATTGCACTAATTCCGTACGGAGATCCGTCTACGATTACCAAACTGCGTTTCTTTGTGTCAAAGTATGCCATCATTGGAGTACTTGTTAATTTCTTCTTTAGTTGTTCAAATGCTTTCTGATGTATATATGTTGCCATTTAAATGCTGTGTTTTTCTTCGTTAGCTCTCTCAGTGGTGATGTTAAAGCTGCATAATCTGGAATGTACTCGTGACATGTGTTTGCCATTCCCAGGAAACTTCTTACTTCTCCAGCTGTTTTGGGCGCTTGTACTTTAACCATATTTGCAATTCTATCTGGATCTGGTCTAGTGCCTTCTGCTGTGAACTTCAGTCCAAAGAATGCAATCTCTTTCTGCGAAAATTCGCATTTCTCTCCTTTTACTTTCAAGTTTAAGGCTGCTAGGCGCTTTAGACAGTTCTCTAAAGCTTCGTCATGTAGCTTTCGTGTTTTGCCATGGATTAAAATATCATGACAATGTTTTTTACTCCTCGTATGTCGCTAAGGTTTGTAACACATTTTGAAAAATCTCAGCCGCACTATTTGTTCCGTAATTTAGTCTCTTGTACTGATACCGTTCTTCGTGAGTAATAAATGTAGTTAGAAAACGACTTTCTTCATGCAACTCAAGTTGGTGGTACGCTTGCTTTAAATATATCTTTGAAAAAAGTTTCGCTCCATTTCCTTCGGCTTCAAAATCTTGTAAAGTTGGCATGGTATGTCTTTTTCTTTCGATTACCTGGTTAGCTTCTCTCATGTCGACGCATATTCTCTTTCCTCCGTCTTTCTTTGGCGTGGCTACTATTAGGGATATCCACGGAGTTGGTTGATTGGTGACTTTCTTGATGATATCTTGATCTTGTAATTTCTTAGAGTTCTTTGGAAACATCTTGTCTTACGTGGTAGGGTATTCTTCTGTGCGGTTGCATGACCGCGGGTTAACATCATCACGGATGTGAAGCTTGATTTGTATATTATTTAATTTTCCTTACCCTTCGAAAACTGTACTATACTTGTTTATAATTTCTATTTTTGATCGAGGTATACTTGTGGTGTTGTTTTCGACTGGGTTTGATTGACGTGTTGAGGGTGGTGGTGGAGATTGCGTTGCGTTTTTATGGTGATCCGTTTGTTGTTCTTGTTCCGGAAAACGTGAAATTTTGTTGGCAAGCTGAACTAATGCTACATTTTGGGCTGTTTTGGCGCTTAGTAAATTTCCCCCTGCTCCGTCAATAACATATATTTGGATACTGTATACCGTTTCCTCGATTCTTGTGTTGCCTGGAATTGTCCCTTGAGCGGTAAAGGTGTCTGGAATCCGTACGCATATATTTTTGTTGAACTCTTCTGCAACGAAACTTTCTTGTTCAGTTTCGCAAATGTGTTTCAATCGATAATGTCCACAGTTGCTCCGGTATCAATTAAAAAGTGTACATTTTGTCCGTTTACTGTAACATTCACGTGTGTTTTCTAGTTTTGTTCCTTCGATACGGTATAAACATCCTCCTCTGAGCTTTCGTCCTTCGTTTGGCGCTCTGATGCTTCGACGGCCTTTGCTTGTTGTTCCTTAGTTCCGTGACGTCGTGTCTGTCGCGTTTTGTCTGGTCAACTATTAACCTTTCTTTTCGTCTTTTCCTTGTTCTTTGTTCTTACATGAACGGCATACTTTAGCAAAATGTCCTTGTACTCCACAATAATTGCACACCGAATTCTTGGAGGGGCATGGTCGGTTTTCAGGTGGGTAATCGCAACCGCAATAATAACACTTTTTCTTCGTGGGCGTTGCTATTGTCGTTGTGTTTATATTCTCCTTTGGCTTTGTTTTGAATTATTCCTCAATTCCGTCCGCTTGTGCTGAAATCGTTGCGTATTTTCGTCCATCGATTAACATATTTGACAAGGTATATGTTGAACCTTGTAGAGCTTTCTTTCGTAATCTCGAAGAAGTACCATCCGTCACGATTTGAATTTTTATTTCGAAATCAGCGTCCGCAAATTCACGATGTTTTGCCAAGCCACGTAAACGCGTATGAAACTCGTCGATTCCCTCTTCTTTGGTTTTGCCTTGTGTCGCTTGTCTAAAGACATAGGTTTGTTATATCACGTTTTTCTCCGGTTCAAAATACTTCGTTAACGCTTTAACTGCTGATTTAAAATCCCATGCTTCGTCTTCTTCCAACGTTTTGAGAATTTCGTACACTTCACACCCTGCCTGGTATAATAATAAAGCTCGTTTTCTTCCGTCGCCTTTAATATCTGCTGCGACTAAATATGTGTTAAATCTCTGTAACGATCGACTCCATCTGGCACTCGTACTTGTAGGGTCACTACGCGGTTCAAATGCAGGTATAGGCTGTATACCTTGCGCCGCCATTCTCGAAGTATTTTAAAACTTCCACGCCAATAATTATCGCATCCTCGTCGCCATTGTAGGATATATAGAATACATATATTTCAAAAACTGTCAATCAAACAGGTTTACATCTATAGCTTACTTATAAATAGCTGGAAGGTATTTATTAATTACCGAACTCAATCACTATAGACGTAGAGTACCTACCAGTACCACCTAGTCATGTTGCAGCATATAACATGACTTGTTGGAGATAATATGCAGATTGCGTCTGATGCTAAACAAAAAATGATGTACAAATTTTGCACATAGTTCTTTGAAATATAATGTTGATTTGTTAAAATATATTAGCCTTAATTTGTGACGGTTTGTATTCTCAGGAGCGTGTATTGATATTTGCTTTTTATAGTATGGTAGATGCAAGCTGGTAATGATCTTGTACTGCCCCGTGCCGTTATTCCGCACATCCACATGATAAGCCATCTAAATGCAGTTGTCCTCAGTTATCTATAAAAAGATATCACACTGAAATGATGTTTAGCTCACATTTTTGTCTTTAAAAAATTGGCTTGCCCAAAAAACTGTTGCATTTAACCATTGCTAAAAAACCTCTAAGCTTTGTGAAGCAATTTGATTTAGCACCATCACAAAATATCAAAGAGACAGCATGCAGGTAACATTTTCTTGCAATTGATATTTCTGAATTCAACACAACATTTTTCCATTATTGCATTTGACAAGTACGACCAGGTATACAGGGTGTCCAAAAAAAAGCGGAGTTCTGAATTCGACCTTTAATCTTCAAAAAATATTAAGCAATGAAACTAGTGTTTATTCTCCTTTAACAGTGTGTTTATTCAGCTTTCTTTGGGTAGGTTGTCCATAAAATTTGAGCTAGCGAGTCACAAGTTATGGTACATTAACCGATAACGCTTTAATTACCTCACATGTTCACATCTGCATTCAAAGTGATTTCAATGCAATCAAAGGAAAGTGTTCTCCCGATTTAAGCATTCGAGTACTAGCAACCCGTAAAGACAATTCGGTGTAAACTTTCCTCAAAACATCCATATATATCGCTATTTTGTAGCGCAGTCGAAACGCGTAAGGCTTGCCTAAGTTGACATTGCTGAAATTGTTCTGTCTAAACCAATCAGATTCTGCGATTTTGCCTACGTTCACGTCACATTTGCCTAACTTCATGCTTCTGAACCAATCAAATACAAACAATATGCTTTTGATTTGCTCTTTTGGCAGCGAGCATCAGACGTTTTGTTTAGCTGCTTAGCTATATCACCATGACAGCATCAACTATATATTATGGCCCTGTAAACCTAAACGGGTTACGGTTCACTAGTCCGAAGGTTCACTAGTCCGAAAGGTACTAGTCTAAAATACGCGCGGGTTTTAAGTTGAATTTACGTTTTGAACTTGGCTGCTCTGTTACACAAGCTAACTTAATTACATTAGCACAACTTTCGTAATATGCGATGCAGCTTAGTCTCAGGTAATTCTCATGATGCTCAAGGTGACCTTGGGAATATATCAAATGTCAATGAGACTTGTAATTTTATAGCAACATATGACAATCGCTTAGAAAAACAAACTAACCCTATTCCATCACCAGATAGCCATAATATCTATGCAAATATTAGATCGCGATGTATCACTAGACATAGTTCATTTAATGAGCAAAAATAAAACAAGAAGGCGTAAAATAAAAAGGTTCATAAAGCAGTATATTCCTAAATCATCGTCTTGGCACAATTTGCTCTCTATTCCGTAAATATGCCAGTCAGAAACCAACAAATGTAAACATGTGGTGGCAATTCATAAAGTCGTATCGTGCTATTAAGAAAACTCAAAACTTTTTGAGTCAAAAGTTTAAAAAGAAAGGAAGTCAGAAAATTACAATTGTGCGTATATTGGTGGAGCAAACATGCATATATACTGTACGAGATCTTAACTCCAAAAAATAAAATGGATATTTCTACGTTTGCTACAAACATGACCAAAGAAGAATTTCACATGATTTCTCATATCAATAAAGACAGTGGTGCGACTGGTGCTTTCGAAAATTAAAGTCAATGTGACAACACAGTATACAAACTTCTTGTATAACCGCACATGTCCTCAGTTATCCTGCCCAAAGAACATTCCTGACTTAAACAAGCACACCTATACTGTAAATACGTTGGTTATGGTGTCAGTTTTATAGTTACATACTCGAAAAAAGATATTAGTATACCTAAATTAAGCCTTGTCATACCTGTATGATATGGGGAAATACATTATTTAAATACTGACTTGTATAGTTCTGCTATCATGAGGTGCCAGACTACTCGGCTTTTAATGGCAGAATAGTTCGCAGACCACACCATTTGAAGAAGTGAATTGTACAGCTAGAAACAACGTTTCCTTAATTTTTCAATTGAAAAATCTAATATTAGTGTCACATGTCTTTTCAGAAACTTTGCACTATCCTTGGATCCCTAGTTTATTATTTTCCGTGGATTGTTGATCTTCCGTAAAAATGTGTTTGAGGAAGCGTACATGCAATAAATTTTGTCTTTAAGACATCTAAAAAGAAAGTACCAATCACCGTTTCATGCATTAGGTCATAAAATGTGGTGAATGCATTAATTGCAATCAGATCCATTTAATGTCAATCAAGGGAATCTCAATCAGAAAAAAACATTCATTTTCTTTATCGATATTTTGTGTGATTCTGTTAATTAGTATAAAATCATTTTCAACAAGGAGAATTACTTTTGCTGTGGAACATTATGTGGGCATTATGGACAGTTTCAAACTACCCATGTTGCACCAAATTATGACCTTTTTTGGAGCATCTCAAAATGACCACTTGCGCTAAAATTGTTCCTGTGGTTGTCTTACTTGCTCCAAGTAGACAAGGAATACCTTGCTCGAAAGGCAAATGAACAAGCTATAAAATAAAAAATATTCACTTTATATGATCAAGTTTTCATTCAGCAATCAACCTTAGAAGTTGGTCAGTAAATTTTAAGTAAGTTTTTAAATACTGTATGTTACCAAATATAAATTATACAAATGCATAATTAAATTATCAGTACTAGATGATCTGCCATATTTTTATACAGAAATGTGAACTAATATTCAGATATCATTTTCTTTTTTGCATACTATTAAATTGTAATATACAACTTACAGCCAGTACATCTTACAGGTCATTTAGCGGAAATCTAACGTCACTAATTCGCATCTTTAAAGTCAAAGGAGAAGCCCACCTTCGTCGTTTTATTCTACAATGACATCACGGGACCGAGCAGAAGGTTCGCCATCACAATGCGTAATCCGAGTCTTTATAGTTTCCTTCGCTTCCTGAACTATTTGCGTTTGAATTATCAGAAGAAGTTTCCCTGTAATCAGTCATTTCTCGTGTTTAAGACTCAAAAATCAGCTTAATGTTCGCCAGAGCACTCGTGTAAACCATACTGTAAACAAGCACAGCCTGGCGTGTGTCATGGTTATGACGTCAAGACAATTTACATTTTTCGCATATACTAACCATCTTCAAACGTAATAATAATCAATTTCTACTTTGAATTAGAAGCCAAATATAGTATTAAAATGATCAGAAAAGATTGAATATTTACATTTTGAAAAAATCTTAACACCGAAAATTTCGTGTCATTACCATTTTAAGACAAGAGATTGCAGAGTTCTTACCATTTGAATATTGATTTTTACCTGCATGCATGGATTTCAGGTATCGTCATGCATAGGGATTCGCAGATCGCTCAAAGGTCATGTTGTCTCATCTGTCAGGCACATTAGCGCGTACATGATGCAAATCAGTATTTTGTTGTGGTTTTTATATTTTTCTTGGAAAAAGCATTCTTTGAAAGAGCAAGGATTTGTGTTTTTCTTAGAATTTTGCCTTATATATATGTAGGTTTACTTCCGTTCCTTTGCAAGACAAACATATTCGTGCTCACGTAAACAGGGCTGTACCTCGCCAGAACACAGAATTTAGCAGCACAGAGAACTTTTGAATTTAGAATTACACATGAATAAGGTGAGTAGGTTTTATATCGAATATGTAATCTCTTTAACGGTATCATAGCATTTGTAATTTTTCGTAAACTGCAAGTGAGGGATACGACGATCGTGATTCAGACATAAACTACATATGGATAGATTTCTGACAAAAGCTGTTGTTCTCTGTCGAGGGCCTGGCACATATTTTGATCATGTGATTATTTTCTCGAACGTATCATTGGATGATCAATTTCTTATCCCTTCACACCGCGCACTCCCTTCTTGTTTGTTCGTGATTGTGTACAACAGAGCGTAGTTATGTTTTCGCTCGCCTTTTTTGTATCTGCTCTGGCCGTCTTGAGTGGTTACTCTTTAAGGGTTTCTGCTTGTGATCACATTATAGGAAAAACGTTCGACTTCCCTCTATGTCTTGTGCATAAAGGTGTGCTTGTTGACGGTCGTCATGTCCCTTATGGTACACAGGATTTTCGAATACAACTCGAAGAGCCGTCTAGAAAAGCTTTAATTGTTTGCGGGAGACATCGTTATATTTTGACTTGGAGCAAAACGAACAAAAATGGTAACCAAATACGCGCTAGCTATGTAGATGGTGCTGTCCGTTTGGAAGTATACTGGTGCAACAACTTCGACGGTCCAAAAAGGGCAGGCATCCGCTGCGCTGTCGAAACATTCTCCTCTGCTTGCCCGGGTAAAGTTGGCGATAATCACACATGTGTGTTCAAGGTGAGAACTCGCAGTTTTTCCAGCGATACCGTGCGTAATGCAGTGGAAGTGAGTACAGATGTTGCTGCGGAACTACAGCAGGAACTCCAAGTCTCGGTCGGGGTATCCCACATTGAAGAGCGCGTCCGTGTAAAGACATACACAGTTGAAAGTCAATCTTACATTTTCATCCCAGCTGGCTACATGTTCTGCTCATACAGCAAAGTACAATCAGTGTCGAACTATCACTCATCAACTGGATTTAGTTGGCAATGTAATGCTCCTACGTACTTTCAAAGAACCACAATCAATCTTAGTTGTACCGATCTCACACTATGTCCAACCCAGGCGCCATGTTCGAAAATGAGTGGAACTACCGATGGAGCGAAATCTACAGCCGTTCCACCTGTTCCTATCCTGCTCCTCCTTTGTGTGATGGTAGACTATATAGTACGTCAGAAATACAGTGAGTAAACGAATGCGAAGTCAAAAGGAACATATATTTAGCTTAATACAGACTGTGATTATGATGAATATGATCGTACGATATTGATTTTACTCTTTCATTTTGTTCAATGATTTTGATACATTTATAAGAAGATTTGACGATAGAACATAATCATATGTAACTTGTTACGATTAATGATTTAAATTTTCAGTGTTGGAATGCCACCCGAATATATTTTTGTAATTCTACAAAGTAATTAATGTATTTTTACAAATATATGTATGTGTTGCAGACAAACGTATATAAATTTATGTAACCTAAGAATAATTAAGTTAAGAATAACTAACAGAAATCATTACGCAAAGAGAAATCGTTGCATTGTCATGCTCTTCTAAACATATAGAAATTTCTTACATTCTCGCTTTCAAATCCAAATAAAAACGCGCTCGTTTTATTCCTTTCGGAGTGCATATTTTTCCAAAAGTTCTGTTGTGCTTTCGCTCGTTTGTCTACACTTGCATAAATGCTTGAACCGGTATTATTGCTTTTGGACTTGGTGCAATGTATCAGTGCAATTAATACCCAATTATGGCGCAGTTGAAACTAATGACAAAGACGTTATGTTGTGTCTGTAGAGTAACGTTGTAGCAAATTAATATTAGTTGAACTAAAAGGAGGGTCAATATAACAATTTCATTATCGAAATAGGAACATCTCAGTCATGATTTGTTTACTGTTTACAGTTACATTTGATCATGAAACAAATTTTAAAGATTTGGTGGCATTTATAAGATAATATAATATCTATAGATAATGTTTTAAGAAAATCGAAAGCTAACCCTGTGATTGTACGATTCCAAGAAAACATTAATCTTTTTTTCGCAGAAAAGGCCATTTTTCTACGAATATATCTTGCAACAAACCCGCGAAACACCCACATTATGCCATAATATCCCATAATAATGATAATATATATATATATATATATATATATATATATATATATATATATATATACATATATATATATATATATATATATATATATATATATATATATATATATATAAAAGTTATACAATATATAATGTATTATTAACATATTACATAATATGTTCTTCAGGTGCAATATATGTATATAATCAACGTGTGGAGCAGCCTACATAGGGGAAACCAGCAGAACAATAGGAACACGGAGTAAAGAACATCTAACAATGGAGAAACAGACTGTATTCAAGCATCTATTATTGCATAAAAAACACAAAGAAAATAAGATCATCTGGAAGATACTGCATTCAAATGTACGCAATGACGAGGAACGAAGGTGCATAGAAGCTTTTGAAATCCAAAATTACAAACAACGTATTATGAACGGTTGTATTGGCAGAACAATTTGTATAGAACAGTTTAATTTTAATAATTTTAATATATTTATATTGCACCTGAAGAACATCATGGATCTTTATAATTAGATGCACTTGGATATAAATAGGATCTTAGTATCACTGAAACTAATTCCACTGAAGAAGCCTTGACCGGCGAAACGTCTGGAAATTGAAATAAAATATTTTTTATTTTTTAATCGTTTGTCTGTTGAAGATTTTTCTATAACTTTTATATATATACCAGACATGTTTGCTCAAACACATTCATATATATATATATATATATATATATATATATATATATATATATATATATATATATATATATATATATATATATATATATATATATATATATATATATATATATATATATATATATATAATCATAACCCATATACACTGCATACTAGTGGAGTATATATATTGTCTATATTCCGCAATGCCGCCGCTTAGGTGGGATAGAGGGTGTGTCAGGTAGTTTGCAAGCAATCGTTGCTAATCTATTGAAGAAGATTGCCTAGACAACGACACATACGGTTCTCTTACAAATGACATACCTTACATTGGATCATCAGAATTTTTTGAACTTAAGATTTCTCTCATGACCTTCATAGCTTCCTTTCTTGGCACTGTATTTCTCAAGAAGAATATCACTGAATTGATGCTGGCAGATGAATTTAATAATGTGACGGTCCACCAAACATATACATTCAAATTCGACTTCTTAAATCCTCCATGAAAAATTGGGAACAGAGAGTAAGGGAGAGTTAAAACGAGATAGGAAACTACGACGATGAAGCAAGACATTGCACGCTTGATTTCACGAAATTTCAGTTTTCTATCTTTATTTTGCTCTCCGCCTTCTATATTAGGCCTAACCTCCGAGCGCGATAGCCTTCGCATTTCCAGATATATTCGGACGTAGGCAAAAGTGATGAAAATAAGAAAAATTGCGTGTACACCTATAGCAGCGTATTTAATTATTTGGTGTTGACTGAAGGCTGATGCACCAGTTATTGACAACAGTATCGAAAATCCACAAAGTACAAACTGCACAATTTGGCTCTTCGTTAGTTTTTTATAGGAATACGGGTGAACCACGCCGATGTATCTTTCGATAGTCAATGCTGATAATGTTACCATTGATAAACCTGTTAGTGAAAATAATGCTGACCTGGCTAAAATGACAGCAATACAAATATCTACGTTGATGAACGGGACAAGCTAGTAGAACAATAATATTGGCATTGCAATGCAGCCAAACGCAAAGTCAGCTGACGATTGAACAAAAATAACAAAATAGCAAAGTTTTTTTCGTAACTCTGTCCTTTTCCAAATAGTTATCATTGCAAGTGAGTTTAGCAGCATTGTGGAGATGATCAGGACGCCAAGGAAGACAATATTAAAAATGCGATTGATTTCGTATTTACGAGATTCAAAACCGCTTACAGGGACGGTCTTCTTGCCGAGGATGTTGCAGCTTGTCAAATGATCTTTCAAACTTTGATTCATTTTCGCCACTGTAAAACGAAGCCGGCTGTTCAAATTTCATAAGTTACGTTCCTTACTGAACTTCAAAACTTGATGGCCAGTCGAAAATGAATTGGATTGAAAAATACTCATGTACTTAATACCGGCATTATCATGCAGCAGTTGTTCTTAAAAGGCTTTATAATTCCATATATTGCGTTAATGATCAGTGATCTTTGGATCGCGATACTACAATAGTAAGAGACAGAAAAGTGTTTTTCTACGATTAACACATGCACCTGTCACTGTTGAGCCAACCTACCAGGGCACATTCAGGGGGGGGGAGGTGATTAGTTTTTAAGCGTAGTCCATGCATATATGACCTTCAAGTTTCCCCCATTAGATCAGTCGGCAGTACGACATGTTTCCTATTTTAATACAATTGAATAGCCATGATTTATTTATTTATTTATTATGGTTCGCCAACATGAACATAAATTGTTTAAGTACAAGAACAAACACAAACAACAACAGACGCAAACAAGAACATTCACAAACACAAATACTGAAGACAGAAGGCAGGGACACCACAACAGCATAGAACCAATTACTGTGGGCCCTTGGTGCATGCAAACGAACAAGGACTTACAAAAATATAAACTAGAACTGCATGTTATACGTTCTAGAAACAACACATAAGTGGTTGAACAAGTTTACGTGGTGCGTTGCAGTTAAGCACACCGATTTCCATGTCCTGGCATCATTTATGTCATAAACATTTTTAACTGCGTCGTGATATTTGAGCAGCTTCGATTTGAAGAGAGTCAAGGATAGATCTTTTCTTCTCAATTAATCATAATAATGGCAGAACAACATGTTTAGCGTTTCCGTTGGCCAAAAAAGGCAATCGACTAGCCAGAACCTGCATAATGAACATGTGTATGACGCAACATGCGCAGCGGCAAACTTCAAAGGTTCCGACTCGAGTAGCCCTTTTGTTTTATATTAACTCCCTTATGATTTTCTATTCTGTGCCCAAAGCCCAATACGTCTCAAACAATTTAAATGATGAGAAAGTGAATTATGGACATTCGCGGCGACGTTTAATCCAAGTACGAATCGCCGTTCCAATAGGTGTTCCTCGTAGCTATATATGATAAAATTTTCGGTTTGATGTAAAAACCGTACATTTCACACGCATTTCTACAATCTCCACTCAAAATATTCTTCAGGATTCTCATGTAATAATACTATTGTTTTCTGATCATTCCTGAACGAGGGGGGGGGTATTCGTCACGAAGCCCCTAAATGACAAACAAAATGATAGGCAAGGCGTGGATTAATAAAAGCCCAGTGCCCGTTTTTTTATTATTTTGCCGAAACGTTTTTCTTCCTTAAAACGTATTGATTTAAGAAATCGCGCACTGATTTCTGAGCCTGCTTAGGGGAGCAAGGGTAGGCCAGAAAATTCTTGAAAAGTACATCGAAAATTTGGTTACCGATTCGAGCTGCAGTTTTGGTAAACCTGAGGGTCGAAAAGTGCCTTGGGCAGAAATCAGCTCTACCACTGTTCTACACAATGCGAAGGAGCAAAATCCCGATTATTCAGCGCAATCATTCAAATGCAACGATCCGTATTTCGCACGAGCAGTTTCTCTCTAATAACTTCACTGTTGTGGAATCAAACCTTAAGTGTTCATCTCTTTCTCCGCAAATAATTTTTTTCGACCTAATTTCGTGACAGCGTTCAACGACAGTGAAAACTAACAATTTTTATCTAAGGAAAAGAATAATTATAATAATTTGAAATTTGCATATCGGAACTAAATTCTGCAGCTGCATATATGAACCACTCAGACTGTCTGTAGCTTCTTCAGTATTTTTAACTTAAAACGGTAAAATTTTCAGGCAACACGGTTACTTTTACTTAAGTATAAATAAGTCAATAGTTTGACTGCTACTGAAGTAAAAATTGAGGTGTTGCTTTTTATTTGGCTAAACAATGCATGAGATTGGGACATTCTCATTTAATTAACCACATACCAGCTACAGAAACTGTGCCCTGGCCCCTGGGGTTGTACAAAAAAAACAAAGCATTGTTTAGGTTATATTTCAGTTAAAGGATAACTGTCACAATATAATGATATATATATACATATATATTAATGAATATTAAAAATATATATATATCCATTAGGGTGAACGGAAGGAAAGCTCAAGACAAGATACGCAAACCATAACACTTCATTTCGGCACGAAAAGTATAGAAACTCGACGGAACTCAGTAAACATATTTGGTCTCTAAAGGACGCAGACGTGAAATTTCCCATAAAATGGAAAATTTTAAAGAAATGCAAGCCATACTCCAATGCTATACAAAGCGCTGTAACCTCTGCCTATATGAGAAATTCGTAATTATGCGCCACCCAGAACATAGCTCTCTTGACTGTAGAAACAAACTTGTATCGAGCTGCAGACACAGGAAAAAACATTTGCTTTGCAGCAAATAGCAGTATTTCAACTTATGGACACACGAAACACGCATACCTTATATAGGCATTACACCACGCATTTCACGCACGTTTATATACATCTCAAATTCCACACAAAGGCTCCAGTTGCGATTTTACCTGACGAGTGTAGCAGGCTTTTGCCAACTATACGAAACAAATTCGTAGTAAATAAAATCTATGAAGTAACTCAAAGTTGTTTTATCTATATATATATAGAGTTTTTCTTAGCCTTTTATTTGTTTGAATAAAATTCGTGACGCATAAAGTTATATTACTTTATACATAATCAATTAGAAAAAGGATAATGAATTTTAGTCAATTTTTCATTTTTTCATTAAAATTTCTTCACGAGGACTGCAATTAAAGTGTAAATTTGCCTGCAAACAATTTTTTTCTCACAATCATTGTTTATACGCACCCTCGGTCGTTCAACTCCTGGTCAAATTCAATTTAGCGTATTTATAAGGGCACTCGCGCGAAAAAGTGTAGACATGATTCAGAATGAATTCGAAATTTTGCGTTAATTGCCTGAATCGTAAATTAAAGTAAATATCTGCTACCTTGGGACCTGGTGCCTATTTTTGCACACTATTCTTAACGTCACTGCATTTTCGTGCCCATTTCTCCAGTCTTTCGCGCGATCTATGTATTGTCGAGATCTCGATCAAGCGTCGGTGTGTCACACACCGACGCTTGATCGAGATCCGTGTGTCTGTCCATCCGGGGGATAATTAGCTTCAGGTTCCTTTGTAAAATGAGGGGGCAGGTCGAACAAGATTTTGTATTGCACACGCAAGATTCCTTCCATGTGCAGTGAGTTCAAAAGTACAACTTTTTAAAGAAATCAAGTATGGCTTTATTTCTTTCTTCTAATATACATCAAGGCGATGAAATTTTAGTGTTAGTCTAGAGGAAAGCAATGTGCTTTTATGAGCTTGTCGGCAGTTTTAACAGCCCAAAATACACCACTGATCGATTGGTCGACAACTACATTGAATAATGTCTTATTACAAGGGGACAAAATGTACTTAAAAGCTATGGATAATGGCTTAATTGTCTTAGACACAGGTGTGGAATTTTTATCTATAGCTAACTTACCAACATTTGTTAGTTTTTTGGGTAGTAAAAACGAGCTTTCATACGAGATGTGTCGGTCTGTGAAATCGCCTGTTCAGGGGCAAGGAAAAACAACATCACCTGTAATGGTGACACCAAATAATGAAAATGGTGACCGTCCTATTGTGATAGAGTCCCTTCATGCACAAAAGAACACAGTTGTGTCCATCGAGGTACAAAATAACATTGAGCTGCTGGTTGAAGCACAAAACAAAATAGAGCTACCCATTGTGGTGGAGCGCATTGAGGCACAAAATAAAATTGATCTGCCCATTGTGGCGGAGCCTATTCAGGCACAAAATAAAATTGATCTGCTCATTGTGGTGGAGCCCGTTGAGGCACAAAATAAAATTGATCTGCCCATTGCGGTAGAGCCCGTGAAGACACAAAGTGACACTGATCTGCCTTTTGAGGCACAAAATAACAATCGCATACCCATTGTCATTCAGCCTTTTGAGGAACAAAATAATGACAATTTACCCATCTCAATAGCGCCAAGTGAGGTAGAAAATGAAAATCTAGTTTAATTTATAAAGTATAGAAAAGGCCTTGTCATAACTGACCGAGAAATCGAGTCTCATTACTATGATATTCACACAGCGCTTTCTAATACTTTTTTAAAAAATAGTTGTGCCATTTTGATATTAGAAGGGTATATGATGGCCTTAATAAAGCAAGTGAATACTTTCCTTTTATTTGACTCACATGCCAGAGACTCTAATGGTATGCCTAATCCTAATGGCACAGCTGTTGTCATGAAGTTTAATGATATTTTGGATTTAGAGCAACATTTGTATTTTCTGTCAATTGAACATACCAATTTATTTGAAATTGTACCTGTGCAATTAATAGCTCCTGAGACTAACAGTGAAAGAAAATCCAGACTTTGTAAAGCAAGACAGTCTAAAAAACACAAGCGTTTTGAGGAAAATTATTACAATAGACATATTAGACTTCAAAAGGATAGTGAGTCTAAGAAAAGGAAACGGCCAGAGGAAACTGACAATGAAAGACAAATTAGCTTTCAGAAAAAAAGGGAGTCCAAAAAAAGAAAGCAATCACAAGAAACTGACAGTGAGAGACAATTGCGACTTGAGAAAGATAGACTTTATCAAAAGTAAAAACGTGCACAAAGAGTTTCACAGACTCAATGTGAAATAAGCCAACAGGATTATTTAAATATGTTTGACAGCACTCAAAATGGTGGTATTGAAGAGCAATGTTGGGCCGAGGCCAACATTAATAAATTTCACAAGTCTGTGCGATACACTGTCAGTCAGTGTACAGTATGTCAGGAAGCATAGCCCTTGAAATCTAAACCGAGGTCACCTTATGTGTGTTCACGATGTTCTAGAGATAAAAAATCTCCTAAAAAATTTTCTTCTGAAAACTCAATGATACCTTCACCTGTTCCAAATGAATTAAAAGATTTAACTCAGGTTGAGGAAATGTTAATTGCTCGTGCTTTGCCTCTCATAATTTATATGAAACCTGGCAGTGAACGAGGTTATTCAGGGCATTGTTTTAACTTGCCACAAAATGTCACAAAACTTGCAACATCTTTGCCAAGATACCCCAAGATTTGGCTGTGATTATTGTCAAGGTTAAAGGTCGAGAAAACACATTCAAGAATGTGAGAGTGCGAAAGCAAAATGTTCACAATGCTTTAGTCTGGCTTATCAATAATAACCCACATTATTCTTTAGTGTTATTAATTAATCAAGATGCATTAAATTCATTACCTGAAAATGGTGTACCACCTGACCTTATGACTGTCGAGACTGATGATCATATGGTCTCAGATGACAATTGTTTCCCGGATGTGGGTCCTCCTACTGATAACCCATCAGAGGATATTGTTTATAATGACTTCACTGAAATGAGTATTTTATTACCTGTTGGTGAACAACAACAGCAGGAAATTGAAGCTGTGAGAAATCAGCTGTCTGAAAATGAACCAATAGAATGGCCCTCGGTTCACAATGAACCATTAAATGAGTATCAGGTATCACATCTGGCCACAATGGCTTTCCCAACATTATTCCCAGATGGGAAAGGTGATCCTACTAATGAAAGACTTCTCAGGGATGTCCCTCTTTAGGAACGAATAAAACATCTTCTAAAATTTGCAGAAATTATTGATGGTAAATGGGTATACCGTTTTGCCAACCACCCCCGATTTTCATATTGGGCATTCAACATGATTCAAAGAAAAAGAATCTTGCAGCAAAGTGGAATATTCTTAAAACAGAACCGAGGTGAAGCACATCTCACTATTGATGAACTGTGTGAAATGGCTACAAGTAACAATGCTAATGTACCTATGTCTAAAGTGTCTAGATATGTTGGCAATACTGCAGGTACTAATGCTTACAGGAATAGAGTAAGAGAGGAACTCAAAGCTATCATAACTAGTGTTGGAGCACCAACATTGTTTTTTATTTTCTCCTCTGCAGATATGCATTGGCCTGAATTGCATGCTTTATTTAAAGTTGATACTGACAGTGATTTAGGTAACTATGCCAGCGAGGTAAGACGACAAAATGTGATAAACAATCCATATATTGTAGATTGGTTTTTCACACAAAGATTAGAAAGCTTTGTAAAACACTGGCTTTATGATACACTTGGTGCAAAGTGGCACTGGTTTCGTTATGAATACCAAGCTAGAGGTAGTATCCATTGTCATGGTACTGCTAAACTAAATTATGACCCAGGTTTGTGTCAGCTTACTCAAACTGCTTTGAAAGGTTTCTTAGTTCAAAAAGTTAAAGATGATAATGATTGTCCTGATACAACAGAATTAGACCAGGATATTGAAGCTGGTCAGAAGGCTGCTCACACAGTTTGTCTGTACGTTGATTGGTTGTTATCAACTATCAATCCCAATCCACCAGATAAGGACGCCTGGATAAGACATGAAACTCATCCATGTCAAAAGAGTTCATCAACACATTCCTGAACATGAGAAACAATCAGATTATGTAGATCTATTAAACATGGTTCAACGTCACAATCGTTGTAGTACAAGCTATTGTCTAAAAAAAGTCAAATGAAACTGAGTTGAAGTGTAGATTTCATTTCCCTTTTAATCATTGTCCCAAGACAAAATTAGAATTTGAAAAAATTCACACTTCTGGTGATAATGAAAATTATGGAGCAAAGATTGTAACTGAAAGAAATGATGCTAGGTTAAATAACCATCAACAACTTCAACTCCAAGGGTGGAGAGCTAACTGTGATATTCAAGATGTTATTGGTCACTATGCTTGTGTTGAATCAAAATATGCGGCTAAAGATGAGCCACGGTCACCTATATTAAAACAAGTATTCAATTCTATTGTGCAGAATGTTGATAGTAATACTGACCCTCGTAGAGCTATTAAGAAGGTTGTTATGAAATATCTGGGTGAAAGAGATTATGCAGCTAAGAGACAATGCATCATTTGTTGTCTTTGAAACTCCACAGTTCTTTATTTAAAGTAATGCCAGTTAGTCTAAATGGTTCACGTAAAGTGCGTGATATTGCAAGTATTAACGAAGGTACATCGTGCACAGATTATTCACTTTTCATGCGTATGCTTATCGTGAACAATATGAAAGTTCAGAGAATATAATAAATATGAACTTTGTTGAATTTGCTACATGGTACAAAGTTGTTAACAATGAACTGACGAAATTGCCAGAGAACATTATACCACGGATATTTCCAACGTATTCTTCTAATCCAAAAGGTCCAAATTTTGGACTGTATTGTAAATATCAAATTTTGATGTATAAACCGTGGAAAACAACGCAAAATAATGCATGGAGTGACCAGGAACCAACTGATGAGGTTCTGATCAATTCTTGGCATGAATTCCTGCACACGCCTTATGGACAGTCTAACGTCCCAGACTGGTTTGATAAATTACAAGCTGTCAATCAAAGTCAAGAACCAGAAGATGAACCTTCTGTAGAACAGAAGACAACGAGAGAAGAGTGGATGATATTATCAGACCTACATACTCCTTTTGACAACTCTGAACAAACACCAGATTCAACATATGATTGGCATCTTGACAGAGCCAATTATTCAGAACAACAAATCCAAGAAATGCCAACTTGGATAAAAACAAGCAAAGAGGAATACACTGTTGATGAGCAATATGATGCTGTTGACACTAACAGTTTTAGTGAAATGCAAAAACTTGCTTATGACATTGTTAAGACTCATTTTGAAGATACATCATCTGAGAAAGAACCACTATGTCTCATTATAAATGGTGTTGCAGGAACTGGTAAAAGTTACCTTATTAATGCTATTAGACATCTTCTGCAAAGTAAATGTGCTGTTACTGCTACCACAGGTAAAGCAGCTTATAATGTTAGAGGTGTAACTGTGCATTCTCTATTAAAGTTACCAATAGGATCAAGAGGTAACAAAGATCAAACAGGACAAGCCTTGTGTAGGTTACAAGAGAGGGTTAGTAACATTGGATACATCATTTTTGATGAATACTCCATGCATGGTCAAGTTTCGTTTGGCTGGATAGACAAGCGATGCAAACAAGCAACTGGTTATAAAGACAAAGTATTTGGTGGAAAATCTTTGATTTTATCTGGTGATCCCGGTCAGTCACACCCAGTTGCAGATAAGCCTCTTTACCATGCTTAAATTATTGCATAATTGGTGTACACTGTTGTGGTGACCCTGCCACTTGTTTATATCCGTGTGAATGGCGAAGTTTGATAAATAAATAAATAAATAAAACCATCAAATGCTGTTGGTGAGCAAGGTCATCAAGCATATCATATGTTTAAAAAGGTTGTTAAACTTACTGTAAATCAACGTGTTCAAGGTATGACATCTGAACAAGTACAGTTCAGAGATATGGAAGTTACTTCTGACACGTAAACCATCAAATGTCACTAATTCAAGTGACTTTGAAGATGCTACTAGACTTTTTTATAGTAATGAACAAGTTGCTAATTACAACC
Source organism: Muricea muricata (assembly GCA_963855995.1). Lineage (NCBI taxonomy): Eukaryota > Metazoa > Cnidaria > Anthozoa > Malacalcyonacea > Plexauridae > Muricea > Muricea muricata. The sequence continues at coordinate 5,830,422 of OY979722.1, forward strand.
ACGAGCAGCTGACAAAACTTGATTATCCAACTGCTCATATTAGTGCTCGTCATTCATCAGCATTGGCCAAAAAGATGTCTTCAGATGATACGTCCGGATTAGAATCTGTTGTGTTTGTAGCAAAGGGTGCTGGAGTCATGTTGAACATGAATTTGTGGCCAAGTGTTGGCCTCTGCAATCGAGCTACAGGAACAGTTGTTGATACTATCTATCAAAACAACCATCAACTACCTGACTTACCTATTACGGTAATAGTAGAATTTGAAAACTATAGAGGACCTGTCTTTGTTGAAAACCAACCGCTGTGTATCCCAATACGTCCAATCACTGTCACATAACAGACAGAAGTAGGTTTCCATGAGAGCCAACAGTTACCTCTTAGCACAAGAGCCAAGGATGGACGCTTCCAAAAGCATGGATAGATATTGGCAAATCTGAAAGAACTGCTGGAGTTTCGTATGTTGCTATTAGTCGAGTAAAATCACTTGCATCCTGTGTCATTGAACCAATGACATATGAACGATTAACATGCTTGAAATCATCAGCTAATAAGCTTACAATATAGGCTTGAAGAAGAAAGCAGGCTAGATAAGTTAGTACAGGCTACCAGTTGTGCATTTAGAACAGAAAACTACTAAGTTTCAACAATAGAGGGATTTCATGTATGTATCCCTATTATGTGGTATAATCTAATTTTATAAAATCATAACTAATTTACTCATTATTATTACTGTATGGATGAAAATATTGTGATTTGCAAGCTGCCAAGACAATGGTAAGTTTTTGTTTGTCTAACCCCTCCCCTGCCCATTCAATTTATTTATGTTTCTAAATAAATGTTACTAATTCTTTCTTTCTACAGTTATACAATTAAGATGGATCTCAAAGGTGCCATATGTTAACTGCTGGATGAAACCAAGTGGTTGTTACAGTCAAATTATAATCTGGATGCATTATCTACCTATGTAGTTCTTGATTAAAAGAAATGTATTCCAGTTGAAAGAAAAATGCCGATTTTCAAGATTTTATGCATATATTACATTGTATGTGATGGATAGAATCTACCATGATAATTAGATTCCTGTACTTGACATGATGTGATTTAATCTACAAAATGGATGGATGTAAGGTACATCATAATGTTGCAATGGAATGGAATCTGCCTATTACAGTATTGTAAAATCACCATACTTGTTCAACCTACAGTGTGGATATCAGGAACATATTGTATGCCAATATAATATCCGTAGATGTACAATACCCTAACAAGTTATTCCACAATGATGGCAAATGATGGACACTACATGCTAGATGAAGTTGGAACATCTTCATGTTGATATCATAGTATAGATTATCATTACCTAGAAATAATAATAAAACTTGCAGCAAACAACTTATTCAATCACGTTGACAAAATAAGTTTTCTTTGTGGCATCTTAAGACTGAAATACTGGTATAACTTGCATTGACATTTATATAACAGTTTAAAATATCGGCACCAACAATATAGTATATAATAATTAATTCATAGCACGTTGTAATTTTAGCCATTTTAGACAAAATATATTCATTCATTCATACAGTGAATTTATTTGATATGACAAGGTGTAGGTCTTACGGCAGCACTACCCTTGCGATAGTAACTTCTAGTAATATATATAATCTTGGTCATGTGACGTCTTTCATGGTTGGATAATCAGTTCTCTTGCCAATATTATTTGTTTTGTCTGATGTGATCAATCTCCTTGCTAGCATTTGTGTATTTCCACTGTGTACCACAACGCGCAGTCATGTTCTTACTTACTGTATATGTATTGGTCGTCGTTAGTAGCCTTCGTGCAACGGTTTCCTCATCATGTTTATTTGTTACTCAAGAATCTTTTCCTTTCGAAATATGTGGACTAAAAAAGCACAACTTTATTGAAATTGTCGGTCGTCGCGTCCCAGTTGGTACAGAGAATGTGCGAATACGTCTCGAAAAACCGTCTAGGGAGATTATAATTAATTGCCAGAGGCATCACAAATACTACAGTTGGAGATCGTCAATGAAAGATGGTAACCAGGTTCGAGTCAGTTTCTATTCTGATTATTTTGTCCGTGTACAAGTGTACTGGTGTGATAGTTTTGATGGTCCCAAAAACTCAACTACCCATTGTGCTGTCGAAGCCTTCTCCTCTGTTTGCCCAGGTAAAGTTGGCGATAATCACACATGTGTATACAAGGTGCAAACTCGTAGTTTCTCCAGCGAGACCGTCCGTAATGCAGTGGAGGTGAGTGCAGGGGTTGCGGCGGTAATACGGCAGAAAGTACAAATCTCGAGTGGCGTATCTTACACTCACGAACGCGTACAAGTAAATACATACACGGTCGATCGTCAGTCCTACATTTTCATCCCAGCTGGCTACAGATTTTGCTCATTTAGTGAAGTCTTTTCAGTGGAGGACTTTCTGTCAGCAACTGGATATAGTTGGCGTTGTAAAGCTCCCACATTTGTACAAACAACCATAGTTAATGGACGTTGCACAGATCTTACACTATGTGAATCTCGGTCGCCGTGTCCAGCTTTTAACAGTGACAACCAGGGTAACAGAGCGACACACCTGGCGAAATCCACAGTCCCTAAACCGCTGGTTATATTGCTCCTCTTTGTGATATCAGGTAGTACATAAAGCACTGAGATGTATAAGAAACAAATATACCTTGACAATACAGACCATCATTATGATTGTAAGATTATTCTTTTTTATGGTACATGTATTTAATATATAGTCATAATACACATACACATATAACATACGTAAATTATTTTTGATATGTTACGAAGACTGTACGACAAAATAATATAGTGCTTTTAAGTTACAATAACTAATGTGAATTTCAGAAGTTTGGATTCTGCAATCCATATACCGGTACAACATTTGACGTGTAAAATTAAAGATACTATTGAAGTAATCATCAATTTAACAATAAGTGAATTGAACAGAAATCGTCAGTCAGAGGCTAACGCGTTCTTGAGAATCTTCGAAGTATAAGCTTGTCAAGTTAGAAGAAATAAATCCTTAAGCCTACAGGTTGGTAGTGGTTTTATGTCATAATGTCACTCAATGTACTAAAATACAAAAAGGAAATTAAACAGAAGTCATACGTTGATGTGTCGTGTTTCTCTGCCCATCCAATATTAAGTATTCTGTAATCTGATCGGCTTGCTACCAGTAGGATATTAGCTCATATCCTACTAGTAGAGAAAACAAGATGGCGGCAGAAAGTTTTTCGATCGCAAAAAATCCTGTGTAGCCATGTGATCTTATGTACAATGCCGATTCATAAACAAAAATTCTTGCGGTCTGCTGTTGTTTCTGACTGAAACAAGTTTTGACGCAAAGTAATTTTTGCAAGAACGTAAAAACTAGAATACTTGCATGATCTTACTGACCTATCATCAAATAACTGAATCCGGCTATCGCTCCCACCCTCTCTCCCAAGTGTTGCTAAGTCCGGGGATTTTATCATGAGATCTTAGAACTTTTTAAAGTGGTTGGTATATTACTGGGATTTTTATTTTAAAAAAGTAATCTCAGGATTATAATCTCGCGAACATCAAGTTCAAAATTTAGAAATCGATTCTTGTGCAGAAAATTAACTAGCCGCTAAAAACAATTTTGTTAAAATGAATGGTTCCTCCGCTCGTATCTAACCTTATTAAGCTGTATGTTTAGCAAAATTTGTTTTTTAAACGCTCGCAAGAGTAAATGCGAGGGGCTGAGCCTGAGAACACACACAGGGACTCGCCGTCCTTCAACCGCATGGAATCCTGAAAAAGCAAACATGACAAAAATATCAAGATTTCTTTTCGCGTGATTGTTCGTTCTCAATCTTTTTGGTTTTCGTTATGCTGTTATTACTCGGCAATGGCGTTTAGAAATGAAACTTATCGTTGCGTGACTCTTAGGGCCTGTTTACATGAAGGTAGGGTGACCCTAGTAGAAGAGTTACCCTAGCAAACGGGTCGGAAAAAAGCGAGCGTTTACATGAGAAAGGTAACCCTACTGCTAGGGCTATGTTGTCTGGTAGGGTCACCCCATCTTAACGTGGTCGCTCAGCCATTGATTTAAAAAATGATATTAACGTGCGAAGTTCTTGTGGTATGCTGTGTGATACTATGTCTGGCTAATTTTGTTGTTTCATTTCAGTGTTGTGACCATCTTTGTTTGTTTGACATTTACTGAAGGCGAATAACTCGACCCGCTTGATAGGGTAACCCTACCTGACGCGTTTACATGACTTGTGTAAACAAAAAGATAGCCCTACTGCAAGGGTAACCCTATCTATTTGATAGGGTAACCCTACCGCTAGGGTAACCGTAGCGCACATGTAAACGCTTCCTATAAAACATATTGTAGTAAGGTAACTCGCTTACTAGGGTAACGCTTCTGCTAGGGTCACCCTACTTCCATGTAAACAGGCCCTTAAACGCTTTATGGACGATTATTTTACCTTTTTGACATCAAAGGAACTTACATCCAAACGCCTTCTTGAAACAGCTAACGGAATAAATGACGCTTTATGACGCTATTAATTTTACTGTCGAACTACCAGACAATGACAAATAGACCATACAATCACTTTCAAAAGTGTTGGGACACATCAAGATTTTCACTGGAATATTGTTAAACCTCCGCCCCCCTCGCCCCCTATTCAATGTTGAGTCGTGGCTGCCACATATTTGTGTTGGCCATTGATACTCAAACATCAAACCCAACATTGAATGGGGGAGCCGGGGAGGGGGAGGTCAAATTTTTTGACGGGATAATTGTGGAAAGGCAAATGTACAGTAACGTGAAACCGTTGGTGTCCCAACTACTTTTGAAAGTGATTGTACCCATAATGACGTCATTTAGTAGTTAAGCATGTAAAACTATTTGAATATGTCAATATAATTGAATGGTTTAAGTAACAAAAAAGATTATTTGTGAAATAAATATGTTAAAATATTTGTTTCATTTAATGTTCTGGACAAATAAGGACCTAAAAAAAATGAACAATATTGGCATATTCAAATAGTTTTACATGCTTAAGTACTAAATGACGTCATTATGGGTAAGGTCTATTGACATTCTTGGACAATTTATTTACGTGAAGCCTTGGGAAAGTCACGGATCAGCTGCGTAGAAACGAGCAACCTCGCAGGCGAAATAAAGCGAGCTTTTAGATGCTCTACAGATTCGGAGTCTCAAAAACGAGACTTACCTAGAGGTTGAAGTTTGATTGTGATTCTACCGGGACATCTTAGCAGCAGAGGTAACATGAGAGTGCATGCGTAATGCTGGTCAATTCTTTAAAGTACAACGAGATCAGTCAACATCCAAAACCGTAATCCACAAGGGGTGGGAAAACGGGATGGGCATGTAACCTCTGCTGCTAAGATGTCCCGGTAGAATCACAATCAAACTTTAAATTCCAGATAAGTCTCGTTTAATTTTATATTCTACCAGAACATCGCAGCAGAGGTTCCATGAGACTTTAAAGTGATGTTGACTGATAGTCAAAAACCGACTAACAATGTCGAGACTGACACAAGTATTAATAACTAGGCGAAACATGTATTAGTCAATACATATAAACACATCGGCCTATAAACAAAAAACACAATAGTAACTATTTATAAGCTCCTAGACAGCACTAGCTAGGATAGCTTGGCCAAAATCCTGATCCAAGTCAATAGGCTTGTTATAGCTAGAATTTTTGAAAGACACAGTCACTCTTCCAACTGCCTGCCTTAATAATCGATGCCAGCGGCACATTAGCACAATATGCTTTACTAGTGGAAGCAGTCCTTGTACTGTGAGGTTTAAATAACGTTCGTCTACTCCTGCTTGTTGTATCACGATTTTTACACATCGAGTAATAGTATCTTTAGACACCCACTTGTGAGGTCTTATGTAACTTATTAACAAACTTTTCTCTTCACCTCGAAGAGATTCAGTTCGTTTGATGTATTCACGTAGATAGGTGTACACACAGCTTTGGTTCAGCTGGAAAAACAGGTATAACCAATTCCGGCTGTGCTGTCTCTGGAGCTGATTGTTTTACAATATCATAAATGACAAATTTGCAAAATTTGCATACATGACACGACCTCTGTGATACGACTATCATTCAGTCCAGATATGGCTACCAATTAGGTGTTGCCATTTATTGTACCATACTTGATGTTGATGTTGATGGGCCGTACATGATTGAATCGGATGGGTCATCCATATCGCCATGGTCACTCCGAAGATATGTGTGAACGGTAGCCATAACGCCAGTCTCGGTACCCTTATCCAATCTCAGCGTTGATGATATTGCTCTGGTCTGATAAAGGTATTTAAGATACCATCGAACAATTATCTTTGGGTCTCTATTTGTAACCCAAACACGGAGCTATAGTAGCTTTCTGCTGGCAGTATCCAGACAGCCATAGATGGCCAAAGAGAAGGTACTGTTCTGGTACCCCATCATTTTGTCGTGCCCATCTAATGAGTGTACCTGTTGTACAGAGTTGTTATAATTATTCTTCTAGTCATAACAGTTTTTTACTAGTGTTTATTTACAACTCTAGCAACTATCAATATCAAGCCCCAGACAAAAAAAGGGCGGGGTGTATGTGGGGAATTCAATCATCATAATTTACTTTCCCACAAAGTGCCAAGGGCCAAAACAAAGTATATTTTCTCTCACAAATAGTAACTGTCAACCCTTCTTATCCCTCTCACCTTCTCCCTGGTGCTTCAGGGCATCATATATTACAGCACTGGCATTAACTTAGTCAAATTAGTAGAACTTTTTGTGAAAGTCTGAATTATACCCCGTAAAGATAAATTTACATACCCAATTAGGACTTTTGCTCGTAAAATTTCCCTTTGCCCTGACTTTCCTTTTTTCGCCCAGACCTCGCGCTGCGAGGCCATCTGGGTCAAGCTCGTACATCATCGCATGAACTAAATCGCGTGGGACGTTTAGTTCATGCTCTTGTCATACTTTATGGTACATTGCCCTGTATCCCCAAAAGTTTTCCCGTCCCGTCAAGTTCTTTCTGAACAGCGACTCTAACTTCATCCACCGACACTGTTTTGTCATGGTAGTAGATTTCGAAATAGCGAAGAAGCCTATCAAGCGTCCTCATGCTCTACGCATACTGAGAAAACTCTCTCTTCAGGAAATCCAATATCTCCTTTCGTTGCAATCCTTGCATTAAGTATTTTTTCATTTCATTTCTAAGCAAATCATCTTCTTTCCAGGTATCATTCCGAAAGTATGCGGCCATATTTTTCGACTCGTCAAGTTCGATTATAATATAGCATTTGCAAATTCTGAACGCTGATTGGCTAAGAGTCGTGTTAATATAACTCAATGTCAACACGGGAAATTTCCCGCCGCTGCTATAGAGCCTCGTGTTTCTACACAATTTCTCGTTTTTCCAATTTCCACTCGTGCTGATCTGTGCGTTATTTCATTGGCAGTTCTCGGCTATGCCGATCAAGTGGCAGTTTTCGGCCGTGCTACTATGACTTTTTTTCAGAAAATAAAAAAAATAAAATTTTTTTTTTCATATATACGATTTTATAATGGCAGTTCTCGGCCATGCCGATACGATTTTTTTTCAAATGGCAGTTCTCGGCCATGTCGATATGAATTTTTTTCAAATGGCAGTTCTCGGCCACCCTGCTATGACTTTTTTTCAGAAAATAAATAAAAATATTTTTTTCATATAAACGATTTTACAATGGCAGTTCTCGGCCACCATACTCAAGACCCGAATCTAACAGTTCTGTTAGAAAATCGATAACAGCTGCTACAGTTGGCTGTACGGGATCTGTATGTCGTCCACTACAAAAAGATATTCATTTTTGTAAGTACACTTTGTATTGTTTTTGGGTCCCCTCGCGCCATGACTTGAGCATGATCTCTTGAGCTCTTGTCGAAATGCCACCCCCTGCGAGTCCTGTCCTGATAAGCGACAAGCATCAACTGTAGTTTCCTCTGAAGCGGATGTGTCTGTCTCTGAAAAGGAAGGGTGACAACCCGAGGGAAGAACTGGTTGCTGGATCCACTAGTGGTGGTTGTAAGTAACTTACAATTTTGAGGCCGATCAATGGCCTCCTTTCTTTTGGCGGCAACTGATTCATTAAGACCCACTGACAGAATACTGTCCAAAGCTTTTGCAATTTTCTCAGAAATTGCAGGGCCTGTCTTTTCCTCGGTATTAACTTCGGACACGAGGGAGTCAACGATTCCCACGGGCACCTCAGTTGTATCTGTTGCCAATTTTTTTGTTTCGTAGGAGGACCAACGTCACTGTCGTCGATATCCTCATCAGACTCGGCAATAAGCGAGTCTTCGTAAACCTTATTCAAGGTCTTTACTACTGGTGCTATGTCATTCATCATAGTCATTAATAAATCGATTTTCTGGTTTACAGAATTTAAGTCAGTTGAGCTGACATTTTTTTGGCGCGAAATCGGCAGTAGCATCGCTCAGGGTTGCCAGATTTCTTGAATAATTAAGCCAAACCATCATTAGTGCTGTCAAAAAAACAAAGAAAACAAAAGGCAAATACAATGAAAAACAAAGATCATTGTTAAAAGTTTGGCTAATTTATTCATGCAATCTGGCAACCCTGGCATCGCTACTCCTGACGCCATGATGGGGCGATTCTCGTCGACTCTTCTCCCCGTGTTTTGTCCTTGACGTTGAAGATTCAAGCTCGTCGGGGAGCGGGGGAACCATCATTAAATTCTCTGTGTCAGAGGTTATTTGTGTGTGGTCACGCTTGGTTTGCGATAAAATATCCTCTATAACACCGGAACCCGATGTTATATTTGTTGCCATACCTGGCAAAAAGACAGTATACGGTTTTGCTTCGCAATAACCCTGTCTAAATGTTGTTGTTAACTCGAGTTCTTGTTTCCTCGTAAACTTTGTCCAGTTGCAATAAGGATTGGTGGAATGATTCAGGATAACAAATGTATTTTCCCTAACGAAAAATTTTCGACCAGCTATACCCGAAGGTGAAGAAGCGCGTATTGACCAGCATTACGCATGCGCTCTCATGGAACCTCTGCTGCGATGTTCCGGTAGAATTAAACAATTGTTTATAGACAATGGCTATCCTATTAGATTTGTCAAAGGAGTTATAAGAAGCACCCTTTTCAAAAGGCGACAACAATGTGAAAATCAAGAGGAATTCCTTTACCTTAAACTCCCATTTTTCAAAAAAGAATATAAAGGATGAGCCCTTTCAGTAATTTACAGATCGCGTTTGAACAACGTTAAAGTACACTTAATGAACGGCAGACCATTACCTAAAGTTTTCGCTCCACCGAAGAACAAACAGAACGACCCCGCAGTTGTGAAATATGTAAAATTAACCACAAAACCTACTGTAGTTGCTGCCCAATGAAGAATGTCGCATTTGAAATTAAATGTTCAACGTGCGGAACAGCCTACACAGGGGAAACCAGCAGAACAATAGAAACATGGATTAAGGAGCATCTAACAAGGGAGAAACAGACTGTATTCAAGCCTCCATTATTGCATAAAAAACACAAAGGAAATAAAATCGTCTTTCGTATCCGTCAGTCCGTGTCCGTCTTTTCCAATATACCATTTGTTTTAGCCGTGTTTCAAATGTTGTGGAGGTGTTTCAAATGTTGTGGAGGTGTTTCAAATTGTTTTGGGTGTTTCGAATGTTTTGGGTGTTTCGAATGTTTTGGGTGTTTTGAACGTTTTGACCGTGTTTCGAATGTTTTTGGGGTGTTTCGAATGTTTTGGGGTGTTTTAGAGAAACTGTTGCATGCACTTTAATTTAAATATTAGGGTGTGTTTTGAACACTGACTTGAATAATATGGACCACGCACGTCATACAAATGACTGAAGCCAAAATGACGCCATCGCCGCCATGTTTTGGTGCTAAAATGTTCGATTTTCGAAGTTTTAACCATGCTAATTTCGACGCCAAAAAGTACACCATTACATTTTGAAATCGTAGCAGTTTTTCATATCTGCAACAAAAGCAGTATTTACGTATTCAAGAAACTTTTTAAAGCTTACAACGTTTGAACATACGCTGCATATCGAAAGGATCGCACCATAAAGATGAATATTCAATCATTTCATGCACTCGAATTTTCCGTTGAGGCGAGCTGATTTCCAGCAATCACTGGTCTGGCCGTTCTTAAGTCCCTAATGGAAAAGTGCAAACTTTATATTAAATGTTTGAAACCTAATCGGCTTTTGTCGGCAAGATTTTAGCAGAGAGCGCTCAGGAAATTGTCGTGATTTTTCACCCCAAAAATGTAGTCAGTATATACCCAGTCCCAGATCGTCGAGCAAATACTTCAATTTTTGAAGGTGGGATTTAGCCTAAAATAACTCTTAAATATAGTTTTAGGTTTCCTCTTTTCCTTGTTTTGGTGAGTTTGCTATGTTGCAGGAAATGAAAAGTCTTTAAAATCATGCGAAAAACGACGCTTTTGTTTGATTCGTGTGATCTATTTTTTAGGCTTACTCTGTGTTTAGTACGCGAGATATACGTGCATAAAACGGAAATATTAGGAATTATATGTTGATAACTTTGCCGGTGAATTTTAAACGATTTACCGACGTAAACTGGTGTGTCCGACCCCCTCTCGCTCGTTCCTCCCTTGGTTAATAGGATATGCAGCTATTTTAATTCGGTTGTCCAAGAGCACAGCAGAAAAGTTGAATGCAATCGCGAAAAGCTCTCTGGGAGTCGCAAGTAAATGCCATTGAATAATTAGCGATTTCCAGCAAGCCTTTCGCGTTTGTATTAGACTTTATATTTCGTCTTTTTCGTCAGGAAGTTAGTAATAACTTGTTCTATACCTTCCGACGAAGGGCCTGTTTAGTTGGCCCGAAACATGGAACGTTATTTTTTGTCTTGTACTGAATATTAATAGTATGCTCGCGACTCCCCCCCCCCCCCCTTGGCATAGCGTCGCCCTGAATATCCTGTGTGTTTTTGTGTGATTTCAACAGCACGAACGAAGCTGGCAAGCGTATGTAAAGTTGAATATTTGCGGGATTGTTCAGTTTTTTCTCACAATACTAGTTCAAGCATTCTATCCTTTTACGGCCTTTTACAGCGAAACAGTTCATTCGAGAAGGGTATTTATGGAGCCTCCCACTAGCCAGGGGGGGGGGGGCATGAATGCTAACGAACCATAAAAAGTCAACAAAGTGCTAATTTATACACACATTCTGATCAAATTAAAAACGATTAAAACACAGCACAAAAATAGCAGTTTGAACCCTAAATAAACTATCACGATGGAAAATTCGACGGTTATGAGTACGGAGTCGCTCATTATGTCTCTTCTCGACCAAATACAATGCTTGGAGAGCGAGAGGGACAATGCCAGACTGCTTGCTGCTCGTATGCGAGAACGACTTGAACACATTAGCAACAATTTAGACGACTTGGAAAGTACGAATGAACATAAAACCGATGTAAATAGCTGCCATAGGCTCACTAAAATGGTAAAGACTGTTAGCTCGGATATGTTAAACACTATACAGCAAATCATATGTAACGAAGAGCACAGATATTATAATCTGAGAGAACTTAGTGCACAGAGCGAAACGGAACAGACCGCCAAACTACGTGGACAACTTTCTGTGTATAAAGAACACTACGAAAAGCTCCTAGAGGAGGCAGAAAGCGACAAAGTTGAACTTCGTAGGAGATTAAAGGAACAACAGGATATGCTACTTGATAGGGATATTAAAATAAAAGACTTAGAAAGACAACTTCAAAACAATGCGGAAGCATTGAAGTAGCCCAAGAGTTTCTAGTATAAGAATTAAATTATTAACACTTCACCACCGCATATGGTGAGTAGAAGCTAGAAGTTGGAATGTATAGTATTCTACCACAGAATAGCCAACAGCAAATATTATGAATTTAAGTAGTATCTTGTTTATTAATTATCTTCAAAACAAACTTAATACTCTTTGTGCTTAATCAAAAACAGTGTTGTCATTTCTTAGTGTCAATATTGTTGTTAATTGCCCTATTTATTGCAAACATTGCATGCAAGCTTTCTTCACATTTTACACTCTAAAAATGCAATTTTAAATGCACGAGTTGCTGATACATTTTAGAAATTTAATTTTTTCCAGACTATTGCTATTCCAGACAATGGTACAAGAATTACTATTTTTTATTTCATTAGCTTTGCCCAATGGGCAGGGTCACCACAACAGAATGAGCCAGTTAATATGGGCCTTTATCACCTAACTCACCCTGTCAATTGTTGCTGTGGGAGCAAATTTTGAAGTTAACGCTCTGCCAGAAGTTGTGGGTTTCTCTTAAAAATACAAACCACGACCGAATGCAAAGAAATGTAAGACCATTGTTAAATGGTTAATTAGGCTGCAAGAGTAAAACTGTTTGCCATTAGACAGGATTAAAAATAAGCAGGGTGCATTGTGGCTTAATTGGTTACCTTGTCATATTTTTGGTTATCCTATATTCAGATGCAGAATATCTCCTTGGACGAGTGAAATTGTCTGGCAATAGAAATAGAGAATAAATGCAAATGAACATATAAATCATCTTCCTTGCTTGGAATGGGAGAGAGTGTGTACACAGCTTGAGCTGCAATCTTAAAAATTTGGGGGATTCTGTCTTCCTCCACCTCTCCCCCTCAGGTGACACCCCTGTTTGCTAGCCTGATTTGTCATAAGTTTTTTGTCTTTTGTAATAAGCAGGGACTGTGTAGAACAGGTTTCTTGTCCTCAATAAACGGCCCTAGATTATTATGATATAGGTGGAGGATTCTCATGTCACACACGTGACATTGCTAATTATTTTGGTGTCACAAAGAACATGAAGACCAATGGAACTGCTATGTCACATATGTGATGAGAGAATCACCCAAGTACAAAAATTTGCTAAACCTTCAGAGGCATAGGCAAGGGGGCTGGGGCAATTGTATTCAAAACAGTACTTCTCAAAAGTTCAAATCCACTTAGATATTGAGGGGGGGGGGGGGGAGGGGGAGGCGTGCTGGTGTCTTAAGTTCTTTAATTAAAATCAGTATACTATCACAGTATTTTGAATGAGATCATAGACAATCAACAGAATGGACTGGAAACGCAAGCTAAAGTATCAATGTTGCTGACGCGACATCCGTGATACGGCCTGATATGCTATACTTTGGAACCCTGTAACTTCACTTTAAATATACTTCAGGACTTTCTATTTACATATTTTAAACAAGAACGGCAATCTCTATGGAACTATCGACTTTTAAAATTCTTTATGGATATAACAAAGCTAAAACCCAACGCTGAATGTTTGCATTCTTTTTGACTGCAGAAATGTCGCCATTGTTGTTGTTGAAAAAGGTTTACGGAAACATTAAATGGTGATTTTCCGTCTCGTTTATCTCTCTGAAAAGTTTTAAAAGTCGATAGTTCTATTCACATTTCTGTTCTTGTTTAAAATATGTAAATACGAAGTCCTGAAATGCATTTAAAGTGAAGTTACAGGGTTCCAAAGTAAAGCGTATCACGGATGTCGCGTAAACTTTAGCTTGCGTTTCCAGTCCATTCCTTAGATTGTCTATGATGAGATTGTGTAGGCCATAGGGTAAGAGGAATTATTATTTATTTCTAAGCTGAGGTTTTTGTGTGTCTTCAATTTTATTAAACATAGTAATTTTTTTCGTGTATTTAATTCTACTCACCTCTGCATAAAAGCTCTTGTGAACCAGGGTACATTCCATGTAAAGCCGAGTGCACAGAATGCAGTCTGGCTCGTGACCCGAAGCAAGTTCTTGCTATTTGGTGGATAGGCAAGCTTTTTTCTGGTAGATAGTCTTCAAACATCATTCTCCCTTCCTTTTTTGTGCTCTTGGAGTCTTTTTCGTCCAGCAATTTCTTTATTTCAGCTAACCAGTCCGAGGTCGGCATTTACCTTGTGGAAGCCATTTGTAATTTAGAATTTTTTATTCAATTTCCCGCCTTTAACGTTTGCATAAATTAATTAACATGACATAAATAATTGCTCAATCTGTCACCATGAATACTTACATTAGTACGAGCTCGAGTTTTCGGTGATAGCTGATGAGTGCGAAGACCGAATCAACTATCACCGCATAGAAATTGAGAGCGAGTAATCCAATTGTTTTAGTAGAACCTGAGATAAAAAAATTATTTCCAAGCCATTTTGTTAAAAATTCGTATACAAATTGTCTTTAAACTAAATAAAATACACTAAGAAAATAAATGTTTAGGTACTCGCTACCTAACAAGGAAGAGTAGCTTATCAAATGACAGCATTTATAGTAGTATTACTAGTATACTAGTATGACTCTACCAATTTAAAGTATATTGGTTTTCAATGTACCACAAAAATTAAGTTATGTCCAATCGTGCTATATTTGTTTTCAACCTCAAATTTGGACGGTTACAGAGTGAGTATGGAGATTTCTCCGACGTCTCTAAACCAATCCAAACGTTTCAATTTTATTCTAAATAAATCATAATTCCACTTATACCGATAGTCTGAGGGATAACGAGATTTTTTCCCCAAAGCGCGGATGCAGACTTCGTATACCCCGGACCACTGAGGGGAATATGATCGAATATGAGGATTTTGTCTTTCATCTGTCTTTAACTATTCATTGTAATAGCCATTCAGGTAATAAATAACTTCGAACTTCTTTTTCTGCCCTTTTTCATCTTTAACTTTGTTTTTAATCAGTCAAGTTAATTATTACCTCTCTTTTTTCTTTCAACCAAATCCTTCGGTAGACAATAATAAATGGTATCATGAGACATGACATGTTGTAAATCCCAAGGGTTGGTCGTTTGTAATTTGCCGAAGTCGTGGAAGAGAAAAAGTCTATCAATATATTCAGTAGTGTACCATTGGTTTGGCTTTGGTTTGTATCCATCCTTCTTTTATAGTTTTCCTAAAGTGCGTTCATTCTGTACACATGCACGCTAATTGGCATTTCTACTGGTATAAAAATATAGATTATTAAAATGTATGTTTATTTTTTATGATCATGCGCAATACTTCATGTGCTGCAATCGATGAACGATTAACATTATTTTTTGACAATATTAATCATTTTTATCACCGATGGTTGTTGTCATCAGTAAGATGAGAATATAATTCTTAGTTCCAAATTTGGAGTCATTTATTTTTGCCGTTATTCTAGAAACATATAGGATTACGACTGTTTTTGTAATCACAATCGACACAAGCACTTGTGTCATGCAGCTAGATGCAATGTCTTGTCATTTTGAGTATGCAACTTCATCTGGAGTTCAACTTCTTCAGTGCTGAGGCTTGCCATTCTTAGCTTCAGTTGGTTTACAAACTCCGACTGCCATTCCACAATGCTTCGATCTTGATAAATTCGTCTTGAGCCGACTCTTATTGCTCTCCAACTTGAGCAACGCCAAAGTAATCATGACCTTCTACATTAAAGCACTTGTACGAACATAACAATCCTCGAATGGGAATAATCCCTGGAGAATTTTTAGTTCCTAAACCCTGGAAACAGATAACATATATATTTTAATGCCTTTGAACTGGAGTTGGACTGGACTTCGGACTTATATACAAGATTCTTTTTTCGTCTTGCGCATTCAGCTATTTCCTAATCGAAACCGCCAAAAATACATGGATTGATTGGAGGGACAATGCGATCTATGGTCAGTCACGAGACATGCAACGAATAGTGTAGACAACCTTTGAGGCATCTTTTCTGGCTTCAATTTTAACTCTTATATTCAAGTCATCAGTTCGAAGTAACATATTCCGAGCTATCAAACGAATACAACTAATTGCGCCTAATTTGAATTAAGGCTACTGTACAAAAGGGTCTATACCGTACATATTTTATGCACCGAGTCAATATAAAATAATTTAATTAATAACGAGTATAGATTTGTAAGTTAGCATAGAAACCATGTATAATTCTATACTTACTATGTTTTAATCAAATGGTTCAAACATCAGCCAACAAACTTATTTCAATTCGTTTCTAACCTTTTTGCTGTCAACAAAACGCACACATTCAAGCCAAGTGTTGAGAAACGATTCACCACATACTGGACATTCCATCGCGTATGAAAGCATCTCTTTCATTTTTGGATATTCTCGAAGTTGAACGCGAAGAAACGATTTCCTATATAATATATATATATAAGTATATATAAGTATATATAAGTATATACATATACATATATATATATATATATATATATATATATATATATATATATATATATATATATATATATATATATATATATATATATATATATATATATATATATATATATATATATATATATATATATATATATTTATATATATATATATATATATATATAAATATAAGAAACTATATAACTAAGAAATACATACAGAAACTATTTACTCTGAAATTTCACGATGACACAGTAGCGCTCTACAGAAGATTGAATTGGAATGGGTGTAAAATTCATTGAAGAAAGAGTGAGCGCCTAAAGCCTGCAATTTCGATACATCGGGAAGGTGAAGATTGGCGGTGCCGTAGAGACATTTAGCAGTTTTCTGGAACCAATATTATGCAATATTTAGAAATATTGTCATGATGACAATATTTACATACTTGTCTTTAGTTTCCTTCAAGATGAACCGAGAGCAAATCTCCTGCAAAACATGAAACAAAGCGATTACGAGAAAACAGTTGGACAAGTCAAATAATTTTGCTCTGTTTATATAGAAATGTTATCCCGCTTACTGGGTAAGATTTCCGGCTGTAAAGTAGCTTTGGCATGTACAGTGTTAACAGAACAGTAGCTGACACGACCAAATGTTTTCCCGCGGGGTGTTTTGAACAGACAAACTGACGAAAATGACCCATACTACCTTTTATATCGAGATAATTATATATATATATATATTAATAAGAGCTGCTGAACTAGAATTCACATAATACAACACAGGAATTTTTCCGCTAAGCGGGACAAAAAGTCAGCTCATATTCAAATTTCGTTTTAACAATTGACAACAGATCAGAGACAAGAAAAAAGGTAGTAAATTTTTTATCTTATTTATTCGCGCCAAAATTATGCACATACGTCAACAAATTCCAAATTTCGAAAATAAAATGAAGAGGGTAAAAAAGACAAATGTATATATATGAAACATAACATAACAACATAACATAACATAACATAACATAACGTAACGTAACGTAACGTAACATAACACAATATAATATATAGTACAATATATTGCAAAGTTGATTAAGTTAGCACCTAAATTTACCTTTAAGGACAAAATTTCTTCGTCCTGTTCTGAATGAACAGGCAAATGTTGTAAAAGGTTGTTACCTTCGCAGTACAGTTCACGTAATGGCAAAGAATGTAGCTTATAAACGACAAAAAAGAAAAAAATATTAATCAAAAATGGTTAATATACATGTCTCTCATAACGGAGAAAGATCTATATTTGTTTTTCATTGTAGTAAAGTCCTGGCAACTTGGCCTACCTCAACGGGAAAATATCTGACGAAATTGCAGGAAACATCCAAGCATTCTAATTTTGAGCACTTTGTCACGCCCTATAACCACATAGAAACATTTTAACACAATGGAAAGTGAAACATCGTTACATTGTGACATGGACACGAATATACGCCATCTTGGCTTCAATTTCTCATAGATCGAAATTTATGGATTCCTAACTCTATAAAACCTCGTATATAATAAATGAGCTTTTGTTAACACATATTTCTGACATTTTTGACAATTACGATGTCACTATTGGTTGATTAGAAATAAATACAATACACACGTGACGAGATACGGCCCACATTTTTTCATACAATGAGTTACATTGCATCAAGCCATGCATTTTTAACTGTGGTTAGAAAAACAAAATACTTTCTACAATCTCGTCTTTTTATCTAATTCTTTATAATACACAAGTATTATATTAATATATCTGGGCGATAAAGGCCGTGATAATTTCACATGCACGATTGATTGATCGAACATACTAGAAATTTTTCATATAGTAAAATAATGTAGTAAGTTCTATGTTTTCATGTGCTAATTACAACATAACATAATGCATGGGTGCTGGGATATACGAAATTTATCCTCAATACACATCAATTACTTTTGACATGCCTAGTTAAGCTAATCTAAAATATTTCTAGCCAAAACTAACGTCCCAGTTTTATTTAAAATCTTTCAGCTCTTATACATGACATACACTTTTATACACACAAAAGAATTACCTCGGGAAGTTCTGTAATTCTGTTCTTGTAGAGCACTAAACGTCTGAGATTTTTCAGAAAAGCTATATTTTGGGGAAGACTGGAAATTGCAGGCAAAACAATCAATAAGTTTGGAAAAAGTTGTACAGTTGTTCCAAAAAGTAGTATATACAAAATTCCACTCCAAGACCGCAATTTAATTTCATCAAAAAGACGAACTGTTTCTTTTAAAAGCACCAAAATCAACGAGTACGGAATGCACATTTTCCCAGAATGCATTGATGCATGATAACGTCAAGTAGAAATTACTGAATAAAGATGACTCATGCAAGAACATCTAATGCTCAGAATAGCGCAAATAGGAAAATGTACAACCGCCATCGTTGTGGATTCTACTGCTAGCTAGGAAATTGTTATCTTAATCAGATACCTTTCTATGAAATTATCAGCTAAGTGTACATCAGTCAAATTGGTCAGGTGACATATCTCATCCGGGACACTGCGTAGTTTGTTCTTGTTGGCGCTTAGAAACTGCAGTGATACCAGCCTAAAATGACGGAAATTCGCGGAATATTACTATCAGCCGTCGCAGACCTGTTTGACACTGATTTAAACTTGAAGACACTTGATCACGAAATAGCCGCAACCAGAAATTCGTAACCAAAAACTGAGTTCAAAATAGCAAGTTATAGTCGTGAATTTTGCATCATTTTGATAAAAAGAATTAAAATGGCCATTATTACGAACAAAATGCATTAAATGTAATAAAACATTACGAATTATACAAATTCCGTGGTGGCAATTTGAAATTAGCCACTTCCCAATCGAGATCCACAAAGCATATATGTCTGGAGAGACAGCGCAAAGTGTCAGGGAATTTTAAAAGTAAAAATTGGAGCAAGAAAATATAAGAGATGCTTCATTATATCTCTGGAGAACCTCAAAAACTTGTTTGCCGAATTGTTCTATGTGTCATGACTGGTGCTTTCTATCGCAATGTCCCTCCGAGCAATACACGCATGCTTTGCGGTCTCGATTAGAAATTGACTAATAAGTTGCCACATGTCCCACAGGACAAATTACTACTTAAGATCAACTGTCGAGATGAACATATAACTACAAATTGTCACTAAAAAGTACCTGTCAATTTCTGGAGGCAAATATGTTAACATGTTTTCGTTAAGATTTAAAAAGGTGAGCTGTTGTAAACAACCTTAAAAAATGAAACGATTGTTACCAGTGTAACAACCCCCTGCCCCCAAAAAAATATTTTTGAGATTACCACATCGACAACAATTTTGATCTAAAGAGCGATGTTATATGCAAACGATAGTCGCAATAATAATGTCGACAAAATGCCGATACAAAAATTGAGCGAAATACTATGAAAAATAGCAGTAGGGTACAAACTGAAGCTGTACTCTAAATTTTCCAGTAACTATTCATAATTAAGTAACGTCAAGTAGAAATTACTGAATAAAGATGACACATGCAAGAACACCTAATGATAAGAATAACACGATTGTCGCAAGTTGCAGCAAAAATTGTCTGGCGTGTAAATCGCCTTAAATGACATAGAGCAAAATTTTTTTGTTGCTCTCACCCAAACAGATTCATTCCAAGCCAGCCTGATTCAATGACATAACACTTACACAGAAAAACTAGATTCATATTAATCTGACACTTACACAGAACTTTTGGTGACAACGTCGTGATATTATTTGAGAATAAATGAAGCTTCTTCAGGTTCACCAGGTGACATAATTCGGCCGGAAGTTCTTCGAGGACGTTATTACCAATATTCAACGTCTCAAGCTAAAAGTTACAAATAAGTACTGTAGTTACAATTGATAACATACAGATATTTCAAAAAGCTCAACATTTTTAGCGCTTTTTAATTTAGAAATATAATAATTATTCTTTTGACATTCATTACTAGTAACATTCACTAGAAATATAACATTGGTTTGGAAATATAATATTCATATTTATTTATAGATATCAACACAATTTTGTCATGTATACCTAATATAGTGTAGTTAAATGCATATTTTGCATAAATTGTGTAAGCGTAGTCGATACACCATTGTTATCGATATCGAGTGTCGAATATCCCTGAAGAGCGCTCACAAATTAATAATTACAAGCAATCAATAATAATTACAAGCAATAAAATTATAATCAATAATAAATTTAAAATCAATAATAATAATCAATAATAATAATAATAACAATAAATCAATAATAATAATAATAATTTATAATCAATAATAAATTTTTAAAATTTATAATCAAGCAATCAATAATAATTACAAGCAATCAAATTAATAATTACAAGCAATCAGCTCTCACTAAAACATAAACGAACCTGGGAAGCATTACGATACAAACAGTACTATAAAAGATTATAAACTAGAAATGCTATCTACAGCATAAAATTTAAAATTATTAATCATTCAATTATGAGAATGGTACTACATCCAAGTTACAGTCATTGGTTCAATATCGTCACACGGGACAGCATGAAATCTACCAACAAACGCTTTGACAAAGATCCATTTCAAATCACAAAACTTCGCCATCAGGAATTTTTACGAACGTCAAACTAGTCTATATAATTATATTACAAAATCAGCTATTTTCTCTAAAGCCAAAAATGGCCGTTACGGCGTATTCAGCCCGCAATGCATCACGGTAGTTGGCCCACATTCTTTAAGTGTTACCTCTAAACTTTTAGACCTAAAACACGAACAACCCCAATGTAAAAATCCATTTGCACCCAGGAGCTTTTACGACCCAGGTCTTCGACATTCGTTATCCCTTTAACATGTATTTTGTCGCGTTGCATAACGACTGACGACTGAATTTTCAACTCAACTCCAGCTCCTTTTGCTTCTATGATACATTGTGCTAAAGTTTGTTTGCAATAATAAAGCAATAATTACATGAAAAGTTTAAAATTCTCTAAAAAATCACATTGCGAAGTGTTGAAGCATTTTCATTTTCAAAATTCTGTGATAAGTTCTACATATATTCAAATACAACAAGCTGATATATTTTTGGTTTTATAATCTGCCCTATATGCGTATCAACCTTCGACGTTTTCTTCGCCACAGTCGTGACAAAATGGTCAATTTTGTGTTGACCTCATATCATTAGCTACAAGATATCCAGTTAAGGACTTGTAGTCGAAAAGCACTTTACCAGTTTCATTCCTTCACGACGTAGGATTGAATTTCTCCAGAAAAATATCAAACAGTTGAACGTTGAGTTCATAGAGAAAAAGGTGTGGGACCATAAATTTAACAGCCTCGTTTGCGTATGATGGGATGGAGTGTCGGATGTGAAACGCCAAACAGAATAGATAATCTGTGGAGAAGAGCAGAAAAAGAAACAGCCAACTGCCAAAGAACATGTAGAAATCTTTTTGTTATTCAATTTGCAAACTGTTCTTGCTTCATTATCGGTCGATGGAGCAACCGATTTTTCTTTGCGCTTTGCCCCGGCGATTTTGACGATTTTGTAGTTCAAGGGAATAAATACCAACAGGAGAGACAAAAAAGTCACGGCTATAAGCATATTACCAAATGTTCTGCTATAAAAATACAGCAATGGCGACATAAAAACCAGCATTATTATAAGAAGTGCCAGAAAAAATAGAAGTCTTTTCTTGGTGACGGACGTGCGATGAAAAATTGGATACGTTACGCCTAAAAATCTGTCAATGCTCAACGTCAGCAGCGTAAACAATGAAAAACCTCCGAGAAGAATAGACGTATATTCCCATACGACTTTAATTTCTTCAGGAGATGTTTGCATCGACCACAGAATTGTTGATAATATTAGGATAGGATGAGAAGTGGCAATTCCAGCCAGATCAAAACAAGATAAAACAAGAATCATGAAGTAGCTTGATTTCTTTCGAAGTTGTGACGATCTCCACAAACTGATGATAACCACAGAATTCAGAAATATTCCTGCCACCAAGAAGAAAATGTTTAATGTACTCAAAAAAAGTACGTTAATAAAAGTACTTGGATGCATTTTACGCTTTGTATTTTTTCGTTTGATGTTTTCTCGTTATTTTCCTTTTAAAATTACCTCTGTTTTACAATAATCAAGTAAATACAAAGGTTTCTATATCCATTCATGCATGTTGCTTCTCTACAATTGGAAACTATATCCATTTGACAAATTGTTAGCACAGCTTTAATACGTGCGATTATTTCTTATAAAAAGTAATGTGCTAAATAAATATAGGCACATGGACGTGACAAGTACATGCCAATAATGGCAATATTTTTTAACTTGGAAAAGCAACCTAAGACAGTATGTTTTGTGAAGTTCCTATTCAGCAATCAGCATTTCAGTGTCAGACCGTATGGTAACTTGCACTAGTCATTTTACTCTACTAGTTGCTAATTACAAACAATTTAGTTGAAATAATTCTTTGACTCTTACTTACATCTCTTAAATAAAACAATTATTTCCTAACGCAAACAATAATTTAATTGCTTAACGACGCATACTAAATTTAAAATATGGCTTATAATTTTTTAATTCAAAATTTTATCGAGCTGGAAAATTTTATCGATTTTTTGTATTACATAGCTACGCTGTTTAAAAAGGTAATCGAAATTTGGAGTGCTCTAGGGCACTCAATCTTCTATATACAGATTATGAAATAATTCTCTCAAAGGAAAGATCAAGCATTCAGCTTTTGAAGAAAAATTTAGCAAATACGAACCACATAAAAAATACCGGTCCAAATTACATTTTTTTTATCGTTGGGAATTTATCATAAAGATCCGTTGAAATTCAACTCCCAGTTGGTACTAATTAAAACTGACAACGGTGGAAATATGCGATTGGTAATTAGAGGTGTATCCGTTTTACTGACTTGCAAAAATTGACGTGTATTTCCTTGAAATGCACTCTTCAAATGCCACTGGGAGTTGCCAATCGGTTTTTCAAAGATATTATCAGGCATGTTTAGAGCATTGAGACAGTTTCACTATTTTACCTATCATGATCACCAGATTGTGTACTTCGAAGATTAATTTTATAGTTCCTTGTGCCAAGCCACCTTCACAAAATGTTTGCAAATTTTGTGATTTGCAATTTGCCTTGAAGGTTATTCTGGTTATCAGCTAAGAAAATCATTATGGCCACTATCCCTTCATACTCCATTTTAACATGGTGAGAACCCTGTTATCCCTGGTTAACCATCCCTTGTGAGAGATCTTTTAGATACAGGTATCTAATAGTTCTTCATCTAAATGTTAATGGACTGCTGGGGAAAATGGACCAAATAAAACTCTTGTTAACTGAAACTGCGTGTAATATTCATGTATTTCAAGTATCAGAGTCACACTTGGATGATTCTATATACCTGATTTCCTGTCTGTGGCTATAACATCATATGCAAAGATCGGAAAGTTGGACCGGGCGGTGGGGTGTGTATTTATGTACATAATCATTTGAACTATCAGCGACGATTTGATCTTTAAAAGGATGAAATAGGAGCCCTTGCCGTTATCGAAATTTTTATAAAATATTCGAAATCATTATTGGCAAGTAGTGTTTACCGCCCTCCAGATTCCTAGTATCTACATAGCAATTTTGAACATGCTTTTACTGACTTTATTACCACGACAGTATCAGAAAATACAGAGTTTATTATATCTGGGGACTTGAATTGTGATTATCTGAGGAGATGGGATCATACAGCCATAAAGGACTGTTTGAAACTAAACGGATTTAAACAACTAATTGATGAGCCAACAAGAATTACAATAAACACCAGTTCTCTTATTGACATCGTTGCTACCACGCATGAGAACAACATTGCATTGAAATTTGTGTACTCATCCGGAATAAGTGATCACCATCTTCTAGGAATTGTGCGACAGTTAAATACAAAACGTTTCCGGCCTAGGCGTATGCTAGTACGTAATCATAAAGGCTATTTAAAAGATGATTTTAACAAAGATTTACATTTACAAAATTGGCAATCTATTTTAAAACTCGGCTCTTTTAATAAGGCTCATGGGGCAGTTTTAAATCTATACTCCAAACTTGCATAGATAAACATGCTGCGTTAATTGAAAAATCAATTAGAGGCAAAGACTCTCCATGGCTCACTTCTAGTATAAAGGAAGAAATAAGAGAGCGTGGTTACTATTTACGTAAAGCGAAGAAAACCAGCAGTGAGAATAATTGATCCACCTACCGCAGACATCGAAACACCGTGACAACTCTCATACCAAATAGTAAAGCTAATTACCAACGTGAAGCCTTTCCAAATAACTCTCATTCACCAAATGATTTTAGGAAAGAAATTAAAAAGCTATATCTACTCAAAGCAACAAGGCAAAAAGTGAATTCATTTTGCGTGAATGCTAAAACGACCACGGACAAGAAAGTTATTACAAAGTAACGCTTTCTCTATGTATTTTACAGATATTGGTGCATCCATTCATAATGGTACCAGTAATCTTACTAATATCGCATGGAAATATTTTCCCTTGGATCTTATCAACACCCTTAACCTAAATGGCTATAATTTTAAGTTTAATCATGTACACGCAGGTCAAGTGCACACTCTTCTTGAATCTATCAATGGCACCAAGGCGGCTGGTTGTGATTGTATACCTACCAAATTAATTAAGGACGGTGCTAGCGGGCCAGTAACCCCACTTTGCATCCTGATTAAAGCAGCGTAGAAGTAGACGAAGCAGTGTTTCCAACAGTGGAGAAACTTGCAAAGATCTCGCCAGTCTATAAAACATGAGATCATTCGTTGCTTGAAAATTATAGACCTATTTCGGTACTAAATGTTCTCTCAAAACTGATAGAAAGGTGTGTTTACTGGCAATTATCCGATTACCTTGAGAGTAATTAATTACTATCGCGCTCCCAATATGGTTTCAGACAAGGCCGCTCTACGGTTCAAGCAATAACATACTTGACTGACCATATTAAGCAAAATGCGGACACTGGAAGTTGTACCGGGGTCTTATATATGGACCTTAAGAAGGCATTTGACACTGTCCATCATGTCGGACTTCTGCACAAACTTCGAATCTATGTTATCAAGGGTAAAGAATTAGATTGGTTCACGGACTACCTGTTTAACAGATGACAATGAGTGAAATATGACGGCTGTAAATCTGACTTTGAGCATGTGACAAATGGCGTCCCTCAAGGGTCCATTTCGGGCCCGCTTCTTTTGATAATATTGGTGAATGACATGCCGACTGTGACTAAAGAGATGTAAACTCATCATGAACGCAGACGATATTTATTTATGCGGACAAGGATAGTGTGGCAATTCAAGACGTACTTACTAACGATGCTGATTGTGTTGCCTCGTGGTTAAGGGAGAACAATCTTGCTTTGAATTTAAAGAAAGGTAAGACGGAGTTTGTGTTATGTGGATCTCACCAAAAATTATCCAGAATGTCGACATGTGAGATAACCATTAATAACACAATTGTAAATGAAGCCGCTGCCTACTGTTATCTTGGTGCTACATTGGACAACCACCTAACGTTACAGGAACACGTTAATAACATCCACCGAAAATGCTCTGCGCGGGTAGAACTCCTTTCCCGTGTCAGACAAAATTGCTGGGAATCTCACACACGTTGAGTGACAAGCTGGAATCAATTGAGTTACGAGCATCATCACTCAACCTGGTAATATTCAATTGCGTATGGACAGTCTTAAAGCATTACGAACCCGTCGTTCATGCAGCCGTGGATGTTTTTAAATCTTTTAACTATTTAGGGCTACATCGAAATGAAATTACGTTCGAGAGACAAGTACACGGAAAAAATACCCGCGGAAATGGATCGCACGTAAAACTTCCAAAAGTTCGTACGGCGTTCGGAACGAAGTCATTTGCATATCAGGGGGCACGGATTTTTAATGATTTGAACAAATGTCTTTTGGATTAATGTCCTCTCTTAAAATTCAAATAGAAAATAAGTAGCATCTATTGACATCCCGGAAAATAAGTAGGACTAATTGTCATTTGAAACAGTTGAGTTCCACACACTTGACCTATTTTTACTATTTTAACTTAATTTTTTAAATTTTATAAACACAAATGTACTTTTAGGTGTAAATACAGGTTCTTCATTGATAACAGAAAATTATTTCTGATGAAGTTAACCTGTGTAATTGTAAATGTTATTATTATTATTATTATCATTATTATTGAAGACAAGTCATATGAGCGTAAGGGCAGTGCATGCCATCTCCGATTACTACGCAATGAGTGTGGTTGGGTTTTCACGTTTTACTCATCAAAGAAGACAAAAAACTCATTTGACATCAATAGCAGGTTTGTGTATGCTATGAGGTCCATTGGTAAAGGACACCCATGAAAAGATTTTGTATCAACACGAACATGCCACCACCAATGAACTTTGAAGCATACAGAGAATGTAATGCTACCTTACCAAAAGCAGCCAAGTCTGTTGCCATAACGTCAACGAATGATGCAGCTACTGAGGTGAAAATTGAAAATCCAGACTCAATGTGCGCTGTCCTGTATGATGGTACCTGGTAGCGGCGAGGATATTTATCTCTTCATGGCTGAATAACAACATTATCATTTGATACTGGTAAGTGTTTGGATGTGGAAGTCCTGACCAAGATTTGCCACGGGTGCCAAAGAATTACGAAAGAGAAGGATGTCTCTAAGAAAGCTGATTTGTTAGAAAGGCATGTATGTAAAGCAAATTACCAGGGATCCTCGCCAGCTATGGAGACCGAGGGCATCAAAAGGATTTTTTCCCGTAGTGAAGCCACACGACAACTACAGTATACAGAGGATTTTGGCGATGGGGACAGTAAGGCTTATTCATGTGGAAAAAAGGAATGTGTTGGCCACGTACAAAAGCGTGTTGGAACAGCTCTGCGAAAGGTAAAGAAATTAAAAAAACATCCGGAGAAAAGGAAAACTAACTGACAGCCTAATTGATAAACTACAGAACTACTATGGCATTGCAATTAGGAGCAATTGTGGAGATTTGAATGGAATGAATTCGGTAATTTATGCTAGCCTTTTTCATTGTGTGTCTTCAAACAAGCGCAACCTGCACAACCACTGTCCCGAGGGTTCGGACAGCTGGTGCCGTTATCAACAGTGCAAGGCAAACAAAACTAAATTGTACAAGCCTGGACCTGGTTTGCCTGATAACATAATTGCTCTCATCAAACCTAGTTATACCAGACTGAGCACTGATGCTTTGTTGAGCAAATGTTTGGATGGGAAAACCCAAAACCAGAACGAATCCCTAAATGGCATGATATGGATTAGGCTTCCGAAGAGGTACTTTTGTGGGTCCAACCGTTTTGGAATTGGGTGTATACGATGCAGTGGCTCATTTAAACATGGCTTCAGGCGCTGCCAAGAATATTCTACTGGAAGGTGAGTTGGATCCAGGCAGTTACTTTGAACAAGGAATATGGAGAGCAGATAAGAAGCGAATAAAGAAAGCTGATCATCGTGCTACGCCAGAGGACAAGAAGAGGAGAAAGGTCCTTGGAGGCAAAAAAAAGAAGAAGGAAGACCAGAACAAAAAAGCAAAAGGAAAAACATACGAGGCAGGAGCCTTTTAACACTGATCTTGGCCACTCCTTACCCCTTCTCAGTGATTATCACTCTAAAACTCTCTATGTTGAACATTAAAGCTGTTTTTCTCAAATGTTTGAAAATGGCCAATAACCGTTATTGCAAACGCAATATCTGAAGAAGTATTTGAGTAATTAAGCTCAAATTTTCACTGTAGCTTCTGTATTTCATACTCTTGGGGATGAACTAGAATCATGCATACAAATATCTGCAATTGTAAAAAATATGACAGTCAAAGACGTCCCGACATTCCTGAATTTTCAATATTTTGGCTGTAAAAACTTTATTATTCACTATATGAGTATAATTGTACTTCATCCCCTAGGGCATGTTCTAAACTATTAAATAAAAGCTATTTCATGTTTTTATCTTGCATGCTTCTTCAGATATCATGTTTACAAATGTGTCCATTTTTCACCATTGGGGGTAATTAAATCGGGTAACCATAGCAACAGTAACTTTAAAGATATATTTTCATGACAGTGTCACCATGCCCTAAAAACTGACCAAAGATGAGCATCATACCATTAAAACACACAAAAAAGTCTTCAGTACTAGTGGACCCTAGATGGTACTACATCCAAGTTACAGTCATTGGTTACAATATCGTCACACGGGACAGCATGAAATCTACCAACAAACGCTTTGACAAAGATCACTTCAAATCACAAAAGTTCGCAATCAGGAATTTTTACGAACGTCACACTATATAATTATGTTACAAAATCAGACATTTTCTCTAGAGCCAAAAATGACCGTCACGGCGTATTCAGCCCACAATGCACCATGGTAGTTGGCCCCCATTCTTTAAGTATTACCTCTCGACTTTTAGACCTAAAACACCAACGCTCCCAGTGTAAATGGCCATTTGCACCCAAGAGCTTTCTTCGATCCAGATCTTTGACATTCGCTATCCTTTTAGCACATGTATTTTGTCGCGTTGTCAAACAATTATGAACAGCTACATCTGTTCTTTTGTTATCAAACAAAGCCAGCAGTGCCGTAGCCAGCCCGACAGTTTAGTCCCGCTATGCAAATTTCAAATCATTATAATTATTCATTTCTTTAGAGATTGTTGTTTTCACAGTCGATGAACAGGAAAATATTAGCATAGCGGTACTGAATCGTCGGGCTGGGCTACGCTACTGAAAGCCAGAAAAACAATATAACCTCATTTAGAATAGATAAGTAATAATTGGAAACTCATTTGTTTCAAAACTTAGGTCTGAGAATAAATTGTTTTTAATGAAAATGTCTCCAGTGCCAATTTTGTAAACAGAATAAGACGTTAAACAACAATAAAATCTAATTAATTTGAACTGCCAAAAAGACCGCCAATCAATCATAAAGCAATGAAGTAAATTTTATTACTTTAGGTTGGGGAAAAAACTCCTCTACTTTTTTTCCAGAGGCCTTTTAAGCACTAGGATTTCCCAATGGCTGGAAAATATGTCACATGGCAGGCAGGAACAAACGTTAAGATCTACTAGGGACTAGTTTAATTTTGGTTTCGAGGACGCATAGTTTTTGAATGTTTTTGACAACGGTTGTTGATAACGGTTGATTATTGGAAGCAGTGTCTAACGACTGACTATTTTAAATGACTCCATTTAAATTAATTTGCATTTGCACTATATTCACAATGACAACTCAACTTCAGCTCATTTTGGTTTAATAATACATTGTGTGAAAGTTTGTCTACAATAATAAAGCAATAATCACATGAAAAGTTTAAAATTCTCTGAAAATTTCCCAATGCGAAGTGTCGAAGCATTTTCATTTTCTAAATTCTCTCATAAGCTCTACATATATACAAAGACATACAAGCTGATACATTTTTGGTTTTCCGAACATTTTTTCCCTTTTACTGGCTACTGTCAAAGGAATTCCCAAGAAAACGTACATGAAGTGATACTTCTTCAAAAATGCCATGGGTAAGGAAGTTTCTTGTCAGCAATGCATGTCTTGCGAAAGCAAGTAATACAATCTCTCCCATATATGTATCAACCATCGACGTTTTCTTCGCCACAGTCGTGAAAAAACAGTTTTTGGTTGACTTCATATCATTACAAGATATCCAGTTAAGGACTTGTAGTCGAAAAGCACTTAACTAGTTTCATTCCTTCACGACGTAGAATTGAATTTCTCCAGAAAAATATCAAACAGTTGAATGTTGAGTTCATAGAGAAAAAGGTGTGGGACCATAAATTAAACAGCCTCGTTTGCGTATGATGGGATGGAGTGTCGGATGTGAAACGCCAAACAGAATAGATAATCTGTGGAGAAGAGCAGATGAAGAAACAGCCAACTGCCAAAGAACATGTAGAAATCTTTTTGATATTCAGTTTGCGATCTTTTCTTGCTTCATTATCGGTCGATGGAGTAGCCGATTTTTCTTTGCGCTTTGCTCCGGCGATTGTGACGATTTTGTAGTTCAAGAAAATAAATACCACGAGAAGAGACGAAATAGTCAAGGCTATAAGCATATTACCAAATGTTCTGCCATAAAAATACAGCAATGGCGACAAAAGGACCAGCCTTATTATAAGAAGTGCTAGAAGAAATAGAAGTCTTTTCTTGGTGACGGACGTGCGATGAAAAATTGGATACGTTACGCCTAAAAATCTGTCAATGCTCAACGTCAGCAGCGCAAACATTGAAGAACCTCCGAGAAGAAAAGACGCATATACCCATACGATTTTAATTTCTTCAGGAGATGTTTGCATCGACCACAGAATTGTTGATAATATCAGGACAGGATGGGAAGAGGCAACTCCAGCCAGATCAAAACAAGATAAAACAAGAATCATGAAGTAGCTTGATTTCTTTCGAAGTTGCGACGATCTCCACAAACTGATGATAACCACAGAATTCAGAAATATTCCTGCCACCAAGAAGAAAATGTTTAATGTACTCAAGAAAAGCACGTTAATAAAAGTGCTTGGATGCATTTTACGCTTTGTATTTTTTCGTTCGATGTTTTCTCGTTATTTTCCTTTTAAAACGACCTCTATTTTACCATAATCAAGTAAATGCAAATGTTTCTATGTCCATTCATGCATGTTGCTTCTCTACAATTGCAAACTATATTAATTTTGACAAGTTGTAGCTTTAAAGCGTGCGATTATTTCTTATTAAAAGTAATATGGTAAGTAAATATAGACAGATGGACGTGATAAGTACATGCCAATAGTGGCAATATTTTTTAGCTCGGAAAAGCAATTGAGGACAATATGCTTTGTAAAGTTCTTTTTCAATAATCAGCATCTCCGTGTCAGACCGTATGGTAACTTGCACTAGTCATTTTACTGTACTAGTTGCCAGAACAATTTAGTTGAAATAATACTTTGTTTACATCTCTTAAATAAAACAATTATTTCTTATTGCAAATAATAATTTAATTGCCTGATGTCTGCTTAACGACGCGCACTAAATTTAAATTATGGCTTACAATTTTTTAATTTAAAATTTTATCGACCTAGAAAGTTTTATCGATTCTTTATATATAGCTAGGATGTTTAAAAAAAGGTAACATCGAAATTTCGAATGCTCTAGGGCACTCAATCTTCTATATACAGATTGCGAAATAATTCTCTCGAAGGAAAGATCAGGCGTTCAGCTTTTGAAGAAAAATTGAGCAAATACAAACCAGATAAAAAATGCCGGTCGAAATTGCATATTTTTTCATCGTTGGGAATTTATTATAAAGATCTGTTAAAATTAAAATTGACAATGGTGGAAATATGACATTGGAAATATTCCTACTATTTGCTTGTAATTAAAGGTATATCCGTTACTGACGTGCAAAAACTGACGAGTATTTCCTTGAAGTGCACTATCTAAATGCCACTGGGAGTTGCCAATCGGTTTTTCAAAGACATGATCAGAAAGGTTTAGAGCATTGAGACAGTTTCACTATGTTAATTCTATAGTTCCTTGTGCCAAGCCACCTTCACAAAATATGTTTGCAAATTTTGTGAGTTTCAATTTGCTTTGAAGGCTATGCTGGTTATCAGCTAGGAAAATCATTCCGACTACCATCCCATTGTTCTCCATGTTAACCTGGTGAGAACCCTATTATCCCTGGTTAACCATCCCTTGTGAGAGATATTTTGGATACAGGGTCTGGTATTTACATGTATGCATTCAGACAAGCTATAATTGTCTTTTGCACAGCTAGGCCATTTAAAATTTTCAAATTTAAATATTTTAAACACTTTGATCAGTTGCACAAGTGTTGGTTTGGAGGTTGCTTTAATCCCAATGTTGAGGTCACTCAGACTTATTGTAACAATTTCTTCTGTGATTGTCAGGAGGGAGTTTAATCCACCCTGCGTTAGCTATTCTCTCTCATCTAAGAAGTTATTTGTAAGACTTGGAAATAATGAAATTATATGATCACTGTATGAAATCAGTCTCGTATCCAGGTGCTCTGTTGTTTTTATACAGATCAGTAGCAATTTATTAATATCAAAGGTGTTTCTAGTCACGTGTTGACCAAGCACCCTAGCATGCTTGGTATTAATTAATTGCCACTGATCTTTACAAAAACAATGGAGTGCCTGGGTACAAAATTGGCCTGACATGTGTGTATTTCAAAACAAATCTTAAAGACTGCCAAACTTAATTTGGAAAATATATTTATTAAATACATATGTCAACAAGATCTCATTAGCTACCTATGGGGTTGGTTACTACTACAATTTGTGGCTTCTCTGCACCCAAGATCTTGACAAAAACTGCCATACTTTGCAGTCTGGCAAGCCATCAAATGCATCTTGACATCAGTTTTAGAACATGCTGCCACAAGATGTCAACAAACTTGTTGCAATAGCTTCTTTGTATGAGTTTCCACAAAATTATACTTTAATTAAACTTGCTACAACTTTCATGCTTCTGGCTGTGTACACAGCCAAAAATGAGCAATCTGTTCTGGCCTGATGAAAACAGCATTGAACAATGTTTTGCTGCCCACATTGTTCAAGGTTGTCAACAACATTGTTCAACATTGTTACACCTGATTGCAGGCTAGTTCAGGCTCAACAGCTTGTTCCGTTGTCACAGTGATATGGGTACCCCCGCGTTTTGGGTATCCCCATATCCATTAAGGATATGAGCATCCCCAGAAAATATATAATTAATGTGACAACGCAAGAACGACTCAATGTTGATAGTTATTATTTTCCAATATACGCCGTGCTTTTTTTCCGACAAGTCATAGCTGTGGTTTCCTAAGGAACGATGATTTATTCCTTGTTCTTTAGGAGGATTTATTCCACATTCTTTACAAAATCACAGCTATGCTGGAAAAAGCATAATAAATTAGAATATAACAATCAACATTGACCCCTTCTTTGGTTGTCACAGGGATTATATTACTGGGGATGGTCATATCCCTAGTGATATGATTCTGGGGATACACAAAACACGGGGGTACACGTATCACTGTGACACCGTATTGTTGACATAACATTGAACAATGATCGTATAGGGGAATAAGGGATCAAATTTTAATGCCACAAAGCTCTTGAGAAGCTTTAGTATAAAATATATAAATACAAAAGAATCTTAAAATATTACCAGATCAAAAGCATAGAACAAACAAGTTAAATTTTATGATAAATCTATACTGTGAATATTTAAACAGACTAATAGAGTTAATTTTCACTTGTGGCGTTCTTTTGCTTCGTAACCTAGCAACAACGAAACTATCGTACCTGATGGATAGCAGCAAAATCTGCCGGCAATGTGCGAATTTTATTATTTTTCAAGTCCAATATCCTCACATTAGATAGTTTTCCAACCAAATTAGGGACTCCAGCAAGATTTTTATTGCTCAAATTCACAGATTTCGCCCTTCCTCTAAAAGCATGAAGCAAAATAATATCAGCCATTGTTTGTGAGCCAGCAATGCTAGCAAGGAACAACAGCGATGTACTCTATGTTGTTCTGTGAGCAAGAAACCAAAATTACAATTTTAATTCTAATGTATGGAATTTAGCAAACTTTGTCGAATGTGAAAGCTGATTGGCTCGTATTTGATGAATTTTTAGACTTTCTTTGTGGTACAAAATTAGATACGTCTGAAGGAATACTGTGAATTTAAACAAAATTTTGCAGGAAAGAATGAAAATATCAGAATGTATCCAGAAATTTGACGCAGTTTTAGAATAACTCATTCAGTTAAAGTAACAACGTGTCCTTTGTTGTGGCTAATAAATGATTCAAAGACAAAATGAGCTTTAAGAAGTCTGGTAGTTCAAACATAAAATCATTTGTGACTGAAGACGAAGCTCAGGATATAAATGCCAAGAGACAGAAAGAATGGGAGAGAGTGAGGCAACCCGATGATCCTGTGGGTAAGGCTTTATATATGTAGTGTACGTGAAGTACTATTATAAACAAGAAATGTTGGAAGCATATGTTGGGGTGTGCAGCTATTTATGAACACTGTCACATGCATTTCCCAGAGTGAATCTCTGGCTTTTTGAATTGAATTTAGGACATGTTTATATGATCTCGCTTAGTTGGGATGTGACAGTTCCTGAGAGACTGCTTGTAATGTAAATTCTTTTGAGTGTATATGATGCTGCCTTGATCCCTTCTAGGCAAGATCCTGGAATTCATTGCCAGGATCTCATCGTACTGGAGAAAAAATTCCCATATAAACACTCAATCTTGGCTAAGTGGGTTGAACTTGACGTTTTTACTAATGCACCCTGAGAACTGAGGATCAAATATTATCCCAAAAGTTGGGATGCAATTCAATCCCCCCCCCTTATGTTTAACATGCTCCTACCCTCCTTTTGCCATAGAGCAGTGAACATACACAAGCTCAATTTTGATTTATACTTCTAAAAAGCTTATAACTGAATGCATATGTTGGTTACAAATATATAGTTGATATTTTCAAATTTTAAGAATGTCCTGATGTGGAACCAAGAAGTTTGTTTGAACAACTCCAGGAGCAGAAAGAGAAGGCCCAACAAGAGCATGATGAGAAATATGATATAAGTATGACAGACGTCTCTGTTTGTAGTTTTCACAAAATTGCTTCCAATTAGCAGTACCATTAAAGTACCATTACCAGTTTGTAAAATGTTGAGCATAACCAAAGCCACAAAATGGCTGCAAACTTGTGAGTACCACTAAGTAGAAAGGCTAGAAAGACCATTTGACAAATGACCAGAGTTTTTTTCAGGGAATTTTCAGGACTTTAAATCCTCTTCTCAAAGTTAAATTTAAATTTGTCTGGGATGGAAATAATTTTAAATGGCTGGATATCATTTTACAACACAAGAAAAACTACCCATTATACAGTATAATGCTGGCATATATTGAGAGACTAGCTTTTGACCTGAAATGTCATTTTTACAGTACTTTGATAACATGAAATTGGTGTGGACGTTGCCTCCTAACAACCTGATTGGGGGCCCAACCCTCTGTTTCATGTCATGACTGCTTTTAATCGCTCGCTTATAAATCTAGCAGGGAATTAATAAGATGACAGGAGATTAATTTCAATGCAAAAAAAATAGGTTGAAAATTGTATTTTTCCATAATACAAGTACGACTAATTGAATGTAATAACAAGTCTAAGGGAAATGTGTGTATCTTGACTTTGAAGAAAAAATGTTTCGTGGAATCGATAATGATGAAGCTGTATTTCTTGAGTTTGCTTCGAAACAACAAGCTGAGATTGATGGCAGAAGATTTGCTGTGACTGCAGAAGTAAAGGAATTTAGAGTATCCTTTTGAATTGGATAATTTGATACATCTCAAGCAGGCATGTAAAAAAGCTGACAGGGAAATGCTACTGTATGTAGAACAACCTAATGTCTGATTATACTTTGAGACCTGCCATCACTTTTATTAGTGTTCTACTTGTAGACTTAAGCATTTTGGAAAGGGGTTCCGTTCTTTTTGCAAAATCTACTGGAATACCTCAAAATTTTTGGCAGCAAAAATTTATGGAACAACATAATCATGAATGTAATTATACCTTTAGTGTAGCAAATCCTCCATTTCTAGAGGGAAAAGAAGGAGAAAGGAGAAAGAGAAGGGAAAGAAGGGGAAAGAAGAAATACAGGGAAAAGAGAAAGAAGGGGAGAGGTAGGAAGGATGGGAAAGGAAATTGGTAAGAGAAGTATGAGAGATAGAAGGAAGAAAGAGAGAGAAAGAAAGGGAAAGATAAGGGGGAATACAGAGAAGGGGAAAAGGTAAACTGTGAAAATGTGAGAAGAGGTGACTGTGGTAATTATATAAATAACAGATTTTTAATATGGACAATTTGCATCATCGAAACCAGTGTATTGCCAACTTCTGTCCCATCATTAAGTATGTGCGTAGGAGCTCTGGGATTGGGAAGGGACTCTCTAAATTTTCAAGGAGGGAGAGAAAGTAACTTCTGTGGTAAATACAGTTCTGAATTGAAATGTCGTCATCCAAGAAAACGGGAGACGTTTGAGAGGGAGCTAAAACAGAGTCATACCTAAAATAAATTTATTTTTGTCTACGATCTTGACTCAATAAAATCAGAACGAGGTTGCGAAGCTACAGACTGTGGTCAACACAGGAACCTCTGCAACCGAGGAGAAAAAGAAACCAAATGTTTTACTTGGGAAAAAGAAATCTCAACTTGAACTCTTGGCAGGATCCATCAAAACCAAAAGAAAAAGGTGATTCCATAAGATCGAAAGAAATAACCTTCTTAATAGTTGCAATTATACTTCAATCAAAACAGACAATTTTCAAAAGTTTTTTGTGTATCTTCCAATTCCCCCCCCCCCCCCCCCGCTGTGGGCACAGCCTTATGCAAATATATTGTTAGTCGCATAAAAAAATTGGCAAAAACTTGAAGTGTCAGGAATACGCTCACTAAAGTGAACTCGATTGCCACTAAAATAATTACCTTGGGCCGGTTGTATCAAAGGCGTTTAGCTTAAACGGTGGATAAGTCAATATATAAAACAAGATTGCATGTTGTATAAACAAACCAGCTAAAGTTATTTGACCTGAGAAGAACAATTATATATAAAACTAAATGGTTACTCTATTAAACTCATAATTTCGGTTCCGTGCTAAGTGTAAAAGTGATTTTTGAATTTTACTTATCCACCGTTTAAGCTAAACGACTTTGATACAACCGACCCCTGCTTAAGAAAGTATAAAACACATTTTTAGGTATATTGCGTTAATTTTGTTTTGCGATTTTTTTAATTGTGCAGAAGTGAAGCTGATAGCAGCGAGGAAGAAAAATTTGGAGACATGTTACCAGCTAGTCAAGGTATAAGCCAGGGTATTTGCCGTCTGTAGGTGAAATATGTGTTTAATCGGAGAATGGTTAAATAAATGCAGTTTTTACAACCCTCGACAATCGTTTCAGTGTTACAAGTAAGGTAAAAAGTCAATAATGTAGCTATTATTAGTTTTCCCATACAAGTTTTGAATGCGTTTGAAAAGTATGACTTTAAAGGTATATGGCAATATGTGTATGTTTTCTTTTTGTACCATCAAAATTTTGAGGTATTGTATCTCAGTGTATTTTGAGGTATTGTAATATCGTACAACATAGTATATACTTTATTTCTGAAATATTAAAGGACAAATGACACCAGCCATCCGCCATCTTGTTTTATAATTAGGTCTGTTTTACTATTTTACTAAGGTCGCAAGCAGAGTAGATTGTATAAAACCTATGCTCAGACTTACTGTTAAATGCCATTGAAGTTTTTTTTAACTCTTCGCAATTTACGTATGACGTATACACATAAAAATCCAGTTGAGTTTTAAGATTGAAAATATTTCCTAATTACTTCTTGACGAAAATGATTTTTTCTCAAACATCCAAGATAACGGATGGCTAGATCTTCAGCTCCTTAAAAGAATCTAACAGTGGACAATCATTTCTAGGCTTCGTGTATTCATAAGCCCAAAAGAAAGTATCTTGCCACTTCCCGTTGAACGCCTTTGTGACAGAAATGTGCCTTTGTTTGCATACATTTTAGAAAAATGTCCAACAACACCTGATGAAACACAAAATGGGAGACAAAGCTTGGGCAACAAAAACTCGAAAAGCTCGGAAAATGAAAAACCGAATGCATCAAGAGAACCTGCGATTACAATCGACAGTACATTTGCTAGCACAAACACCTCACCCCAGCAAGTGGGTTACATCCCTAGCTTAGGCGTTTACTCTGATTCTAGTGATTCTGAATCGTCGTCAAGTGATTCGGATATTCTGCCGTCGTTGTTCAGTAATTTCTCTTCAAAAGCCAAATAGTGTTGAAACGACCGCGTCTCATACGCGCCATGCAGCACCGATAAAAATCTGCCTTTTCCCGATGGTGCCGATTCTAATAACAAGTAGTTAGCAGTTCGGCATCTATAGAGGTCGATCTTCTGTACGAACTATATCGAGAGGCCATTTTTGTTGGCTTTACCTCATGCGCCTATAAAGTTAGTATAAGTACATTTCTGGGATCGGTTGTGCAAAAAGTGGATAGCGCTATACATCTGATAGCGATTTTTCAAAACTTTCTAAACATGTTCAGTAACTGGTAAAACTTCCATTAAAGTTCAGCATTTACGAGTTAAAGTCACTTTTTATCTCTTGCGATTTCAATATCAATGGTGTCATCACTTTCTATGCCTTCCTGTGGTTTTGAACGCTATACCGGCCCCAGTATGTTGGCCGCTTGGAAATTTATTGTGGGCCCTTGCATGCCAACACGTTTTTCATCAATATTCAGGGACGTAGCCAGAACTTTCAAAGGGGGGGGGGGAGCCCTGCTGAAACTAATAATTATGATAG
Source organism: Muricea muricata (assembly GCA_963855995.1). NCBI lineage: Eukaryota > Metazoa > Cnidaria > Anthozoa > Malacalcyonacea > Plexauridae > Muricea > Muricea muricata. Next base: position 5,869,178 of record OY979722.1, read on the forward strand.
GTTTGACGCGCCTATTGCGTTAAATACTAGAGAGGTTGAGCAAAGAGACGTGACGTCAATACGACGTAAAATGCCGTGATTACCCATTTCCAGATTTGCTCACGGCATTTCCACATCGTTTTTACCTCGCTTTGGCGTTGTCAAAGGCGTTGTGTCGTCTTTGCTAAACCTCTCTATTAACGAAAGGGGGGAGCCGCGGCTCCCTCGGCTCCCCCCCCCCCCCCCTGGCTACGTCCCTGATATTCAATTCCTATGAAACTCTTATGCTCTCAAACATTTCGTTTTCAATTTTAGAAAAAAGGTAAAATTCTGGACGCTAGTGTGAAAATGTTGCTTCCAAAAACTCTTAACTCACTAAGACCTGGAAAAATCGAGGTGGCCATTTAGATTACTGCTGTGTTCATTTATTAGCTTTCTGGTGTTGCAGGTTTTTCTTCTGAAAAATGAACTTGAAATACCATGCAACATTTTTTGACAGCTTAGAGTTGTATAGCAATATTGAAGAAAAGCGTGTCGAAAAGAGCCTATACAACAACGTAGCCATCATGTCATGTCCTTGCTATTGTAAAGGCACAAGATGAAGCCGAAATGGAATTGCCCCTCAATGTGATAATATAAAATCCTTTTTGTACGTCTTGATGCAGCGAACTGTAAATATCACTCAAGGCTGTTTTCAAGTAAAATCATTACCACTTTTAATGAAACTGTAGCAAGTTTATATTCATGTTGCATAGTACTGCGTGGTTTGACAACAATGTCATGCGTGACAAATTTGAAATATTTTGCATTAGATTTGTTAACTAATAGAAAGGGATGACACAGGCGTCTAACTGATAGCCTAATAGATTAGTCGTGCTTGGAGAGGTCGTGCGTGCAAAATAACGTGAAAACCACACATTGAAAGGTCCGATTTCTGTATACGTACAGCAGCGTCATTCATCCTTAAGCGCCATTGCTTGAACGATTCTCGAAGGGCTGCTTTTCAGTTGTGTTTTCTTACACGCGCGGGAAACTTTAAACTCTAAAGTTATTTCTATTGGTATAAAAAGGCATGGCAATTAGTATTGGTTTTTAAAGAACATTTAAGAACCTTCAAAAACAAACTGGTAGTTAAAGTTGTTAATCATCAAAATATTTTGTACACATACAGTATAGTTGAATGCTTTAAAACGGGTTCTTATTATGTTTTAATGCTACTTTTTAAGGAGGTGGACTATACTGATGACCTCTTTCGCCTCCTTTCACAAAAGCATGCTCAGCCATAGGGAATACCAATCCCTTTTCATCAAAACATTTGTTCATTTCAGGCGTAATATTGAAATGGTTGCGTGAACCTTATGGATCAAGAACGCGTAACTGCTTGAGATCTCGAGCTCGGTGATCTTTAACCAATTTTGTTTCTTTATTTTAAGCAAAAAATTTTGCAAAACACTTCACCTGGGGGATTTAAACCAGCGTGATTGGCAATTGTACCAAAGCCTGTTCCAGTGGACCACTCGTTCAAGTTTGAGCATGAAGTGTAAATTATAGTCTTTAACCAATTATGGTTCTTTTTTAAGCAAAAATGTGAAAAACGCTTCAGCAGGAGAATTTGGACCGGTCTTATTAGCAAATTGCACCAAAGCCTGTACCAATTTACCACTCCTTAAAGCGTAAGCTTTGACGCAAATTATAGACTTTAACCTATTTTGTTTCTTTATTTAAGCAAAAATTTTTGCAAAACACTTCAGCTGGGGAATTTGAACCAAACTAAATGGCAATTCCCACCAAAGCCTGTACCAACGGACCACTTGTTCAATCTTGAACATACAATGTAAATTTTAGACTTTAACTAATTTTGTTTCTTTATTTTAAGCAAAAACGTTTGCAAAACACTTCCGCGGGGGGATTTGAACCAAACTAAATGGTAATTCCCACCAAAGCCTGTACCAACGGACCACTCGTTCAATCTTGAACATTCATTGTAAATTTTAGACTTTAACTAAGTTTTTTTAAAAATTTGAAAAACGCTCCAGCTCGAGAATTTGAAGCCGTCGAATTGGCAATTTGCACCAAATGCACCAAAGCTTGTATCAATTGGCCACTCGTTAAATCGCAAGCTTTGATGTAACTTTAACCAATTTCTTTCTTTATTTTAAGCAAATTTTTTGAAAAACACTTCAGCTGATTTGAACCAGACTAAGGGGAAATTTTCTCCAAAGCCTGTCCAATGGACCACTCGCTCAAGCTTGAACATATAATCTACATTACAGACTTTAAACATTTACTTTCTTTATTTTAAGCAAAAAAAATTGAATAACGCTTCAACTGGAGAATTTAAACCTGTCTAATTGGCAATTTGCACCAAAGTCTGTATAACAATCACCACTCGTTAAAGCGTGAACTTTGATATAAAGGATAGACTATTAAACCAATTTTGTCTCTTTATTTGAAGCCACAATTTTTGCAACACACATCAGCTGGGGCATTTGAACCAGACTAATGGGCGATTTTTACCAAAGCCTGTACCAGTAGACCACTCGTTCAAGCTTGAGCGTGTAAGGTAAATTTTAGACTTTAACCCGGCAATTATTTTTCTTTTTTAAGCAAAAAAAAAATGAGAAAAACGCTTCACCTGGAGCATTTGAACTGGTCTAGTTGCAAATTTGCACCAAAGCCTGTACCATTGGACTACTCGTTTAAGCTTGAGCATGTCGTGTAAATTGTAGATTTGAACAAATTTTCTTTTGTTACTTAATTAGCCAGAAACATTTTGCAAAACAAGTCTGCCGGGATGATTCACACCAAAGCCTATCCCACTTAACCCATTCACTCATGCTTGAGAAAGTGATATAAATTATTTACTTCAACCAATTTTATGCTTTAACTTAAACCAAGATTTTGGCAAAAGCCTTTGTGATACCAAACCATGTAGAAATGAACAAAACTGGATGTAAATTATTGACTTTAATCACCATCTGCCTTAATTTTAAGCCAAAATATTTGCAAAAAATCTAAAAGAGATTTTAGCTATAGAGCATGCAGTTGCCAACGCAAGCTCAGAGGCTGTGCCCCAACCAACGCTAATCCCAGCCATAGCCATAGCCCTAGCCCTAGCCCTAGCCCTAGCCCTAGCCCTAGCCCTAGCCCTAGCCCTAGCCCTAGCCCTAGCCCTAGCCCTAGCCCTAGCCCTAGCCCTAGCCCTAGCCCTAGCCCTAGCCCTAGCCCTAGCCCTAGCCCTAGCCCTAGCCCTAGCCCTAGCCCTAGCCCTAGCCCTAGCCCTAGCCCTAGCCCTAGCCCTAGCCCTAGCCCTAGCCCTAGCCCTAGCCCTAGCCCTAGCCCTAGCCCTAGCCCTAGCCCTAGCCCTAGCCCTAGCCCTAGCCCTAGCCCTAGCCCTAGCCCTAGCCCTAGCCCTAGCCCTAGCCCTAGCCCTAGCCCTAGCCCTAGCCCTAGCCCTAGCCCTAGCCCTAGCCCTAGCCCTAGCCCTAGCCCTAGCCCTAGCCCTAGCCCTAGCCCTAGCCCTAGCCCTAGCCCTAATCCTAGCCCTAACCCTAACCCTACTAGGAAATAAATTATTGACTAATAAACATTTTTCTTTTATTTTATGGCAACATTTTTTGCAAAAGAATTGTTAAGATTCGAATCACACTGGCTGGTAGCTATTACATACCGAAGCTTGAACCAATACGCAACTCCTTCATGCGTGAGCATGTGGTGTGAATAATTTACTTTAGCCAATTTTTTTCATTTTAAGCCAAAGGCCTTGAAATTTGAAAATATAATGGCAATTAACAACCGCCTTAGAACTGAAACGGACAAGCGGAATCCGACTGTTTGATTAAAACAAAGCATTGCAATTTGAAAGGCCTTGAAATTTGAAAATAAAGAAATTAAAATTGTTAAAGAGTATAATTTACATGACTATGGTAAGTGTGTATATGTGTGGTGCAGTGGTATTGGGGTCATTTACAAGTTCTTCTGTGTCAGTCCTTCGCAAACATTTTGGCTTAGAATAAAGAGAAAAAATGGTTAAAGTCAATAATTTACTTGTTATGCGCAAGCTTGAAGTAGTGATGCAGTGGTGCATGCGTAGGTGTGAAGTAATGTGAATTACGAGTTCGTCTGGTTCATATGTCCCTGAAGTCTTTTTGCAAAAATTTTGCCTTGAAATACAGGAAAAAATATTTAAAGTCAATAGTTTACAAAACGCCATTAAGCATGAAGGTGCAATGTATTAAAAATGCATGGCTGTGGTGTGAACTACGAGTTGATCTGGTTCAAATCTCGCTGAAGTCTTTTGCAAAAATTTTCGCTTAAAATAAAAAGAAAAAAATCGTAAAGCCAATAATTTACATGCTGTCGTAAAGCATGATCGCGCGGTGTAGTGGACGTTTATGGCTTTCGTTGCAAGGCGTGGCTTTGCAAATGTCGCTGAAGTCTTTTGCGCAAAATGTTTTGTTAAAGTAAAGAAAAAAATGGTTAAAGTTAATAATTTACACGACAAGGTCAAGCATAAACGTGCGGTGCGGTGGTACTGGCTTTGGAACGAATTGTGATTTGGGCTGATTCAAATCTCGCTGAAGTCGTTTTGAAACATTGTGGCTTTGAATAAGGAAAAAATGGTTAAAGTCAATAATTTAATTGCTGTGGTCAAGCATGAACGCGTGTTGTAGTGGTACTGCATGGCTTTGGAGCTAATTACAAGCACTTCTGGTTCAAATCTCCCTGAAGTCTTTTGCAAAAATTTTTGCTTGAAAAGAAGAAAAAATGGTTAAGTCAATAATTTACCTGACGTGGTTGAGCATAAACGTGTGGCGCAGTGGTCTACAGGCTTTGGGGTGAATTGCAAGCTTCTGGTTCAAATCTCTTGGGAGTATTTTGCAAAAATTTAAGCTTAAACCAAAGGAAAAATGGTTAAAGTCAATAATTCAATTGCCGTGGTCAAGCATGAACGCGTGGTGTAGTGGTACTGGCCTTGGAGTTAATTGCAAGCACTTCTGGTTCAAATCTCCCTGAAGTCTTTTGCAAAAATTTTGGCTTGAAAAGAAGAAAAAAATGCTTGAAGTCAATAATTTACATGACGTGGTCGGACATAAACGTGTGGCGCAGTGGTACAGACTTTGGGGTGAATTACATGCAGCTCTTCTGGTTCAAATCTTACTGAAGTCTTTTGCAAAAATTTTGGCTTGAAAGGAAGAAAAAAATGCTGGAAGTCAATGACTTACTTGACATGGTCGAGCATAAACGTGTGGTGCAGTGGTACAGGCTTTGGAGTAATTACAAGCTTCTGGTTCAAATCTCTTGGGAGTATTTTGCCAAAATTTAAGCTTAAAACGAAGAAAAAATGGTTAAAGTCAATAATTTACATGACATGGGCAAGCGTAAACGTGTGATGTATTGGTACTGGCTTGGGAGTTAAATACAAGTGCTTGTTGTTCAAATATCTTTGAAATATTTTGCAAAAAATTTGGCTTAAAACAAAGAAAAAGTAGTTGGAGTCAATAATGTAGAAGACATGGTCAAGCATGATCGTGTGGTGCAGAGGTACAGGCTCAGGAGTGAGTAACACGTTCTTCTGGTTCAAATTCTGCTGAAATCTTTTACAAAACTTTTGGCTTAGAGGACTAAGGTAGTCTAAAAGATGGACGAAGGTAGCGGCAATGGTAGTATCAAACATGAACTCACTCATGCATATCCCGTCAAGTCTTAAAATTCCAGCAAATATGATTAAAGTCTAATAAGATCTGAAATAATTCGATCTGCGACTGCATATGATTTTGAAACGAAGTAAATGAAGATAAATGTAGAATTTATTAATATAAAGCTTCGATGCTGAGTTAATACAAAACTACAAAGTTGTACAGATACCCTCCCAACCTTCCCTTCAAATATGTAATACAAACTAATTAATTCCGTAATGTTCAATTGTTAATCCGCGCCCCTGTCTTCACTTCATGAAAAGTCTATTAGAAACGTTTTCCTTAATTCCCATGGTCGACCAGGCTTCTTCATTGAAAGAGTTCGTCAAAAACGTTTTTCTCAATCTCCACCTTCTTTATGTAATTGATCAGGCTGCTCAAAAGCACGACTTTTCTCATGTTCGTTATCATGCACTTGTTCAAAGTTCACCGCACGTTTCCTCTAGTCGCAAATGCCATGATGCTTTCACGTAACTTGTCATGAAGTATGTATGCAAATTTCCTGATCTGGTTTCAGCAAATTGGTTTCATCTCAACGAGGACTCACCGAGCTATATACGCCACGAGCTTGCAGAACACGGCGAAGCACAGGGGACCCGGAAGGACGACCAGCAATGTTGTAACTAGACCGAGACAAGCGGCTGTGCCTTGAACGGCGAGCATCGGGGACAAAAACCCGAGCACGGTTGCCAAGAAGGTGACCACTGGAATGCCTTTGCTTAGAGTGTGATGCGAACTTATCTTGGGTTTGTTGAGCCGGCTGCTTGAATGACGTTTCTTCATATTCTTCATCTGTGCTAAACGTATCGTTCAGGTCGATATTCAAATCTTCCTGGGTATTTCCTCTGCTCATATATGCCATGATTTGTTCGCTCCAACTTCTGCTCTGAGCTGTCGGCAACCTGGCAGAAACGACTTGCACTCGGTTCATTAAATCTCCCAGACTGTTTTTGCAAACTGGTTTCATCTTGGCGAAGACACACTGAGCTATATAGGAAAATAGCGTGCAGAACGTGGCAAAGCACAGGGGACCGGGAAGGATAACCATCAATGTTGTCAGGCCAACACCAATGATTGTGCCTTGAACGATGAGCAAACCAGTGAGCATGACGAAGAAAAATCCGAGCACAATTGCCAAGAAGATTGCCACTGGAACACAGCTGCTTACAAGCAACAAACCAATGAATAAGCTTGTGTTTGGTCGCTTTTGAATAAATTGACGCGCGACGTTTGTCACTTCCATCTCGTAGACTTTCTGAACAACTTCCAACGACGACTGCGTATGCGAAATGACTTTGCAATTAAAATTATTACGTCACTAATTTCAATTTGCTTTGCGTGGAGTGAAATGAAACTGGGCACGAAACAATAAAGAAGCAAAATAAAAATTTATTCGCAAGTGTCGTTTAGATATGAAATAAAATCCCCCCAAGTCCATCCCAGAAAGTTAAGCAAAATTGATGAACCACAGGCTATAGGACAGGCGCGATGCGATATCGCGATTAATTTATGTACATAATTATAAAAATTAAAATGTTCTATGTAGTATTGCGTACTCATAAGTTATTCGAATTTCACAAAATACAAAAGTCCTAAGGAAATGCAAGATTCAACATTCAGTGTTATAATTATAACCATGGCCATATTAAATTTAGTATCCGTGTGTGTAATTTCGACTCAGCCTATCAGCAATTGTTGTGATTTTGTTGATCCGTTCAATTATACGATTAATTTTGGCCGTCCTAATTTCCTTACAATTTTCAAACATACGCTTTCATGATCCGCGTTTATTGTATAAACTGTGCTGTCCGAAAACTGTACTTGAGAATTAAGACTGAAGGGGGAGTTTCCTTCCTTAATAAATGTAGATTTATTAAGGGCTCTGTTACCACAATTTTTCGAGTAAATAGAGAAAAAAATAATCCTAATATGCCGTTTAGTGAGAGCTTTAGCTTGTTCAATGTAGCGATATATCACTGCGAGTTTGCGGTGGTCTTCTTTAAAGCTATTTTCATGGAGGTTTTAGCGGGAAATCTAGTGCTTTTCGAGAACTGAATATTTGTGGTACTTTCTTCGAAGAAAAACGACAGATGCCTTTACCAGCGACAATTTAATAAAATATAAGAAAAAACATACTCCGAAGAACAACATCTTGTAAACTCAAGATATGAGCTGTTAACAACTACAAGACAACAGTTTTGCGGTGATATTTCGACTCTATTTTAAACTCATTCTGGTTTGACAATGACTTTGAAATAGAGTCGAATTATCACCGCAAAACTGTTGTCTTGTTGTTAACAGCTCATATCTTGAGTTTACAAGATGTTGTTCTTCGGAGTATGTTTTTCTTATAAAACGACAGTTGAAAGTCAAAAATTAAACTATTTAATTTCCTACGCTATGACAGGGATGCTTAGAAGAAAAAGCAGGCGTATCCGGCATCACGATCTCATGTAATATGTTTGGTGAAAAGAGTAATATGTTTGCGAGAGGAAATTCAAGGATCGAGTGTTTATTAAGGAGCTATAAAAAAAAGCTTTAAATTTTAAGGGCTTTTTAAGCGTCCTTGAAAAGTCAAAAATCCATTCAAGTACCGGTAGTATTTTAATGAAGACTTCATTTCAAGGGGTAGCGATCTTTGCGTCAGGCACATAGTTGGTGAAAGTACCTGGCAAAACAAGTCAGGAAAAGTTTCTTATGAAACACATGTAGTACATTCATACAATTTAACAAGCAAACACACGAAGTTTTCAGAACAAATTTATTATTAAAAATGTAGTTATAAAAATGTAGAACAAAGTTAGTTTTGGAATGAATAGTTTTTATCCTGAATCCCTCCCACCTCCTTCCTCCCAATATACGAATACTTAATTGCCCCTAACCCACCATGCAACAACTTTGAAAGCCTAGTAACGACCCTCTCAGCAGCAACTATATATATAGTTCATTAACAAAATATGTTAGAAGTGCTCTTTTTTCATTGCTATCTTCTGTTTGTTGACTCTGTTGCTCTTTATTCCTCATCTGTACTCGTCGTATCGTTCAGGTCGATATTCGAATCTTCCTGGGTATTTCCTCTGCTCATATATGCCATGATTTGTTCACTCCAACTTCTGCTCTGAGCTGTCGGCAACCCGGCAGAAACGACTTGCACTCGGTTCATCAAATCTCCCAGACTGTTTTTGCAAACTGGTTTCATCTTGGCGAAGACACGCTGAGCTATATAGGCGAATAGCGTGCAGAACGTGGCAAAGCACAGGGGACCGGGAAGGATAACCATCAGTGTTGTCAGGCCAAGACCAATGATTGTGCCTTGAACGATGAGCAAGCCAGTGAGCATGACGAAAAAAAATCCGAGCACAATTGCCAAGAAGATTGCCACTGGAACACAGCTGCTTACAAGCAACAAACCAATGAATAAGCTTGTGTTTGGTCGCTTTTGAATAAATTGACGCGCGACGTTTGTCACTTCCATCTCGTAGACTTTCTGAACAACTTCCAACGACGACTGCGTATGCGAAATGACTTTGCAATTAAAATTATTACGTCATTAATTTAAATTGACTTATTTCGTGATGCGCCGATCGCTTGTAATTTCTCGAGGGAGCCGTGTAATATACAGGACCTTGCGCTGTGGGACGGAAACGCGATGACGGGGGCAAAAAACAATCTTATTCAAATAAATCATTGTGATCAAAATGCTGTCGTTTGTTATCATTGTATGAATTTATTAAATAAATATATTATTAAATAAACTATTATTTATCCTGGAGAACAGTTCTACTTTAAAATACTCGAGATTCGTGCTTTATCAGAATAAAACGCTCGACATTAATTTTACTATGCTGGTAACAAGTTTCATCAATTTCGCGTTTCCAGACAATGTGCTTGAGGGTGACTGGTGATATATGCTTGAAATTAGGGAGGCTTGATTAAAGATTGCTGACACAACATAATATTGACTGTTGTGAAAACGCTCGAAAACGACCTGATATATGCAGATAGTCCAAAATAAAATGTAAACACTAACAAAGCCTGCCATACAATAGTGATCAGTAATCTTTTTCTCTCGTTGTTTCCCCTTAAAAGGCAAATGCACAAAAAGACAAATGCATACTACTCTATCTTATTAGTCCAGCTATTCTTATTTGTAATGCTTGTATATCAAGCCTGAACACAAAACTGCCCAAAGTCATAGTCAATACCCCAAGAATATACAACCATAAATATCATGTGCTAAAAATGTAACCTTGATTAGTAATCATACAAGCATACTAATGCCAATACTGTAATTTGATTGGCTACTCTACCCGCTAGTTGCAAAACAACAGTTTTTCTGATGCATTTTCTCAATTCAAAGACAATTGTAATATTTTTTAAATCAAGTATTGTTCTCAGGTTACACTAAAACAATTAGATTGCTCGCTCTCTTTGAGCGAGTAATCTAATTGTTAAATATAAAAGGTCGCAAAAAATTGGTGACGTGATATTCTGACCATAACAAACTGTCTTGTCGCACTAATATTCACTGCAAACCATAATTAATAGAGAAGATGGTTTGGAAAATCGATTGAATAACAAAATAACTCATTATCTATGTCGGTCAACCTTTATGCAAAATATAGTCCATCATCGTCACGTGTGCATTGCGCTTCAGTGCCAAATCCACCAATAGCAATTCTTGAATTGACCAATTGTTCATGTCGCGAATGGCTATAACTCAGTTTCTAAAATGTTAGCACTGGTTAGTTAAGGGAGAATACAATAAGCACGTGGCGATGAAGAACGTTATGTTTGCATAAACCAGAACAAAATATACATACAGTAACGACTTGTATTGTATTTCTAATGAGTTTCTAAACCGCCTCTTCTGTTAACTACAGTGTGTGCAAACAAAATGTATTTTCAAATCTGTTTGGAGACTGCATGCCAGCATGTTTTATCTATGTATTACCCACGCACAAATGATTTTTGTGGTATTTTTTTTATCCACACTTGGCAAGCTGAAAAACACGCCTGACCAAGACGAGAGTGGGGCGCCTACGACCGTTAGGAACATTTTGTAGCTTGTCCCGTGTGGACCTAGACCTCATGCAGAATAACACCACAAACATACACTGTTTTAGCACTATATTTGCTATCACCAGCTTCGCTACTGATTTGCATGCATAGACCATTTTCGAAAAAAACAACAACGCCCAAATAAGCATAATAAATATATTGCCTTTACACTAATAGAAAGCGCAAGATGAACTCGTCTGCATGATTATAATATAGAGAGGTTCAGATTTGGCTACCTTAATCCATCTTCCAGCCAATCAGATGTGCCGAACCTACCCGATTAACCAATCAAATTGTTTAAAAATCGGAAAAAAGGTAGTGGTAGTGGTAGTGGTAGAGGAAGTCAAATCTGAACCTGGCTATTAGGAGCCTTAAGTAATGATAAAACGTTTGCCCTGCTCTCCAGTGCACATGGGCAAACTGGGCCAGAACATTTTCAGTGAGAAATCTCATAGACATACATCGAATACGAACGTTAAAATCTTGCCACAGAATAGAAAATATGTAAAAAAAAAGGCCACTCGAGTCGGTACCTTTGAATTTTGTGTGCGCATGTCGTCTTACGCATGTTCATAAGTTCATTATGAAGGTTCTGGCAACAGGAACGCTGGCTTTTCAGTAACTATTCTCCCAATTAATGTTAGGTTTTTGAAGGACAACTTTATCAGATAAAACTATATACAAATGTACAGTATAAATAACAATACTAAAAACAATGCCTATTGGTTTAAAAAATTGGCTAAAATCTATGTACATTCACTGCCGATATTACTTATAAACTGCAACAGATAAAATCAATAATAAAAACGTTATACATGCAATTGCTATAGTGAGTTTTAAAACATGTTCCGTAAATCTGTTCAATACTGACATGTCTTTGTTAGGCGCCTTCTCTTCTTGGCTTGGCTTTAATTCCAAGTGTCTTTTTCTATTTTCTAAAGAAGGTTATAGTAATTGGGTTTAATTAAGGCAAGAAAATAAATATGCCTGTCAAATGTTGGGATCTTAGGTAATAGTGCCTGAAGCTAACTGGCCAGACGGTCATAAGCCCATCTTCCACTTGGCGACTTGGTGCATCTTTTCACGATATTTAGTGCAGGCAGTACATGCAATCCTTAAAGCTATAATGTTTACGAAAAATCTTGTAATCACGTAAAAGAGCTCCGACTTTCGGGCATTCTAAAGGCTCATTTACACGGGCGATTTTAACTGCATTTTGCTTGCAATTTTCTGCTTTTGGAGGATGTGAAAGAGTGAATTATCCGATCATGTGTGATCACGTTGTTATGAAATATCATAACCTGGAACATTTGTAACTCATTGACCTTTTCCCATCGTTCAAAAGAAGAAAATCGCGTCGTAAATGGCAGCAAAAACCGCTCGTGTAAATAGGACTTAAAGCGTCATTTGCGTCTGAAATCGGAGGTGGTAAATATTTGTAATTCAGAGATGGTCAAACACAAGCAAGTATAGTTTGACCTCCCCCAGACCAGACCAGACCAAGGGGATCACCATACTCCAGACCGCTGACCGCAACATGAAGGTGTTCAAGCAGCAGAAAGAATGAATCAGGTTGATTGAATAAAACCACGGGCAGGCTGTCTGAAGAGTCAAGAGATTGATGGTCAATAAGAGATAGAGAGAGATGAACCAGAACAAGTTAAACAAGCGATTGACACAGTCAATATCAGAGGTTGCTGGCATTCATTGATGCTGCCTGCACCCAAAGAGGGTCATTTCTATGTGATTGAAGAAAGAGGATTAATTCCTAAGCGAAGTTCTATGTAACAAATATTAACTAATTCATTCACATTTTTGTGTGTAACACAGAGTCCTGACCTTGGTATGGTGATGCTGGAGGTGGCGTTATTTGGTGTAATATTCGATACTTAGACGGGTGATCTTGTAGAGATTCCTCAGATTTCAGTTTGGGACTACTTTCTTGTTTCTTCTGCCTACTTTGCTGAAATCACAGAAAACTGAGATAAGTTGTTGATCACAAGACAATTTAGTTTGGTCCCCAATATCAGTTTGGCTTATCAACAAGTTTAGAATGACTTGTTAACAACCAACTTGTAACAAGCTTGAGGTTAAAATAACAACTGGATACAGACTTTGTTACATTTATTACCTTGATTACCAAAAGTTGAATGTACTGTTAACAAATATTGTTTTGCATGACTTTAATTTTTATGAGTCTGGCTGGAACAATTAACCTTGTTAATAGTCTATAGGGATAACCACTATAGACTCGTTGTCAATTTTACCAGCCTGTTGTAACTTGTTACAACACATTGCAACAAACTTGTAAATTTCATTACGTTGCAACAAGTCTGTTACAATATTGTCACTAACAATACAGAGAATTACATTCACAAACAGACAACATACATACAAAGACAAAATAGGTGTGACCAGGGAAAAGAGCAGGACTCGTGTTTCACAGACTTGTTACAACATGTGCATTTTAACATGTGCATTTCTACATGTACATGTGTGGACATGTATGTAGATCTGATGTGAAACTACACAACAGTTGTTAGAATTACTAAAGTATATATACAACTAACAGCCTGTGCAGACTTGTTACACCATGTGCATATTGACATGCATACAACAAATAGCAAACAACATTTGGTGTGGAACTACACAACAGCTGTTAAAATTACCATACCCTTTCTGAAAAGTGTTTCTGTGTTGCTTTTTCTCTTTTGATAAATTCTTTAATAGCCTTAGAACAACCAACTAAATTCTCCTTTGGCTCCCATGAGTTTTCATCAGAATTATACCCTCTCCATTTGACAAGAAACTCGAATTGTCCGTTTGTTTTACGTTTCGCTAGAATTCTCTCAACCTGTTGGGAGTAATACAGTATGGCCAGTAAATACAATGTCAAACAAAGTTATAAGCATAGCAAGCATTGTGGAAGCATAGCAAGCTTCATGCAAGAAGTTAAGCTAATTAATATTTCAATCAGAATATAACAAAATATAAATAAAAATATAAGATCAAACAAAACTTCACCCGCATAAGTAGCTATCAGTCTGAACTGGGATAAACTGACTAGAGGAAGCTAAACCCAAAAGTAATGCCTAGCTGAATCACTCATTAAAAGTCCAATTTTTCTCTCAAGGGTTTTTTTAAAGTTACTCAAGGGCAGCTTGGATGGCACAACTTGTCATAAATACAATTGTCGCTGTGTGAACATATAATAATATACAGTAATTCTTGCTTATCAGTTACAGGCAAAATTTGAAATGTGGCGTCTTCCCACACATTTTGCTACATAAAGAAGAATCAAATTCTGCAACTCCCGAATCTGGAAACGGTCAGTGTACTGGTAAACGCTTTCTGCAATGAATTCAACTGAATTTGCTCCGTTGTATGGTTTTCAAATTTATTGCCATCAGGGCTAGGGTGGAAAAAATAGGCAAGCACATGAGCGATGTTGTAGAAACGTTTTCACCAATGTTCACTGGCTATGTGTTTGCATATTTGCAAAAAAAAATTTTAGAAGAAGACACTGCAGATCAACGGGAAATATACATTTTTATGTTGCATATTATATTTGGCATATCCATATGGCACATTTAATTTTCGAGTTCACCAGCTGGAGACAACAATTATTTCTGGCATAGGCATATAGCTAGAGAGGTGGAGTTTTATTGTTCCTTGACAGAAATGCATGCTGTTAACTGTCTGCAGATTGCACCAGCACTGCTTGAAAGTTAACCCCCAGTCTCAACAAGACCATAGATTAGACTGTATTAATATAATAAATATTAATACAATAAATATCTACTGCAAATATTCACTATCTCACCTCATATATTTCGTCTTCCGAAACATCGCTTCCATCTTTAGGACTCCTGACCATTTTTATCATACAAAGCACCTTTTTGTTTACATCATCAAACTTATAATAATTTTATATTTTCACAAACCTCTGTTCACAAACCTAACGTTTATGATTACAGTTTTTAAATACTTTACAATATACTTTACCCCTTCCCCCGGTTGCCCAGGTCAACGTGTATGACCAATATTGACAATTCGTTTGCACGAAATTTGAACTTCCTTAGTTTTCCTTTAAGTATTTCGGAAAGAGTTTTAAGGTTTCCCTGAATTATACAGCATTCCTTCTTTAAAGGATAAAAGAAAAGAGAAGATTAACTGGCCTCCCTGGCAAAAATTTCGGAAATATTATACCATGTTTCAAATTTCAACATGGCGGGATCGTAGAGTGTCTGCAACACGTGGGAAATGAACTAAAATGAAGCGACAGAAGTCCAAGTCATTTTCCCCTAGTTCTTTTCAGGTTGATAAAAGACCGAAGAAAGGGAAGGCATTGTATGTTTGCGATAATAAATTGTTACCAAGACTAGAACAGGTATATATATATAACTATTAAATAGTTTTGACTTTTGAATAAAAGGCCCTTCATTTTTACGTGAACATTGAGGGGTCTAGATATCCAATAGGGGGAGGAGGTTAACTTGTTAAATTTTCCAGGGATTTCTCCTGGGTCCAATTTTTGACAGAGAAGTTGGAGTTTAGGTGAACTGCAGGGGTCTGAAGGGGTGCCCCCCTGAAAGCAGTTGAAATGAAAAGAGCGAGCCCTCGTGGTTGCACATGTATATCACTATCACTCTAATGCATAGCTTTCCTTGTGTTGTGAAATGGTTTCCAGTCAATCTTTATTATTTCTCGGGTTTCCAACTGAAAACAATAGGTTAATCCCCGAGCCAGGGGCGCGCGCGTGAAGCGCCGTTCCAGGCGTTAGCCCGGAGTGAGGGTACTAATTCCTCCCGGCTATTTACACCCGAGAAAAGGAAGGCACAGCGAAGTCTGAAGTTGGCTGCCATGGCTGACCTACCAATGGTGGTCATTTCTGATCTCAAGAATATGGCAGACTATCAGGAGTAGCAAACACTTAAGGCATCCAAAAAGACAAGAACTGAGATGCAAACAACTGCCACAAGACTTTTCAAGAGAAATTAATTCTGGGAAAATACAGAGAAGCGCCAAGAATTGACTATGGCGTGAATAATGCATATTTATAAAGGCCGGCATAGCCGTACTCATCCAGTCTATTTATTGTTTAAATTCCAGAGTAAGTTTATGTCTTGTAAATTGGCTTGAAACTATTTTATTTCACACAAAGTTTATGTACTGTAGATACGAATTTAGTTTCATAAATATTTCAAAATGTTTTATGTAATTAATGGGTCATATTTTATACCAAATTTAAGCTTACATTAGGCATAATAACATATTGATGACACATGTTCTGCCAATTAAAACAATTGTGAATTAAATATTTTGTCTTTTTTCACATTGTTTTGAAAAAATATACAGAAAGAATAAAAATTGCTGTGTTGCTATGACAACAACCTATGTAGATACTTCATGTTCGGAAAATATAGTTGCATTCTTGGTTAGTGAGGGGTTGCTGCATGCATGTATTTCTAGTATTATAAATAGAGTATAAAATTTTATAGTTATAAATAGAGTGTAAAACAAAGTTTATAAATAGAGTATAAAATTAACTAAGATATGATCTAAAATTATTTAAACGTCAATAAATCTCACCACAATAGAAGCGTTCCAAAAAAAATTGACCCATTCATTTCCTCAAGTTTAAGCAATTCCTCAAACTATTGAAAAGTTCATTTTAAGGTTCACAACTTCCTGCTTATTGGCTATGCTATATTTGTTAGGATTCTATTGGTCAATAAACTGGAAGTTCTGAGTCTTTTAACAATAAATTCACAATTTCTAGGAATTATACTGTATATTGATTAAGGGAATTACCGGTACTCAAACTTAAGGAGATGAATTGGTGAGTGTATGTATTGTAATTGTATTATATTGTAAATTGAATTAATTTCAATTTGTTACTTACAGTTCTTCAGTGGTCGCTATTATGATACCGGACGGCATCCTTCTCTCGATGAAGCAGTTGACCATTTGCAAGAAACTTACAGGTACACTGCCGAGTGTGGGTTAGGAATGAATTGGCCATTACAAAAAATGTTATGAAGTCTGGTGTTGTGCAAGTAAAATATTTGCTATAAGAGAGATTTCAGTCCCAATATGAGCAAATGCTTTGTTTTTGGCACTGTTATGGTTTGCTTTTTTCATAAATAAATGTGAGCAATTGTTTCAAATGAACAAAAAGTTTGAAAGAGGCAAAATTTGGACAATATTTACATCGGTGGCTCCCCCATTGTTATGAGCATAACCAATGTGCAGAAGTGACTCAAACCTTTGTAACCTAGTCTTTAAATTAATTATAACTGGGCACATAATGGAAACGACATTAGAAAATTATGTGGTTTTGATGCAACATTATCTGTACATTGGAGGTTAATTCCCTGATTAGTCATCAAAATGGTAGACAAGATGGTTGTTTCTCCCATTCAGTTTGCGTTAGTTTATATATAATTTGGGAAACATTAATTTAATGACTTCCAGAGAGTACTCAAGAAAGAAGAGAGGTGCTTTTAGAATTTCTGTCCAAAAAGGTAACACTTATGTAGACTACATATACTGTATGTGCTGAATACTCATATGTAGTACTAACTATAAAAAATTGAGTTATAGAATGAAAAGAAAGAATAAAAATAATTCAAATTTTTTAACTAAAATTTTCAGTCAGTAGTGGCTGCTTGAATGCTTCTTGTGAGTGATGCTTGTCTGGTTTCCCATAGTTTGATACAATAGCTTTTGAATGATCCCTAGAGATTGCCCACAGTTGTCCACAGCCAAGCATGCATTTATATGACTGTACCTGGGTGTCAGCTAGCCCATATGGTGTAAATTAGATACTAGATTCTTCCCAAAAAATAAGGAACTTTTATTTTATATCAAATGAATGTGCAATGAGGCTGACAATAATTTCTACCCCTTTTTAACAATTTTGTTCTGTGTAAATCTATGACAAAGTGATATGAATATCGTGCATTCCTACATAGTACGCTTCAACTTGTCATCAAAGCAGCCCTTGAAGCTCCACTGCTCTATTTGTATCACTGTGCTTAGACAATACTACAAAAGTTCCTAATTTATAGCCAACACCATTTCGACAGGAATTTTTGAAATCAGAAAAGACCATCCTTAATGAAGTAAAATTATGAAGTTTGGTTGCAAAATGCATGTAAATAGCAAACTGTAGAAAATGTAGTCTCGTGAAGTTTGCGAATTTTGTATGTTTTTTTCTTACGTGTGAAAAAGGCTTACCACGTAATGGTAAAGCTTTTCTGCGCATGTCATGCAAAAGTATAGAAAATATGCTATATTTTCCATATTTTATGGTATTTTGCATCTAAACTTCGCGATTTATAAAATTTAGTACGCTCTTTCCAGCTGTGCTGGTAAATTTCCCCAATTCAAAAGTTTGCCTACTAGCGGAATGGTCTATAAGGTCCTAAATTTAACTTTGGTTTTCTGGGTGGGGTCTATACCATGTCTTGTCCCAAAATGTATACAAAACATGATTTAGATAGGTTGATTAACCTCTTAAGCTACAAAGCTTCTCCTTTGGATAAAATCAGCTGCCTTTAGCGACCACTTTCTGTTAGTTTATCATGTAGTGAAGAATGAAAACGCTGAAGACAGAAAACTTCAGGAACTGGAAGAAAGGTTTTTGGGAAGGAAGAAACAAGATGAAGGTTTTTTGTAAGTGTCTCCCCCCAATTTCTCGTTTTTCCAAATTTTCACGCGACAATGTGTTAACATCACTGTCTATCAACACGGAAAATGCTTTATGCTTCTGAAATGTGGATCTTGTAGCCTGGCATGTATAGCAGTTGTTTAGTTCGCCTCAGGCAGCAGCGAAAAACATCTGGCAAATATGGTTCCGTTTGTTTTTGTAACGCCCGTACATCATTGCATTTTTTCCAGAGGCGAGCTGAGTGACCCCCAAAATGGACTAAGTCTTTCGTCGGACTCTGAGTTATCTGAAGATGAAATGAGAAGTGCGCTGCCGGTGAGTGAAAATTTAGTTAGTATCAGCATGTGTTGAAAATACGACACACACATTGCAGTGATGACAAGGCCAAAATGGTGCCAAAAAGTTGTTTGTGAGAACATATGGTTGTAGGCGTGTGGAAGCCTCTGTCTCAGGGGCTTCGGTGGTGTAGTGGTCACACCACTCGCCTTTCACCTCTAAAGATCCGAGTTCGATCCCCAGTTAGGTGGACTCGAACCCAGTTCTCATGTGATAAAAGTATAGTCAACGCTCTGCCGGGGGTTTCTCCGGGCACTCCGGGTTCCTCCCACAGAGAAAGTTGACAAGGTGGGATAGTTAATACGGGCCCACAGTAATTGGCTCACGCTGTTGGGGTGACCCTGCCCCTGTGGCAAAGCTAAATAGATACATGTATTTCTCTTCCCTTCAGACGGGGAACTTAGTGAATCAGTCCATGCACAACATGTATAAAACGTCAAACTCGAGAAAAAATTCTGAAGACGAAGCGCCAATACAGACAGACGTCAACTCGCCACAAATACAAACAGACGTTATCACAAAAAGTCACGAAAGCGTGATAAAAACTTCTTTGCCTAATAACCCTAGTATCATTAAGGAAATTGAGAATACTGATTCTTCCAAAGTTGTTGTTGAAGGGCAAACACCCAAAACAAAATCGGAAAGACCAGACAATGACATCGTGCAGGCAAATGGGAAGCAGAACCAAAAGTCCACGAAGAAAGAAAAGGGTTCTTCTCGGTCAAAAGATACTCAGAAGAAGACTGGTGCAAAAAACAATTTAATAGATGACTCAGGTATACCTTTACTGTCAGTTCAAAGAACACCCATGACTTGGATATTATATAGTGTGTTCTTGTATAGTTAGTATTTTCGTCGGCAAGAACATTGGCAAAAAACTTTCGAAAACACAGGGGCGTAACTTGGGTGTAAGCTTTTGGGGGGGGGGGAGAAACTTATTTTTTGCTCCATGCTAGAGAGGGTAAAAATGTAGGGCGTGTGATCCAGGCTGTTTCGAAAAAATCTACGACAGTTTGAAGAGAAATGGCAGTTGCATGGTCCTCGGAACCCTTATATTTAGGTTTTCCAGCACTTTTTGTCCAAACAGCTATTGATATTTGCCCAGCAAAATCGCCTTTTGTAAACTGTGGGAGGAGGGTTGAGACACCCGCTATAAACCCCACTAGTTACGACTTTGTATTTAGTGTTTTCAAGATCTACATTGTGTAACAAATCACACTGCATTGTAAAACGAATTATTGAATTTCTATTTAGAAATGATGCCATCCGTACCTGAAGTGAAATTTTGTGATCTTGGTGGGTGCAGTGTTTGTATTCAGGTCCGTTCTATTCTATTCACTTCACTATGACCTCTCTCTTTCTGGGCTGTTTTTGATCCGCGTATCCCTCATACTATAGGGGTGTTGTGCTGTTAAACTAATACAGTAGAACCCCCGCTATACGAGCATTTCGTCGATAGCATCAACCACCTCCTTGTGATATCCCACTCAAGGGATGGATTTACTGGGAGGGGGATTGGGAAGGGGTTAATCCCTAGCCGTGGATGGGGCTCTGATTCATTGATTGTGACCTGGAAATGAGTGCCAAACTATTGTCGCTATCTGTTGCATCTTTGCATATACATGCAGTATTGTGAGTATCATGTTAGGTACAATTTTCATCATTGTTTTAGCTCTTTGGATGTACAGTTACAGTATGATCATGCATTTATCGTGCAAAAATCAATTCTCTATTTTAAAGACTGGGACACAGATGACTTCAGAAATTATAGTTCTCCTTGCTTGCAATGCACTAGAGAAAAGTTAGCGTGAAATTTCTTATCCTCTTCATATATAAAACATTTTTTTTATATCGTTCCATCAATTTCTTGTTTAGGAAGTGTGCAAACTGCTTGTCCATATTAAACACCCAGAGGTGTTCAATGCTCTGGGGATCACTCCTCCGAGGGGGTTTTTACTCCACGGACCCCCGGGATGTGGCAAGTCGTTGTTTGCTCACGCCATCGCCGGCGAACTTGACGTGCCAATCATTAATGTTGCCTCGACCGAAATGGTGTCTGGGATATCTGGTGAGTCGGAGGGCAAGATTCGTGACGTGTTTAAACGTGCGTGCTCGTGCTCGCCTTGCGTGCTGTTTCTGGACGAGATCGATGCGATCACGCCAAAGCGTGAGACAGCTTCGAGGGAAATGGAACGTCGTATCGTTGCGCAGTTGTTATCGTGCTTAGACGAGCTGAACCGTAATAAAGAAGTCCAGGTTCTTGTGATTGGAGCGACGAACAGACCTGATTCTCTGGATCCCGCGCTTCGAAGAGCTGGAAGATTTGACAGAGAAATCAGAATGGGCATTCCTGATGAGCGCGCTAGAGAAGAGTAAGATCATTATGTATGAGGGAGTTGTCATACATAAATCCCCCTAAGCAGGGAGGGGGAGGGGGTTGGAAAAACACAAAAATCAAACAAAAATCCAATAATTTGAAATCAGCTCGCGCAATGATTTCATAACCGTTTCAAATTTTTACGTTTGGTTACTACTACCAATAACCCAGCGTGAATCTGATCAGAATACATTTATTGGGCGTTGGATAGCATTCACTACGCAATGTCAAGTACTACTAGTAAACATTGGGTAGGAAAATGTAAAGAACTTAAAAAATTAAAAATGGCTCAAGGTTTTTTTTCTCTATATTTTCAAAGTCCACAAAATGTTCTGCAACAGTTTCATGAACTTTACTCGCACGAAACGATACACCAGCCTCACCTTTTTAAGCGGTCAGAGGCGACGCGCTGATCTCGTGTACCACCGATCCTTCCCTAGCTTTCCGTCTCAAGGCGTGAGGATTAGGTGCTTTGATCTGTACGTGTAACTGAAGCTCTTTATACTGCCTTCAACCAAGTTCCCCGCCACGAGCTAGTAAGGAGGATAAGATGTTCAAATTTTAGCAGTTACTAAGACGTTAAACGATTGCTGCACACTGTTCTTGAACAATGACCAGAGTTGCAAAAAAGCCACGGGTATGCGGGTATTACCCGTGAGGAAGGTTTGCAAAATGGACAGTCAGTGAGGACGGTTTCATGTCAACACACTACATAATGTATCCTAAACACTGACATAAAAAATGATGAATTAATAGATGATGATCTATTCCAGAAAACCATGCCTTCTTTCTGAAAATATTAGTGATTCATTCTCAAGTTTCATTTAATCATCAGTTTGGAAAGCCCAACTTTACTGTACATCATTTTGTGGAAGGTTTGCAAACTTTGAGAATTTTGCTCGGAGGAAGGTTGAACGCTTTTTGCAACTCTGAACAATGCATACCGTAAACCAAATTCCGTAACTTAAGAAGCAATAAACGTTTTGGCGGCATGTTTTGGCGAGCAAAAAAAGCAATAATTTACTTGAAGTTGTTGTTAAAATGAGGAGTAAGGAAATTACTGCGCGCGTTTAAATACAACGCAGAAACTTTGAACGATAAGTATTTAAAAACTAAATTCATATTAATCTGACACAGCAGAGAACGAAAAATTTGTTGTCTCGAGCGGGATTCGAACTCGCATCTTCGGATTTCTAGACCGCCGCTCTACCAATTGAGCTGTCGAGTCAACTGGGATTGGTAGCGAGTCTTATGTAATTTAAGTGCACGAAATATTTTCGCGACGACTTAAACGCTTGTCTTCGATGGCGCGCAGTGTTTCAATTCTATTTCAGAACCATCCTCAGAGGTGTGAAATTAAATCTAGTCTGAACCATAAACATAATCGTATAAGCTCAAACTGTTACATAACTCACCAAAACCGAACTACGATTTTCGTTTCTCATAGAATACTGCGTGTTCAATGCAAAGATCTCAAGTTGAATGGTGAATTCGATTTCAAAAATTTGGCCAGTCAAACACCGGGATTTGTTGGTGCTGATTTGACTGCGTTGGTACGCGAAGCTGCAATGTGTGCTGTGACGAGGTAGGCATCTTATCTGTAGGATATGGGAGTGGTGTGTGTGGGCATTTGTACGCATTTGTACGCGAAGCTGCTACAAGATGTGATGTGACCATAGGCGGCCCAATTCACTGTCTAGCTTCAGTAATATATAGAGATCAGTGCGCACACAAACATACTTCGTACGTTCTTAAATACAATTCTCTTAGGGAACTACACAGTGAATTGGGCCGGTTATGCTGTGGCTAGATGCAGTAGAAAACTTATGTGCAGGATATGGGACGTCTGTAGGTCGGTAAAGTATGATATGCTATCGTATGGTATGGTATGGTAAAGTATGACATTGTTTGGTATGGTGATGTTATGTTGTATGGCATGGTGTGGTGTATGGTGTGGTATGGTATGGTATCGTATAGTATGGCATCGTATGGTATGATATGGTATCGTGTCGTATCGTATGTTATGGTATGGTATAGTATCGAATTGTGTCGTATGGTATCCTATGCTACGCTATGATATGGTATCGTATGGTATGCTATGGTATGATATACAGGGTGTAATAAAAAAAAGTAGAAAATTTTGAAACGGCTCTCAACCTCGCGAAGCGGCTTGAAATATGAAGTTTTTTGTTAATATACATTGCTTGGGTACTTACGGTGTAGAATAAATGAAAATATTCTGAAATTTAAATGTTTCAAACCAGGGGTGTGTATATTTTGAAACACATTAAAAATGGCTTGCGCACGAAATTTGAAGGCTTAAACGTAATTTTGAGTTGGTAGGTAGAAAAATATGTTAGGTTTTTTATTGCTGTTCAAAATTTCAAGAAACTTGATTGAGTTTAAGCCATTCAAAACGTCGTGCGAACGTATATTTTTCTCAACAAGAATCGATCGTTTTCTGAAGAAATGTTCCAATTTTAATTAAATTTCCCGTGGGAGTTCTATGCAAATTAAGTAAATACATAAATTAAACATGCCAAAGCTAATTTTGCTAAAAATATAGAAGTTCGCGCGACGTTTGAACGGCTTAGACTCGAGCAAGTTTTCTGAAATTTTGTACAGCAATACAACACCCGACAAATTTTCCATCTACCTAGTCAAAATTGCTTTTAAGCATTTAAGTTTTGTGCTCAAGGCATATTTAAATGGCCGTAAAAGACAGAACCCCCTGGGTATTGAAGTTTTAAATTTCTTATTTTTCCGGTTTATTCTAGATTATACTGTAAGTACCAAAACAATCTATTTCAATACAAAACATCGTACATTGAGGCGCTTGGCGAAACAGAGAGCGTATTCAGATTTGTCTACTTTTTTTTAAGCACCCTGTAGAATGGTATGGTATGGTATGGTATGATAATGATAGGGTGAAGTATGGTTTATGGTATTGTGTAGTGTGGTGTTTATGTGGTATGGTATGGTGTGGTCCTTGTTCCTTGCTTTATAGTAATGTAATGTAGTAATATTCAGTAAATAATTGTCATGTTTTATATCCTTAATTTTGATCGTACATTTTCTTTCAGAGTATTTGATGATATTGGGGCGAACACAAACGTCACTGATGTAAATTCTGTGAACTCAACCAGTGGAACGGTAATAGAATATTTTCAACAAAATAGAAATCATCGTTATTTATAAAGCAAAAAAGTGCTTTATCGTAATTTAACGTGAGAAAATGTTTCCGTATGATCGTTATTTGTTTACTCATTTATTGCTGACCGGTAAACGATATTGTGCAAGGCCGTATGTCAATTAGTAATGTCGCTCGATGTTGCAAAGACATATTGCATCGTTTGATCAAGTCTTAAGCACGGTGTCTCATGCATTCATCTTATTTTCTACTTGACCGATTTGTTTGTGCAATGCGATTGGTTGGCGAAAAAAGACGCTTAGAACAAGCTGCAGGTGTTTTTATACTTTGGAAATCGAATTTTTTTGGTCCTCCGAACATCCTTGCCAGTTGGGAAGCGAGCTTAAAACCAAGATGGCGTAAAATTTCCCAGTTAGTTAGTTCTAGCTTTTTAACTTTGACAGCTCAACTGATTTAGATAGGATACCTAAAATAATTTACCAATGTGACGGATTGCTGGCAAAGAGATATCACCAATGATAGCCGATCTGCAGGTTGTACAGTAACTCAAGATTATTGGTGACAACATTTAACAATTCTAATAACTTACTGGCATATTGTACTTTCATGCTTACAATCACCCTAATGTCCCTAACCCTACTATAAAGTCCTAACACTTTCTAAGAGTTTATTGCATACAATAATCTTCTAACAGTTAATAAAAGTTGTACTGTTTAACTGCCGAATCTTAACTGCCGAATATCAATTTCTGTCATCCTTGGCTCACGTTTTTGCAACAGACAAATTTTGAAACTCACTGGTTCCCATTTCGATTTAATTGCGAGCGCATGCGCGGTTCTCGTTACAAAAGTAGCAATTGAAATTAGTGACGTAATAATTTTAATTGCAAAGTCATTTCGCATACGCAGTCGTCGTTGGAAGTTGTTCAGAAGGTCTACGAGATGGAAGTGACAAACGTCGCGCGTCAATTTATTCAAAAGCGACCAAACACAAGCTTATTCATTGGTTTGTTCCTTGTAAGCAGCTGTGTTCCAGTGGCAATCTTCTTGGCAATTGTGCTCGGATTTTTCTTCGCCATGCTCACTGGCTTGCTCATCGTTCAAGGCACAATCATTGGTCTTGGCCTGACAACATTGATGGTTATCCTTCCCGGTCCCCTCTGCTTTGCCACGTTCTGCACGCTATTTTCCTATATAGCTCAGTGTGTCTTCGCCAAGATGAAACCAGTTTGCAAAAACAGTCTGGGAGATTTAATGAACCGAGTGCAAGTCGTTTCTGCCAGGTTGCCGACAGCTCAGAGTAGAAGTTGGAGTGAACAAATCATTGCATATATGAGCAGAGGAAATACCCAGGAAGATTTGAATATCGACCTGAACGATACGATGAGTACAGATGAAGAATGAAGTCAAAGAGAAATGTCATTAAACAAACACAAGACAGTAATGAATAAAAATCACTTCTAACAGAGTTTGTTAACGAACTTTAACACTCACAGGGGGAGGGGATAATTGTACTTTTAGTGTTTCGTACATCGAGGCCATTCGAGGGAAGGTGGTGGTGTGGGATGTGTGCATGTTTTATATTCAGTATCAAAACTTGTTCTTTGTAAAATTTACTTAATCTACACTACTTCTGTATGTATTAAAAATAAATTTATGTGTATAAAAACTTTAATTGCTTCAAGTGTTTCTTCGGAAATTTCACACGAAGAAAAGTGTTCCATTTTCCACAACTAATTTTGTTTCTTTTATGGCAGACAATGTTAAATTAACTTTTTAATTTTATTGAGAGGTTGTAATATAGTAAACGTGAGGCCAAAATGCAAAAGAACGAAAGAAAAATGCATGTTTCCCCCCAAATACTATAAGTTAAATGTCTTTTAAGTTTGCACGCATGGGCTTTTTATATTAAATGCACTGAAATCGATCCATCACAGAAATTTTAGTTTTTGCAAAATCTTCTTGGGTTGTATAATTGTTATCTTTTTGTTTATTTCATTTTCAGAATGATTTAAACTTGCCGAAACAAAATGGTAAGTCATAGCCACCAAGAAGAAAGTCTGTTTACTTTTTTAAGCTATTCATGTCTTAAGTTTTTTTTTTCAAACTCGTCTAAACTTTGTAAATATGTTTAGTAATGAAAGTTATAAATCGACCATAAATTTGAAAAAAGTAAAGTACATTTAAACAAAAAGTTTTTGACGAAAAAATGAATTTGTTTCGATAATTTCTGTCAATGCACAGTAATAGGCCTCTTGTAGATGGGTCCTAGAAAGAGTTTGCAAAAATTTCCTATAAATATGAGGGTCACTTCTTCTAACACTATAACTAGCATTCAAAGCAATGTATCGAGCAATAATGAGTAAGTTTAAACTGGATCCTTTGATGCATGGTTTGAGATAGAGCAAATTTTAATCTGCCATTAAATTTAAAATAGTTTTTAGCCTGACAGTTTTATTTTAAACTGCCTGAATAGCCAGGTCTAAATAGCCAATGTTTTTTTCTTTGCAATTGCGTGGCAACGTATAAAATTCAAAATTTAACTCAAATTCAATTCACGGGGGCCTTCATCGACACGCTAAGGGTATACAAAATAATTGGGAATTAGAAATTTCAGTTGTGCCATCGTTTTTTTATCGTTTTTGTGCTTCATCTCTGTCTTTTTGTTGTTTTAGTTTTGGATTTAGTCAAGTCAAAAGGGACAAGTTTTTCAGAGGAGCAACTTAAAGATTTGTGCGTAAAAATGGAAGATTTCACTGTAAGTACCGATGCACAGAATCAAGTGCCAATAAAAGACTTTTCTGAGCATGTGCTACCTGTTAAACTCCACGAAATAGTTTTTCCGTTTTCTTCTTATGAGTTCTAGGTCGGCATATTTATTCTGTCCCTTATTTTCCTCCGACAAATTTACGAATGTGGAAAGATTTTTTATTTAATTGAGAACTCGGTATATAAGCGCCTTTTGCTAATCAGCCGCTTACTTTAGAAGCAGAGTATTCTCGATAGTTGCAATAAAATAGTGCAAAACTTATTTATAATTCATGAGACTTTTTTATAATTCATGAGAAGAAGTTTTATCTATTTGTTTAAGCAAATCGCCCCGCTGGATTTTTGCCCAACACTTTTTTTGTTTGCGTTTTCATGGCCATGGATGTATGCTTTCGATAGCGCATTTCAACTGATGTAAATGTTGGACAAATTAAGGTTTATTTTGTCTTTCTCGCATCATTTTTTGTGCACTCCTGTTAAATCATCTGCAAAAATAACTGCGACGAATGTGAACAAAACCTCGACGAATGTGAACTGTTTTGTGTTGTCACAATGCTCGCTTCAAGTTATAATAAGTTTCTTAAGAAAACAATCTCTTGCAGCAAGCTCTCCGTGATGTCCAACCCTCGGCGAAGCGGGAAGGTTTTGCAACTATTCCTGATGTAACATGGGACGATATTGGTGCCTTGGAGGACGTCAGAGAGGAACTGACTATGGCCATCATCGTAAGTTCAATCATGCACAGATTAAGAACATATGATTTTCGTAACTTTGGTAAAAAGTTGAGCTGCCGCAAGAAAGTGTAGGTTGAAGACTTACACATAATTGTAGAAAAGCTCTATACATGAAGTTGCACATGCAATTACCATGTTTCAAAACGCTTTAGTTGATACTAAGGCCACATAAAATAAATTATTATCATCACTAAATTTTAAAAACGCTTCGGAGGCGGGAGGTTTATATTTTATATCAAAGTATTTTTTAATTACCTGTATGTGAAACATCGGAAAGGGAGGGTTTTGACCTTAACACGTTCCAGAAGAATGCTGTTATAAACAAACGAACAGTTATTTTTAGCCTTCACCATTGTAAACACAGTTGTAAAGAATCGACAAAAAAAGCCAGAGACATCATTTAATATAGCCAATCCTGGTTTGTGATCTTTATACTGGTCCGCCATGTCGGTTACCACAGCTTATCGACATTACGATATTTGCAAATTTATACCGTAAAAATTTCAATACAAAATTAAAATAACTAAATCTCATTTATATTATTACAAAGTACAAAAATATATTAACGAGGAACTCTAAATATCGTCGGGCGGTGATGAGAATCAAGGAATTTATTTTACATGGTCTAACGGTAAACTTTCAGGTTACATTACATAGAGCTCGTGCGTATGCCAAATAGCTTAACGATTGCCATTTTGACCTTCAAGTTCGCGCTAACGTTGCAAGTGTAGGTAGTGCAGTGAAAAGCCACAAAAACTAATTGAGGTCATTTCGTCACCTATAAAACGATAAGACCAGAATACGTGGTGCGAAGCCCCTCCGCAGCTTTGAATGCTGAGCTTTTTTCGACTGCGTGAGGGTAATACGTAGTTAATGCATGAGAGTAGTTTACATACAAAAGCATACACACAAAGTATGGGAAAACTTCTTTTCAGTATAAGCATGATGGCTGTATTATGCATGATCTTTATGTTTGAGTGCAGGGGACTTTTTTTCTTGGCAGTATTTGTTCGTGTGAGGAGAAATTGTTTTTCACCCCTGGTCGCTCCTGTGACAATAGAACTAGTTTAAACAGATGTCTCATAAAGGCAGACATTCAAATAGCTACTTTGACTTTTGGGAGCAAGGGTTATTGCCCCTCAATTTGGCATGTAAACATCATAACGATTCCTAAAGTTATTTCAGTTGACACGAGTTTTCCTCCCCAGGCTCCAGTGAGACATCGCGAAGCGTTCACTCAACTCGGTCTTACCAACCCCCCTGGTATATTGCTGGCTGGACCGCCAGGCTGTGGAAAGACATTGCTGGCTAAGGTATTTTGTTTTGCATGATTCGTATGTGCTGGCTTGCATCTCGACCAAAACAATACTCTGTGCTTTCAACTTTGGTCAAACTCGGTAAAAAGTAGGAAAGGAGACAGTGCTAGCAAGCGGATGGTGATTTTCTCAAACTTTTTAAACATGTTTAGTAACTGGTAAAACTCGTATGATTAAAGCTTTGTACTTTGGTGTTAAAGTTACTTTTTATCTGTTGCGAGTTCATTATTCCTGTTTTCATTGCTTTCTATGACTTTTTGTGGCCGTTGAAAAATCACTATCTGGGGCCGGTTTTATAAAAAAGTGATTAAAGTTAAATATGATTAGTGGAAACATGAACCAATCAGAACAAGGTATTTTGTACTTAATTACTATTTAACTACAAAACAGTGATTAAAAAAGTGATTAAGAATTTTATACAACCAGCCCCCTGTGGATAGCGCTATCCGTCTTTTGCGCAACTTCCTGGCTGCAGATGTTGCACGGGACGATGTTTAACAACGAGATTGGATTACTTCGGCAGCCCGTCGCCCAGGAAAATCGTCGTTAAAAATCGTTCTGTGTTATATCGCCTTAATTTATGTCGTAATGTTTTAGGCAATTGCGAATGAATCGGGAATAAATTTTATTTCTGTCAAAGGACCGGAGTTGTTAAATATGGTAAGTCGAAATAAAATTTGAAATTATCTAACCGTGGTCATGCCTAGTAAACCTTTTTAGGTTTATAGAGCAAGAGGTTTTTGTGTACATTAAAAAAGTTAACGTTCTGTCGGTAGTCAGTGATTTTCTGCAGGTATTTCAGAGTAATCCTCAGAGAGATATGAAAAACTAGATTAATATCAATCTGACACTGCGGAGAACAACGAAAGTTCGTTGTCTCGAAGCGGTGTTTGAACTCGCATCTACTAGTTTCTCCAGGTATAGCCTGGTTGTATGATTGTAAAGATTTGCACATGTAGAAATATCTCAAAAAGACTGCAATGAGTGCGCCAGTTCATAGATACAAGCGCTATCCCATAAAAAATAAGAAGCATTGATTTAACCTCATTTTGCGTACTGGAGAGTTTGAGCATGGCTACGAAGACGATGACGCAATCCTCTCATGTTTGTATGTTTTGCATGTCTACCCACAACTCTGTTCATAACTAGTTTTGGTTCGCTGTGGTTGTGAAACGTTGCGTTGCCTTCGTTGACAACTAAGATTTTGTGAAAGCTCGTCCTGGTAAAACGAAGTTTGTACTCTTGTTTTAAATGCTTGCATGGCGTTCCTGTAAGTTGCTTGAATTTTTATGCTGCTAGATTGACTTTTGCTCGTCAAGTTTGGTATTGCAACTATCAAAGAACTCTGCTTGATTTAAATTTTTCGCCATAGGAAGCGGCGAAGATTGCTATCCCCTGTTCGCTGCCGCAAAATACGTCTTCGCCTCGTCCTACTTTGTTGTCGTGCTCAAACTCGCCATTGTAGCTAGTTGTATACGGTACGTAGTCAGCTCCTTCACCATGACGCGTGTCATTAAAAATAGTCGGCCACTTTTAGGCTAGTTGCTCAAAGCTGGTTTAGCTCTAACCCGGGGGCCGGTTGTTCGAAGCCCGTTTAGCGTAAACGGTGGATAAGTCAAAATTAAATAACACTCTTACATCACTGGTTAAACAGTTACCTTAAATATTTTGCAATGAACATGTTGTTGTAAGCACAATCATTCTATTAAAGTTCAAAACTTTTTGTTTGGTTGTTGGATGAATCTATAAACTTTGTCTCTATTTTGAGCCTAACCACCATTTAAGCTAAACGGGCTTCGAACAACCGGCCACTGGGTTAAAATTTGACCCACTGTTTTGGTTTGTGTATTTCAATGCATCCCTTCCTTTTAAAACTTGGGAAATAGAATAGGTAATCCAGGCAAGATTTATGAAAGATATTTCCATGTTTACAAAAAGCTCTTGGAAAATTTCCTCTGAATTTTGAGTTGACCCAAGGTTAAGATAATGTGCTTTCTAAAAACAAGCTCCTGATGCACGTCTGTTGATAATTCTAACTGTCCTAAGTTTAAATGGGGAGTATTATATCTACAGGGAACCATATTGCGTTGTTGTGCTTTGCAGTATGTCGGTGAAAGTGAACGAGCAGTGCGTCAGGTGTTTCAACGAGCCAGGAACTCTGCGCCTTGTGTGATCTTCTTTGATGAACTCGATGCGCTGTGTCCACGGAGATCACATAGTGCTGAGGTAAAATTATATATATATGGCTTTGAAGAATCCTGTATTCTGATTGGCGACGTGCGGTATTCGGACTGTGGTCCGTAAATTTCCGTATTCGGACCGGGCTTTTTCCCAGTGTTTTTAATCGCACTTTTTACTGCTTACATTAAACATATCAATGAAATTAATGTTTTACTGATATGTTTGAAAACTTTACGTATGTGTAAAAAAATTTTGGTATGTTCAATTTTTTTGTATTCTAATTAACGAAACTACGATCGACGTCATTTAAATACAAAATGTCACACGAGCCACTGCGAGCCATATAATAAACAGTTTATTGACCTCGCTTGTTTGGTCTGTACCGTGAAATATCGGACTTCGGTTTTTTTAGTACGGACTAAAAAACCTCAAGCAATCCTTTAATATCATGGGATGTTCTATATTTGGACTAAAAATTTATATAATACATTGAAAAACGTAAGATATTCTTCTCCCAATTTATTATGTAGTATGTCCTTATTCCCCTCATTGTTAACAAAATTCTTTTACCATTTGTTCTCGTTGTTTACGTAATGTCATCACTTTCGGTAAAACAATCTCACCCTCTTGATTTAGTCTACAGCCAGTGCCCGCGTTGTAAATCAACTGTTGACTGAGATGGATGGTCTCGAAGCCAGAAAACAGGTTTTTATAATGGGAGCTACAAACAGACCAGGTATAGCAAATTATTTGAGCACTTGAAATGCTGATTATTCGTGGTTAAATATTCACCGAAGACAAGGATATGGTGAATCTAAACAGATAATTATAGAAATCCTAGTTTTGTCCACGATTCGTGTGAACATGAACTTGCATTAATCTGACACCGCAGAGAACAACGAAAAACTCGTTGTCTCGAGAGTGATTTGAGCTCGCATCTTTGGGTTTTTATCGTAGATCGCCGCTCTACTAGTTGAGCAGTCTAGTTTCAACGAATTTTGTTTCACATATCTCTGAGGATGTTCCTGTTGACAAGTCCTTTTACAATTATACAAAAACAACTGATCGTGATTTGAATATATGGTTAACCTCGAGGTTCGCCTCTTTCAAATGTACTGCTATTTGAAATATACTTAATTTATAGTAATCTGACACTGCAGAGAACAACGATAAATTCGTTGTCTCGAGCGGGATTCGAACTCGCATCTCTCTCATCATCTGCAGTGTCAGATTAATATGAATCTAGTTTTTCATGTCTCTGAGGATGGTTCTGAAATTGAAGTATACTTGTATTATCAAGTCGTGTGTGTGATTGGCTCTTTAAGTCTTGTGTAAGGTAAAGCTAGATCAGTTTCGGACGAGCCAGTTCTCAAGACGTCCAATCTTATCTCCTCGTGGGGATGCTACGGAGGAGATTCTGTACAGGAAAGTATATCGGATCTTCGTGTAATTATTTTCAGATATTATTGATCCCGCTATTCTGCGACCTGGTCGCCTGGATAAAACACTTTACGTTGGATTGCCTCAAGAAAACGACAGACTGGCGATACTTCAAACCTTAACTAAGGTAACTTTAAAACTTTTTTACTTGTTCTCAGTATCAAAGTGAACAATGTAAGGCTGTAACTGTATGTCGAAGAACTTATACTTTGAACCTTACAGTTATACTTTTGCCATAAAAAGGGTTAGCTCTCCCCCCTCCCCCCAAAAATAAATAATACTGTTATCAGCCACTGCTGTATTCTTGAAAAAAACAAACACATTCGTAACTAAAATGGGACTATCAATTTTAATTTTTTTTAAATCGCTTAAAGGATAAGAAATCAAGGTTAGAGGTGCGCTTTGTTGAAGAAATGTGTTTTTCATTCATGTTATCGTCATGATATTAATTTTGCAAATTGACATAGTTGAATTTATCGACAATGATGAGGGCTACACCACTGGTAATTTTGGAGAGGTTTTGCATTAAAAATTCTGTTTTACGAATATTTGCAGTAGTTCAGAATTGCAAAAAGCGCTCAATTTTCCTTCGAGCGATTGTTTTGAGATCTAGAAATTTTGGGAGGAATTCGTACTCTGACACTCTCATATACAGTTGTTGTCATCACAATGACAGTACCATTCGGTCCTTCGAGTGATGCTGATAATAAAAAAACCAGAACACGGAACGACATAATTCATAGGGCTAAATTTACACGAGAGAGTTTCAAAAAGCATGTCTATATTTCTCCAAAAACTATTACTAGCAGACAATTTAATAAAATATAAGAAAAAACATACTCCGAAGAATAACATCTTTTAAACTCAAGATTCGAACTTTCAAAACAAGACAACAATTTTGCGGTGATAAAAAAGCTCCAATCTTGAGTTTACAAGATGTTATTCTTCGAAGTATGTTTTTTCTTATAAATAACGGTACGACAATTAGAGAATGCGACTTCTCTACATGACGCGACTCTTAATGAGACGTACAGTAAGATGTGTCCATCTTATGGTCGATCCTTTTAAAATTAGTTGAAGTGATCCTGAGTGTTTCGTTTATGTAAAAATTTTGTGATGTTAAGGCGTTCAGGTTGTAGAATCATGTTAGTGAAAGTTTGATTATCTTTGACTAGTGTGGAGCTCAACCAATACTTCTTGCTGATGTTGACTTAAGGTTAATCGCTGCAGATGAACGGTGTAATGGGTTTTCGTAAGTATCTAAAACCGAATATCAACTTAAAGAACTACCCTACTTTACTGCATGACTGTTGAGACAGATTTGCGCTCTATCGCGTCGACTTCACGACAGTTTCAACAAAATTTAAAGTACTTCAAACACCAAGCAGACACAAAAATGTTCTCCCCTTCAAAACATAGTGTCTAATACTATATTGTGCATTTTACAGTGGGGCAGATCTTGCAGCGTTGGTTCGAGAAGCTTCGGTCAATTCATTACGTGAATGTATGAGAGGCAATGAAGGAACATCAAGTATGCTTTTGGATGTAACTGATCGTAATGAGATGAAACAAGATACGGTTATTGGTGTTGCAATGAGGCATTTTGATGCAGCTTTTAAAAAGATTAAACCCTCGGTATCAGAGAAGGTTGGTTTACTGTTCTATGCGCATGGAGTTTTACCCAATGGCGACCAGTGTTGTAACGATTCAGTCAAAGACTCGGACCCAAGTCGCAATTTTTGCGGACTCGGCTCTACTCTACTCGAGTCCATAGTGATAAAATGACACGACTTGACTCGAATCACAAAGTCCCAAGTCTTTACTCGGACTCAAGTTGGTAAAATCTGTTTTAACTGAGTGACTCGACCCAAATTTGCTCAAAAGACTCGCAAAAAATCATTCTGAGAAGATTGGTTGCCTTGGTAGTGTGATTAATTGAATTAAAATATTTGCGGCGTTGGAAAGTACTTCATATTATTTAAGCAAAAGGTCTTGTAGCAACACCCGACGGTGTTACGATCAATGATCGATGGTGTTACGAGTCTCAATCAGTGAACTCAAATAAGACTGGAACGCTACGTGGAGCTGAAATTTTGAAGCCAAGATGGCGGAAATTGAAGCTCGTCTTGTAGGTATGATCCAGGCCCCTGCGCGGAAATATTACTGAATTCCGTATGAAAAATCGGCATCATCTCATGTGAAAATTTCATATTTTCGGCCGACTATTTTTTTTTTATTACGGCTTTCCCATGGCTCTAGAAATTATAGCAAGTTGTCTTTCAGAATAACCATATTTTAGAAGCAGTTCATCATAAAAAGCAAAGTTATCTGGCGAATGAAATTCAAGTTCAGAAAAAACCCCGTGGAGAAACACAAGCAAACTTTTGTTTTTCTCGACCACCTTTGAGGGATTTGAACAAAGCACAGAATAATATGGGCTGCAGTTGGATTAATCTTACCTTTTCGTTTAGTTTTTAGCTTTTAGGTAGGGTATTTACCGTTAAAATCAGCATTTAGGTGCAAAAATTGAAAAACATCGATTGGAAAACTTTAGTCATTTTTCAGCTCCCGCGAAGCCCACGCAGAAAACACGCGTGTTTTATACCTACAAGACGGCCTTCAATTTCCGCCATCTTGGCTTCACCCAAAGCTCAGGCTATTTACCTGAAGGTAGCGTTCCAGTCTTATTTGAGTTCACTGGTCTCAATAAATAACAATTTGATAATGGCGCCACAAGTCGTGACGAGTCGAGATTGAGGCATTGAACCACTGACTTGACTCGATCAGAACATGAAGCAACTCGACTTGACTTGCGATTCGAGCTCGGAGAGACTCGATTTGACTCGTCTTTTTGTTTCATAGCCACTTTAATTTAACATGTATATTAAAACATCTGAGCAGCAACAAGGTTCTTCGTGCCAAATCGTACCCAAAATTTTAAAAACGACCAATTTTGACAGATTCCATTGCGAGGGATCGAACGCGGCAAACTGTGATAAAGTTTTAAATGGTGTAATTACAGAATAGTGTTTCCACTCAAATTCTTGAATTCTATCAACACATCACTTAAACTTATATTCTGTTGAAATATCTGTACAGCAAAGATTTTTTAATATGCACCCCCCCCCTCCCCCCAATTCAAGCGCTAGTTACGGCCCTGATTGCATTATCTTTGGTTGCGGTCGGTTCGCTGCGGTTTGAAGAGGAGCTATTCCTCTTCTTCCTTTTAATTTGGATTTCCACACCAGTATGATACTACATGATACGAAATTTTATAGCTTGTATTCTTGTAAATATGATGCCTGCTGTGTATTTAGAGAGAATATATCTTTATGTCTTCAGGATCAACTCGTATACCAGTACATGCAAGAAAAAATGGAAACAGAAAATCTACGGTCGTAAGTCTTGAGTATCTCATGTGAGTGTTTGACATTATGTCAGCGTGAAGGAGGTCCGACATAGTTTGCTGCTGTGTCGGGCCGGTGTTATTCCTACAAGTACACTGTACGTACAGAAGGGCTTTGACGGTTTTCTCCCCATAAAATTTGCAGCTCTAAAATACCACTTTCAGCCGATTCAGAACATTGAAGATATGCACTGTATCCGATGAACTAGCTATGAAGATTCTTCATCAGTGCGCGAGGTGAGCCGTTGCTTTCCATTGCGTCCATGAGAATAAATGCTGCACGTCTATTACAAACATGTTATCACGTGCATTGTAATGAATTAGACTGGACACCAGTCTTTTTCCACCATTTCTTGTTTGAATGTAGTGAATGAAGTACAATATTGGATGTTACTTGATGTATGAAAATCTAATTTTCATACAAATTCCAATATTGTGTCTCAAATTCGGTCTATATTATGGATTTTCCAGTGTTTGTAGTACACGGCCAGAAACGTCAGTGACTTGGTGCAAATTGTCGATTTTAGCTTTGTCAAGATTTATCAATGGCCTTCAACCTTTGAGAAGAAATTCTGAAAAAAATCGAAATAGGAGAAAATATTATCACAGCTTGAAAGAGCATCCTAAACTCAGTAAAGTTTGGTTGTAAAATGTTGTAAACTATAGAAAATATAGCCTTGCGAAGTTATCAAATTTTTTGTAGTTTTGTATTATCCGTGATAAATTAATACCCAAGTGTATCAACTGGCTATTATTTTCCACCCGTAATACAAATGTATACAAAATTTGCCAAATTCGCAAGGCTATATTTTCCTTATTGTAGAACATCTCACAACCAAACTTTGCAATTTTACTAAGCTTCGGATGCTCTTTCACACTGTGGAAATATTTTTGCCTGTTTCGAATTTTTTCAAAATTTTGTCTAAAAGGTTAAAGGTCCATACTGTGGAAGTCAGACTAGATACAACTTGCATGCAAGTTTCTGCATGGCTGTGTAGCAGCAGTACCATCTACTGTACCAAACATTGGCGACAATATTGGAACATTAGGAACCTGTTAACGTTACATGTGAAATATTATCTTGAAGTAATATTTCTTCAGTGATTTAATCATGCATGCTGCATGGGTTTCTGGAATGCGTTAGGGTGATAGTACTCCTGACGCAAGTGCTGTGATTGATTCAAATTGTGATTGATGCTGTATCGTCGTTAAAGTGATACTAGAGAGGTTCAGATTTGGCTTTCTCTTCCGCTACCGTAATCTTTCACCCAATCAGATGTGTCAGGCCTACCTGATTAACCAATCAAATTGTTTAAAAATAGGAAAAAGGTAGCGATAGTGGTAGAGGAAGTCAAATCTGAACCTCTTTTGACAGAGGCATTTTATTTCTGCGCAGTTGCAAATTCAAACTGGTTTAACGTACGAATATTGGCATTTGCATATGTTATTTATTTTTAATAAGAGTTTTCGTTGTTTCATTGTCTGCGGATTAGTGTACATTTTGCGTGCAAAATGTGTTTTCAAGCGACTGGTTGTTTTGTAAGTTTATCTACAGGCAAAATAGAAAACGATACGTTTATGTAAAGGAACTTTAACTCTTTATTGGTCACCATTTGAAACAATGGTTCAAAATTTTTTTCTTTGCGTTGTTTTCCTACTTTGATGGCAAAAAACTAACTTATGGCGAAAAAAACTATGAACATTGACGCCATAAATCATATACATTGTAGTTTGCAAATAAGAAATTGACTGCATCAGAACTTAACTTTTATAATTTTATTTGCAACTAATCTAAAAATATAGCAATATTCTTAATGTGTTGTTTACCAGAACGCTATTTTAAAGTAATATTCCTATCTAAGTTAAGGATACTTTTGATTCATGTGGAAGTCATAAAAACAGTTTCGAGTATTGTTCATGCATAAACACAGATTGCATTTCTTGCAATACACACGACTATAGTTCACCTTACATTGTCGACATTTGTTTTGTTTTCTTTCGATATTCTGCCCAGTGTCCTACATCATCGCATCGAACATCATCACGTGGTACTGCAGCCGGTTGCGTCCTAGGAACTCGTGGTGTGTCAGTTGCCCTTCTCTTCCTAGGTCTGCCAACATCATTTGTGACTTTACTACCTCTAACCAGACCATCTGCAATTGCACTGACAAACTCACATGTTGTCGTTCCGGAACATTCATTTGATTTGCATGGCGGCGATACAAAACCTATGCATTTATTTTTGATATGTCAACGCAGTGGAGAAGAATTTTCAGGTACCATCTCTTTGTCTTGAAATGCGTGCGGTATACTGATATCAACATGTCAGCAAGGTCGACACCACCCATTGATTCGTTGTATTCCTTGATGGTATTGGGGAATTTTATATTGACATGTTTCTTCCGGGCTTCATCCCATCTTTGAATAGTAGACATTGCACTTGGATCAGAATGGTTAGAACACACTTGGGCACATTCGTTGTC
Source organism: Muricea muricata (assembly GCA_963855995.1). Classification (NCBI taxonomy): domain Eukaryota; kingdom Metazoa; phylum Cnidaria; class Anthozoa; order Malacalcyonacea; family Plexauridae; genus Muricea; species Muricea muricata. The sequence continues at coordinate 5,907,784 of OY979722.1, forward strand.
ATGCCATTCCAAGATGGTCAAACCAGAGTTGGCATCACATTTGAATGTAGTGCTTCTTGTCTTTGGGCAAAGGTCATCCTTTTAGACGGTCAGCTCTAATGATTGGAGTTGCCAAAAATCCCTTCTCTTTCAGCTTGATGAGGAGAAGCAAGGTGGAAAACCAATTATCAGAGAACATCTTGTAATTCTGGTGATTTGGAAGAGTTTCACTGGCTCCTGTATACATAAAGAAATCATACATCATTCCTGATTTTCCTGCTGGAACAAAAAAATTCCCCATTTCACTGGCTTTCTTGGATTACACTGCCTAAAGCCACTGTATTGCGTCTTGGCTGGAATGATCTGCTCATCAATAGAGTTCTCAACTTCTGGGTCTACCTTTAGGCAGTTATTTCTTGCATGGTCAAGGACTGGCTGGATCTTGTACAAGTGGTTGCCTTTGTTTACATTGTTTTGCGCGAATGTATTATCGCTGACATGTAAGAATTGCTTCAATTTCTTGTAACGGTTGATTGGCATGACATCTGCTATGCATGGATAGCGAGTCTCAGCAGCCCAGTACATTGTATATGAAAACATTTTGACTATGGACATGTGAATCTCAATGCTCATAAACTTTTTTACTTTCTTGTTTTAACTTTGTCTTTGGGCATGGTGGTTATGGATCTCCTTGCAGTCGATAACAAACTGGAGCAGGTCTTCAAATGGATAACCAGTTGGATTATCAGCAGGACCACCACCTGGTAGCAGCAAAGATAACCTTTACTCCAAGATGAAGACCATGGGACACACATCCATGGAAAAAATGTGTAGAATATTTCTTGTCCATATATCTTATTGAATGGTTTGACATATAATCCGGCCGAGTATTTTACGAGTTTCGAACGTATTTTATTATATTATTATTATATCAATATTTTATTATTATATGACATACCTGAAAAAGAACTTTTCCTTCGTTTTTCGGAGGATTTGCATGTATGTGGCCTTGTAAACGGCAAATTATTTCAAGTGAAATGAGAACAACAATAAAACAAGTTGCGAGTTGCATACTAAATAAGGAAAAACCGTTTACACTGACATCATCATTCTTTAATCTGATTCGATTAAATATTACAAATACAAAAACCTGTCAATCAAGTTTTACATTTTTCATTTTGACTGCAAAAAGTCGGATTTTTGCTTCGTCTATACCAGAAAAGCCGGTATAGACAAGGGCATATACGGCTTTTACCGTGTAATCCGCTCTCAGATTTTTCGTGTTTTCGTGACCTTATTTGGTAAAATGGCGTCATTGTCATATAATAAAACTCACTTCACGCCTTCTTGTTGGTTGTTGTATTATCGGTAACTGCACCAACCACATTGTCTATCGATAACACGACTTACGTCTGTGGCAATCCAGTCTGTATCATGGCTTTGCTCTTTGGTGTTTACTGCTTCCAGGAAAAGTGATTTAGTTGGAGATACAGCCATGTAGTTGACAACAGGATCGTTCCCAACATTCGACCATGCATCAGTTGTGATGCGAACAAATTGGAAAGCGTTTTATTGACTGCGCCCTTGAACTTCTGGTAGGATTTACCAAGCACGCCCCCAGGACCATCATCTGCCAGCTGCTTGCGTGTAAGCAATTTAGCACCTGGGCGTGCTAATTGCATAGCCCGAAGAAGAAATGGATTTTCAGCCCGCTGAATATTTGTGACTGTGCAGTAAGAGTACATTGCCATCTCGTGATTGAACCTCTTTTGTTCTCAGGCACTAAACAGGCATACAGTAAATGATCTTACTAAAGATTGTGACTTGATGCATTCAGATGAATGACATGGGCTTTTGGAAGACATGGGCTTCGACTTTGCAGTGCCCTTTTGATCAGTCACCATCTGGGCGGTCAGTGGCAGTCATGTCTAACATCACCTTTTTCACTAGCGGCTAAATCGAGGAATGCACATTTCTTCGACGCCATTTTGAGTTCCGCGCAACAACCTGGGAACCATTATTTTACTTGGGATAGCTTGTAGTTGTCGTGGATAATATGGATTAGTAAAATACTTTAACAAATGTGCATTCCTCGATTTAGCCGCTAGTATAAGTCCCTTATATATCCACCAACACCAGTGAACTCTATATAATATCACAGATATATATAAGTTCACTGATATTCATATGGTATCAATCTCGTATGTTCAAAAGACAATTTTAAAAACAGAAGGCAAGTATAAAGTGTTAGTGTGCATAAAAAATACTTTTTAAAAAATATATTATGAGGATTCTCTATTAAACGTAACATAAATGCCAATTGAAAATGACTATTCAATCGCCTCCCAAGACTTCAATTGGATGTTGCCATATCCTGAAAAGTAAAATATGTATTATATAATATTTAGTGCATATTAATATTTAGTATATCAACAAGTATAAACTAATCATGCTATTAATATTTCAACATCACACGAGTGTGAAACATATGAGTGTTTGCCCTACTTTCCTACCATCCTTCATGAGTCCTACCATCCTACTACTGAGATCTATGGATGTACCCACAGTACCTGATTTAAATTTTCACATATTTGGCAATACCATTCATCATGTTCACTTTCGATTTTTACGCATTTCCTAGAAAGTACATAGCATACTGAGAATGTCTTTGTGCTCCTAAGCCAGGAGCTTAGACAAAGATGAAAGAAACTAAGAATGCTGCACTGAGATAGGATAGGACTTTTTGTAGATCCCCTCATCCCCTTGCACTGGAAAAAAATTTGTGATCAGGGGGAGGGGGTGACATTTTGTTACATTAATAAAAGCAGACATGTGTGTTACTGTGTCAAGCTAGTTGTAAAGCAGTTTATGATGTAACTCATCTCACCAGTGGTGCCAAGTTAAACAAGAGTCACACATTATCATATCTTCCAAGCTAGCTTTGTCGCACGTAGAGCACCGCCACTCTTCCTGTAACTTCTTAACTGTTAAAGAAGAATAAATATCTAAATTGCTTTTACATTATATATAAATATATAAATGTGCTAGTTTTGGTTAGCGAAATACAAAAGAGTGCTCAATGACATATAGACAGAGCGAAATGTATAATTGTGCAAAATACCTCAAAAACTTACCACTACAGTCTGTTTCTTCCAGAGGGAATCTTCAGTATATATATATGGATATATAGATATCCAGGTACTCAACCAGATAATGTTATTTAGATCTGTTTGTTTAGTAACATACATACATGAACTGATGACTTTTTCCCGTGCTTTTTTATCTAAATGCTGTTTGACAGACATTATGTTGTAGTTAAGTGCTTCTTCTGATGGATGTTCTTTATCAAGGTGGATGTCTTTCTCAGAAATAAGTTTGTTCGTCTCCATGACCATCTTGATTAGTTTGTTTGAGACTCCAAGGCAACTAAGCAACTCTTGAGCTACAAAATACAGTTATGTATTTATATTGGTAGCTGCAACTAATACTGTATTGAACCATATGGCTTCTATGGTAACACAGACAGTGAGTGTATGGAAAATCTTCAAACCTCCGTAGCACCATATTCAAAGCAATTCGCTCAATAACATGAATGAAAAATAACATCAATAATTATACATGTAAATGGTATTGTCAACCATTTCCATGTGCACAATGCTTGTGAAGCCCATCTAAAAATAAAGATTGACTACATACCATCATTGGTTTTTGGAAAGAGTGAAATGATGTCTTCATTGGTTGGCTTTGTGAATCGGGATTTGTTGGCCGTTTTGGTTCTTTTTTTGGTTGATCGAAATCCTTTCTGTTTTTCAATATTTTTGTTAGCTGGTGTGTTACTTATTGGTTGCATCTTGTAATGGTGGCATGTATGCTTTTGCCCTGATGAAAAGAGATTTTGTGCAGCATTGTTTTGTTTATCTAACTGTTGCAGCGCTTCTTTGTTGATGCATGACTCAACCTGCTCTGTTAATGCAAGAAGTTTCCTCTTGATGCTATGTTTAAGGGATGCAACATCATTTGGGGCCTTATTTTGCGTGTTAAGGGGTGATGCTAGGAGTTCTAATTCGTGAGGTACAAAACCTTGTGGTTGTGAACTGTTTAAGACTTCTATTGCTGTGTCGTTTGTCTGCTTGGTTTCTTCAGATAAGAATCGTTGTTGTAGATGTATGTGCTTGCATATGGTGTGCTGAATAAGACAATCGTTACAGGTGCATATATATTGGTGTATACGTATTGGAATGCTACATTCTGTGCATTTTAACGGACACGTGTCTGTGCATGTATGCTGATGTCGCTTGGTGACTGTGTATGTGTTGAAACCATCTTTACTTTTTATCAGCCATTTTAATTCATCGACGCATTGAACACTGTCGATTGTCAATCCTTTGCTGTTGTTGTGGCGATCTTGGATAGTTTTCAACTTGTTAGTGCTCTTTCCCTTCGTCAGCTTTATTAATCGTTCGAACAGTTTGTCTTGGTGTACTTTAAAAGGTTGAACAAGCAGTTGTCGACTCTTTTGTTGTTTTTTCCTTTGAGATAATTATACTTGAAAACACGATGAAATGCTTCAACAATCATATTCGTGTTGATTCCCATTCCTTTCCTGTAGCAATATGCCCACGACTCTTCCCGGCCTAGCCATTCATTTCGAAAATACTGCGAGAATTCCAAACTTAGTGATGGTAGACGTTCAAGAAACTGGGAAAGGTAATCTTGAAAGGAAGTGACATTGGTTTGCTGCAAAAAAGTCCGTAGCATCTTGCAAATCTCTGCTGCTACAACTGCAGAAAAAGTATGTAACCCTTTCGCGCACAATGCACCCCGGTGCTCTACTTTAGTACTGTATTTTGCTCTTTCTAAGACGCATTTCGCTCGCATTTAGTTGGTAAGTAATTGAAGTAGCGCTACCGCTGTAATATAATAAACTAAAACATTAGGTATTCCGCGTGATACCCTTAAACCTGTTTTTTCCTAGAGTATCTTAACTATCAAACCTGTTTTAGCTTCATATTCTAATTTGTGAAATATTTTCAGGAAACAATGTTTCAGCAACAATGTTTCCTAGTTTGTCCAGATCTTTACGATCGTCCATCGTAGTTGACAGGTATTCAATGCCAGGATTTCTTGCGACACCTCATGGTATTTAAGTAATGAAAAACTTACCTGTATCTTTCACTTTAGTTCGCAGCTCCGTCTGCCATGCTTTGTCCACATGCCAAGTGCAGAACAGACGCACTGGCTTGCCACCCATTGCACCCAACCAGGCATTGTAGAACTGGCTTGCTAAATCGGACATAATCCACCATGATGTCAAGACCCCGCAATTTCGCGTTATCATTCGGTAGAAGATGCACATATGGGTGAAGTCTTCGTGGTTAGAAAGACACCAGGCAATACGAAATCCCTCTCCATACTCATCTATCACAACAAGCGATGTTAGGAGGAAGTCGTATCCAGTAGTTCCGAGCTTCGCATCAACACAGATACCATTACTGGAAATCTGGCAACCCTGGATCTGACGAAACCCAACGGTTAACACATACCATTGATAACTCCATTGTTATCATACCGTGTTGTTCACATATTGCGTCGTATCTGTTAGAGTACAACATTTTCTGGAAATTTGCAATGACGGAAGCTGGAGGATGTTGAGTTACTCCCTGCGGTTTGCAGTACGACTTGGAAAACCGGTTGACCTCTTGCTGTGCTGCTGCTTGGATATTTTTGGCGGTGTGTAGCCTCAAGAGAACATTAATGCAATCGATATCCAATCTTCCTGCAAATGTCTCAATATGTTGTCTTGTTGTTCCACGATTGTTGTTTATGTCTGTTTTCCATGAATGTAATTGATCTTCTGAGGGAAGTGATTTTACAGTAAGTGGATCTAAAATTTGTTGAGTGTCCGAATAATATACAAGCTTTGCTGAGTTCCAGTGTTTTGCAGCTGTTTGTTGGATGGTACATTCAAACGCATGACCTCTGCTGAAGTTAGTTATGGTCTGAGGCGTAAATTTTCTTGAATTGTGACTGAGAAATAAAAGCTACAATTTTTCGGAAAGAAGTTCATATTTTCATGTACTAAGCTAGTAACCACTCATAATTGGGTGCGACCCGCCACTCTCGCCCAATGTTAAAAGTAAGGGTAAAAATAAAAGCTATGCAACACATTGGGTCATCCCCTGACAGGAAACACGTCATAAATAATTTCCAACCCGGTTGCCAGGGTCTTTCCTTCGTAAATGCGCAATTTCATAGCAATAAGTTGACATTTTAGAATTTGTACGTTTTCCTGGCAAGTTTGGACAGCTACAAAATACAATACCGTTTTTTAACTCGTTGAGGGGGGGGGGGGGGGATTGAATTGGTCAGTAACTGATGAAACCGTTTCGGAAAATCGGCATAATTTGTCAGAAAATGCGAAATAAAGTAATTAACGGAGCTATGCCCCGTGGCTACACCAGTAACTTTTGCAGCAAAAACTATATTTCCTTCCCCCGGCCCTTCCCTTCCCCCCCCCCCCCCCGAACACTTACAGTGGCGAAGCCAGCCAGACATTTGGTCATGCAAATGCAAATTTTTCGTACTGTATTACATAAACATTTAGCGACAGCGAATTTAGTTCTAGCGACAGCGAATTTTTTTAGCGACAGCGATCTCAGATTTGCGACAGCGAATTTAGTCTTAGCGACAGCGAATTTTGGTTTTGCGATAGCGAATTTAGTTTTAGCGACAGCGACTTCGAATTAGCGACAGCAAATTTAATTTAGCGAATTTTGAAACGTTCGGACGATCTTCCTCGATTTAGCCGCTAGTCAACTGAGAGCATTGTCGAAGGTGGGTTTTGACATATGCTGCTTTGTGGTGATGCCGGACACTTTGCTTGCAGTGCTTGGAGTAAGCAGTGGGATTATAAAATGCCTAACTCCATACTGTACTAACTGGTGGGCCCAGCTTAGGTTTGCCAGTAGTATCTTTCTCAATCTGCATATTTTCAATTGGTCTATCGGTGTCAATCATTTCAATGTTGTCGTTTCTTGCTTCCACAACTGTTGTAAGCTCAGGCTAACTGTCAGTCAAGATGGCATCCAAGGCTGGAAGTAGCAACAGATATATTGATTAGCCTTTTTTTGTTTATTCATTTTGGTAACATGAATATTAAATTACTAGATATTTATCTCCCTTGCAAAAGGCAAACGGTGCATTCTTTCTCCCTTGGTACTGATGTCTCATGCTCAGATGCCTTTTAGCTTTGAATTTGATAACTGGCAAAACACATCCCAGAATTGACATTTCTTGCTTAAATTAGTTTGTTTTATACGCTGTCTATCAACTCTATATGCTATTAAATGCTATTATAAATTTAAAGAAAGAGTGTGAACTGCATTCTTTGGAGTTTGAAAACTCAATCCTACTTTGCAGCCATGCTAATAGTTGTGTAATAGAGGCTCTGTTTTCATCTCTAAAATATTTATAGTTTTTCTACACTGAAGAAGTTTTATATATAATTAAGAATTTTTAGCTTAAAAATGAATAATCTTTAATCATTAGAGACGATTAACACAAAATTTTTAAAGACAATTTGCCATCCTTGCTTCTTCTTCAACTGCATCTCTTGGAAGTCGTTTACCAGTCATTTTTTGCAAGCTTTGTCTCTCATAAAGCTGCACTAGCTGTCTTCACCTTTAGGACAGTGTGTGTGTGTGTGCGTGTATGTTTGCGGGGGGGGGGGGGGGCTTTTGTTGTTTTCTAACGATGGACAGTGAAAGAGTGTAGAATTAGAATAGCTTTTTCCATTGCATCCAAGTTTCCACTGTTCGTATTGCTATGCCATAAGAGTTTTTAATTATTAAAGCTGTGTTGCGTTCAAGCCTTGCAAGATAACATGAGAACTACACACACGCAGTTTTGTAGGAGAAGGGGTTCGGGGTCAAACACTCCACGGGCTTACAAAACTATACAAAAACTCTTTTGCTTTACGAAGGGCAGTACCAAACCGTTTCTGCACGTGACCTACACATTCATTATCGTTTCTATACGAACCTTTACAGCAGGATCCTGTCACCATCACCGTAGAACTCAGTGTACCGAAGCTTGTCTTTTGCTCGTTTAAAGATTCTTGTGGCACCTTCAAGTTCCATCGCCAGGGCAGAGCCTTCATAATTGGTTTGGCATTTAGGAGTGTGGTCACCTTTCATGGCCAATAGCTAGGTCTTCCCATATCAACATTTTTGAGTTTTTGACATATGTTACACACTTTACTGAGACTTGCACGCTACGTCTCGACTGTATCGATGATCATGTGAGTAAAAAACAAGTTTAGTTAGATTTAAAACTCCAAAATTTTACTAAAACGTTAAGTAGTCTTTTTTCGCAGACCCAAGTAGTTAAATAGTCGCATGTTGTGCTTATGTCTTGAAACGATACGATACATAGGTCCAGCACCACCAAATCAACACCAGGGATATCAAAGAAAGACCTTCCTTGTGTGCGATCTGTAAGTAATGAGTCAGTGGGAGGGTTAATGAAAGTTGTTGCGCACAATTTTTTTGCATTTCCAACAAGATTTGAGTACGCGTTTCGTCAGCTTGCGGAGTCCAGGAATCCAAAATCTCTCCCGAATCTTGGCAATAGTCAATGTGAGACCATCCATGCAAAGTTGTCTTGTGGGCTTGTTTTACTAGTTTTTCTGCGAGTATAGAGACGACTCTGGGATGAAAATGGGATACTCTCCTTGAATGCGTCCTTTGGGACCAAGTTCAATCGAGCCTTGTCTTCGAACTTAGAATCGTTCATTCCTTGCTTTTGCCCTCTCCTTAACTTCTTGATCGGATATTTCTGTCGACGTCAAGGGACCGTGGATTTTCTTTAGGGATGTCGAGCATTTTGCTTGAATCGAGAGACCCAAACAAGAATCATCAATGTTTTGCTCAAGCCGAATTTCTCGAAGATCACGCGAGGATCCTCCTTCACCTTAACAGCTTGCGCGAAGAGCTCTTGTTGCACTTGTGACATCAGGAGGCCATTCTTAAGGGTTTGCGAGCCAAGTGGGACCTTTTCACCACATGTCAGAATTAACGACACTCCCCCATCGGCTACCAATGTCCGCAGGATTGTCGGTGGTGGGTACATGTCTCCAAGTAACCTTGGTGTAGTTCTGTATCTTCTCAACGCGATTTGCTGCAAATTGTCGGTAGTTGCCACGATTGTTAATTCAGTGTAGCGCCACCGTACTAACTAATTAGTAATGAATCATGGGTTGACCAGTTGGAAAGACAAGTTAAGGAATCACGAGCATTTACAGCAAGGTTGACTGCCATATGTTCGACGATAAGTTCAAGGCGTGGTATGGTAAGAACCTGTTTCGCGACACGAGACTTTGCGGTCAACAAACCCTGTGTTGTGCCAGATGCATGTGAAACTACCGCAGACTCTCTTTCTGCTAGCATTACCAAACGCGTTGATTTTCACGTGATCTAGAGGCTCTTCAAAGGTAACGAGAGATCGTTGCGTCGAGACAGAGGTAGGTAGATTACGTTCGAACTTATCCCAAAGTTCTTCTTCCAGTAACTTCAGTTGGTAAGACTGAATCCCATGCAGTCTTCTACTTACATGCTTCGCGGCAGATCAGATTCCAACATGGTACACGACACGAATGCCAGTGGATCATACACGTTAGCTAATGTTGACAGGATCCCACGTTTTGTTGTATCGGTTGATTTGTCGAGAAAGACAACGCTAAACGTGCCTTCTCCTTTGTTCCAGGGGAGTCCTAGAAGTTTAATCTCTTTACTTGTGGTGCTAATTGTTGTTTAGCAAATGATTCGTCACTGTCACTGTGTTCACAGTGTTCTAGCTGTTCCACTTTGGAATTCCACTCGTGCAGATCAAACTGTGCGTCTTTAGAAATTCGAGATGTTTCGCCTCTGAGCTTCTCAGTGTCAGGAACGGTGTGGGTACCAGAGATAAAATCATATACATTCATGCTCTTGCAAACTTCGTCAACAGCGTCTGAAACTGATTGTGCCAGAGTTCAAGATGCTGCTTAATGACCCCGTTCAACAGAAAGGGTGAGGGTGATAATCCGAAGAGTGCTCGTGTGAAACGGAGAGTAATAACTTCTGTTGAACTCAAATCTGCCCACCAATGAAAGCGTAGAGCATCATGCTTTGATTCACGCATCCGGATTAGCAAGAACGCTTGACGTAGGTCACCTGCCAAAGCAACTGGGTGCAGGCGATTTCTGACCAAGACACTCCATAATTCATTCTGTAGAGGAGGGGCCGCGTGCAAACATTCATTGAGAGATGGTGCATTTGTTCGAGCATGAGCCAAGGCATCATAGACTATGCGTAGCTTTGTCGTTTCGGAGGTCTCTTTCACGACAGGTCGATGTGGAATGTAGAATTCCTTCTCACTCGCATGCTCAGGTGCTACCTCGACAATTTCACTTGATAACTGATTTAGTATGATGGGGTCATAATCTTGCAACATGTTGGATCGGCGCAACTTACGGGTTTACAAGTTCAAACGGCGTATGCTTCCATCACGATTGTTAGGTAACTCCGGGTGGCTACCCTTCCAGGGGAGGGAGGTCTCGTACTACTCTTCTGGCGCTCTCGTACCACCCCTCTGGCGCTCTCGTGAGTTCTTCTTAAAGATCTCCTTGGTCTCCAGCAGGCGTGTCTGGAAGTCCCAAGACGACTGGTGCAAAAAGCCGGTCAAAATCAGTGGAGGTGTTAACTGCGAGATAGGCTGCATCGATTTCGTTCAATTTCTCTAAGGTTTGCAAGGACTCAACATTGAACAGCATGGAGTCATAAACCTTGTGTATTTTAGCAACATCTCTATCTTTAATATGGGGTAGCTCAAGGATATTCTTTACATACGCATTAACAATCTCATCAGTCCGTCCGAAACGTTTCTTAAGCAAGGATACAACTTTTTCATAACCCGCATCGGTAAATGGTAGACCGTCTATAAGTTTCCTAACTCTCAAGTCGACCAGCTCCTTTAAGTATGAAAACTTAGTCACTGCTGGTGTCTCAGCTCCGTGAATTTGGGTCTCAAATCTCCCCCAGAATCGCACCCAATCCTGGGGTGTCCCTTGGAATTTAGATATAACTAACTTGGCATTTTACATTACCTTGTGAAAATGTTGATTCTTCATATATTCCAGCTTTTTTATGAAGTCCAAACGATTTGTCGCGTCTTTTTCGCTAGCCGTAATTTCTTCGAGTTTTTTGCGATCCGATTTATTTGTCGACCAGCTAGCGACAAATTTTTGTCGACTTCGGCGCCCAAAGAGTCTTGGACTTCGCGTGGAGTTTTTTTTTTGTTTATTTTTTTCCACTGATGTTGTGATCCTTGATTTCTACTTCCACTTCCTTCTTTCTGTCGTTCATTAAACATAGTGGCGAGAAACCACACTTTGGCGTATCGTTATTCCTTTTTTGATCTTTTTTTACCACCAGCGTGAGATTTATGATGTTGTCTTCGTTACCTTCAATTGCTTTCATTCGTTATTCTTTTTTATGCGTTTATTTCCACCTTCCCACCGTCCATTGAACATTGTAGCAAGTAGAAACTCTTCGACGTTATGCACATAGAGTTAATCTTTTTGTGGGGTTTTTTGTCCATCACTGTTGAGATTTATCACATCTCGGATCTCGTCGTCCTTACCATCAATTGCTTTCATTACGTTATTCTTCCCTCTGCTTTTATTCCACTTTCCCATCGTTTGCTGAACATTGACGCGAGAAATGGTCCTTTGTTTTGACAAAGTGTTGTTTTTGTTTGTCATCGCTGACAATCGACTATTTTCCATTCTTTTCTATGGTTTTCTTTTTCCTTTCATTTTATCTCGTTCGTTTTCGATAATTTCGTTGAATTCTTCTTTGAATCTTTTGGCCGTTCCGTCGAATTTTGTTTGCAAATCGTTGCGCTCATTATCTCCCTTCCGAAAGGCAAACGATGCATTCTTTCCCCCTCAGTACTAATGTCACATGCCCAGATGCCTTTCAGCATTGAATTCGATAGCTGGCAAAACACATTTCAGAATTCACATTTCTTCCTTAAATTGGTTTGTTCACTATTTATACTCTGTTTGATATTTATCATCTCGTCGTCCTTACTATCAATTGCTTTCATTCGTTATTCTTCCCTCTGCTCTTATTCCACTTTCCCATCGTCTGCTCAACATTGACGCGAGAAATGGTCCTTTGGCTTGGCGAGGAGTTGTTTTTGTTTATCATCGCTGACAATCGACTATTTTCCATTCTTTTCTATGCTTTTCTTTTTCCATTCATTATATCTCGTTCGTTTTCGATAATTTCGTTAAACTCTGTTTTGAATCTTTTGGCCATTTCGTCGAATTTTGTTTGCAAATCTTTGCGCTCATAATTTTTAATATGACAAAAATATGGACATAATTTATATGTCACAATTTTCCCATAATAAAATGCAACATATTATCAATAAATGTTAGTATTGAACATTAAAAATACCGTATGAGAATATTTTCGAGCACCGAAGAGTCCAAATAAATTGAGAGTCATGGCATGGCACTTTTCCCACGGTGATGAAATTTCGCTAGACACCAAGCCATTTAAAATATTATCAGCCGCTCGCAATGATTTATATAGCCATTCAATGTGCCTCAACGTGTAGGTACAGGCTACACTAAACCATTGGACCCTTCTATTGCCAGTGACTTTTTTAACTTTGCCCTGGGGACCTGGTGGTTATGGAAAAAAGAAACAACTCCTTGCAAGTCCTGCAAACTGGAGCAGGTCTCCAAATGGATGACCAGTTAGATTATCAGCAGGACCACCACCTTGGACATCCTTTTTTGTGGCAGCAAAGATATCCTTTACTGCAAGATGAAGACCATGGGACACACATCCATGGAAAAATTTCTTGTCCAATTTACTCCACGCCTTCTTGTTGGTTGTTGTATTATCGGTAACTGCACCAACCACATTGTCTATCTATAACACGACTTACGTCTGTGGCAATCCAGTCTGTATCATGGCTTTGCTCTTCGGTGTTTACTGCTTCCAGGAAAAGTGATTTAGTTGGAGATACAGCCATGTAGTTGACAACCATGCATCACTTGTGATGCGAACAAATTGGAAAGCACCTTATTGACTTCGCCCTTCACCTTCTGGTAGCATTTACCAAGCAGGCCCCCAGGACCATCATCTGCCACTGAGCTGGTTGCGTGTTGGCAATTCAGCTAATTGGATAGCCCGAAGAAGAAATGGATTTTCAGCCCGCTGAAAACTTGTGACTGTGCAGTAAGACTACATTGCCATCTCGTGATTGAACCTCTTTTGTTCTCAGGCACTATACAGGGGTACAGTAAATGATCTTACTAAAGATTGTGACTTGCTGCATTCCCACGAAGAGCTTTTGGAAGACATGGACTTCGGCTTTGCAGTGCTCTTTTGATCAGTCTACCAGTCTGGGCGGTCAGTGACAATCACGTTAACATGAGAGCATTGTCGAAGGTGGGTTTTGACATATGCTGCTTTGTGCTGATGCCGGATACTTTGCTTCCAGTGCTTGGAGTAAGCAGTAGGGTTATGAAATGCATAACTCCATACTGTACCAACTGGTGGGCCCAGCTTAGGTTTTCCAAAAGTATCCTCCTCAATCTGCATATTTTCAATTGGTCTGTCGGTGTCAATCATTTCAATGTTGTTGTCTCTTGCTTCCACAACTGTTGTAAGCTCAGGCTAAGTGTTAGTCAAGATGGCATCTAAGGCTGAAAGTAGCAACAGATATATCGATCAGCCTTTGCTATTTTTCATTCATTTTGGCAACATGAATATTAAATTACTAGACATTTATCTCCCTTCCAAAAGGCAAACGATGCATTCTTTCCTCCTCAGTACTGACGTCACATGCCCAGATGCCTTTCAGCTTTTAATTTGATAGCTGGCAAAACACATTCCAGAATTGGCATTTCTTGCTTAAATTGGTTTGTTCACTATTTATACTCTGTCTATCAACCCCATTTGCTATTAAATGGCTATTATAAATTTAAAGAAAGAGTGTGAACTGCATTCTTTGGAGTTTGCACGCTCAGTCCTACTTTGCAGCCAAAGGAACTAACAAGCAAGAGCATCAGCCTAACTCAGTTGAAGTCTGGTCTTTACAAATATTATCAACATGCTGTGAAAAACGTTTTCGATGTAGACGATCTGAGAACTTGGAAATCTATATGTTTGTCCTGTAATATGCGTCGTAATCTGTCCTGTAAAATCGTTTGTTGTTATTGGTTTTAGTGTTTTGTTTTATCATATTCAGGGCCGCTGTAATTGGCGTAAGCTGTAGGGTATACCCAGTGAACTCTAATACAACTGGAACGATAACTTGGCCGCCATCTTTGAAGCCAAATTGAAGGCCGCCATGTACGTCACGCCGCGAAAATATGACCTATTTTCAAAAGCTCTTTTCGACCCTTTAACTTCGTGTTTTAGGGCCAGTTAGGTGCTAAATATTTTCTAGATAGATTGAAATTTCATGTACCTCAACTTTCTAGGACGTCCAGTACGGTTTTAAAATATTTTTTAGCTGCTAAAAATGAAAAACAGTTTCGGCGAAAACTTTGTCACGAAATATCTTTTTTAAACAACTGATACCTCTCGAGTTTTAACAGTTAGATGGAAGAGGCTGCCAAGAACTATCCGTAACCGAAGTTTAAAGCTTTAAAACTAATGCTATCTGACGAAAAATGTAAGTTTTATACGTGTTTTAAAATTAACAATACAAATACACCACTTCGAAAACCTCAATTTACTCACGTATTAGAAGGGCTACAGCAAAGACTAAAAGCTCAAAATAGACAACGATACCTGGACTTTAGCACAAGATACGTTTTGGAAGTGTTGAAATGTTTTAAAGCAATATATTTTTCAATTGAAGAGCGTAGTCTGCCTCGTAGTTTGCTTCGGCACGTTGAAACTTTCGTTATTTTCCAGAGTAAAAAACTGATAGGCTTCAATTTTTGCCGTAACAAAGTGTAGAACAGTCAGGACTATCCAGAAAACCAGGATCGAATCTTTAAAATTGAAGTCTTGTGATGAAAATTCTCATTTTTCAAGCATATTTTCGCTCAAAAACAAACTTTTCACTCCTCGTAACTTTCCCCAGTCCTTTCGAACAAGCCATTTTCCCCGCGCGGTTCCCGCCTTTTGCTTCAAATTTGGCTTCATCCAATCATAGGACGAAAACATAGGAGTTATCGTTCCAGTTGTATTAGAGTTCACTGGGTATACCCTGCCAATTGTCTATATTTGTGTATGTAATGTGTTGTTTCTTCATTGGCAAAGTTTGATAAATAAATAGTGGCGAGAAACCAAACTTCGGCGTATAGGTATTCATTCCTTTTATTATTTTTTTTAGCACCAGCGTGTGATTTATAATGTTGCCTTCGTTACCCTTAATTGCTTTCATTCGTTATTCTTCCGTATGCGTTTATTTTCACCTTCCCACCGTCCATTCAACATTGTACTCTTCGCCGTTATGCACATAGAGTTATCTTTTTGTGGGGTTTTTTGTCTACCACCGTTGAGATTTATCATCTCGTCGTCGTTCCCATGCATCCAATTGCTTTCATTCGTTATTCTTCCCTCTGCTTTTATTGCCACCATCGGCTGCTGAACATTGACGCGAGAAGTGATTGGTCCTTTGGTTTGACAAGGAGTTGTTTTTGTTCATCAACGCTGACAATCGCCTATTTTCCATTCTTTTCTATGCTTTTCTTTTTCGTTTCATTTTATCTTGTTCGTTTTCGATAATTTCGTTGAATTCTTGTCTGAATTTTTTGGCCATTTCGTCGAATTTTGTTCGCAAATCTTTGCGCTCATGATTTTTAATATGACAAAAACATGGACATAGTTTGTTTATAAAAATTTTAAGTGTCACAATTTTCCCATAATAAAGTGCAACATATTAACAATAAATGTTAGTAATGAACATTAAAAATTAAGAAATACCGTATAAGAATATTCTCGAGCTCCGAACAGTGGTCGTCGAAAAGTTCGATCTCAAGCCGACTTCAGGTCGTTTTTGCCCAACAATAACTAATCGTTTCATCATTGTCTGAAGTGTGCTCAACTTGTTGGTTTAATGGCAGTATTTATATTGACTTTTTAAATTTTATTAATATTAATTTAAAACCATATTGTCACAGTTTGTAAATTTTTTGTCAACTTTTGTCTCAAGACAAACAAATTCCCTCCACCTGGAAGCACACGAACGTCATTCCAATGGCCTAAGAAAAACCAATTACAAACCTTAATAAGCATCTCCGACCTATATCTCTAACATCAACTATCTCAAAGGCCGCTGAGGCAATATTAAAAATAATTGATCCTAACCAGTTTGGTGCAATTTCAAACTCCTCCACCATTTATGCCCTGATTTCTATGGTTCATGAATGGGCTCAAGCTACAGATGGAACTTGTTCTACCTGTTTACACGAATGCGTTTGATTCAATTGATCGCCGTGTTCTTTTTCAAAAGATTCGCCGTCTGGTTATACCACATGAAGTACAGTGTAGTGTGAGAGATTTTCTGACAGACAGATATCAAAGAACAAAGATTTCGAATGACTGTTATTCCAAATGGGGTCATGTTTCAATGTGTGTACCTCAGGGAACTAAATTGGGACCTGGTTCTTTTTATTAACAGTCAATGACCTAGAAATAAAAGTTCGCTAATATAGAAATTTGTTGACGTCATTACGGCTTATGAAAGGGTTCCAAAAGATAATGTGAGCCTCATACAACACGAAGTCAAACAGTTGAAACCTAGTCAGACAGTAAAACGTTGCAGCTTTTAACCCTAGTAAATGTAAAGAACTCACCATTGACTTTAAACAGCGGAAGCAGCAATTTGGCCCAATAATTATTAACAATCAAGCCATTCAGGTAGTAAGACATGCAAAAATTCTGGGCCTTACAGTGTCAGATAACCTCCAATGGAACAATCACGTCAACGATGTTATAAAAAAGGTCAACAATCCCATGTTTTTGTATCTGCGAATGCAAATACATTGTTGTTGTGCGCTTGCTGTTAGCTGTAAGTGTAAGTAAAACAGAGCTTTCGCTCGTCCAACAGATCCGATCTTGTTCGTGAAATTTCAGTTTCCAACATGGCGACTGTTTTGAAGAGTGAACGTTCAACTATCAAGTGCCAAGCACTGAAGAAGCGAATTATTAGTGTATAGAAGTCCCGGCCCAAACTATGCATGGCACATAGACGGCTACGACAAGCTCAAAGTGTGGGGTTTTCCTATTCATGGGTGCATTGATAGCTTCAGTAGGAGTCTATGGTTATCGGTGCTTCGTTTAAACAACTAGCCTGATGGTAGCCTGCGTAGCAGGCGGTTAGGACGCGGGCGGAGGGTGATGCATCAGGGATGCATTCATTGTGTTTCGATGCTGTAGAGCTGAACGAATATACAACCACCGCTGCCATGTATAAAAAATTATTATAAGCACACATTTCATTAACATCCGTAAAATAAAACTTACCATCTGAATTCGGGTCACTGTGCTCTCAATCTGAATCATCTTCAAGCAGCGGCAAAAACTTGGCGATCTCTTCTTGACATTTGACTCTCCGTGACATTTTTGCAAGGGTGATTATTTTGTTGCTCATTTGTAGGAAGTTGGCTTGAAATCCTTTTGGTCCTTTACGCTGGAATTTACACCGAGAATCCTCTCAAATTCTGCAACAATCTAAAAATTAATAACAGTGTCAGCAAAATACTAAAAGTATAGTGAAATATTTTTTACCATCATGTCTAACCTCTTCACTTGTGAAAAGAGCTGGATATTCTTCTGTAATTTCAACTAAAGGCCTGTTTTCATTAATGAACCGCCTTCTGTGAGGAAAGGTAATGTCCATCCTTGAATTGATCTTGTCTTTAGCTGCATTCCGCTTGCGACATTCTGTCTTCATGAAAGCCACCTCATCTTCTCCCTCCGGATATGCTGGTTCTCACCAATTGATACCACCTCGTCTCAGAGACTTTTTAAACCAACTTTATATCAGTGGTTATGGACAAGGATGTGTCACCATTACTGGATTAAAATATCGGCCGCCTTCGTTTTGTAGGATTGATAAAGTGCTACTGGTGGTAGGGATAGTGGTATTTCAGTGCCATAGTTTGCATTTGGTTAAGTATTCAGAGCATTTGAACGCTTATGGAGTATTGCCACTATATGATACCCACTTTATAAAGCAGGGTGATTTGCAAGATTACCATCCACTTTGGCATACACCACGGTTTTAGACAAATGCAAACAAACTTTTTGTAGTGTTGCGTTATGAGATAGATATTCTGCAGTGATTTAGCAAATAAATTTGTGGTGTGGCTAGCTAATACTTGATAATATAGAAATCAAGAATGTGACAAACCATAGATAGTGTTTTCTATTGTATAGTATAGTATAGTATAGTATAGAAAATAAAATAACACTTTAACAATAACTTTATATTACATCGTATCTTTCATACCTGCTGTAGCATAGTTCTGCTCCAAAGATGGGTACAGATTGAAGAACTCCAACTGTTCTACAATGCCTGATTCATTTTTCTCTATATTTATAGTATCGCTAGAATCATAGTCCAGCTTATCAGTGGCATCAGTCTTTTTTCGTTTCTTTTTTTTTTCCTTTTTTCTTTTTTTCCCTTTTTCTAATTTTTCTTCCTTTCTCTTTCTCTTTTTGTTAATTAATTGTGGTGCCTCTGCCTCTAAAAGATTTTTAATTTACCTCGTCAGCTGGGCAGGCAAATTGCTCTTTTCAATGCCCACTAACACTTGTGAAAGATAGTGCCTTATCATTATTATATTATTGTTATTCTACACAATTCTATCCTGAATTTTGTTGCCAATACTTTGCAAACTGTGAACGGTGCTACACTCTATGTTGATATACCTGGATTCAAAAGTCCATCAATAATTACTGGTGACACGTATCGTCCGGATTTGTTGTTATCATGCTCCAATGGCTCTCTATATGTGGTCGAGCTCACTGTTGGCTACGAAACAAATCTTGAGAATAACGTAAAGCGGAAAAAAGCTAAATATAGAGAACTAGTGAAGCAGCTAAATCAAGATTTTAATGAAGTAAAATTTGTAAATCTTTCGATGAGCTCCCTAGGTATTTTTGCACAAGAGTGTTCTTCATTCCTAGAAATGTTAGCCGATGTTGGTCTTGACACAAAGCACCAAACGTACTGTATTAGAAGAATGATGAATATTGCCAGTAGAAGTACTTACTATATTTTCTGCCGCCGAAATAAGAAATGGCAAAGCCCAGACTTGTTAACTATTTAAAATACCTGATTGTTTTGTATATATATTGCATGTATTTTGTTTGGTTTTTTGGGGGTTTTTTTCTTTTTTTTTGGGGGGGGGGGGGAATTATCAATTCATAGTGGTGATTCAAATAGCCAATTGTAAGTTACCTTATTTAGCGAGATTTACAATTGTATATAATATATAAGAAAATAATAAATAAAGTTTCCATTATTGGATACTAAGATACAAAATGTTCGTAAATCTTTCTGTTCTAAATTTAAAAAAGAACAGAGCATATTGACATTCGACCTGTTTTCTCTTTGTCCAATTTCTCCAACGCGTTCCGGAGGTAGATTGTGATTATAGTTTTCTTGGCACGAAAGTCAAAAATAATTTCTTTTCTTCTTAACTTTCAAGACCATTCTTTGCTCACAACAAAATGATAGTATCCTTGGATATTAAGTTCCATGTTTCCAATTGGTTTCTTCCAGGCATAGGAAACAAGGATAGGTGTAGTTTGCTCTGTAGTATGCGCACCGTATGACTAGATTATTTGTTAACGTAAACGATGTATAGGCTCGTGTCTCAAAACACCTGCAATGTATCTCTTGGTGGCAACATGCCGTGTCGGTGGTATATAACATCTTGTTGTTGACAGGTTCCACACTAGAATGACAGTATTGCTCCGTTTCTATCTTGCTCTGTGAGAGCAATCCAAATAGCTCAATTCGAGAGCTCGTAATTAGTGTATCGGGTTCCGGAAGAACTCCAATGCTTTCCATGTTTGCCTTTGATTCAACAACAAAATGAATGTGTAGTAAGACGTTTTTAACCATGTAAAACAGCAATCACATACAGATCTAATGATGACGTCATCTTACCTTCCGTACGCACACTGTACGCACATTCTATGAACCCGGATTTTCCATGGCTGAATACCAATTATGCCTTAATTTACTATTTGGGTTCAAGAATTCTTCACAGGTAGGTAATTTTTGGCCCAAAATTCAATAAGGGGTAAGAGGAATGACTTAACGACGTATTTTTTTTATGTCAAGATGTGATTTTTTGCCAACTTTGGTCTTCAAATGATGTTACGTTAATACTGGTCAAGAAGTACGAGTCCAATACTGCTTAGTAATTTATGATTTAGAAAAAGTAGCTACATTCCAGAAATTGGCGACAAGAATTTTCGCACCAAAACTGCTTGTTGGAGTAGGCTACCGGTAATTTGGACAGCGATTAAATTGTGTAGTTATGGAATGAACCGATGTCAAGTCATAAGATCAGACATTAAATTAATGCGTCAATGCACCAGCACCATTTATTAGACATTAATTTTTTTGTCCCCTGATTATGAGATTTATGATCTCATTTTATTGGTCTTTTTGTTTTTATTTTTGTCCACCAACGTTGAAATTTGTGATATCGTCGTTACTTCAAATGCTTTCATTCGGTGTTCTTTCGTACGCTTTTATTTTCACCTCTCGCCGTTCACTTACTATTCTGGCTATATTAAATATATGTATATTATCTTGTACGAATAGAATTGATGTCATTAACAATAAATTACATATCACTTTGTATGACTGACAATGCTTTGTTGAGAAACAAAGTCTTTAGTATCTTAAGAATTTCCAGATCAAACCATTTGATTCCGTTGGTTTAGATCTTATAAGTTTTGCTGGTCTCGACTCTTCATCGTCCTTTTCATCCTCCTTTTTATCCTCCTTTTATCCTCCTTTTCAACCTCCTTTTCAACCTCCTTTTCAACAATTATCGTGTCGGCTCGCTGATCAGATCCATATTCTATTACCTTCTCTTTTTTCTTCCTTTTATTTTTTTTTCCTTTTTGCTTTTCTTTTCCTTTGAAGACTTTTTGATTTACTAAAAATACAAACCTTTATTAATTATCACGCTGGGAAAACATGCAAATCTCAGATCCCACCCACGCCTGCCATAAAAAATGAAAACTCAACCTTATTTGTATGATTAGAGGTTGTATAAGCAGCAATAGTTATGTAAGTAGAAGATGCATTTGCATGAGCCCAAATTTTGAAGCCAAAAACAGGCCTACTTCCTCTTCCAGCGTTCATACGCACCTCTTCATCCACGCGTTCCGCCATGATTACCTCTTAGTTACCAGGGGTTTTTTTCGCGCTAATCAGAAATGTTAGGTGGTGAGGTGACATGCAATCATGTGCTTCCTCAAGCAACCAATTGTTAATTGGTCACTCGATGACCAATTTTAAATTAGTCACATATTTGACCAATTATAATTGGTTGAAATCACAACCAATACTAATTTGGTTATGTAGTTGACCAATTAAGAATTGGTTACAATAATAAGCAACAACTTATTAGTAGAAATAACCAATATTTAATTGGTCATACATTTTTAACCAATTGTGTAATGGTTACAATGACCATTTTAAATTGGTTGCAACCAAAAACATTGGTCATTTTAACCAATCTGTTTTTACAGTGCAAGTAAGAAGTCTTCGACGTCAGATAGAGTTGATCTTTTTGTTGTTACGTTTTGGCCCCTAACGTTGGGATGTTTTGGTATCATCGTCATTATGTTCATACCCCTATTTCCATTCTCTTCACTTATATTTTAGGGGTGAACGTTTTGTTTATTTTTTTCTACTGATGTTGGGTGGCCCATTAACTTTGAGATTTATGATATCGTCCTCGCTGACTTCGATGGCTTTCATTCATTCGTTATTCTTTCGTGTATCTTTATTTCCATATATTTTGTGGTTATTTTTTGTTTACCATCGTTGAGATTTGTCATCTGCTGAACATTGCCGCGAGTAAGAAGCCATCCGTTTGACGCAACGTTCATCTTTTTTTTTATTAATATTTTTTGTCCAGTAACTTTGAGATTGATGGTCTCATCGTCTCTATCTTCAATAGTTTTTGTATGCTTCTGTGTTCACCTTCGTTTTACCATGCATGTTTCCTTTATTTTTCTTTTATTTCCTTTATGAATTGCTTTTCCATTTCGTCAAATTTTGTCTGCATACCTATTGTTTGAGAAGTTATTCTGCAGCAATCCATGGTCGTAATTTCTACACACGATCGAACTTGTACTCAGAACTGTATTGTTGGGATGAAAATGTTACAGCCGAATCAAAATATTTCAGAACCATCCTCAGAAATATGAAAAACTAGATTAATATGAATCAAAATATATATAAGCAAAATTTATCTCCCTAGTGATGAAATAATAGCTACAAGCAGGAACTATGACTGTGTAATATATATGTTGCACTTAGAAGCGAATATTGCTTTGGAGCAATACAATTTTTCGTGGTTTATTTTGAAAGTATACTTTGGTTTTTCGAGTCTTTGAGTGAATCAATATTATTTTTAAATAACTAAATGCTATATATACTATAAAATACATACAAGTAAGATATTTAGACAAGCATTTCCTACTTTACGCGTACTCTATTGCTTGCTTGTTGAAGCAGCCATTTTGGGAAAACTCATAAGGTGATCATCGGCCGAGCAGCGTTCTTGGAGTTGATCTATCGAGATTATCCGAGTTTTTTTCACATATTTGATCTTGATTATTTATTCAGGGTATTTGTCCGAGATAAATACCTCGGAACATCAAAGAAAAAGCGACTCAAAAATAAATTGATTGAATATACAGACAAGTTGAAGTAGCCGAAGTATTACCAACGCCTATCGGAAAATAGAAAAATATAGGTGCTACAATCTGTTTCAAATATAAGTAAACCAGAGACCTTTTCAAATTATAAGAGTATACAAATCAACCAGATTGGTATACTCTTACTCTTCGCAATTTGAAAACAATAAATTGTTCTGAGTTTTAATCTGCATGTGATAAGACAACGAAAACTCTATAGAAAGCTGTTTTGAATTATGCGATGTCAAATATCAATCATGTCGGACTTTCAAGTACACTCGCGATTAAAATGTCTCTGTCAATGTAGAACAAATCAATATTTATTACGAAATTTTTAGGTGCACGTATTTTAATTGTTCAGCCTAAAAAGTAACTATGCAGCAGTTTCGTTAAATTATCGACGGCGGTCAAATGTGGGAAGCAATTATTGCTGTCAATTTGGTTGGTCGCGTTCGGTAATATTCGAAACTGCTGTAATATACATACAATATAGTTACGTTTTATTCATATGTAAGATTGGTGACTAATTTCCTCCTGTAAGAATGGCTGTAGCTATATTATTCTTGTAACTTTAGTATTGTCATTTTACATTTGCTGAAAACAATAAACTTTGCATTAAAAACCTATCAATCAGGCCGCGTTTATCCAATGCATTCATTTCATATCTATCTCAAGAGTAACACGTATCTACCTATGTATTAATTTATTTTACGTCACTACGAAGAGCCTTCCCGACAAAGAGCCCTCCTTCGAAACATCGATATAGAACAATAGTTATTTTATTTTATTATGAATCAATGTTAGGTGCATGCTTCAATGAGGGAAATTTTCTTCACTCGGTTTTTATTGGCCAGAAAATGCAATCGGCTGAACACAACCTGCGTATGATGAAGATGCGAATGAGAGGTAAAAAGTTTAATCATTGGTTCCAAATCGAGTGGCTTTTATGTAATGTTACTGAGTTAATGTTCTTCTTCTGCTTTCTAAATACAGACAAGCTGGTTAAAGATACGAGGCAAAGTGAGCTTTTTTTCGAATACGTGTGATTGAATGTTTTTTTTTTAAATACTATACAGCAATGCCGTGATCTGGCCTACCCTCCTTCCTGACGTCAGCGTTCCAATCACCTCCACTTGGCAGACATTACTTGACGCTCAATCTTTGCAAAGATATGGAAGATGTCGGTGAGGTATATATGGGAGATAAGAGTTTATGGGCAAATCACTTATCAATGACTTGGATTGTTTCTCAACCGCATACGGGAAGTCAAGTCGCAAAAAAGATGGACCGTTGAGTTGTTAGAAGATGAAGAGATGTTCTTTATATTTTGACAGCTTAATGACCCGTCTTTTTCTTGTTCTTAAACAGTTTGTACTGGTATGGTATTGGATAGGGCGAGGTGCATTGCTGTGTCGACTCTTCTTAACTTAAGGAGTTCTTATAATCTCTCGAGGAAACAGATAAAAACACGCCCATGTGCGATCG
Organism: Muricea muricata; assembly: GCA_963855995.1. Lineage (NCBI taxonomy): Eukaryota > Metazoa > Cnidaria > Anthozoa > Malacalcyonacea > Plexauridae > Muricea > Muricea muricata. The sequence continues at coordinate 5,932,227 of OY979722.1, forward strand.
CCGTGGCCACTCGCCAGGGATATTTTTTATTTTATATTTTTTTTTATTTTAAACAACTTTATTGGACTTAGCCAAATGGCGAGAGAACGAAGGGGACTCGAAGACCCTTGCAGGGCACTCTCCCAATAACAATAACAATAACATTTACAATGAATAATAATAACATTTACAAATACACAGTAGCATAAACAAATAAATTACATTATATGGAAATACACTTAAGCACGCAGCAATAGTCTCATCTAGGTTAGATCTTCATACCAATGAAATTACGATCAGGTTTTAAACTCTTACTAAATTGGGCAGTTGAGTGATACTTTGTGCCTCAATATGCACTGTTTAGAATCTGAGTTAGAGTTCTTCTTCTGCTTTCTAAATACAGACAAGCTGGTTGAAGATACGAGGCGAAGTGAGCTTTTTTTTTGAATACATGAGATTTTAATGTTGTTTTTTTTTTAAATTTGATATACTATTTTGTGCCGCATATAATTCTGACTATACAGCAATGCCGTGATCCAGACTACTCTCCTCCCTGACGTCAACGTTCCAATCACCTTCACTTGGCAGTCACTACTCGATGCCCAATCTTTGCAAAGATATCGGTGAGATATATATGGGAGATAAGAGTTTATGTGCAAATCACTTACCAATGACTGGATTGTTTCTCAACCGCATACGGGAAGTCAAGTCGCCAGAAAATGGATTGTTGAGTTGTTAGAAGATGAAGAAATGTTCTTTATGTTCTGACAACTTAATGACCCTTCTTTTTCCTATCCTTGCACAGCTTGTACCGGTGTGGTATCGGAAAGGGCGAGGTGCATGGCTGGGTCGTGGACAACTCTCCTTAACTGAAGGAGTTCTTATAATTTCTCGAGGAAACAGATAGAAACTCGCCAATATGCGATCGTCGTGGCCACTGGCTAGAGATATATTTTTTATTTTAACTTTTTTGGACTTAGCCAAATGGCGAGAGTACGAACGGGACTCGAAGACCCTTGCAAGGCACTCTCCCGAAAACAATAACATTTACAATAAATAATGATAACATTTACAAATACACAATAACATAAACAAGTAAATTACAGTATATGGAAATACACGGATGCACACAGCAAGTGTCTTATCTCAGGTTCAATGCTCATACCAATGAAATTACAATCAGTTTTTAAACTCTTACTAAATTGGGCAGTTGAGTGACACTTTGTGCCTCAATATGTACTGTTTAGAATCTGAGTTAGTGTTTTTCTGCTTTCTAAATACAGACAAGCTGGTTAAAGATACGAGGCGAAGTGACCTTTTTTGACAAACTGGTTAAAGATACAAGGCTAAGTGACCTTTTTTAAATTTGATATACTATTTTGTGCCGCATGTAATTCTGACTATACAGCAATGCCGTGATCCGGCCTACCCTCCTCCCTGACGTCAACGTTCCAATCATCTCCACTTGGCAGTCATCACTCGATGCTCAATCTTTGCAATGATATGGAAGATATGGGTGAGGTATATATGGGAGATAAGAGTTTATGGGCAAATCACTTAATAATGACTGGATTGTTTCTCAACCGCATAACGGAAGTCAAGTCGCAAAAAAGATGGATCGTTGAGCTGTTAGAAGATGAAGAGATGTTCTTTATATTTTGACAGCTTAATGACCCCTCTTTTTTCTTATCCTTGCACATTTTGTACTGGTATGGTATCGGATAGGGCGAGGTGTATGGCTGGGACGTGGACGACTCCCCTTAACGTAAGGAGTTCTTATAATCCCTCGAGGAAACAGATAGAAGCTCGCCAATATGCGATCGTCTTGGCCACTGGCCAGAGATATTTTTTATTTTGTTTTTTTTTATTTTATCAAATTTATTGGACTTTACAGTGAATAATAATAACATTTACGAATACACAATAGCATAAACAAATAAATTACATTATACACCACTTTCATAATGGCCGCCGCTAATTGCCATAATCATGAAAATATTATGATTTTGAAAAAAGATTCAACACAAATTATAGATAACTGTGTCCTAAACAACATGTAAAAGTTTCGAAAAGAATAAACAAATTCTTTTGAAGTTATGAGGGTTTTCAAGTGCGAAAAAAACACCAAAACGAGGCTAAGAAGGCCTCTCTCGAAAATCTGGTACAAATCCTTGTAAATTTGACCTCAAATAACTTGGTGAGTATTTGGTATTTTGCCATGAAGTCTTCAGAAGGTATACAGTTTGAATGACTGTTGCACATACCAGTGTCAAAATTATATAAATACCCTCCAATCTTTTCTAGACTGGAAACATGCAATTATGAAAGTGGTCTATATTTGGAAATACACGCAAGCACGCTGCGAGTGTCTCATCTAGGTTAGATCTTCATACCAATGAAATTACAATAAGTGTTTGCACTCACAGTCAGGCATATCAATAAATGACTCTGCTCCAAAAAATGCAGGAAACACACCTACCAGGATGCATTGTAGTCGGAAATCATTTCAAAAAGCAAAATGACGTTAAATGAAGGGCAAGCGTAAAAGACGAGGTTATTTAATAATAAACGATAGAGTAACAGCGAAACTGAGTTTGCATCCTGGTGGACAAGTCTGTCTTCGTCAGGAACGAAACTTCCTCATTTGGTAGTTTGTTGAATATACAGCGTGTAATAAAACTTGTACGAGTAGTTATCACATAAAGTTAGTCATATAACTTGTTGATGTATTCAATAGTGTTGAAAGTTTAAATTCAGGGTAATCTTGTAAGTACCTCCTGCCAGCAAATAAATTAGCAATTTCACTTACTGGACTAAGCTCGGGTTCAGCAAAGAATTTGAAGCTTACTGTGACATGGAACTCAGGGGAGGGGTCTTACAGTTAAACCTCATTTGTAGTTAAATGTCTTAACTCCTCCACTTAGCGAGTGCACACCCAAGCGTGCCATTCATCATTAACATTCGTCTAATGTCTTTCCAAAGATTCTAGTCTACAGTATTAGGCTTGCAGACTGGAATCCTTGGTAGAATATGGGACAAAGATTTATCATTAGATCATGCCAACCATCAATGACTGGATTGTTTGGCTAGTATGAATCTTGGAGGTATAATCCGAAAGAAATATTGATAAATGATTTGTTAGAATGTAAAGAACGTTGCGAATGAATTTAATTGTAGTAGAATGAGTTAGTAGGTTTCTGTAATCTTAGCAGAAGACTTATTCGCATTGTGAATTAATTTGTTAATTATGTTCACGTTTATATACCTAATTATTGTGCGAATTTCTTGCAGATTTGAAATAATAGTTGGGCTAATAGTTATGAGTGCTTTCTTTTTAAGAAAATTCTTGTATCTCTTCCTGACAAGAATTTCTTTTGTTATCCAAGACAAAACTACACACCTCGTCGGCCTCGACTCCTCAGCGTGTGAAAAGATTTTCAAGTATCTAGCTCTTGTGGAGAATGACTTTCAATGTCAACATCATATTTTCACTTTAACCCAAAATCTGGAGCTTTTGTTCGCATTTCATCCAGTGAATTTAATTTAATTCTTCTAGATCAGTTCCGTTTGCTGAAATACTTTTATAGTTTCTGCCACTTTTTTGTTTTTTGGAAAATCACTCGTTAACTGGATTGCAGTAAGAATTTTTTTATGATTAACCACTCCATATTTGTAGTATAGTTTTTAGTCTAGTTGGTATGTAATATTTCATAAACTTGATGTAGAGTATTCTGTGCAATTCAGCCTCTGATGCAATATTAATTCTTTTTCGTGTAAATATTTTTTAATCTAGTGCTATCAATCAATAAACCAGTCAATTAATTAATTACTATCGCAAAGGAAATGCTGCCATACGAACAAGGTCTTCGAGGACCGATCGTACCAATAGATTGCTTTTATTTTAAAAATTTTACACAAACTGTATGCAACATATATTTTGTTTTTATTTTGTACTAAATAATTATATATCTTCTGTTCGCGTCCAGACCATAGGAAATATTTTAATAATAGCAAATTGCATTAGTCAAATTTGTAGTTAACGCCTTAAAGCAACTTAGAAAGTACAAAAAGACGCACGTATTTTTGTTTTTATCTTTAAGTCATAAAGAAATTAGGAAATATAAGATACTGTATTTCCTTATGCAACTTGGTGCATGGCTGGATATATTGATGATGACTAATTCGTCCTTGATTCGAGTTTTGGTACATATTCATGTTGTCAGGTTTCTTTGCCTTCCACCCTAGGCAGTTGGTGCTCTCTACCACCATGAGCAGTTCTGCCAGTTCAGTGCTATCTACTATTGTGAACAGTTCAGTATTTTCTACCATGCACGTCTGGCCTTTAAGAGTTTTCTATCACCATACTCAGGTGGCTCAATGCTTTTGAGTGTCGAACTTAAAAAGGCCTACTAAATTGGGCAGTTGAGTGATACTTTGCCTCAATATGCACTCTACTGCATGAGTATTATAATTCGAGTTTTACAGGTTCTGTCCAAGATATCCATATCGTTTGTTTTTGTGAAACTTTTTTTTCAATAGTATTTTGTTTACATAAATATTTTAGTAGTATTATGTCATTATTTGAAAACATTTAGAGTGATTTATTTCAGTGATTCGACTCCTTCTATATTATTAGAGCTCGTTGTAGTAAATGTACAAATTGTTGATTTTAGGCAATCATTAATAACAAGCATTTCTAATTAATAATGTCTTGTATAATGTAGCAAATATGTAAGACTTCACAGAAATTACTCAAATAGGTCTCCAATAAGTAATTTTTGCTCTCACAAAATACATGCAAGGCTCTTTACTCGGATCTGCTTTCTGTATTTAAAAGCGTAATCCCCAAAAGGCCCTGAATCATTTTGCCCTTAATTACCATAACCAATGATACTTGCTGAGCAATTTGGCCTGTTTGGACTGCGGACTTTAGTTCCAGGAATCCTTTTTCCTTTTTTCCCGACACACCAACACTTAGTCTTGCCAACATTACATTGTTCTTGCTGAAAATGTCCATCTATATTACATGCTGGAATGTATGAATTCAAGCGTCCAAACGATCTATCCCGTCTTCGCTTCCTCATTCTTTCGCATTTAGTTAAAGGTTTAAAAGCTGCAGGCAAAAAAACAATGGAACATATGTATAAGTTTCTTGTACGTTTGCTTGGTGAATACAATATACTTGTTAAGCTTTGTGGAAACACCACGTAAATTTATTATTGCATAAATAAATTGCAATAATAAATTTACGTGGTGTTTCCCCAAAGCTTAACAAGTATAAGATATGTATAGCTGTGAACAGACTGGTCTGGAGTTAAGCTGTCATAAACTGGAATAGAATAGGCAAAGACTAGAATGGAATGGGCTGGATTAAACTGATCTGAACTTAACTGGGCTGGACTGAATTGGGATGGACTGACCTGAACTCATCGAAAGGAATTTCCTGCATTGGTTTCGTTGCCTATGTAGTGGGCCACACTCTCAGTGCTTCGGGTTGATTAAGAAAACAAAAGCATTTTTCTAATTGCATTGAAGAAGTACCAGTAAAACCTTACTTAGAGTGTCTCGCGTCACGTGAAGTGTCACTCCTTTTTGGTTTCCTTGCTCATCAACTTCCCAACATTTAACTTTACGCGAGTCATGGTAACATTGCACCTTAGCAAATGACCCATCTTTGTTGCATCTTGGAGTGTATGTAGTGGATGGCTCTCTGAAGCTTTCAAAACGCCGTTTTTCGCATCTGCTCTTAACTCGATCTATTTGAAATAAAAGAAGGTGTTTTAAGGAAATTTATCAGTACTGTGTTGGACCGACCTTCATGGGCTCCCATTGCTCTAAAAACGTGCTAGTTAGAACAAGTTGTCATATGACATCTGTTGTTGCAACTTGAAACTGACAAATTAGTTGCAACAATTGTTTTTCTGAAACTTTTCTTTCCATTTTTGATCAGGGGGATTTTTCAAATATTTTTTTGTTTTAATATCACGAATATTGACGCATGCAATGACTAAACTTCGCGAATTATATTCTTATATCGTTGCTAAAGATAAAAAAACAAGGAACATACTGGCCAGTGTAAGTTTCAGAAAAGCAATTAAAAATCGGTACGCGCATAAGTCAAAAAGAAGCACGGTGACCCCCAATTTTTTCTTCACATTAGACACCAAACACTATTTGTAGATAGGTCACCGGGCGTAATAAGGAGATATAGCATTTTCATTTTTAAAAATTGAATTTTTTAATGTCCTCAACAATTCGAAAATTTGCACATTTTGCATTTTTTACGCGTGAAATGGCGTCAACATTTCACATGACATGCAATAGTCGATAGTATAGGTATCTATTTGTTGTAACCATGATATATAATGGCTTTGTGCAAAAAAAACATTAAATTTGGTGTCTTTGTTTGTGAGCATTACTATATTGAGCCACCTTAACCATCTATTAAATCATCTAAACTTACGACGATGCAAAGAAAAAATTGAAAATTGATTAAGATTACCAAAAGATGAATGTAAAGCACCCAACGCTAAGCGTATGGAAACAAGATTTGAAACTACACGAGTTCGATCAGGGATCAAAGACATTCTTCGAAGACTGCATTTTGTAAATTGCGAAAAAAAGGAAATCTTATTATCGAAATTGAAAGAAGAGTTTATAGACTCTGATTTTCGTTATTTAGAACAAGTTACCACGATAACAGGAGACAGAAAACGAGATTGGTGAAGAAGAGATATATTAAAACGAATAATGCATTAATAAAGGAGGAGGAAGATTGCGCCAGTGAACGCGAATAGTGGCTAACGTTGTGGCGTGGATGGAACATATGGGTCCATTTTTTTCCTAAGGAAGCGGCTTAAAATGAAATAAACAAAACTGATATAAGTTCATTTATGCTAGAAAGTTTTGCCAGCTCTAAATTGTTCTCCCTAGAAAACCAGAGTTGTTAAAGAAAGAAACCTAAATATAATACCTTTCAATTTAAAACTGTTCTTCCTACATATCTATAGTAAGGATCCTCCCTCATTGATTCAACGTTATGACAAAGGAATTCTAACTTATTTCTGCCATAACGTGTTCTAAAATGTTGCCTAAGCAAAGGCTGACTTCCAGGTTTAGGTTAGGGTTGGAGATGTTAAGGGCGCAGCTCAACCTGATCCTTTATTGAGAAGGATACCTCTGACATTCATCACTTTACTGATGGAACAATAGCTGCGACTGGAGGATCCGTTAGAGGCAATCCAAACCCAGCGTGTCAACATGGTCTGTAAGAGGAAACTGGAGTGCCTGGAGACATTCAGAGTAGAGCATTGGATAACTCTTCTGAAATAAGTGAGTTTAAAGTGCGATCGAATTGAAAATTGAAACGCTTGTATCACTACAAGCGTCGGTATTGTGTAATTTTGATAATGAAAACATATGCATGTTTATCGTGTTGTGATGGAATCATAAAGTTTTTATACGAAAGTTATTTCATTGTGATGTCCGATGGCAATTCCAGCTTTTAAAAGATGGAACGAAGCAGATAAACTGTGAATGATGTTATACTTGACTAATATTGATGCAAGGATTCGTGCTATATCCACTCGTTCAAAAGATCTTTGGCCTTAAGGCACGCAATATACGCTCTACTTAAATCATAATTTTTTATGCCAAGTGCTATGAGGTCATGCGTTGGGAAATGATCATGATTGGAAATATGCCCTTGTTTTCCCAAAAGGCTGTTTTCCAACTACGTGTTTTTTACACGTTCGTATATACACATGAACTTAAGGTACCCGCCCAGGCAATATTTCCGCTGAAAACAGTTCAAGATTAATTTGCCAAAGTTTGATTGCTTTCTTTGCTAAATGTAACATAGCAGCTTATATTGTCATGTACTGTAAATGTCTGACGTTAAAAAATAAAATTTCAATTCATGGTTAATTCGAGGTTAATTGACTAAGAATTGAAAGAATATTTGAGTTTTTCGCGCAAGATATTTAGAGCAGATGAGAACATGAACAGCTATGTTACATTTAACAAAGAAAGCAATCAAACTGTGGCAGTGTATTATAAACTGTTATCAGCACAAATATTGCCTGGGCGGGTACCTTAAAAACTCAATCCATTTCAATATTGCATCTGAAATGAACAAATGTTTCGACGTAAGGAATTCAGCATTTCCTACAATTTAGCATTCTTATGGGAAATGGCAAAAAAATATTTTTATCGTATACGTACCTGCCTTATTTCGTGAAGTATTTTAATTTGAATTCTTAAGTTGTACGCCATCTTAGATATTTGCGGATGTGCATGATACGTTACAACTGGGGTCACGCAATTTTTTCTCTTACGACACAATGATTAATATGCTCCCATAACCGCAGGTACGGTAAGTGTTTTGGAGTTAAGCACATGTAGACTGGAATGTTTCAAACAATATTTTATTGGTGATTTAGGATTAGCTATGAATGGTTTTCCCTGTTGTGACGTCACCAAAACATAGTTAATAAGGTCAAAAATTAATTTAATATGGCGGCAGTTCTTTGACTTAGGTGAGAATATCTCCGGAAGTAAAACAGATGTAAAAATTCTGCAATAGACTTCGACATATTGTTTTAGATTCTTTTTCAAATGAGACGATAAATTTTTTTGTTGCCATTTCCCTTTTAGTGATTCTATTTGTTGAATACAAACTACTAAACTGTAAACTTTCACGTGCGTGCACGTTCGTGTAAAAATGGATAGCTGGAAAGCAACCCCTAAGGCAGTTTCACTCTGATATACGTAATACGTATATCGTAACACGCCCACTCGTCTACATCCTCAAAAAGTGGAAATCTCCGCAGAAATCGCAGCAAAACGTCCCGGTGTACGATGCATAAAACCGTGCGACTAGGTCGAAATGCTTGCGGTAAATCGTCAACGTTCTTATAAGCAAGCCATGAAAACGTCAGTCAGACATGCAAGCAAGGCGATTCTTGAATCGTTCTGTATTTGACCAAGTGCCTCAACTCAAAGGATAAGGGCTCGCGGTCCTTGACATGCAGGAAAGTCCTTGAATTTGAAAAGGAATTCCAGGCCTTGAAGGTCCTTAAAAATTTATAAGGTCCTTGGAGGTCCTAGGATTTTCGTTTGCCTGAGCTGGCAATAAATGTTTAAATTCCTAATTTTTTCTCAGTTTCTATAGGACGTTTGGTTATTTTGATTACGTGCACTTTTTTAAAGCATCTGTGGTATATTAAGTGAAATGCGTTAAATAATAAAACTTTGGTAATATTTAAAGATTTTTAATGTCTCCGGTCCTTAAATTTTAGTAAAAAGTGAAGGCTCCTTTAATTTTATCTTCAATTCAGGGCGAGAACCTTCTGGAGCTGAAGATGCAAGTGCCAAGAAAAGTGATTCCTTATGACTTTCAAAACTTTATGATTTTAATTGAGTTTGAAAACATCGATCAAATAATTCAAGTTGATTGAACATGTACGATACAAAGCCCTAACGCGTGCCTAATATATACCCAACTGTATTGCGCAACTAGAGTTTCTTAATTTAAATTCACTAAACTCTCACGACCTTAAAGTATATTGGTCTAAATTTAACATCAACTCGTCCACAGCGAATGTTTGTCATTTTTTTAATCGTACAGCTAGACATTGGTTTCTGGCACGCGATTTAACATTTCGATAGCATATATATTTTATTAGAAAAAACATACTCCGAAGAACAACATCTTGTAAACTCAAGATATGAGCTATTAACAACAAGACAACAGTTTTGCGGTGATATTTCGACTTTATTTCAAAGTCACTGTCAAACCAGAATGAATCATTCTTATATTTTATTAAACATATATTTTACATTGCACGACCGGAATCACAGATTGGGGAGCAAAAGTAATAATACATCATTCAACATTTAAAATCTGGTCTCACTCAGTGGCGAAGCCAGCCCGACATTTGGTCACGCAAATGCCAATTTTTCATTGTTTATAGACCGTATAAGGATCCATTTCTAAAGAAACGAATAATGATAATGATTTAAATTTGCATAGCATGACCAAATAGTCGGGGCTGGTTTCGCTATTGGCTCACTGACGACATAAGCATGCATGAGCAACATAACATAGGATAACTTTTCCTCAGTGGTTTACGAACACAAAGATTGCACAAGGCTCTGCCGGAACCACAGACTGTGGTACAAAAATAAGATCACAGCGTTTAACATTTAAAGCTTGGTCCTCAGTAGCAACATAAGCATTAACAACATAACAAAGAATAACTTTTCCTCAATTTTATATCAAGACAAAGCAGAAAGAAATTTCTTTTGAATTTGCTTTTGTTGCACTATACTTTATGCTCGTATCCTTGTGCTTAAGTCGCTCACTTTACTGTATCTCTTTGTTTTGTCTTTTGTTTTAGCTTGTGCCTGTGTCTATTCGCAAGTGACGAACGGGCTTTACAAAGACGTCGTAAATTAATGGCTAAATACATGTCACGATTGTGATCGTTCACCAGGAGATGTCATTTTGTTTCTTTTGAAATTGTTAAACCGACTTTAAGAACGGCTTAATATGTTTGACTAGGCAAATCAGTTTTTCTCTTTAATAAAAGCCCCGTAATATGAGCACTATATTTGAAAGACATGACATGGAATAACTTTCTCATCTCCATCCAATAATGCTGTCAAATGTTAAACAATAAAATGAAGTAAGTCTCCCTACCTGGCTCGATGCTGTACGCAGAGTACATCTATAATTTAAAAATGGCAAGTAAAACGGATTAATCGTGTGGATTGAATTTCGAAATTAGGGAATCATTGTAATTGGCTACAAGTTCTCACCTGGAAGAGTGCCGATAGGAGAAAAATCGACGTAATCCACATAATGTCGTTGTGAGCTTGTCCCTTTGTTTCCCGTCGTTTGTTTTCGTAAACTCTTTAAGTGACCCTTACTTATTGAACGCGCTGGTCTGCCTTAACTGTTGCAGACTCGTTCGATCGCACCTTCCACTAGACTAAGCTGTTTTTAATGACGACACAAGGGCATGATTAGCCAATCATTGCGAGGGCATTGCAACATCGACATCATGCAACACAGGTGTTACATCATTCCCAATAGACCTTCGCTGTTTCCGTCCAATTTCCAGGTTTTTTAGTTACAAAACAGAGGAGAATATGGTCTAAAATTTTTAGATTCTTGTTTAAATTTATATCAATTAAGAACTCCTGTCTCTGTACTCTGACGAAGAATTTTTTAGTAAATTTTGTGGCAAAAACAGTACTTAAGGCGCTCGAAAATAATACTGACGTCGGCACTTTTATTTTTCTAGACACGGTAACTCAGGTGGAATTAATTGTATTGATTCAAAATTTTTGGTGAACACCCATAGTTACGGCATAAGTATAGGTAATCATGCGAGGACGAGTACAATTTGGGATTAATAAAAGTACGAGCGAATTTTGGCAATTTTTCCAAGTTTGGGGTAAGACGAGCCACCGGGCCGAGCTAGTACGATATATTAATTCGAAAGTGTACAAGCAACAGCGCAAGATTATTTGTTAAGTATTAACATGATGAAATTACACTTTTTGACCGCTCAAAGCTTTTCAAGTACTTTCTTTATTATTAATTATTTAGCATATTTCATGCCATGATTTTGCTTCAATTCCGCTTGATCAGCTCCCGTATTTTCAATTGACTTTCCGTCATTTTATGAAAATGTTAACTATACTGCTGTGCAATAGTTAACGAAATCACTGTTTCAACCAATTAGCATTCAGTAATTTTGTCATGAAGGTGATAATAAGTAACTTAAAAAACGCCCAGTTTTGTAACTAAAATTCCTGGAAACTGAACGGAAACCCGCATCAAGTCCTTTGAAGATCGATCCTAACGCATCTTGGATGAGTTTAAAAACTAAACTCAAAACGCACAATATTCATTAACGTTTTTTTAAATGTCGCGAGCGTTATTGTTTAACGGCACCAATAGCTAAAAATGCATATACGCGACCAACTGTGCAATTACGGCTTCTTTTATGTATACGCTCATGCATAGATTACTGGAGAAGTCACTCGGAGCTCTCTTTCCTTACTTTTCGCTCTTCTTTCGCGCGAAATTTCAAGCGTTTATACAATAACACACTGTAGTTGCAAGAAGTCCTCTCCTGCTTGCATATCTTCGAAATGCTAACAAAAAATGATTGGAGGTCGATTAGTTGGAGACCTCGCGTTAACTCCAAGTGGATGGCTCTAATTGATGCGCAGGTAAACAGGCTCATGCAAGACTTGATTTTATATTCCTTTGCTAGATTGTGAATTTGACACGAACAACGGACATGTAAGTAAACGGTGTTGTAAGTTTTTGATTTACTCCGAAGTGCATTACAGAGTCGTGCGCATTTTTGTTGACCAGTTGTACGAGGGGATGCTAAGAGGGTAACAAGGCAAGACTTTTTGGTAATGGGTAATGATGAATTGTTCACCCTTCTTTTACATTTGATGATGTCTTCGTCCGTGAATAAACCAAATTGATTAACATATGCCGGAGAGTTACCGTTGTTTCGTAGAAACAGAAGTTCCTTTAGAAAGAATTCAGCTTTATTCAAATCGCAGGCATTCATTAAGACTTCTTTATCGTCGTGTTTCTTCGTCGCTTTTGTTCAACTTGCTTACGAACTTGATAGCAAAGTATTGTCACCTAAAGTATTTGGTCAAAACTCTAATTCGGTTCACGTTGATTACTCGGTCGATTCGTGCGTCTTCCAACTCGCGTTTCGAAGAACTTCGTCGAGAATGGATAGGGGAAGGTTGGGTATTTAATGATTCCTTAAATACTTCTTCATTCAGACTATGCGCGGATCGTTCATCAGGCCACTCAGACTCGGAAAGGTGTGGAAAATCTGGGCCATTCCACCATACCTTGTTACTTGAAAGCTTGGGCTGATGAAGCTTGGATTAACATTACCAGGGCAATGGGTCGACACTAACGAATTTCAACACGCTTTTTACATTCTTGTGCAATTGTAGCTTACCTTGATTGTATTATGGATAAATATCTTATGTTAGTAGAGATGTCTTAGGGAAATGCTTATGGATTAAACGCGGGAACGCTTTTACTAAATGGCCCATGAGCAATATATGGTTCGACAAGGATGAAGGAGTTAGTCAAATTAATTCAGACATCCAGCTAATATGGACATCTGCATGTCTGATACAGACACTTGTCTGATACAGACATCTGTCTGATACAGACATCCCTCTAAAACAGATATCTCTCTAATACAGACATGCCACTTATCTAGACATCATCATACAGAGTCTTTCTAACACATACCTCTCTGGTACAGACATCCCGCTAGTATAGACATTTCTGTAATACAGACATCTTTCTTTCTAAATTTCTAAATGTAATTATTTACTCATGGCTGGTTCTTTTGCTTTTTTGTAGTTTATAAAGGCAAATAATAAAAAAAGCTTCAATAAGTTGCTTAAGGGGGTCCAATACTAAAAAAAAATTTGTGTGTTTTAATGCTATGCAGCTCATCTTTGGTCAGGTGTTAGGACATGGTACCACAAACATAAAAATAAGTTTTTCAAAGTTACCATTGCCATGGTTACCATGTTAATTACTCCCTGATGGTGAAAAATCCATATATTTGTAAACATGATATCTCAACAACTATGAATGATAAAAATCTAAAATAACTTTATTTTAATAGTATATCACATGCTCTTGGAGATGAACCAGAACTATGGTGATTAAGAGAAAAATAAATTTTTTGCGGACAAAATATTGAAACTAGATATTATCGAGATGATACTGACTATCATAACTTGCATGCTATTGCAAATATTTTTATAATTCTGGTTCATCTCCAAGAGAATGTAACACAGAACACACACTGAAAGTTTGAAGTCAATAGCTTACATACTTCTTGAGATATTGCGCATGCAATAATGGCGATTGGTGGTTTTCGGCAATTTGAGAAAAACTGCTTTAAAGTTTTTGCATGCATTAGAATAACATTAATCGAACAATGCTATGGAAAAGGACACAATAGAGTAAACCAATTGCATACCATTATTTGCTCTGGGTAAAATCATGGTTTTACCCAAACACGGTGTAGAATTTGCTGAATTTCTCCGTTTATAATTCATTTTGTTGTTTGAAATTTTGGATATGTTTAGAGAACGCCGTTAACAATATTTTGTAAAATTTTTGAAAATCGATGAATTTTGAAATTATTTACTATTGGACCCCCTTAAATAAGTTGCTTCGCAAAGTTGAGAGCCGTTAAAAGTGCCCTTATATTTTTTTTTATCTGCTAAAATAACTATAAATTACAATCTTTAAATCAAACGTTGTTTCAAATTCCTCAGTTGATTGCAGTCGATGAGAAAATGAATCGAGTTTGCATATTATTAATATCATTGGACATTGCGACCATAATTTTATTATGATTCGTTGATAAAAATACACATAACTGAATATATAATTTTTACATGTGCTCCGCTCTTTTAGACACCTTGTAGATCTTTTCTCCTGATAAAAGTCCGACACGTCCTGGTAATTTGCTAAAAAGCCTAAAAAGTGTGCGAAGATTTTCCCGGTATTTTAAAAGTCCGAAAGTCTCATGCAATATGTTTTTAATGATATGCCCGTCACATCATGGCATCGAGATTGCTTTGTCTTTTTTTCTTGGAAGGTGGTTTCTCTTTCGTTTAACTCGTCAAGTCGTCAACAAAATTTCTCACTGACAGAAATCTTTCGACAATCAAGTGCACTGAGAAAACAGATGGCCGACCAAGAGAATATTCAACGTGAAAACGGCAATTCTTGTATTAACTGTCTAAGGTCACTAAGGGACAAGAAACTCCATAAGAATCCAATGTTTTGGGTACGTATTGCCATATAATTTAATGCAGACCTTTATATATTATTCAACAATTATTCGCCGAAGGCGAAGTGATTATCGGGGAATATTCACCTCGACTTCGTCTCGGTGAATATTTCCCGAAAATCACCGAGCCTGAGGCAAATAATTGTTTTAGTATTTTTACACAAGTTATTTTAATTTTGTTTATTTCTTTGTCCGTAATTTGTACAAAGCGACGGTTAGTCGCCATTTTGTAAACTTGTTTTTACTGTTATATTCACCTGTAGGTGAATATAACCGGAAGGAATGCACGTCATATTGGACCAATCACAACGTCGGATTTCTTATGTTCACTTGTGTAAAAATACTAATACGTATTATTAGAAGGTTACGTAAAACTTCACTTTGTAGTAAAGTTAAAATCATAAACTGTGAAATGTTTTTATCCTACGATGTATTAAAAGGCTTTAAAATGCTACCCCAAGACGCTCTCTATAATGTCAGAGGCTCTACTATATTCACTGTAAATACCTCTATCTGATGACGTTCTATCTGGGCAAGCCGTGTCGTTCGGCGTTTGTCATCTTTACTCTTTTTAATTTTCCGCATAGGTAAAGCATTTAACGATTGACAATTTTGTTAACATCACGAAGCAAGGGTGTGAGGTTTGCCGTCTGCCATAAACAATAGTCTAAAGGTCACTCAGCTGACTTGTGAAAGTTAATCACAAGTTTGATTTCGTGTTATTGCTACGTTTAATATTCAGATTCTGTACTTTCCCAGATGCTTTATGAATGACACTCCATGTTATGTAAATACGTCGTCAGACATGTATTTTTGCTTCTCATACATGCCTGCTGTGCACTGTATTTGCTCCCAACAGATTTTGCTTAGGGAACAGGTAATTTGCGAGCTGTGAAGTTGCGAGCTGTGAAGTTGCGAGTTGCGAGCTGCGAATTCGTGTGTGAAATGGAAAACAAAAAAAGGAAGTCGAATGTGCAGGCACTTGAATAATTGAATAATTGATACTTTAATCAATTAATAGATGTGTTATATATTGACAAAACATGGTTAAACAACCACTAAACTGGGCCTTTAAATCCAAGCTTACCGTGCGAACAGTAATTGGAAAGGTAATATGTAATATATAGTTACTGAAAATAAAGTTCATAGTCGCAAACGGCCCGCAGGCGTCTATTTCTAGATTTTATTGACTAGCAGCCCAACATATTAACAACAATATTATAGCATCTTGCAAACTCAAAAAGCACTAGTTCTGTTTCGTTTTCCGACGTCACTGGCATTTTCTTGTTTCTTTATTTTACAACACCAATAATATTTTTCTTTATTTTACAACACCAATAATAATATACAAGGAAAACTGCCAAAAACCGTCAGTATACACGGCTGAAAGTTTTGGCAGCGAAAGTGGTTTTAGTACAAAGTCAGGACAAATTGCGATCCAACAAAGCCATATAATAAATGCCTTATTAACTTCGTTTGCTCGGTCTGTACGGGAAAGTATTGCCTTCGTTTTTTACCTCAAGCCAATAAAAACCTCAGGCAATATACTTTCCCGTACAGACCTCGCACTCGGTTAATAAGTCCTAAATACCAAACGCTTGAAACATCAAAATTTTCCCCTTTTTCGGCATGAGTTGGGAGATAATTTTTTAACTGTTTATGAACTAAAATCGTTTAACCAAGTTGTTTCGTGTGCAAAGGCAAGGTTGTTTATCATAAAAATTTTATTTATTATATAAATAATAATCGATCAGAATAGCATACTACCAGAATATATGATTACATGAAAATTGTCATTATAGCCATAAAAAATAACTGCCATTATTCAGATTAAGCTAACGCATTAATTACGAAATAGCTTGAAAAAATGATGTGATAAATAATTATACACACGTTTAAAGTCTAAACAGGCTAAGTATTAAGTATAAATTTATAACTATAAACGAAACCATACCTCATACACACCACGCACGGTGACACGCGATGTTTACAGTATCAGTGCTTCCATTTTCAAAAACACAAATTTCTGTTTGAATTATGTTGGACAATAATTTTGGACAATTACTTGAAATTCCCTTTTTTGAAGGCATGAAGGCTCTTTTCCACTCTCGCGAGAGTCACATCGCAAGCTCTCTGCGAGTGTTTTCATCCAGTCACAATTGCTCAAAAGTTTATTTTAATTAGATGCAACCACTCAGGCATATTTGCCCATTTTAAATATCTGTTCCATGTCCAAATTATTGAAAAACTAGACTGAGTGAGACTGATTGACGTAAGGGGAACAACTCGTTTTACGAATGATTGAAATTTTGGAGCTCAATTTGACACACACTTTCAGAGTTTCAGGTCAATTGTGGAGCTGCAATGTCTGAAAAGGCAAACATGGAAAAAACCACCGGCTTTGAGTAAATTGCAGTCAAAACTCGATGGCCATAATGAACAGAACATCATCACAGTTAAAATATTTTATTGCATGATCTGTCCAACTCGCGGCTCGCAGCTAGCAGCTCGCAACTTCACAGCTAGGAGATTAACTAAACTCTTTTGCTTAGAATTTTTTTTTATATTTAGTGGCAACATACAATTTACAGTTAATCTTTACCTATATCATAACCAGTGTATTTCATCGCATCTTTTCCTATTAATCATCTCTCAAAATCAAGTATATCAGTTTGGCTAAAGGCTCTTCCACTTATCGCAAACACCAACTCGCTTCGAGTTACAATTCTTGACAGCTTATTTTAACTGGATGCAAGCTCTCGTAGCGAGCTTGCGAGTTGCTTTTACGATAAATGGAAAAGAGCCTTAATATAGGCAAACAAGCCAAAAAAGCTCAATTTTGCAAAAAGCTCTGCGAAATAAAGCGATCAGCAATTAATGTGCTCCGATAACCCCATCGATATTCTGCTAAATATAAGCGATAGTGAATTAGTGATAAAGAAAAAACCCCTAATTATTACAAAGAAAGGTAGACTCGAGTGGTGTAGTGATCTCATAACCCTGCAGCTATTCCTTGAAGAGGTTTAAACATCAAAGGCAAGTGAACAACGGCGAGCGGGGCGAAAGTATTAAAGACAGACACAACAACATTACGTTGGTATAGGCGCCAAAGTTCGTCGCTTACAATTAATTGTATGGCTGTTGGGGAAGCTAAACTTTCTCTGGAATCAAGGGCAGTATACCAAGCCGAAAATCCAAAGCTATCTTGGTTCACTGTCACTGACAATATAGGAGAGGAAAATTTATCGCCTCCGCCTTGCTTTAATGAACATACAACCCTATCTCAATTGGAACTGAATTGGAACTACAGCTAAGGAAATCGATAGCTTAAAACATAAAGAAGGTTGTCAGTGCTTGTACGATCTTATAGATTTGCTTAAGAAAGAAAATCTAGAGCTTAAAGCGTAAAATGAGGTGCTTCGAGAACAGAATAAGCGCACTAGTGCGGTCAGTGCACCGATAAGGCATGTGATAAAACGTGGACTGGACTGGACTCAATTGATAAAAGGTCATGGCTTGATAGGATACCCTAAAGGTCGATATATCGAGAGAGCACTGGAACCGAGTTGCCCCTGTGTTTTGTGTATCCCCATACATATAATAACTATCAATATCGAATCATTCTTGGGTTGTCACATTTCCCACTCACTGGGACTGTATCTACTTCACCAAATTTAGCTAAAGCGCGTAGCGCGACAATCATTACTCGCCCTTCGGGCTCGCACTTTAGCTAAATTTGGTGAAGTAGATACAGTCCCAGTGAGTGAGAAATACACAAAACAAAGGACAACTCAGTCGACCTTTAGGGTATCCTATAAAGCCATGACCATTGATAAAAGGTGGACTGGACTCAATTGATAAAAGGTGGACTGGACTCAGTTGATAAAAGGTGGACTGGACTCAATTTATAAAAAGGTGGACTGGACTCAATTGATAAAAGGCGGACTGGACTCAATTGATAAAAGGTGGAGTGGACTCAATTGATAAAAGGTAGAGTGGTGGTCGTTTGAGGCCCCGTTTGCACTATACCGGTTTACTATTTTCATACCGGATTAATTTTCACACTGATCGAAAAATTTGTGAGCGTTTACACTATACCGGCTCACTCCTCAGTGAGCCCATTCTGTCAGGTATTAATAGCTGTAATATGGGAACGAGCGACTCGATTGCACGGCGAACGAAATGGGTCGCTCGTTCCAAATTATCTTTAATAAGCTATAATTCGCTAATTTGTGAGGTTTGCCATTTGTTTGACAATGTTTACAGCAGTTTTAAGTAAATTTACAACTTTTAATGAGCTGCCTATGGACAAAGTAATGTCCAGGTAAAGCTCTATATCAATTTTAGTCAAAATATCAAGAAAGTACTGTTGTTTTTAATGCCTGACAGAATGGGCTCACTGAGGAGTGAGCTGGTATAGTGTAAACACTTCCAAAATAATTTTTCGATCGGAGTGAAAATCAATCCGGTACGAAAAGTAAACCGGTATAGTGTAAACGGAGCCTCAAACGACCACCACTCTACCTTTTATCAACTGAGTCCAGTCCGTCTTTCATCAATTGAGTCCAGTCCGCCTTTTATCAACTGAGTCCAGTCCACCTTTTATCAATTGAGTCCAGTCACTGGTCCAGTCTTTTATCAATTGAGTCCAGTCACTGGTCCAGTCCACCTTTTATCAATTGAGTCCAGTCCACCTTATATCAATTGAGTCCAGTCCATCTTTTATCAGTTCAGTCCACGTTTTATCACATGCCCACCGATAACAATTATTATTATTTATTAAAAATATTTTAGAAGTTTTGATTGGTTAAGAGCTAAAGATGAAATCGTCATATCCGCTTGGTAGTTGCCCAAATTTGGGGGTGAATATAAATATACGGCATTATGACTCTTTTCGTCGTATATTGACTGACCTTGTAATCTGACAATTGTTTTAAGAATATTTTTTCGTAGTCTCATTGGCTTATTTCCGATAAGTTTCCGAACAATTTCATGCTGTTCCATTATTAGCAGCTTGTGTCGTTAAGTCGTTTTACTTACAAAGGAAGCATTTAAACTGAGTTTAAAATATTTTCAAAAAATAACAAAACAATTGTTGAACTCGGTTCTCGCAGGATATGAGGAATTATTAAGGCCTCGGTTTGATAACACAAACCTCTGCCTTAATAATTCCTCATATCCTGGTCGACCTCATTCAATAATTGTTTAATGTAAGCACGTGTGTGCTGGGGTTTCAGCCGACGTCGAAGCTGTCAAGTTAGATATTGCAATTTTGGCAAAATTTGTCCAATAATCGAACGCCTTACCAAACGATAGCTTAGAGTGTGTTTTGTGGACTTTAGTAAAGCACCCGACCGCATCGACCACAATATTCTGATTAAGAAATTGTTGTCTCTTGGCGTCAGAGAATCTTTCGTACCCTGGATTTGCAGCTTTCTTTTTAATCGCCGCCAAGCTGTTAAAATTGATAGTTCTCTGTCAGAATGGGTTTCCGTTAATGGTGGCGTCCCTCAGGGAACCAAATTGGATCCTATCGTGTTCGTTGTAATCATTAATGACTTGAAACTTACATCTGCTCACCTTCTGAGTTACTTTCTATAAACAAGATTTCGACCCAAGCCGGGTGCAATTCAGTCCTGGGCAGAGAAAATAACATGAAACTTTATAAGAAATGCAAAGAAATTATGGAAGAATTATATTCAGCTGTTGTGTGTGCCATACGGATGTAAGCCATAATGCAAATTAGTTTTAATGCCGAGTTGTAATTCATATTTTCGCTTAAAATATAGTTATGCAAACCAATCACGTTTCATATTTGAGATAAAAACATTTGCATACCTGCACATACATAACTGCACGGGGCAGGTTACTAACTTTTTTAAAGAACGGTGGAGACATGCATGATACAAAAAAACAGATGACACCTGGAAAATATTACCACTGAATTAAAGTACAGATGTTGCGTTCTGCAAATTTCACCCGCCTTTACATATTTCTATTACTGAATAGGCAGAGGGTGTAGATAAAATGCGGGCACAGACTGACGGACGCAAACTCGCGGTATGATTTTAATTGAAATCGGACGTTCTAAACATGAAATTCTTCTTATGATTAATTCTAATCGGGTCATTTTGTCCCAACATCACCGTTTGTTCCTAAGTGGCCAAACACAAACAATGATGACTTTGGTGACAAAAGGCAGTAAAGAACCTGATTATTTTAGGTTGGTATTTACCAATCTGTGAGCGTGCGCGGACATTTATATTAAACGTTTTATCGTCTAAAAACTTTCCGTATAGGAACAAGAAAAAAGCACTATTAGAAATTGCTTTCCTTATTTTTTTTCTAACCACAACAGTAAACTAGTTTATTGCAAAACATTCCCAAGGTTAGATTTTTTATTGCATCTGAGCTCACAAAGAATAATGAAAGTAATAATAAATACATTATGCAATTAAGTAGAATTTGTAGTTAAATAGACATTTTTTCTTTTTATAAGATTGGTTATTTTAATTGAATGATTATTCCAAACACTGGCAAGTGAAAGAGATGTTGTTGTGTATTTCCAGGGATCTAAAATCTATTGTGCTTAAAAACAAAGTGAATATTTTAAGTGGCTGCATTTTTTATTCACCCTGTACTACAAAAAAAAGAACAACAAAAATGTGAAAGATAATAAAGTTCCATCAGTTCGAGTAACAATGGTCTACCTCTCATAGAGCAATGAGTATATATTCGTGGGAGCATAAGTGGAGCATGTTGACTTGCATAAGCTATTTCTAATAGAGAAAAGTTTTAGAAGGGGACTTTTCTACAATCTCGGACAAAATTGTTGAGACACATGAGCGATCATATGCCATATTCGTAGTGTTTGTATAATTCTATTTGCCTCCCCCCCCCACACCCCCCAATTCAGTGTTGTTGAGATGATACCTATGCTTCGGACATGCGGCTGTCGAATTATGTCAACATTGAGCTGGGGGAGGGAGGTTTAGAATAAAAATTGTGAGCATTTAAATCAGTCGAGAAGGGCACGCGTATCTTGTCTTCAAAATTTCAATGTGTCTCAACAAGTTTTGTCCAAGATTGTAGTATTAAGTTTGCGTGCTCACAGTCTGTGAAATGTTTAGAAATAGCACTTTTGAGAGAATGCGAATTCTATGATTTCTGCAAGCCGTGTAGCCAAATTTCTCTTTGTTTTGCCTATATAAATCTTGCTGCAGCCCGCACAAGTAAACTGGCACACTAAATTGTTTGGAGATAAGTCTGGAATATTATTATCTTTTCTTGATAGAATTCCCGCTGAATTTTCTTAATTAGGCTTTAAACACGAAACTCGCCCTACTTGCCAAGAAAAGGAATTCTCAAACTGATTTTTTTGTGAAACTTCTTCAGAAATGTCCATGCTGGTTTTTTCGCCTAAATGGTTTTGGCTAAAATCCTATCGTTCTTTTAGCTTGCGGATGATAAAGAAATCGTATAGTTCTGTTCAAACCATTCCAAGACATAAATTTAGCGATTTGTGCGATCTGTTTGTTTAGCAATGTGGAATTACTGCGAATCCGTTCAGCGATTTCATCCACGTTGGGCCGCGGAAGGCAATTAATTGGATTAATGTTTGTGTCACACTCTATTTATAAAGAATTAAGGTCGTTCGGCTACATAGTCGTTTCGCAACATGTCGTTTCGCTACACGCACAAAGTTTTCTCGCTACACGCGTGAAGTCGTTTCCTTACACGCACAAAGCTGTGAATCAATGAATATGTCATGCTGTAAGTGTCAACTTGCTCTAGGGCGTTTGAAAAGTCTTGAGCTACAATCTTGGACAAACTTGTTGAGACACATTGAAATTTTGAAGACAAGATACGCGTGCCCTTCTCGACTGATTTAAATGCTCACAATTCTTATTCTAAGCCCCCCCCCCCCCCCCTCCCCCAGTTCAATGTTGACATATATAATTCGACAACCGCATGTCCGAGGCATAGGTATCATCACAACAACATTGAATTAGGGGGTGGGGGGAAGGCAAATAGAATTATACAAACACTACGAATATGACATATGATCGCTCATGTGCCTCAACAATGTTGTCCAAGATTGTAGACCTCAACAATCTCTATGACAACCTTGATAGTTCCGACCTCATTTTCTCATCTTGATCTCATACTCACTAACACTAAAATTCCTAATTCTCCCCAGAATACAAACTTAAATCTTTTATTATTTCTAAAAGCTCTACATGTAAAGCTCCGTAATCCATCATATGAACTCAACTCCACTGTTTGAGTTTTACTTCAGAACAATTTTACACTGATACGTTTTTATGACGTAGCACTTTTATTACCTGACCGCGCGGAATATTCCAGCAAATGATTGACCGTAATGCCTCAGTAGTATTACCCCCCCCCGTTTAGCGAGGGAAGTAATTAGTATGCAAGCTGCCATATAGGAAAATGACGTCATTGATTAGGCGCGAGTGGATGTGTCCTCGCGAGGATGTGCACACGCGAGAATATGCGCACGCGAGGATGTGCGCACGGTAGTATTCGGAAAAAACATATTTTAAGAAAAATGTATTGAAACAATGAAAATTTTACAAAGTATATACATATATATATATATATATATATATATATATATATATATATATATATATATATATATATATATATATATATATATATATATATATATTTTTTTTTTTATATATTGTACAAAGTATCTTACGAAGTATTAAGAGGTTTGTCATGCTGGTCTTGTAATGTTCACACATCAGTCCAAATACACCCACAGTATGTAGCTTGTTCGCATTCTAGGACGACGTCAATGGATAACCGGGAGAGCACTGATCGGAGTTGCGTAATACATTCTGCATGTATTGTTGTATGGCAACAACTGGTTATCATAAGCTGTTCGTTGTTCTTTTTTCCAAACACAAAAAACATAGTTCATTGTCCGGAAATAATGTCCTGCAATAGCCACAACGTACTGTCCCGTCGACCACGGACGATGCTGCCCAATATCTAAAACACTCACAGTGAGCACCTTGGTGACAACACGGTGTATTCATAGCGAGTACCTCTTCGGCCTAGATAGCTTCAAAACAGAAATGGCATTGCTTTTCTTCTATACCGTTTTCCGATAGTATACCAAATAGATGGATTATAGCTGTTGGCAAAATAACGCCTGGTGAAGGTAAAGCTCCAACTGTTTCCATTTTCGGATGTTGATGTCTTCAAGCGTATTATAAGTAAAGACTAGACAGGTGGTTCATGTGTGCTGCGAAGTATGGAAAGGGAGATAAAGGGGGTATGACGAATACGGAATCGTACTGATTTTGGAGAAAAATATTAGAGCGTTTCTTGGTTTGCATAACTCAACACACGGATTAACGTTTGGAATAATTTATTTTTGTAAGTATTACAGACAGTAGAGCTATATTTTGTTAGTCTCGTACAAGTTTATGCGATGAGCAGATGAGCATCTGCTCATAACTGCTCAGGAGCACATGCTCATACGCTCATAAGACCCTATGTGGCCCGATGGCCGAGCACATATGAAACATACCATATTAAAATCTGATTGGTTTTTAGTTATCCTGCTAATATTATAAAATGATAATTTTGAGTCGGTAAGAGCATACCGCTTGCAACGTTCACAGAGATAAGACTTTTAGATTGCCAATTTAATGGAGGAGAACTTATCGCGGTTACATGACCTGAACTTATCGCGGTTACATGACCTGAACAAGCGTGTGGCAGAGGTAAGAAAAAGAGTTGAATATTTGAAGAAAAAGAGAAATGCTTTATACCTTCGCAAAAGGACGGTTGACGTACAAACCTGGATGTTAAACAATTTGGTAGACGATGCATGCCGTGGCCTCAAAGAAATGAGAAGACTTAGAAACAACCAGGGAACGCTGTGCTTTATATTTGTTATGTAGGATAGATCAAATAGAAATTCATCATCTAATGAAAAGCTGTAGTACAGCTTCTAATGAAAAGCTGTAGTAAATAAAGGATACAAACCTGTTGAGTTTGTAGACGTTGTTTTATTTGCTTGTCCTTAATACATTCACCCCACACCGGTCTCACATTGACCCAACATAGACCTTTTGTCGGCCCCACACCACCTAATCAACCTCGTATAAGCAGATGGTCATCTGCATATACCAATAGTTGGGATCTACACAATAGTTATAGCTGTCAATACCTAACAGTTAGGGCCTTATCAGCATTTGAGCACCTGCTCATAACTGCTCATGAGCACATGCTCATACGCTCATAGGTCCCGATGTGGCTAGCCAAGTTAGTATAGCTATATTTTGTTAGTCTTGTACAAGTTTATGCGCTGAGCAGATGAGCGGGTGCTCATAACTGCTCATGAGCACATGCTCATACGCTCATACGTCCCTATGTGGCCCGACAGTTATAACCCTCCCACATATTAAAATAATATCAAACTCGGATATGTATATATAATTTTATTGAGAACAATATGACAAATATTAATGTAGTTAATAATCTTCTTCATCATCACTGTCCTCAGTAAAACTAGTAAAACTGTAGTCTTTTAAATGTCTTTTAATTAGAAATTTTCTCTTATTGACAGCTGCTTCCATAGCCTCTTCTTGATCAAAATGATCATCGTTCACGAGCGCATCCTTTGTTTCCATTATTTTCTTATGCACTGGATCTTTCTTTAGTTGTTGTATCCATTGGAGACGCTGCAAATAGATACTTTGCAATTCCTTTTGGAGCTCAGGCAGAATATTAGAGTAAGCTGTTTCCCCAGCGGTTTCCTCATCCAAACCACTTTGAGTCAAATTCATCTTCATCTCCTGAAAAGCCGCCTTATGCTTTTGCATTGCTTCTTCTACCATGGGCATCCAAGGATCCACTTCTTCCTCCTCAGTTTCCGAGTCTCCTGTTATCAAACTCTGAGACCCGTCAGTTGCAACGCTCGAAGCATCATCCTCTGAGCTCTGAATTTCTGTTTCTGACATTTCTCTCTCCTCGCTTTTCAGCGGACAATGCTCGTTTTCGTGTCGACGGAGATTGAAACCACGATTAAATGCTTTCCCGCAAAATTTACAGCTCATTCCGCTAGAACTGACTGTGTAGAAATGCCTTGTCACTGAGCAACACTGTATTCTTATGAGCGTATGAGCATGTGCTCATGAGCAGTTATGAGCAGGTGCTCAAATGCTGATAAGGCCCTAACTGTTAGGTATTGACAGCTATAACCATTGTGTAGATCCCAACTATTGGTATATGCAGATGACCATCTGCTTATACGAGGTTGATTAGGTGGTGTGGGGCCGACAAAAGGTCTATGTTGGGTCAATGTGAGACCGGTGTGGGGTGAATGTATTAAGGACAAGCAAATAAAACAACGTCTACAAACTCAACAGGTTTGTATCCTTTATTTACTACAGCTTTTCATTAGAAGCTGTACTACAGCTTTTCATTAGATGATGAATTTCTATTTGATCTATCCTACATAACAAATATAAGCACAGCGTTCCCTGGTTGTTTCTAAGTCTTCTCATTTCTTTGAGGCCACGGCATGCATCGTCTACCAAATTGTTTAACATCCAGGTTTGTACGTCAACCGTCCTTTTGCGAAGGTATAAAGCATTTCTCTTTTTCTTCAAATATTCAACTCTTTTTCTTACCTCTGCCACACGCTTGTTCAGGTCATGTAACCGCGATAAGTTCTCCTCCATTAAATTGGCAATCTAAAAGTCTTATCTCTGTGAACGTCGCAAGCGGTATGCTCTTACCGACTCAAAATTATCATTTTATAATATTAGCAGGATAACTAAAAACCAATCAGATTTTAATATGGTATGTTTCATATGTGCTCGGCCATCGGGCCACATAGGGCCTTATGAGCGTATGAGCATGTGCTCATGAGCAGTTATGAGCAGATGCTCATCTGCTCATCGCATAAACTTGTACGAGACTAACAAAATATAGCTCTACTGTCTGTAATACTTACAAAAATAAATTATTCCAAACGTTAATCCGTGTGTTAAGTTATGCAAACCAAGAAACGCTCTAATATTTTTCTTCAAAATCAGTACGATTCCGTATTCGTCATACCCCCTTTTTCTCCCTTTTCATACTTCGCAGCACACATGAACCACCTGTCCAGTCTTTACTTATAATACGCTTGAAGACATCAACATCCGAAAATGGAAACAGTTGGAGCTTTACCT
This sequence comes from Muricea muricata, assembly GCA_963855995.1. Lineage (NCBI taxonomy): Eukaryota > Metazoa > Cnidaria > Anthozoa > Malacalcyonacea > Plexauridae > Muricea > Muricea muricata. Next base: position 5,959,312 of record OY979722.1, read on the forward strand.
TCACCAGGCGTTATTTTGCCAACAGCTATAATCCATCTATTTGGTATACTATCGGAAAACGGTATAGAAGAAAAGCAATGCCATTTCTGTTTTGAAGCTATCTAGGCCGAAGAGGTACTCGCTATGAATACACCGTGTTGTCACCAAGGTGCTCACTGTGAGTGTTTTAGACATTGGACAGCATCGTCCGTGGTCGACGGGACAGTACGTTGTGGCTATTGCTGGACATTATTCCCGGACAATCAACTATGTTTTTTATGTTTGGGAAAAAAGAGCGACAACGAACAGCTTATGATAACTAATTGTTGACACACAACAGTGCACGCAGAATGTATAATGCTAGTCCGATCAGTGCTCTGACGTCGTTCTGGAATGCGGACAAGTTGCATACTGTGGGTGCCTTTGGACTGATGTGTGAACATCATAAAACCAGCAGGACAAACAGTATCTAATATCTAAAACAAACAGTATCTAAACCTATATATGTATACTTATACTTTAGGTAACGTAAAATTTTCATTTTGTCAATACATCTTTCTAAAAACGTGTTTTTTCCGAATACCGCCGTGCGCACATCCTTGTGTGGACCGAATAATGCGCACATCCTCGCGTGCATCCGGATAGTGCGAACATTCTCGCGTGTATCGGGATAGTGCACGCATCCTCGCGTGTATCGGGATAGTGCGCACATCCTAGCGTGCGCACATCCTTGCAATGACGTCATTTCTCTACATACAGGCTTGCATACTAATTACTTCCCTCGCCAAACGGGGGGGGGGGGGTAATACTACTTGCCTCTAACCGTGCACGCAAAGTTTGTACATCCCTGGAGACTTTATCCAAATAGATCTGACCACCTGGTATATGTTTTTTTATATCAAACATTGACAAGTTCTAGTACATTAGTTATCCTGAGAACCCTGTTGGAACTGATAATTGACATACTTGCGCGAGATACGAATATTATCCACTTACTCTGTTATCGTCACTGGACTATGCCCATTATCTTCCCCAATAACGCATATACAGTCAGTCTTGCCTATAGAACATATTAATTATAATAACTTGGCTATTTTATACTATATTAATTCACTGCCTCGTAACGTAATAGCTACATTACAGAATGTTTCGCATCAAGTTAGCTATTTAACTAGCAGCAATCAGCAAATGTGATTGACAAATTTGATTTAAATAAAAGATTTAATTAATGGTAAAAAAATCAGCCACAAACTGTGAGAAATGATAAATAACAAAGTAAGGACTGGACTAATATTTTGATAATTTTTGTTTATTTGTAGGTGTTCTTGTTCCTTTTTGCTTCGATCTGTATTCGATTAGTTACACTTATATTTTTTGCCATATATGACACAAAGTGTATAATATTTGAAGACGCTTCAGTTATCGATTGTCATCAAGATCCATTGTTACCTCTTCCATTAACATCAATTCTACTGTGGTCAGTTACATCAAATGTTTCCACGATTATATTTTTCGTGATTCTATGGTGGAATAAAAGAGTGTTGAAGTTCCAATATGATAAAGCAAAACAATGGAGGAATATCATCAGCAGCCTTCGCTGCTTTTTACTACCACTCCTACTGACTGTAGTATATTATATCTTTCGCTTATCGGTAGTGCCTACTGCTGCAGGCAAATGGATAACTTTTTTCCTTCTTATTTGGCAGCCTGCTGTGACCGTTGTTGTCTACTGTTTCAAACACATGGAAGTAAGTCGCCCGCTCTGGGAGAGGAATCGCTTCCTGTTCCTTTTCTGCTGGACTAACCTTATCATGTATTATTTGGAATCACTATTCATATGGTTCGCTTTCACCCTTGATTTAGCACATGAAGTAGCACCGGTAATCGAAAAAGAGCTTCCAGAGGCATCTTCGATCAAAGTCGTGCTTGTTTACTTACTTGCTGCGCGTGTAGCGTTCGGTTCTAAACTGGCTTCCTTTTTTGGGCACAAGGTATGTTGTGGTGTTGAAGAGGTAGTAGCCGGTCTAGGAACACAAACTGATACAGGTGAACAAGGTGATGGTGCATCAATTGGGCATACTACAGGTATGAAGGAACCAGTTGCAGGTCCATCAAGTACATCAACAGGGACAGAAGGACGAGATGAAGGTACATCAAGTACATCAACTAGGATAGAGGGACGAGATGAAAGTACATCAAGTACATCATGGCAGTTCAAAAGATTTGAATTATCCTGATTAGACCACAATGCATTGCGATATGCTATGACCCAATTTGAAGGTTTATTTGACTACGAGGCTGTTTTACTTGGACCGGAATCTGAAATATACAGGTGTATAAAAAAAGTAGACGAATCTGAAATCGCTCTTTGTTTCGCGAGGCTCCTCAATGTACAATGTTTTTTATAGTTTAAATAGATTGTTTTGGTACTTATAATATAGAATAAACCAAAAAAATGAGAAATTTAAAACTTCAATACCGGGGGGGGGGTTGCGTTTTTTACGACAAGTTAAATATGCCTTGCACGCAAAACTTAAATGCTTAAAGGTAATTTTGACTAGGTAGATGAAAAATTGTCGGGTTTTGTATTGCTGTAAAAAATTTCAGATAATTTGCTCGAGTCTAAGCCGTTCAAAACGTCGCACGAACTTCCATATTTTTAGCAAAATTAGCTTTGTGCATGTTTAATTTATGTATTTACTTCATTTGCATACAACTCCCAAAGAGCATTTAATTAAAATTGGAACATTTCTTCAGAAAAACTATTCTTATTGAGAAAAATATACGTTTGCACAACGTTTTGAATGGCTTAAGCTCAATCAAATTTCTTGAAATTGTGAACAGCAATAAAACTCCTAACATATTTTCAACTTACCAACTCAAAATTTTAAGCATTTAAGTTTCGCGCGCAAGCCATTTTTAATGTTTTCGAAATACGCACACCCTTGGGTTTGAAACATTAAAATTTCACAATATTTTCATTTATTCTACACCGTAAGTACTCAAGCAATGTATATTAATAAAAAACTTCATCCTTCAAGCCGCTACGCAAGGTTGAGAGCCGTTCCAAAATTGTCTACTTTTTTTATGCCCCCTGTATACAATATATCTACGTCATCAAAATTGACCTAAATATAAAACAAGATGACGTCTGACCAGAGTCATTTGTTCTTCAACATTATTTTTTGAACAAACATTTTACAAAACAATTAAAACACGTATCACAATTACTTCAAAGGGCCTAGCAGAAAAGTAAAAGGCAGATAAACTTCTGCGCTTGATATTCTTGGTTTGCACATGACGTCATTTCGTGTCATTGGGCGCCATCTTGGTTGACTCTGCAAATTATTTCAGCTGTTTGCAGCGAAGTACTTGTGTCAATTTACTATTTGATCGTTAGTTTTAGCGTATTATGAATGATATTTTAAAGATGTATGGCTCGATAGGATCAGAAATAATGAATAGATACTTTGTGGTTGCCATGTGTTTCAAAAGTCAACCAAGATGGCGTCGATTGCAAACCACCTATAAGATGTTGAACGAACCTGTATACTTGGTCTTTGAAACAAGTTCCTTCTTAGCAATAATTAAAACTGTATAATATACAAATAATGAATGTTTATGAGTGCAATAGTAAGAAAATATTCTTACTATTGCACGAATAAAAACATTCATTATTTGTTTTATATAATACCAAAATAGGCTATTGCTTTTCAAATAAAAACAATTTATTAAAAGATCACCGTCCGAGAAATATTTTGACGGATGGGATTTATTGAAAACAGAAAGAGCGCAATAGTAAAAAACGTTTAGTACTTTTGCACACTGGAGAGTGCAATAGTATTTTCCTATTGCACTCTTGGGAAATAGAACTTTCTATTCGACATAACGTGACCAAAGTCAACCAATTACACGATCTGAATTTAACAAGGTATTATATAATATAATACTAGAAATACATGCATGCAGCAACCCCTCGCCACTAACTAAGAGCAATTAGAGCATGCAACTATATTTTCGGAATTATATGAAGTTCTGTAATAGGTTGTTGTCATAGCAACATGGCAATTGTTATTCTTTCTGTATAGAAAGGCACTAGATAGGATCGAGTAAAACCACGGCGAGCCCGCAATAGGTTAATATTTCATACATTTGACAGCGGTGCTTACAAGCACGGTTACATAAGCAGTATAAATTTAGTTTTTAACGGTAAACTTTCGATTGGCCGCATTAGCACAGTGGTCTAGGTCCCGCGCTTCTGACCTGTTTGTTCCGGGTTCGAGCCTAGTTACGCGCTTATGTTTTATACTTTTTTTTCTTAATTTTTTGAATACTTTTTTTTTCTTATATTCTTATATTTTTTTCTTATTAAAACTATTCTCACTCACTATTCTCACTCACTGGGACTGTATCTACTTCACCAAATTTAGCTAAAGCGCGAGCCCGAAGGGCGAGTAAGGACTCGGCCCGCCGTGGTTTTACTCGATCCTATCTAGTGCCTTCCATTTTTTCAAAATGACAAAATATTGAGTTTTTAATCCTTGTTTTATTGACAATTTTTTAAAATGGCACAACATTTGTCATCGGTATGTTATTACGCCTAATGTAAGCTTAAATTTGGTATAAAATACGACCAATTAATTACATATATTAGACGTTTTGCGATATCTATGAAACTAAATTTTTATCTACATAAACTTTGAGTTTGAAATAAAACCGTTTCAAGCCAATTTTGTATCTTCGCTCATATTCTTTTACATGTAAAGTTCGTCAATATTTTGAAATACAGTAATAAGAAGACAGTCTTGCATTTTAATACAAAACATAAACTTAATCTGGAATTTAAACAGTGAATAGACTGGACGAGTACGGCTTCGCCGGCCTTTATAAAGCACTAAAACACAAGTATAAATACGCATTATCAACAAACTTGCCTTGTGTTTCACGCCGTAGTCAATTCTTGGCGCTTCTGTGTATTTTCCCAGAGTTAATCTCTCTTCAAGAGTCGTGTCGCAGTCGTTTTCGTCTCAGTTCTCGCCTTTTTGGATGCCTTAAGTGTTCGCTACTCCTGATATTCCGCCATACTCTTGAGATCATAAATGACCACCCTTCGTTGGTTGTGAAAGTTGCCAAATCTTTTTGCAAAAATACAAAATATTGTAGAGCAAAAAGCAAATTTAGATATTTGCTTGCTGTCAGTTGAATTCGTGATTAATCAATCAACAATGAATTTTAAATCCGGCCAATCAGTGTTAGCCATTCATGATAGTCCGCCATATTGTTGAGATCAGTGAGGACATACCACTTTTACTACCTATCACGAGCAACGACTTTGAACTCCGCTAATACAAAATTAGTAACCCTCGCCCCGGGCTTACGCCCGGAACGGCGCTTCGCGCCGTTGGCTCGGGGATAATATAGTGATGTAATAATCTTATTTAATGTTCATTTTTCGTAAACTAATGTTCTGATTGGTCGATTTGTACCACGTGAGTTTCTTTTACACGACAACAAGGCACGGCTGTGCAGTAATACTGTGCATGAAATTTTTATTGCACGACAAAGATGGCCGAATGTTAAAACTTTTAAAAGTCGACTTGAGGGAGGACTGTAAAGCTAATTTCGGCGGCAACGTTTTACAAGGCTAAGAGAAAAACAAGATGTGATGTTTCTGTTAAAGTTGAACGTTTTAACGTGTGAAAGTACAGCAGTTTAACCGGTTTTCTTATCCTGTTTGTGTTCTGGAAACACAAATAGCTTAAGCTTAACTGCACTTATATTTATTCATTTCTTGTGAAAATACTGGTGATTGACGAAAGTGGAACTATCAAAAAACTAAAAGAGCAACAGTGTGAAGTTTTTTATTATTAAAGGTAAGCTTCTGGTTGTTCTTTAGTTAAATTTAATGCTTTTAAACAGATGCGAAGAGCGGAGATTTTGTCATGTAGTTTGTTTTCTTGCCTTGGAGCACTTAGATGGCTTACTTCACTTTTTTATTTTTCTTGTGAATACAAATATGTTGAATTGATTTAAAGAACAATCAATGCAAGGAACTGTTAAATGATAAACTTTAGCTCGCTTTATTTTAGTATCATACACGTTTTCGGTGTTGAACCTTAGTAGGTATGGTGCAGGTATAGAACACTTACGTCAGCATTTTTTGAGGAGCTCTTACCCGTGTCAGTTAGTTACCAGGCTATGATGTGTATACCGTGGCGCGCGCATGTTGACCGGAAATACCTGCGCTATGCGGACGTCATACTGTTTGATATTATCTTATTACAATGACGCAACATGAGTGTGAAATAAAACTACTGTTTATGCAAATGTTGTATAATATTCAGTTATTGCTATGAACACTTTAATCTATCTGGTGAGTGTGCTTGTGAAGAACTGGCGTAAAAAACGTCTAAAAGTAAAACATGGCACATCTGTTTAAGCAAATGTATGTGGATGAAGTTGACTTTGACTCCCTAACCATTGAGAAACTCGTAGAACTTGTGTTTACGGAGATGGTTTTCCGTAAGATTGAACAATTGGAACAGGAGAAAATTGTAAAACATGACCAAATTGACGGGAATCCGTGGAATGGCTTTAGAAAATGTTTTGAGATTCTTGATGATGAGGAACGATGGATGACTTATGCTGAAAAGGCTTTATCAATGTTGGATCATGATGTTATGTGGCAAGGAATTGTAGAAGCGTGCAAGATTTTAAAGTACCCTGGACCTTCTACGGTGCATAGAGAATACTTTGAAAGACTTTTTGATTTGTCATGTTTTGTCTGGTATCAGTTGTATAGTGAACTTGAAAGAACTGCATCTATTAACAATCTTATTGACTATGTTCTCTGTGTGTGCAAGTTAAGATATAACTCAATTGTGTAATTTTACTGAACAAATAAATCATTTTTAAAATGTACTGCATTGTTGTCCTTTCTTCATTTCGTATGTTGTTGGCTTGTGTTGTGTTACTATCTCTGTAGCTAACATGGGTACTTGTAGCAGCAAGAGTGATAAAATTAAAAGAGATAAAAACCACAACAGACAAAAAATGTTCAGGTTAGGCGTTAGTTTTGGTCGTAATGATTTGAATTTGGAAGGTCACATACAGATGGGTTACAACAGTAAGACTATCAAAAATTATGGTCCCTCTGAGAAACAAATAGTATTACAAGAAAACATAACAACGACAGTAACCGATCCAGAGGACAGGGAGACAGAGAGAGCCGAAAATTAAATTTTATATTGTCAATGCAACTCCCGTTTGTTTCATTACTAAAAAATCATGAGTCAAGCAACAGTTGAGAGCGTTGATGGGTATTTATCAAATGTTTATTACAATCCAAAACGACCAGGAAGTTTTGGGGGAGCAGAAAGTTTATATCGTGATGTAAAAGATGAGGGAAGATTCAAACTGTCAAGAGAACAAATTTCAAACTGGTTAATGAAACAAGACACATATACTTTACATGCTGCAGCTCGCCGTCATTTTAAAAGAAATAGTGTCATTGTTGGTGGTATTGATGAAGAATGGCAACTCGATTTGGCAGACGTGCAGTCGTTAATGCAGTATAACGACGGTTATCGCTACTTGCTGGTCTGTATAGATGTATTCTCAAAGTATGCGTGGATAGTTCCAGTCAAGTCAAAAACAGGAACTGCTTTAGTCGAAGCCTTTAAAGTGATTTTAACATCGGGTAGAAAACCTGAAAAAATCATGACGGATCAAGGAACAGAGTTTTTTAACAGACATTTTCAAAATCTGTTAAAAAGTGAAAACATTCAACTTTTTAACACGTTCAACGAAACAAAGGCTTCTGTTGTCGAGAGAGTAATTCGTACCTTCAAGTCAAAGATGTGGCGATATTTTACAGCAAGGAAAACACTGAGATATGTCGATATGTTGCCTGACTTAGTTTATTCCTATAATTTCAGTTTACATCGTAGTATCAAAATGAAACCTGCTCTAGTTAACAAAGAAAATGAAGATAAAGTATGGCATACGTTATATGACAATACCAATGGTATTATGGAACCAATTAAATATAAGTTTAAGGTCGGTGACCAAGTTAGAATAAGCAAAATTAAACGAAAATTTGAGAAGGGATATTTACCAAACTTTTCAAAAGAAATATTTACTGTAAGCAAAACCGTACCTCGAAATCCAGCAGTATATAAACTCAAAGATTATGACGGCGAAGAGCTTAAAGGAACATTTTATGACAAGGAGCTTCAAAAGGTTATCAAACATGATGACATGTATGAGGTTGAGAAAATTCTTAAAAAGCGGGGAAAGGGGAAAAATGTACAATATCTTGTAAAGTGGTCTGGTTACCCAGACAAATTCAATTCATGGGTGTCTGCATCCGAAATAAATAAAGTCTAAAAACAACGTTTGAGCTGTTTTCTTTTTATTTGTTGCGGTATAGTCGTCATGAGTGGAACACATTTTTATCTCACGCTGCCTAGTAATGCATCCTTGAATGAGTTTCCCAATAATAAGACGACAAGTTATCGCGTGAAATTGCCGCAAAGTATTGATTTGGAGGGGGTCTGGGAAGTTGGTTTGTACTCCATTTCCTATCCAAACACCTGGTACACATTACAAAAAGGTGTGGATACGCACCTCTTTTATGGGGATCGAACCGGTTTGTTTCAGCAAGCCATTATGGATTATGGTTACTACCAGTCCATGCCGGAGCTTATCAAAGCTGCGAATAAAGCGTTATCCAGAAACGTTAGCGATAACATCAAGTTGACGTACAATGCTTTAACAGGGAAAGTGACCGTTCAAATAAAGAACGGGTTTCAGTTTGCTGTAATGAAACCGTTATCGATCATACTTGGTTTTGGAGGAAAAGACGTTATGTTAAAAAAAACGACAGAAAGTCCTTACGTGGCAGACTTAACGGCCGTATCAACCATTTACGTGTACTGCGACATTGTGCAACCCCAAATCGTTGGAGATACGAGTGCTCAGTTACTCAAAAGCATTCCTGCCGAGGGAACATTTGGTGACACCATTACTAAAACGTTCACAAACATTCAGTATGTACCTATCCAAAGAAAATTATTCGAGGACGTGGAAATTCTTTTAAGGAGTGACACAGGCGATCCTGTGCCATTTGAGCGTGGGAAGGTGGTGACAACACTACATTTCAGACAGCACAGCTATTTTTCATAAAGATGAATAATCCATACGTACGTTATTATCTTGATCAACAAGGTCACGGTATGACTGTGTTCAGAGGTAGTCCATGGCAATTAGGTCATGGTCAAATGGGGTATGGACTGGGTGGTCTGTTTCGTAGCGTTGCCAGAACGGTCATGCCCATGGTAAAAAGTGGAGCTAAAGCTCTTGGGAATATTGCTCTGAACAGTGGTGCAAACTTTATTGGAGATGTTCTCGCTGGGAAAAATGTCAAGGAGGCTGCAAAAGCACGCACCAGGGAAGCCGCTGATGCGACGAAACAGAAAGCTGTGCAGCGACTGCGAGCGTACGCTCAAACAGGAAGTGGAAAACGACGTAAAAAAACCACAGAAAAGAAGAGAGCTAAAAAGAGAAAGACATCTACGCCTACTACCAGAAGTAATCCGACCAAGAAACGGAGAACAACTCCTGCAGACATATTTGGTTAAACATGAGTTTTGTACATGCTAAATCACAAGAGTGTACCAAGAGTGAACTTGATTTATTTTCTGTACCACCAACACAAGTGAGTTTAGAAAAGGGACATTGGGTAGACCACTTGCCGGTGTCCAGTGTTTCAGATGGCGGACCTATCACCTTCCTCTGTCCGGGAACGGAGGACTATGTAGATTTGGCAAAAACCATCCTGGTGGTTCGAGCAAAAGTAACAAAGGCAAACGGAGATGATCTTGACCAGGACGAAAAAGTAGGTATCGTCAACAATTTTCTACATAGCTTATTCAAACAAGTGGATGTGTTTTTGAAAGGGAAACAGGTCACCCAGGCAACGGGGACCTATGCATATCGTGCCTATTTGGAGACGCTCCTCAACTATGGTCCAGCCGCAAAACGGTCTCAATTGACGGCCGCAATGTTCTACAAAGACACGAGCACTAAAATGGATACCGCTGACCCAACACTCGCTGGAGACCATGCTAATGTCAACCTTGGCCTCAAGAAAAGGTACGAGTTTAGCAAAGGAAGCGGCATCATCGAAATGGGGGGACCTATATTCTGCGACGTGTTTATGAGCGAACGGCTTCTTTTGAGCTATGTGGATCTCAAGATACTTATGAATCGAAACGTGGACGAGTTTTGTTTGATGGCCTCAGAGGCGGACGCCGATTATAGGGTGAAATTGACGGAGGTTTATCTCAAGATACGTAAAGTGAAAGTCAACCCAAGCATATCCATAGCCCACGAACTGGCATTGAAGAAAGGACCTGCCATTTATCCTGTGAGACGTGTGGAGTGCAAATCTTTCATCATCCCAGCTGGAAATCCATCATTGAGAAAAGATAATCTCTACAACGGACTTGTGCCGAAAACGATTATCTTTGGAATGGTCGATAGCGCAGCATTCAACGGTGCCTACAAGAAGAATCCATTCAACTTTCAGAATTTTACAACATCCTTCTTAGCAATCAGCGTCAACGGAGAAGAAGTACCCTTCAAACCCTTACAGCTCTCCTATACTGCAGCAACCCGCAGATACATCGAAGCCTTCCTTACCTTGTTCTCGGGTACTGGAAAGATGTTTTATGATGTTGGTAACGATATTTCACGTGATGAGTTTGTTAATGGGTTTAACCTCTATAGTGCTGACCTCAGTCCTGACATGTGTGGGTCCTCCGACCATTTTAACGTGGTCCAACGCGGAAATCTTGCAGTCGACATCAAGTTCTCTACTGCACCTACAGTAGCTGTGAGTCTCGTGTGCTACGGTGAATTCGAAAACACTATTCATATTGATTCTGAAAGAAACGTCATCTACGATTACGCTGGTTAGATGAACACTGCACAAATCACTCATGCACTAGAAGAAGATCCTACAACGAAAAAAATGTTTTGTGGTGTATTTCCCTGTGATAAACTACCTCAAACGATCGACAAGTATCCTTGTGGATTTGTCGCGAACACAGATCCGAGTAGCAAGCCTGGAACTCACTGGATTTCAATTTGGATCGGTCCAAGTGATGCTCGGGGGGACCACAACAAGATTCTGGGGGAATATTTTGACAGCTACGGGACTGATGTACCATTGGTGTGTAGAAACTATTTGGAAAAACACACTGATAAATGGAAATATAACAAGCGTAAATTGCAAAGTATTTGGTCCGACGTATGTGGTGATTACTGTATATTCTACCTAAGCCATAGAGCACGTGGTTATAGCATGAACAAAATCGTACAGTTGTTTGATGACGATACTATGTTAAATGACGCGAAAGTGTCTCATTTTGTTAAGACTCACTTTAGAGTTAGTGCAAATCATCTTAATGTTAATCTTATTCAGTTTAGTAAAAAGTTGGTTCAATAAACATTGTAGTTAAAATGAAGTGTGTGTGTGAGTGTGCGTTTTCATTTGCCCTAACCCCATGTATAACACAACGCTAAGAACGTATTTTAAAAACAATTTATTAAGTAAACAATTACAAGATTAATATTTAAGCCAACGTTCCTGGTTTGTTTTGGCTTGCTTGGTTTTTCGTCACGTCTTTTTAGAAGCTTTTGAAAATACATCGACGAGGTCGAAGCCCCTGGACTGTCTAAGAGACTGCCTTCTTCAGAAAAACTACGGTCCATTCGGGACTCTTTCCATCGTTCTTCATTCCTCACCAAATCTTTAGGCACATTTATCTTGGATAAAACACGAAAAAATTCCTTTGAACCAGTAGGATTGAAATTTTTTCTCGCCCTCAGAGCATCTGAGATCAAGTCCGAGATGTTTGATTGTGGAATGTTTTCACCCTCGAGCTTCACCTCTCCAGTTTTGTCCCATGTGATAATGTCCGGTCTTTCTTTCAATCGGTTTAAGATAGCTGTCGCCCTGGACTGCATTGTCTTAGGTATATGTTTAACAATGACTTCGTCAGATAATTGTGCATTTTTTGGGTGGGTAGGTTCTTCTTCATTTTCAGCATTAGGCGCTATCCGAATAGTTGGTGTTTCGCTGTCCTTTTGCTGTCTGAGATTAAGGTATCTTTCCAGGTTGGCATAGTACATTTTTTGCTTTTCTGTATCATCAACATCCGTGCGTTGGAGAATATTTGTCATGTCTGTGTCCGCATTTATCATGTTTTTTATGATCGGTGAAGTCTCAAGCTTTTGCTTTTGCTCAAATCTGGCATAAGCGTCTTCTGGTACCAAAATCATTCGCTTCATTTTGTTAGTAAACTTCCTAGGACAGTTAAAACAGGTGGTAACAAAGCAGTTAGGAGATTACCACCTTTCTGATTAAGAAACTGTTTCTTTTTCTTTCGCGATACTTTTTTATTTGCAAGTCCACGGAGATGTGTCTTATACCGTGCTAAGCGACGTTTCTGACGAGGTGTGAGTGGAATAACACCTTTTAGTAGATTCAGGGCACACTCGCAAATGGAAGTAACCAGGGACACTGGCCCATGTTCAATAAGTAATTTACGTAGTTTCGGTTTGCATTTAGCCAGAACTTGTAGATAAGGAAGATTGTCCTTCATGTGCTTTGACATGTTGCAAATAAGATGTCTTGAGCTGAAACCGTTGTTTAAGTGCTACGTTTAACATAAACAATTTGCTTCCCGCCAGGTAAAATGTTTGTTCTCAATCGCATATTGTCTGGAGTAAGTTGATGTAGATCTAATAGCAGGTAACCATATGGTTTTGCTGTGGCATCTTGAAAAGACTTTAAAAGGAAATTTGTATTGTGTGGGTACATTTGACGTGCCAAAGTTGCAATACCTAGTGAATCTCTCGGGTTTTTAAACACAATCATGTAATGTGAGTTTAAGCTTATAGTTCTTGACTGTTTACCAGGTGGGAATAAATTCTGGGTCAAATACATAACGGATATTCCTCGATGATGGGAACCTCGTGTAAACAAATCGGTCATACGCAGATCCTTGGAACACTCGGACATCAGATCATCAATTATAACTAATGAGTTTGTGTAACCTTCAAGAATGTCGTACAAATTGTCAGGAAATCCTTCGATAAAACTAATATTGCGTAATGTTTCAACCATACTGCCAAATTCTGACTGATGCTCACCATAACAATAAAGTATTTTTGACGGTACGGGATCAAAAAGCTCGTTGCAATTGTAAAGCATTTGTCTGACCAAGTGAGATTTTCCCGATTGACTTTTACCACAAATATAAAAGTTAGCTGGTGTCTTAAACCGCACGTCCATACTGATTTCAAGCAATGTCTAAAATGACAAAACTGTTAATTGTATATGAAGCTATATACAGGTGTGTGACTGATTTGTTTACATTAACATAAAGTGCAAAGTGTATGCTTTGACCGAAAAAGGTATATACACAATCACAGACACAACAGAGTTACTTTATTTCCTGTCAACTACATATTTTATTCTTTTGTATGGCATATCCATACAAATTTGATTTTCATGTTTTTTTTTTTTTTGTCTGACCGCATACACATCAGGTGGGTGTATCTATGTTAAGGTGATAATGCTTTTAGACTGTTCAAATCAAGGCTTATATTAAACGAAATACCTGTACCAAAGTCCGAACACATAAAAAGTACAAGGTTGCTAAATTTAGGAGAAAACAACAGCTCTCAAATTTCATGATGCTAAATATTACAGGTTTGTATTATTTTTTTGGTGAACAAATGATTGGAGTTTTTTCGGGGGACCATAGTATACATGATTCTTTAGTAATTAACTTTTAATGTTACAATGATAACATCAAACTGTAAAATTACAAGGATGTTAATGTTGCTAAAATATTTCATGTTGAAGATTTCACATATGGTTGACTATAATATAGTATCAGGTTTAACATTCACAAATTAGTCCTCCTCGTTAAAATCTTAAGAATGATTAAAACAAAGACTGTCTATAAAATGAAGCGTCATTTTCATCGCTATACATTTCAAAGTCATTAATAAAATCACGATCGGATTCATTTTCTTGTTCATAGTCATTGTCTGTTTCATTATCTGTGTCCATCAAATTAACATCATCAGCAATGTCCCCATTGTAAATTTCAATATTCATCATCTCGACATCATCTTCGGTGCCATCAATCTGCATATGTTCCACGGTGGTCGGTGCTGTAGGATGAACCATAGTAAAAAGAATATGGTCTGGAACAGATTGCATGGTTGGAAGAGCAGGTTCAGTGTGGGAAATTGTACCTGGTGACCAGTAATAGCCAAAGGGGATAGTGTCTTCACCTTTACCAATGATTATACGTTTATCGTAGACAACTTGATAAGATTTCACCTCACGCTTGTTGGCAAGTCGTCGGGTCTGTTTTTCTCTTGTTATTTTACATTCATTTATTATATCTAAGCTAGCTTCCTTTTTTTTCTTGTCTACGTCATCTGCATATGTGTTTAAAAATTTACATATAACGTCTTTCATTGAATCAAAATTAAGAATTTGACTATTCTTAAAATTTAAAGTAAACCCTCGTGCTTTACAATGTTTTGTATTATTACTCACAACATATGAATAATTCTTAGCCCCTCCACATGCAAACCTTGTAATATAACTATCTGGCCCATGTTTTGGTGTAATTTCATCTGTTAGTTGCCCTAGGTAATCCCCCAGGACCGGTTCAGGGCTACCCTCTCTAGTTACATAAATACAGCTATCCGTGTCTACGTAAAGCACATTTTCTCCTAACAGGTCCATTAGGTTGTAAAGTTCAAGTCTAGCCCATGCTGTGGTAAAAATTCCTATGAATATATTAGTTAATTTATTCTCTGCTTGATACTCATGCTTACGTTTAAATACCATTTCCACTAAATCATTGTTTAAAATAGATAAATCATGCATTTCTACATCTGCACCATTGAGGCGTCTGTAAAAATGAAGAGGATCACTAACAAATTCAGTATTTAACCAGTCATCTCTCTGGCAAAACTTCCCCCATAGACTATTTAAGCATAACTTTGCAATAGCCCTTAGCCCTGGATTGTACTTAATTCTATCTATTCTTAAAGCAATTCCTTCATTTTTATAGTATTCGTTCACGTATTTTGTCTGGTCCTCGGGTGTGCGAACCCATTCTGGAAAACCCGAACTTTCCTGTTTTATCCTAAGAAAATGATTCACATATTCACTAAATAAATCGTTCGACGTTTCCTCGAAGTTCCAAATTTCATAAATCTTTAAAATCCTGTACCCCTTTTCGATCGCCTTTTCAACCTCAACAGTGGTAAATGTGCCCAAAAACGATCTTTCCTCTTCAGAATGCCGGCATTCTGAAGAGTTATCCATGACACACTGCTTACATAGAGGGAAAAACAATTTACCTTTCAGACGTACTGGAAGAACCGGATGATATAAATTAGCTGGCGCCAAAACTTTACACTTTATCAAACCAAAATAATTTGAAATTTCCTCAAAGTTTTCACGGATAATTGTTGGATGTGAAACCGGATATTTTTTTTTTGTTGACGAAAGGATACAATGAAGTGTAGTCAACATATTTGATTTTTTCCCCTTCCTCAGTGTCTCGGAATAACTTAAACCCATTAACCCTGCCCCCAAAAAACGCATCACGAGGTTCCAAGTTAGTAACAATATCATATGTGTCTAAAAACTGTTGCATTTCGTGTGTTTCTTTAAGTTTCCGGTAGTCATGTTCCCAGATACTCCTTACTTCGTACCCTAAGTCCCGTAGTCTCTGTTCCCGTTGAACTGTTTCCTCATGAACGTCAACCATTTTACGATGACTATGAAAGGGGTGATCATTCTTACTGTCAAAACATAAAAGACAACCGTGATATACACAACCATAAAACTCAAACACCGTATTAGTTTCCTCGCAAAACCCGTCTACATAGTACGTTTTCCCATTCACATCAGCGATTGCCTTTTCATTCCCGTTACATGCATGTCTAATAGTCAAATTCTTTTGATCTGCTATAAATTCTAACCACTCAATGGAACTTTTAGAGTATGGTTTTTTCACACCACTATACATATTTTTAGGCACTATTCCAATTGTTTTCTCTTTCAAGTATTTTGAACGATAAACAGCCATCACTGCGGCGGCGATGGTGCAATAGCAAAATGGATCAACGTTTGTTTCAGCTAAAAAAGTATCACGGAACTGTACACAACATAAACGTAAAATTGTTACATCTTGTGAACAATAGGTATGCATTTCTTTTTGAAAATCGAAAACATAATTTGTTTTGGTTAGTTCCTCATGCCACTTGATAAGCTTACTTCGAGCTTTTTCTGATTTAGTGTCTGGACTATAAAATTCTATATCCGGCATAGGCCCTACATAATGTTGGTTTTCCAAAGTGTTGAATTTAAATGGAAAATCGCCTTTTGAATATTTGGACTCATCCAAACCAAAAGTTTCCGGAAACTTCGACAAAGGCATTTGCAAAAAATTCAGCGAGTCAATCAGACGGATTTTATAATCTTTAACTGTAAGTTGCATTATTTTCTGCCCCGAGTGTATAACATGCATTTCAGCAGTAGGTCTGTTTTCAATTAGCCACCTTTCTATAAACACTCCATCGAACGCTTTAGCATTGTGAGCTATCGCTGTGTACCCTTCATGTTTCCTATCAAACAAAAACATGCAAAACTCGCTCAAAGAATCATACCCTTTGAAAATATATTCAGCTCCACAAGCATACTGAGCGACAACATAATTAACAACATGTTCCCCGCTTGAAAAATCTGTTTCAAAATCATAAAAGATTAGTTTATTGTTGAGTGTTTTAGGTTCTTCAGTCTGCATATAGCACAAATGGCCAGACAAGACATGTTCTTTACACACATGGCACACATATTCACCGCAACGATGTACATTTTGTCTCTCTCTGTCAACAATTACCAGGCATGTTTGACACCGAAACGACTTGTCACATTTGGAGGGCAGGTCAACACCCTTAGACAGTCGACTCTTTTTATGATGATTGTAACAAGCAACCGAACGACAGACTTTGTAACAATCAGCGCATACTTGTTTTTCGCATGAAATCAAACTACAATCTTTACGTAAGCAAGTGTTACATGGATCGGAGCAAGGATGATTGAAATAATTCGAAACGTAAGACTTACATTTTTGACATAAAAATCGTTTTCCGTGGAAAGAAGGGAGTTTTTCACGATTAATAACATTAAAATGATCTCCATGCTTGTACAAAATAATCTTCTTATTACCCCTGGGACCTTCATATATTACTGAATTCCGTGCATCGAAGTCTATAACTATGATCTGATAGCCCACCAGTACCCCTTGGAATTTGGAAATTTCCCGAAGACCACAAGGTCCAGACAATACGTTCGCTTTTTTGTATAACTTCAAAGCTGCCTGTTTCTGAATCATCCTTCCTAATTTAAACTGTTTTAATTTCGGATGATTATCTGCGAGGGCCTGACCTACGGCTATAGCCCGACCACAACACAACGCATCCTTATTCTTAATGGTAATGATAGATTTTTTAACTATACTATCTTTACTATAATCTAATACTTTAAGAGATGTAGAGTTTTTACCAGACCCTGTTGGCGACTTGATGGCTACCACATCAATGACAAACGACTGGTCAAGGGGAATATTCTCATTACTCTGTAAAACTTTTGTAATCTCGGACATTACTTTAGCAGCTGTCATTTGAAGGGACGGCAACAGCCTTGTACTGATAGGAGCTTTTAACACGTCCGATCTGATCATAACACGAAGCAGGTCTTCCGCAGGCGTTTTCAAGTCACATTGTTTTTTTACCTGCATATGAGAAAAAAGGACTTAATCGAGTAAATTGACATCTATAATTAGGCCTTAAGAACCCAACCACGATCCACAGCGTGAAAGCAGAATGACTCCTGACCTACAGCAAGAAAGGAATCTACCTATACTCTGTAGGAGTTGAAATAAACTCAGCAATCACAGCAAGAACAAAATAATGCATGACCTACAGAAAGAAAAGAATCTTCCTGATCTTGAAAATGGACCTATTTACTCTATAGGAGTCGAAATAAACTCAACAATCACAGCAAGAACTGAATAACGCATAACCTACGGGCTGCGGCAAGAAAGGGACCGACCTATAACCAGAAATATAAACATAATAATCACAGCAAGCATAACAGTAGGACCTACTGAGCAACAATGAAGTTTACCTAGTCTAGAGATAACACGGTTAATATATTCATGACCTCAGTACAAACACAATCAAATAACCTAAGGCTCTGAAAGAGTACATAGTAATCAACAGCACACAATAATCAACATGGAAAGCCGAATTGGTAAGCATTTAATATCAATTATTTTATTTTTTTGTATTTGTAGCTCTATAAGTCCACTTTCATTTTTTATCTTTTAGACACTTCATGCAAATGCAATCATTTGTAATAAACTGTGTATACAACTAACTACATACGTGAACAAATTATTAACATAAATATGGAAAAACGGAAAATATCTATTAACCATAAAGTAAAATCTCATTGTTTTTCCTCATATTTTAGATACATGTTCCCTGTGTAATGGGTTTATAATAAAACCGGCATGCGGACATGTGCTGCATGCTACCGAAATGGAGCAATTCCTGCTAAATTTTAATGAAACATTTTCCTGCCCCACATGCAGGCAAGTCTTAGCATATACCTATATTGTTTTATGCATAAGAATAGTTAATTTCGCAGCATTATTTTGTAACGTGAAGTCTGACAGTTCATTGTTTTCGTTTTAGAGCTCCTGATCCGGAAACGGATGATTTATTTAAAAACCCCACTTTTTGGTTAAATTTAATGGCGTATGTATTTCCTTATAATAAACTATATCATCTCTTACAAGCTTGAAATATTAACATTATTTACTTGTCTTTTACAAAGTAATTGGTGAAGTCTTATTCAACTAGTTTACCGTAAAATGTCCTTAATTCTTATATTTATATATATATATATATATATATATATATATATATATGTATATACATAATCATTTTGTAAAAGTATAGCTGTATAAAATAAAACTGATAACTACAATAGTTCCCGAGTTTTAGTTTTAAGTTTTTTTCGTTCTCTTGAACAAAGTTCTTTCCTCCAGTCTTGACATGTGTACTTCAAAAGTTCAAGCCCATTTACTGTTGGTTTCATATCTTGTAAACTGTTCATAAAATTCTGGACAATTGTCGCTTCAGACACAGAATTCACTGCTTCATCAAAGTATAAACACATCCGTTCATCCACTTCCATCATCAAACAATCATGCTGACGTTGCGAAGGATGATCAATAAGACAACCATTGCAGTATTCCGTTACTAAGACCATGACACGGGATGCAGTTTCCTCTGCGTAACACTTCAACAATTTTTCTTCAATCATTATTTGACGATTACTTAAAAAATTTTCTAAGTGACTTATGTCAATTGGTGCTATCTTCTTAAGGTTATCACTTTGAAAAGCCATTTTGCAAACAAAAAACACGTCTACACGGTAGCAATTGCTAAATTAGACTGAACAGTAAACGAATAACAGATCACCTTGAAAAGCCATTTTGCAAGCAAAAACATTAAAACCTGACGCATAGCGCAGGTATTTCCGGTCAACATGCGCGCGCCACGGTATACACATCATAGCCTGGTAACTAACTGACACGGGTAAGAGCTCCTCAAAAAATGCTGACGTAAGTGTTCTATACCTGCACCATACCTACTAACCTTTCCAGGCAAACGTTTCTCAAAATGCACATGTTTTTAACGTTTACTCAAATTAAATATTAAAACGTTTTTAGCACTCTTTGTTCGTGCATTATCGGGTTTACAAGCACTCGTTTAAATTTCTTGTTTCTTGTTCGTGAACTCGTGCTTGTAAATCCCGATAATGCTCTCCAAGAGTGCTATATAATCCTTAAGCCCGTTTTCTACTAGGCGAATTTGTTCGCGCGACGCGAAGCGAAAACAAGAGTCCGGCAACGGGAATGGTTAAAAATTGGCTGGCGAAAA
Source organism: Muricea muricata (assembly GCA_963855995.1). NCBI lineage: Eukaryota > Metazoa > Cnidaria > Anthozoa > Malacalcyonacea > Plexauridae > Muricea > Muricea muricata. The sequence continues at coordinate 5,979,415 of OY979722.1, forward strand.
AATTCTCCGCGAACAAGCAGGAAGCGTTCCTAGTTTTTAGTCTGTTCGCGCGAACAAATTCGCCTAGTGGAAAACGGGCTTTAAATAACCAATGACGTAAAACATGTAAATGGTAAGTATATATCCTAGGCAACAACATAGACGCGCTTTGCTTGTCATACGAAAAAATTTTGTAGAGAAATAAAGTTCATATGAAGTAAGCAATGGTTATCTTGTGATGCATTCAGTAAAATGGTTTCATCATCGTGTTTCTTCAAGGCTTTAGTTCAACTTGTTTACGAACTTGATGACGAGCGCTGTCACCCGAAGTGGTTTGTCAAGATCGCCAATTCGGTTTACATTGATTACTTGGTAGATTCGTTATGAATAGTGCAAGGCTGGGTATATAATAATTACTTAAGTAGTTTTTTATTTGACATTTAGCGGGCAACGTCTCCCTTTTTTTGTGGGTGTCAACTCACGAATGTCGTCACGCTTTTCACATTCTTCATGCAACTGTAGCTTACCTTAATTGCCTTCCGGTTAAAAATCCTATGTCTTAGCGAAATGCTCGTCGATTAAGCACAGGGAATCTTTACTGATGTTTTATCTTACGCTTTTACTGAATGGCCCTTGTAAGCAATGGTTCGACAAAGGTTAAGGAGATGGTCAAATTGTTAAAGGTTAGTAGCAATTTCCTGCTCCGCAGAAAAATAAAACAACTACTTGCAACAGTCAAAAAAATACGCTGGAGCAGAATCTCATGAAGAGCCAGTTTGCCACTAAATTTATTGATATTTCCTTGCAATAAGTATTGGAATGAACAACAGATCTCTTACTTAAAGAAGCTTGAAACCTATAGAGATTTTAGACAAAGACATGGACAAACATACGTTCATCTGCCTCTTTTATTGCACATGGCATTAGTGATTCAAAATATACATCCCGATTTTCCACCTACTACCTTTTCGTCTAGAAAACCCACGAATAGTCCACGTCTATCGATGTTTTTGACCAGTTCTGTTGACTGGAAACGACACATCTCTGGCGAAGAGGTTAATCACAGGTCCCGAAATATTACGAATGGTAGAGAAATTTAAGGACATGAACCACTTTGCCAAGTTTGGTTCTATTCTAGAGCATCGTTATGACTCCAACGTATCGGCGCAGAAAATGCGTCGTACATCTCTTTTAGGTCAGCGGAATACCCTGCGCCGATACATTGCAGTCATACTGGTTCTTTCGTTGTCATAGCACTGGTCGAAACGTCGACACACGTGCGCTATTCGTGGGATCTCCAGACGACAAGACGGCATCATGTGACACGGAAGATAATTTTACTTTATTGCTTTGGAACATGCAGCAAGATCTGCTCTACTCAAAGGTTTGTAGTCCGAATAACAATTGTCACCAAGAACTATATAATTAAGAAATATATTGACATTCAAATAAATTTTAACTTGAATTTTAACCAATTCTCATTTTACCAGATTGACTAGAAAAAACGCCCATGCAAACTCTCGATTTTTAGCACTCATCAATGTGCATAATTGTGAAACGACTACGATCACTGTTAGTGATTCTGCAACATAACTCTATAGTTGTGAATTGAAGACGGCCCGTTGTAAAGAGGAAGTACGTGGAGATCGATCAAGAAGGTAGAGACTAATTTTTTATTCTAGAGAGCTTACAGTCCGTCTATACTATAACTAAGGGTACTTGAACAAAACTTCTGTATACTTTATAAGAAAAAACATACCCCGAAGAACTGAAGAACAACATCTTGTAAACTCAAGATATGAGCTATTAATAACAACAGCAGTTTTGCGGTGGTATTTCGACTCTGTTTCAAAGTCATTGTCTAACAAGAATAAATTATTCACAGGCTTGCTATCCTGCTATATACAAAGAAAAAGGAAAAATGTATACCGAGTATGATAGCAAGCTTGTATAAATAGTTTATTCTGGTTTGACAATGACTTTGAAACAGAGTCGAAATATCACCGCAACACTGTTGTCTTGTTGTTAATAGCTCATATCTTGAGTTTACAAGATTTTGTTCTTCGGAGTATGTTTTTTCTTATATTTTATTAAATTGTCTGCTGGTAAAGGTTTTTAGACAAAAATCCCGTTTGGTCTACCTCTATTTTTGATAGCGATGTTTAGATATGGAAGCATCCTGTGTAAAGGCTGGGTACAGGCTATGTGTCAGTGCTGGGCTTTACAATTTACGATAATCGTCGCCTTTTTAAATTTTACTAGACATTAACTAGAGGGTAACTAGACATTACCAATAAAAATAATTTAATATATCTAATTAACCAATGAGATCATTTAGTATGTCAAGTTAATCAACGTGCATGGTTCATTTACTGTTCCTAATTAGATTTGTTTATTATGGACAATTAACTAATGAGATTTATTATGCCTAATTAACCAACGAGATTAATGTATCATGCCAAATTAAATAATTAACACTTATTGACTCGGACCGATAGAAACCCAAGACTGCCGATGCTCCCGAGGCCCTCAAAACATACTGTTTCCTGAGGACACAGTCAATAAGAATTTGTTATATACTTAGAGTCAAAGAGATATCAAAATAAAGCGAACTACATACGAATTAAATACGTGAAATTTAATTATTAAAATCAATGACGTTCAATTTAATTTGAAACGCGAGAATGCCGATCACGTGGTATGGGATAGAAATTTCATTTTCATGATCGTGCAAAGGAACCGTGCAAAGTTTTCTTTTCATCACGTGGTAGATTTCATTATTTCCAATCACTCAAAATGTTACTATCGCACACATTCCGCAGGTATTAAATGGCGAATCTATGAACGTGGTACCACAATGTGAAGTATGCGATTTTATTTAGCAAATCTATTTTGGTGTCATATATGTAACATCGATAACGAAAGGAAATTAGGCCGACAACACGAGAGTGCAATCGGCTAACGATATAGACCACCCAAGTAAAGCATGTTTATAAAAAAAAGACGGAATGTTTCAATCAACTTTTTCACCTCATGTAAATATTCTTACCAGTACACTCATAAACTTTCGTTGCTTGCATAATATAAAAACAAATTGATTTGCCTTGTAATTGATTTATTAAACGCAAAAAATATCAGTTGCATTACTGATTACTGCATGACAGCTTATATAAAATGCAATAGCTACTGTATGTATAAATATTCAATGTTGCATGAAACCGCTACACATAAAAAGGAGAACCCTGACGATATATTGGCATATAATAACAAGATTTGTTTAACATGCCTGATTAACCAGTACCTAATTATTTAATTTCTACTGTAGTACAGATGTAGGTTTTTCGCTCCAGGTTGAACAGACTCCGCATTTTCTCAAATCCGTTGTATCCTCTATCAGCGTTTTTCGTATATCCGCATTTCTCAATCCGTGTGTTATCCCTCAGCCCCCTCCCCCCCATCCGCAATTTTTCGTTCGTTATTTCTCATCCGTATCCGTGTTTTATCCCCCCCCCCCGCTTGGTCAGAACTAATGGACTAATTAGCGTGCGAAATCTCCTCGGAGTTTGTCGACAAAAGTGGATTGCTTCGGTTTCCGACGGTAGTAAAAAATTTTCCGAACTTTATTGCTGTCCACGAGAGCACGAGGAGAAAAAGATCAAAATCACGGCTTGTTAGGTTTCTATCGATAGTGACTTTGTTTGAAGGTAATATACTTTATTTTCTATCTATGTTTGTAGTATACTATATAGATTGCTCATAGAGATTGTTTTTTATAAAATCGGATTAGAATTAAGTACAATATTTGGAGTATTAAGCACAACATTTGAAGTATTAAGTACAATATTGGAGTATATCCAAGCTTGGCGATGAATTCGATCGATCGCTTCTCATTTTTTGATGATGATGCCGTGAAACCCGATACAAATACTAACTCAGATCCTAAATTTAGTGCTTAGACAGTTCTGTAGATTTGGGTTTTCAGTGGTCTTCAAGTGTTAAAAAGGCAAAATTTCAATTTGTGAATTTTGAAAGAGTATAAAGGCCTAAAGGGGGCCTTAATTAGCCTAACAATGTGCTAAGGAACTGTCGGCAAATGGAGGATGGGAGGGGGCAGGGGTCTATCTTTGAATCTGCAATTGGAATAAAAACAGACTTTTTCATCAAAAAATTTGTTGAGATAGTTTGTGATGAGGCGGGAGGGGGGGGGGGGGGGCAGTGGGTCTAAACAGTCACAGTAGAAATCCATGATTGGAGGACAAAATCCATTGTTCGAAGGCCATTAACCCTGCTAGTGTGAAACATATTTGTATTTAGTAAGAGAGAGAAATGCATGCTGTCTGTGCATGATTTGCTTGCTGACTTCAATATAGGCATGGGCCAGACCGGTTGCATTATGTGCACAAAGGTTTGGAGATCCCAAGTTGAAAAGCGAGTGCAAGACTTATTATCCAGAAGCATATAATATCCCCCCTTCTTATAAGACTGTTTTTATTGTGTTATGATTTTGAATGCTTTGTGATATACTTTCCTGAGGTGCTGTTCAGTTATCACACAAGTCCATGCCTGTATATTTGTTTTTTTGGCAGCTAGCCCTGTTTTGTTTGAACTTGCCTGCTTTGCTTGAATTAGTCAAACAGCATTATTAGTTGTGGTTTCAGTTAGGACATTCGACAGGCATGCAGCACAACCCCTTGCTTAGTTGCTTTGTTATTTTTTATGCTTCTTTGCAGTTTCAGCTATTTGAATGCCTAATAAGATACTTTAAAATTTGTTTTGTAGAATGACAATTATATGCTTCACATCTCAGCAAGTGGCAGATTGTAAAAAGAGAAATTGTAAAAGGTATTGTCATCTTTCTTCTTTTCATTTTTAACATTCATTTTTTTATCTCTCCATCTTAAACATCCTCAACATTCAATATTCAATATTTTCTAGATGTATGTTGCCAATTCTAAGAATGCTTTAAATTATTGATCGACATCTTGCTGGTCATGAAAAAAGGAACACTGTCGATGATGCAAGTATACAAAAAAGGTCTTGATACTCTCTTGCCTTGTTTAATTACAAAGTGATTTGAACATTATAGACTTGTTTGTGACCAGTGACTGTGTATATTGCGATGTCTTCAAGTTTCCTATTAGCAACAAAATTTTGGAAGATTGCTGTGTATCAGTAAGAAAAGAAACATGGATTTGTGAAAAGTGTCATTGAGTTATCATTGTTGATTTACAATTTTTTTGTTACTGTGTCAAATTGGCAATGTCACCATGAAAATTTAGTGGAAATTGAGCTGTAGTTGAATTTGTCGTTTAATATTTCACATTAAGTTTGATCAGTTAGTTATTTAATTGATTAGTTGGAGTTAATTGCTCAATTCTTACCTTGCACAGTCACAACAAGTACATAATTTTCAAAGCATTTTGATTCTAATTTCTATGAAGCCAAATAATGATAGATTGTTTGTGTTTTGAAAAGTTGATGTATTGTTCAGCTTTTTGGACAACATGCATTTTGTTTGCCAATTCCTTCACATTTAAGCATTGCTAAGGACAAAACACAACAGTTTTTTATTATTTAGCTTTCTAATGTTGAGAAGATTGAGATAGGTCTAAAAGATATATCTGCCAAATGTTGGTTGTTTTAATTCTTATTCATGTTTCTCCATTTGGTATTAAGTTTGTCAAAGAATGTTTACATTGAAACATCAAAATAATGATAAATTATCATTTGTGTACAAACATATAGTTTAAAAAGATCTTGAACACAAATCACAAAATGTTGATTTTTTTTTTCGCTTTTATTCATGTTTCTTCATTTGGTACATTAATAATTTTCATAAAGGATATTTACATTGAATTATCATAATAATTAGGTGTTGTGATTGACATATAAACATATTTGGTATTTGAAGCTTTTGATCAAAATAAAGAATAACTTGATTTCCTGACTTACTATCTCAATCTTCTAATGTTTAAATTGACTTTCAATGTTTCTTTTAAGTTTGAACTGTTCATTTGAAAATCACAATGAATTGGGTGTACCGGTACAAGCTTTCTTTGCTTCTAATCAATTGTTTTAAAAAAGCAACATTGTATTATCCCCAAATCATATTGCTAATATGATTTCCCAATCTAATGCCATGCGTGGAACTTAGGAGTTAACAATGTGTTAGCAAGTCAAATCTTAATAACCCAAAGTTAAATTCTATTTTCACTCTAATGCATTTGCACCCAATAAAACAGAATCAACAAAGGCTTGAGTGATTTTTCACTATCCCAAACAATTTTTATCACCCATTTGAATTGCATTAAGAAATAGTTCTTGCTATCTGCTCTCGCACAACAGTGCTAATAACTCAGCTTTAATACAGTAGCTTTAACCCTGACAATTTTGCAACTAAAGCTGAAAATCTTACTCTCATTGTTCATTTTAGTTGTGTGATTTTTTATTGTGGTTTTCAATAGTAACATCTTCAACTTGGAACAAACAATTAAGGTCAAATAATCTAATAATATAAACTGAGCTTTGCTGCATTACAAAGTTGAACTGGTTTGAATACAAATGAACTGAAGCACCAAGACTACTCTCCATTTTGAAATAACATGAGCTAACAGAATTTAGAACTATTATTGTTGAATGTAAAAACCAAAATGAGACAACAAAATGATTTTTAATGAATTTAGAAGAAAACAAGACGCCTGCTAAGGCGTTCACTCCGCCTGCCAAACGAAAATGGGCACAAGGCCAGGCAGGGCTGTAACTAGAGAGTTCATTGGGGGTGGGGTACATTCACTTATTTCTGTTCTGTCCAACTAATTCCTTTTTAAATCAATTATTATTACGGTACCTTCCAAGGCATTTTAAGACATTGCTAGCACATCTTATGCAATCACTAAGATAACCAAAAATCAATGTCTGAGTGACCTGCCAGGCACTCTGTCCAGAGTCCTAGTAGGATTGCATTTTTTAGAATTTAATTTAGATTAAAGACTTTAATAGTACATATGTTAAACAAGATTCTTTTGCCATAATGCCACCAACAAATAGCTGTTTTATTTTGTAAGTAAAGAAAATTTTACTAAAAGTGTATACAATACATCAGTCTATTAAATCCATCAATTTATTAAATCTATTCTGTAGCACACTGCCTGAAGTCTCCACGATATAATTTGTTGGGAAAATGTTGGCTAGCCTTTTGATATATTGACCAGCTTTGAATTAGATATTTGATGTGTTGATAAGGTGTCAGGTAAATATTTGGCATGTTTATAAAATGTTGGTAAGGATTTTGACTAGTTGACAAGTTTTCGAGCAGACTTTTGACATGTTGATAAGATCTGAGTTAGTCTTTTGATATGTGGACAAGCTTTGAAATGGACTTTTGACATGTTGATATGCTCCTAGTTAGATTTTTGGCATGTTGACAAGATGTCGGTTAGGTTTTTGGCTTGTTGACAAGATGTCAGTTAGGCTTTTGGCTTGTTGAAAAGATGTTGGTTAGGCTTTTGGCTTGTTGACAAGATGCCGGTAAGGCTTTTGGCTTGTTGACAAGATGTCGGTAAGGCTTTTCACTTGTTGAAAAGATATCAGTTAGGCTTTTGGCTTGTTGACAAGATGTCGGTTAGACTTTGACCTGTACATGCCCACAAGTTGTCAGTTAGACTTTCGACATGCTGACAAAGTATTTACTTCCAGAAAGCTTCAGGTGTCAGTTAAAACATTGGTATATAGGCAGGGTGTCTGATAAAGTTTTGGCAAATTAAGAAAGTGCCAGTTGAAATTTTACTAAATTTAAGTTAAATTTTGTTCTTTTTTTTATTTTGCATTTTTGAGTTTTTTTCTTGCTATTTTAATAATTATAGCAACAATCTTTACAGTAATCGACTTAAAAGTATTTCTGTGATCTGTATTTTCTGTGATATCCAATTTGAAATCCTTTCTCTGAGTCAACTATTCAACGTGACGTTCTAACAAAACAAGTATTAAAATCGCTCATAAAAACAACAAAAATTAAAAATTAGACTAAGCTATTAAGTCTGAAGTCTCCACGATATAATTTGTTGGGAACTTTAGACTAACATATGTATTTCTGGAATTGGAATGTAAAATGTCTCTTACCTTTTATTTGCTGTTTTAAAACATTTCTGGAGCAATTTTTTGATAAAGAACCTTCCTGTCCCTTTTTGTTGACTATTACATGTTAAAAATTGTGTTTTGTATGTAGATATTTCAGTAGAATTTGCGTTTGATTCTTGTGTAGAAATTTCTAAATTTCCTTAAAAGTAGGAATACAACAGAAAATGACGGAAGCACGCTCTCATCGCTCCTCGGTAAAGTTTCGCGGTGGAATTTGTCGTTTTAAAACATTTTGCATGAGAATTTTTGCACGTAAAACCTTCTTGCGGTTTAGATGTTCTAGCATACATGTTAAAATGCGTATTTTGTTGACATATTCCGCTGGAAATTGAGTTTGAACGACGTGTTTAGGTCGGCTCACGCGGCTTGTGCCCAGCGGTATCACCCATTAGCGGCGGCACCGACTTCAGACACCGAAAAAAAAAAACAGAAACCGGGCGAATTTAAAACTCCGCCTCGCCTACGGCAGGCGGAGTGAAAAGGCAATTTAGTTTTAATTTTGTGAATTTCGATTACAAAACATGCCTTGGACTGTCGACCAATTGATTTCGTCAGGCGATTACAGACTTGTGAGAGGAGGGGGGTAGCCTAATTACTAAAATGTAGTGAAAAAAGGACTTTCCATCTAATGGTGGGAGCAGGTTGGCGGGAACACTGGAGAATAAAGGTCCTGTCACAATGCAATTTTTCTTGCAACTTGAAATGCAATTCTACTATTGGGAGATGTAAAATTGGCAAATGCAAGTTTCCATCACAGTTTGCTGGGGTTTTTTAACGTACCAAACATTTGTCACAAATTTATATAAGAGTAGATTTTCCCTGTAGCAAAAAAGATGGCAAATGTCGATTTTACCAGAGTGCATGGTAGTCTGAAATTGTTTAAAAAGGCAAATTAACGTCTTTTAAAGAACAGACAGAAGACAATAGGTTATTTTCACACTTGTGTTAAAATTTCAATCCAGTAGCTTTGTTTCTTGTCATCTTTTCCCACGTATTCTTTCTTGATACCTGCAATGCATTCTGGTAAAATCGACATGTCGCCATCTTTTTTGCTACGGTGAATGCAAGGAAAAGTGCACCGTGTGACAGGGCCTTAAGGGTAAGAGGTGGATAGAGAAGGAGACGGAGCAGTTACAAGTGCAAGAAAAATTGCACCGTGTGACAGGGCCTTGAGGGTGGGAGGTGGATAGGAGGAGACGGAGCAGGATGTGGGAGTCGTGCAAGGTCGGGAGGTTAAAAAAGAACAAGGAATGTTATGTTTTTAATGCCTTTTAGACTTTTCTTGAGGCAATTAAAATTCAAACTGTCAAATCCAAACACTGTACAGAATGGCCGACTTTACGTGGTCTTTAGTTTTTACACAACCACTTGCATTGTTATCTTTTGCAGTTTGTTTACCATTTCAGTTATCTATCTTCAATAGAATTCTTTGAAATTTGTTTGTAGATCGACAAAATGCTTAACCTCCTCTCAACAACTGGCAGATTATGAAAAATGAAATTGTTAAAGGTATTGGAATATTGCATGTACAATATTGAACATGGGACAATTTGGGACAGTATAATTTTGGACATGACGGTTTCATTCTCACCTAATTTGACGATTATTTTGTGGGTACACATACCGTGGAATCTCATGTGCTCCAGAAGCATTTTAATCTTAGAAAAAGTCAAATAATGATGAACTGTGTTTTAAAAGAAAGTTAGAATCTTATTTGGTTCAAATCAATTGAATTATGGCCCAAGAGTTCATGAAAACACATACAAAAGGCTTTCTTAAAAAACTGAAATATCAAATCGAGCAATTTTATATGTTATGCCTCTAAACAACACAAATATGTTTCTAAAAATTGGTACCCTACTAGACCTATATGCATGATTATACTAATTTGGACATATTTATTTTTACCCATTAAAATATAAATTTGTGTTTAATCATTCGTGTTTGTCATTATTTGACTTTGTAATGTTGGTTAAACATAAGGAGATTGAGGTGACTTTGCCAGAAACAAAAACATCCATTATTATACTAAAATTTCAATATATATAGCAATTAAAACTAACCGCAGGAAATATATTTCTACTTTTTAATTGAAATGTTTCTGTTATATGCACTATATCATATTTTTGATAAAAAATTACAACACCTATGTTATTTCCTGGTTTACTATCTCAATCATCTTTTGTTTAAGCTGGCTTTGAGTGTTCATTTGAAAGTTTGGAAAGTTCATTTGAAAATCACAATAGTTCTCAATGTTATATTGGACCCTTTAAAGTTAAAAAAATACTTTGCAATATTTTATACTACTGGTAATTTATCTTAGATACAGACTTTGTGATTTTGTACTAGAATGTTGACTTTCAAACTTTAAGATGAACTACTTATTAAGGACAAAATAAGCTAGCATATTGTCTTTTGTTTACAAAGTGGAACTTGTTTGGAATTGAGATGAACTGATGCAGTTGTTCTTTAACTTTATCAATTAATTACATATCTTAAATGAAAAAGAAAACCACAACTTGCCAAATAAATTCTGTGGGCTCTTTTTATTAGCAAAGAAAAGATGTGGCGGATGTAAGAATTTAAGAGTAAAAAAGTTTCCTTGGACTAAAAAAATTGACAGTATGCCAGATTTTCTAGATAAACAAGCAGTACAGATGTTGGCCAATAATAAGTATAAGTAACTACAATTTTTAATTTTAAAAGTTTTCTATTGATGCCTGGATACAGTAAATACTTTACCAGAGTTCTTCGTATTACATCGACTTGAAAAAGTTTTAAGTCACATGAAGCTTTTAGTTGATACTATGCAATTTCAAATTTTACAGACTTCTTAATTAACATGCCAAATTTACCTTGTTGAACATAAGGTCTTTCCTGAGAAAAAGTAAAACTGTCTGGCATTATATGGAGTAGAATAATTTAAATTAGTTTGAGACTTTGATTTGATAACAATTTTGATTTGTACTATTTACAATACAAGTGACCGGGTTGTATCGGATATACAAACCCAAGCTGAAGGCGAGATATCTGACATACACAGATGCGAATGTTGTAAATGGCTTGTGAAACTCGTCAATTTTATACATCAGATCTATAGCAAAGTGATTTTGAAAATACCGATTCTGTAAGATGAGAAAATGATTTCTTTTGTGTTTCCTGTATGATTTATTACTTTATAAGTTTCTTAATTAAAATTACAACATATTGCCTACTGGAACTTTTTATATTGTTTGGTTGTGGTGAATTTGTATTTTGGCAATTGAAATATTTCTGAATTTGTATGTGCATTTCCTTTGCTTCAGTTCAAGTTTACATTTCAAATATTCCACTTTGTAATACTTGCGTGGTAATAATAATATAAGAAAACAGGTTTACATGGCTCTTGAATATAGTCTTTTCAACAAGTAAGTAAAGATGAATTTATACTTCAAAGAGATATGTTCCTAACCTGACAATGGTACCTTCCAAAAAGACTAAATTTAAATTGATTCTTCGAATAAATTTTTTACTTTTCAATCCAAGATCAATCTAAGTTATGTATTTCTACTTTTATTTTGGTCTCTTTAACACTGAAACTATCAATTGTATATAAAGCAACTTCACTATCGAGTGACTTCATTAGTTGCTGGGCAAAGCCAAAGCATTGATTTTTCGGCTGTTTTCAATGAAAAATAGAATTTTGCCCAAAGTTATCTCAAATAAATTATCACAATTTGAACAAAAAGTTTCTGTTCTTGTGCCCACCAGAAAAATGAGATGTCTGAGACTTTCTTTGTATTTTTTTGCGAAAAATAGATCGCATGCACTGTTATGCAAAGAAAAGTGTAAGAGATTGGTTTCTGAAAAATGTCGTGCTACACACAATATTCTAAAAATGCTTGGTTTTTATTCTATGTATTTTTGAATTTTTTGTTAAAAAAATAAAGGTAGCAATGTTTAGTGCATTTCACATTGTCAGGTTAGAAACGCAATAAGAAAAATGTGGCTCCGAACATTACAGCTTGGTCAATTTGGAATTTATAAAAAAATCGTTTCTTCGTTGTTTTTCGACGTTTTGAAGGGTTGTTTCGAGTACAAAAAAGTATTTTTAGGAAGAATTATGTGCCCACGTTACATGTCTCAAAGCCATCAAAATTCGTTGGTAATTCGTGCATGTATTTTTTCTGACTTATAAAAGCACAATTGATTAAAAATGATATTTTTCTTTTGACAAAAATACCTTTCTTCTGTGAGGCTGGCTGTATTTGAAAAAGCGTTGGTCAACGCTCCGCCAAAACTCGTGGGTTTTCTCCGGGTACTCCGGTTCTTCCCACTGGGAGAGTTGACAGGGTAGTTACATATGGTTATAAAAATGTGACTAACTTTTGAAAACCTTTCTACTTAGACTTGTTAAGCCTTCTCGTCATCTCTATCAGTTGCATGTTTTGAGCCACATGTTTTTCTTTGTAATTGTGAAACAACTCGTTATATGCTGGGTAAACCTTTGCAAAACTCTCAAAATTTATCACTTCAAGTTGTTTCATTGTTATAATATATTTTGAAGTATAAACATTTACTTACGTTGAAAAGACCCAAGTTTTTTAGGACTTTGTTCATTCACTTGTGTTATTGTTCTCTCTGCCATGTTCTGTTTTCTTCTGTTGTTATTTTAATAAGTACAATGTGTGGTAGTTAATCTCTTTTTATTGTTATTCAAATTGTATGTAATCTTTACAAATTTTTTCAATAAATTGTTTACAAAATTTACTTGTGACCCCTTTTTAATTAAAAATTCAATTCCCATGGGAATTGAGAAATTGAATAAAAAAAATCCCCCTACCCCGGCCAGCTCCCCAAGTGCCACTTCCACCTAAGTAGAAGTACTTATACATGTAGTACAAGTACTTCTACTTATTCACGGTGGAAGTAGCACTCGGAGAACTGGCCGGGGTAGCCGGCAAAGAGAAGACCAACTTTGCAAGTGCTAATACAATTGCTAAGTTGATCTTCCCTAGAGAGCAGCCGCGCGTACCTAACAAATTAAAACAACAAACGTTAGTGACTTAAGTACTTAGCATGCAAATTTGATTCCCAAAGCCAAAATGTCAAGTGCCCCCCGCTGATCCTACCAACTGCCTACCTGCCTCAGTTCTAAGCTGTCTTCCTCAGTTCTAAGCTCCTGCATTCCATTCGTTACCTTCACTTTCCTCACCATCGCACAGTCACTCACAGCTGATAAACCCGCATGCACCACCACCACCCCGACTGCCACCCAATTTCGAAAATTAAAAGAGTTAAAATTTCGGTAAAGTATGCATTTTAAATGCAATTTATTTGGATATTTTAGATCAAACGTAAACAGAAAAAGCTCGTACATAAAAACAGGTGAGAATTCTATTTAAAATTTGCTTGCAAAATATAAAACTTAATTCGCATTTTTCTTAGTTAATAGTATAGATCAATTTAGTTGATGTTGAAACCTACTCTTAACTGTTTTGTTAGAAGTGACGACAGATTTTGGTTTTTAAGCATACTTTCAAAAATTTTAATTCCTTTAATAAACCTAACCCCATGCAACTTACACACGGCGCACACCCTCGCAGTCCATACATTTAGCTAATAAATTACGTTATAAACAAAAAAGCAAAATAAAAAGATAAATTACGTTATCTCTAGCTACTTAAACCCACTTAGACTGAGTTTTTGATTGAATTTTCAAACGTAAAACCTTAGCTGAATGGGCATGGGCTTTTCGTTGTGTTAACTGTTCCGGAGTAAATATAAACCTGGGGCCGGTTGTATCAAAGGCGTTTAGCTTAAACGGTGGATAAGTGAAATTTAAAAATCAGTTTTACACCTAGTACGGAACCGAAATTATGAGTTGAAATAGAATAAATATTTAGTTTTATATATAATTGTTCTTCTCAGGTCAAATAACTTCAGCTGGTTTGTTTATACAACATGGAAACGTGTTTCATATTTTTGACTTATCCACCGTTCAAGCTAAACGCCTTTGATACAACCGGCCCCTGATACTTACCAAAGTCCAAGGCTGGGTCAAATAAGCATGAGAATTAGGCAAAAATAAAAAGCAATTGAAACTCAACAGATTCACTAAAGTTGTTTTTTTTTGGCAACTTATATCCTTAAGTGTAGATGACATGCAATTTTTAATGCCGTAATTCTCACACTTATTTAACCGAAACGCCTTCATTTGCATGGTACCTCGCAGCTGCTCTCAAACCACCTTCGTAATTTGCTTTAGTGTACACAAACAATGACTTCATTGTTCCTGCTTACCAAAACAAATCTGAAAGCACCAAGATACTTATCATATTAATAATCAAAGAGGATTCGCATTATGCAGTAATTACCATAAACAGACGCATCACCATTGAAACAAAGCATGCTGTATTCCCATGGGAATTTAAAATGCACAAAAAAATATAATGATCCTACTGATTTGCATGGATGTATGAACCAAATTAGCTAAGAAACAGAGAAATGATATATTCCCTTGGGAATTTAATGTAGCAAAAAGATGGCGGGTGTTGATTTTACCAGAATGCCTTGCGGTCTGAAATCGTTTAAAAACTTAAGGTAAATTAACCTCGTTTGAGGAACAGACAGATAGGTTATTTTGTCACTTGTGTTAAAATTCCGTCCATTAGCTTATCTTAAATATCATTTCACTGGTATTCTTGATTGATACCCGCATTAAATTCTGGTAAAATCGACATGCCACCATCTGTTTTGCTACGGTGAATTGGAATACAAGTCACATTTTCTCGCTTTTTAACCAGAGAACACATTCTTTAAAGGTAGAACGACGGAATTGATCGTTTGCAATCGACGCCATCTTTGTTGACGTTTGAAACACATGGCAACCACAAAGTATCTATTCATTATATCTGATCCTATCGAGCCATACATCTTTAAAGTATCATTCATAATACGCTAAAACTAACGATGAAATAGTAAATTGACACTAGTGTTTCGCTGTAAACAGCTGAAGTAATCTGCAGAGTCAACCAAGATGGCGCCCAATCACACGAAATGACGGCATGTGCAAACCAAGAATAGTGACAAAATGCATCAACTATAATTTAGTGGCATTATTACGAAACTTATTTTTGTAAAACGTTCAATCCTACATGTTATTTTGTTTTGTTTTTAGAAATATCCAAATCCAAATGTTAGAGACGAAATTTCCAGGCGTTAAGGTATTGTTTCTTTAAAAAATATTGTCGACATTTACCATATTTTTACCTGTTTTTTGACTCGAAAATTGACTGCCAAACTCCTAGATATTCTATTTAATTATTTTGTTGAATGTATTTGATATCAATGTTATTTCAATCCAATTTTTTTCACTTAATTTGCTGTCTTTTCTTTTTCATTAACGAGAAATATCTATTAAATCCTCTTTGATCCCTCAATAATAAGTATCTTGTTTTCTACTAACTTGCACATTACCACTACTTTCTATTACAATGTCGTGTCTTCTTATTCTTGTGGATTGTTGTTTTGTGGGTCTTGCCGTCCAGGATCGTTCATTCTTTTCTCTTCTTGTGCGTTTTTTTCACATCCCATCACCCTTTGCAATAGTAGAAAGAATTAAGTCATGAGATGATAGTTACGAATAATTTATAAACTATAACATGATAAGTTTCTTGTACGTTTGCATGGTGAATACAATATACTTATTAAGCTTTGTGGAAACACCACGTAAATTTATTATTGCAATAATAAATTTACGTGGTGTTTCCACAAAGCTTAATAAGTAAACTATAACATATTAAGCACTTATTGGATGAGGTTTTTGTGATATGCGAAATGATCAATGTCGAGGTAAGAGTTATCAGCCGAGCCGAAGGCGAGTCAGATAACTCTTACCAAGACATTGATAATTTTGCATATCACAAAAACCGAATCCGATAATTGCTTTATTATACATTGTAAGTCTTTTTCCTCGAGCAATTGACGAATTTCGCCTTCGGAAGAGCTTAAAAAGCAAGATGCCATAACATGAAACAGAAAATATCGAAAAAATGTTGTTGCCATGCCAACCATTGATGCTAACGAATACCGCATACTGTAATAATCTGCACCGTAGGCTCAACATGCAGATAACTCAGTTATCTGCTAGCAGATAACTGAGCCATAGAATAAGAATACATAGAAGGGCCACTCGCGTCGGAGCCTTTGGAGTTTTTGAAGCCGCGCATGTCGCATTACGCACGTTATTAGCATTTTCTCAGCCAGTCAATTGCATTTTCTGGCCAATAGGAATGCTGAACTGGCTGGTGGCAGCCAGTAAACTGCATAAACATAGTGTGACATTTTGCACTGCTGAGTGGCCCTTCTATGTATTCTTATTGTATGACTGAGTTATCTGCAGATTGTGTGATAGTCGCATTTATCTGCATACAACTGACCAATCACAACGCATAAAACAACTGCAATGTATAGTAATTAACACTTATTGACTGAGACCGAGGGAAACAGTATGTTTTGTGGACCAGAGACTGTCGATGTCGAGGGTCCACAAAACATACTGCTTTCCCGAGGTCTCAGTCAATAAGTATTTTATTATATACTGAGTGCCAAAAGAGAAGAAAAGTACCACAAATCAATCAAACATGTGTAAAAAGGATTACCTTTTACCTGACATGGCTACGTGAGGCTTTGTGGATTTGTTGTCTACCGGTGAATAAAAGTAATGTCCACCGCTTAGCTACGTTGCCAGGGAGACAATAGAATTTCTCCACTATCACGTGATACGTTCTTAACCAATAAGAAACAGGAATAAATGAACTTTGACACTCAGTATATTATAAAATAGTATGAATTAGGCCGGCCAAATTATTGTGTAAGCTGTTAATATGAAATTTTTTTATTAAAATCTCGAGAATCATTAATAAATCGTGAGCAAAACACAAAAGAAAATCATAGCCGTGAAGGAGTCTTTATTTCTCACACGCACACAACTTGCAGCTACCCTAATTTATGAATTTAGATTAAAATATCTCGAGAATTAAACAACACGTAAGGAATGTGTAAATTCTTAAAGCTCTTTCGAACAATAAAAATTAATATCTCGCACTAATCTCTCTCAAAAGCTCTCTCAAATTTATTGCCGATATCTCTTTGAGAATTACTGTGCACGTGAAATGTAACTTATATCAAAACTAGCTTACTTCAAGCTGTTTGGGAATCAAGATTTTACGTGTCAACGAGATCAAATATGAATCTAAGATGGCAGACAGCGCATTAAATTTCTATCTTTACGACCAACTCCCCAACGAAAGGCTTTAATTCGCTCGAAAGTCGAATTTTGTTTTTTTTATTGTTTCAGGTAGTGAAAGATCCTGTGTGCTTTTTACAGTACTACCGACACTAGCAACGTTAGTGCGAGATGTTAATTTTTATTGAAACAAAAGCTGAACTGCTAAAAAAATGGAAACGACAAGATAAAATAAAAAAACTTACTTTCACTCTATCTTTGGATCTTCTTGGCTTCGGTTGTTCTCGTTTCATCATGCTGTTTATGGTTTCATCTGGTTGGCGCACTCTCTTCATGGAGCATCAAGGCGGTCCAGTAGGTAACTAGCTCACTCGTGTCCAGTCAACCAACATAAAATAAGGAGAAAATTAATGTTACAAAATATTTTAGAATATAGGACACTAAGCTTTAATTGAATTGACTTTAACAAACCGTACATTGTGATAGTATTTGCATCTTAACATCTGATGGAGACGGCTTGTGATTTACTTCTTATGTCGATATGAATTCTTTCCCATCTTGTTGCATCATTAGTTGATGGTTGTTGTATTCACTTTTTACTTGGCATTCTTTGAAAAAAAAATTACGATGTTCAGAAAACTGTTTACAAGATAAGCAAAGAAAACTACGTTCACAAGCATTAGGGAGGACTAAGTAATTATAATAGGCGTGACAGGTCACAGAGGTTAGTCGACGAAGAAACTCATGGACAAATTCCCGGCATGATGATATTCCGATAGCAAGAAGTACAGCAAGTGTAGAACGTGTACGTGTAAGCTTAAACTGTATCTATGCAACTCCAAGAAAAGCGCAACACAAAATGGCGGAATTTAAAGACATTTCTGGTGTCATTTCCAGTTCCCTAACTTTCGCGGACAAATATATTTATATATTTTTCTCAAATTTTTTTGAAGTAAATCTAGATGGATTTTGTGAATAAACAAATTGAAAAAAGTATTGCCCACGTTAGGAAACTAGAACGGGCGCCCAAGAATGCCCACAATTTCTCCAATCTGGATTATATTTATTGATTGCGCAAATGACTGATAAAAAATAAGAGAGTAATAAAATACCAAATGGTTTCCTCTTCAAGATAGTGTCATACATGCGCGCGGCATTTCGGGATATTTGGGAAAACTCATGTTGAAGTTGAACCTAAGGCAACATGCCAAGTACATGGATGACGCTATCTTGCTCAGGAAACTATTTAGTAATTGTCTTACAAAATGATTACAGTGAAACACAAGTCAACGCCACGGCATTTAAATTTCTCGTGTAGGATTGTTTGATCCTGCACAGTAATAGCCAAGTGGCGCAATCGTCAGAGCAAACGCCTATCACATGTGAGGTCGTGGGTTCAATCCTTACTTCAGACTCGTGACACCCATGTGAGGAGTTAGTCAGTCGTGGGTTTATTCCGGGTACTCCGGTTTGCGAATGTTGACTGGATGGTTAAAATTGTAAAATATCAGTAATCACCGGAACACGGGTACTTAACTAAACTGCTGACGATGAGGCGGAACTCATAATGAATTAATGAAAATGTGTTTCACTGTAGTTATCATATAATGTAATTGCCAAGCTGAATGAATAATTCTCCAGTAACTACGTCATATGAATAACTTACAATTATGAGAGTAGTGGGGGGGGGGGGGGGGCAGCATAAAGATTGAAGTAGTGTCAAGGAAGGGGTACTACCCTGACGGGTACTAGGCGAAGAAGTAGAGTAAACAGGAGGAAGAAGATTAAATTGGAGTAAATAAGGGGGATTGGGGTAAAGAAGGGGAGAAGCAGGAAAAAGAAACCAGTGGAAGGGGGTGCTATCCTGGAAGGAGTACCCGGGAAAGAAGAGGGTGAACAGGAGGAAAAGTAGATTGGAGTACAGAAAGGGGAAATTAAACGGATCAGGAAATTCAGACTTGCAATTCAAATGAAAGGCAGCTCATTGGTCATGTAAACACTCGTTGAATCATGGTTCTCGCTTGCCTTTAGCTTGGAATCATCTTTGAATTTGAACTGAAAGTCTGAATTTGCATGTTTCTTGTATAGAGTGCAGTGTATCAGAACAGAAGAGGTTTTGAAGAAAAAGAAAGAAAGAATAAAAGTAAGTTAAAATTTGTAAAGAATAATGAAGAAACTATTGGTACAGCACTTGATACATGATGATAATCATCATTATAAACTCTTTATTAATCCGGGGGGGGGGTATAATAGAGAATTTGCAATGATAGTAAGTATATTGTAATATTTGGGTTTTTACCACTAAATCCTCTTGAAAGTTCTTTTTGGCTGTGGCTTCTCTCATCACAGTTGTCTGTGCTTGTCTTGCAAAATCTCTGGAATATCTATAACGTGAAGGTCAATATTTAAGATTAGAAAAATAGAAACCGTAAAATAGAAAGAAATTTAAATCGTGGCGAATACTTTTTACGGTCTTGCTGGCATGACAAAAAGAGAGTATAGATTTATAAGATCATGTTGATTTATCCTTTATCTGAACTATATTTAACTTAGATTTTAAAATAGATTTCACCCTGGTAAGCAGACCGAATGGGTTTTCAAACAAGATAACATTTAATGACTAAAACGTGCACAGAATAGTTAGAGAATGCTTACATGTCGAATAAAAATCCAATACTTTTAATGTCCAACTACACAATAGCGATTTTCGTTGCATTTCTAGACTGGAGAAGAAGACGACGCCATTTTGATTTTGATTTCTCCCGACAACGGCAGATTTGTCTTCGCAATTTTTTTCCATTTCTTCGTCGTTTCAGCTCCAATTTGCTCGTTGTGTTTCTTTCGTACCTTCCTCGCCATTTCCGTACAATCAATGGACATTTATACTCAAGATTAAGACTGTATTGAGACTTTCAAAATGTTCGTCAGGAGACATAAAAATCGAAGCTTCTTCTTCGGGTTGCAGAAGCAAATGACGTCAGACGACCTTTGTCCGCCAGCAAATACCCGTATGTATAACATTCAATGATCTTTTTAGGAAGCTGAAAATCAGTTTTTATTGCGCGAACGAAGTGTTTTTGCCATTATTTCTTACTCAGGTCTTTCTTCTGCTACTTTACTTCATGTTTACTTAGGTAACTTGCCAAAAGAAACGCCTGTAAGGGACAATTTTGCAATTTTTTTTATTTGGATGCTGATGAACAAGGGAAGACTCGTTAAAGCTTTCATTGGCAAATATCTTTCCCTCCGTGGCCGAGAGATAAAGACAACTGTCTTGACTTCGATTTTGGGTGGATCGAGGACCGGTCCAGTTCAACTGAGTTTGGTAAGAATTTAATTCTGATCGATGCTCGATCCACCCAAAACTGAAGTCAAAGCTGGGCGTGGAGTGCAGGAAAACACTAGGCAGTACCGCGAGGCCGAGGAGGCAAACGTTATTTTCCCAGCGTTGTTAACTAATATTTAAGCAAATTTCATTAACTTGACTGTTGGGGACAGACTTGTAGGGTTGGTGCATTGAAGACTTCTCGTCGTTATTTCCCTTCGTTCAAGAAGACAAGTTGTCTTCATCGAGAAATAACGACGAAAAGACTTCAATACACCACTAAACCACTACAATTTAAAGCTACAGTGTAGTGGTTTAGCTAGCTAAACCACTACACTGTGCCAATAATATATGGCTGACTTCTTCCTAACGCTTACGGTACGACCATGGATGCGCAAAGATGCGCAAACACATTAAAGCCTTGAAAGCAAGTGTTTTCTTTTAGGAAAGAATCAAGGACGACAACGCTTACTAAATCAAAGCCGTCTAGTCATGTTTTAAGTACTTCAGCTATGTTTAACGATCTTTTACCAGATCTTTGCAAGAGGAAAAGTAAAATTTTGCATCATTATTATTAACTTTCCGTCAGTCGTTTCTTTCTTGATCGAGCATTATATGCCATTGTGTTCAGTGTCCTTGATATAGGAGCCATATACTTATGGCCTTGGGTTTAATTCCCAAACACTGAATGGCAGTGTTTTGCTCTTCCAATGAGATAACAAGATGGCACTGTAGAACGCGTGGTTTTATATAAGCTACGAGCGTCAAGATATCCTTGATAGGTAACTATTGATCCTACAATGGACACTTATGTTCACTGCCAATAGGAACGTTTCCAACTCACAGCTTGTACATAATGGATTTTATAGGTTGTGTCACAAGGAAACTGCAGTTCGGTCGTAAAATCAACTTGTTTTCAAGGTTGCCGGGTTTTAAACATTACTGACACTGTTAATGTTGTAGCTCGGAATTGTAAAACAACGGCGGCAATGCAGTTTTCTTGTGCCATAACCTGTAAAATGGGTGGTTTTATCATTTATATAAGCTACGACCGTCAAGCTTTATCCTTGATAGGAAACAATTGATCCCACCAACGACATTTGTATTCTCTACCGATAGGAACGTTTGAGACTTACAGCTTGTACATAACGCATTTTATCGGTGAGTCGTGAAACCAACCTGTTACTGCTCAGCAAACTACCAGTTCCCTCGATCAACGATAGTCGATGAAGCTTGGCGCTCGTAGGTTGTGTAAAACCAAGCATTTTACAGGTTATAGCCAGGTTAGCAGTATCTGCAATGTTTCAAAGCAACCACGAATAGAAACTGACAGCCAACGTTCTGAGTTAAGGTTTGTAGAATATACTACATGATTAGTTACAGCATGACCAGGCATATAGTAAATAACGCATTGCCATCTTGTTCCAAAGTTATCTTATTACTTGAAAGAGCTGAAGACTGCCATGCAGTGTTTGGGAATCAAACCCAAGGCCATAAATACATGACTCCTATATCAAGGACACTGAACACAATGACATATAAAGCTCGATCAAGAAAGAAACGACCGACGGAAAGTCAATAGTATATGCAAACTTCGACTTTCCTTCTTGCAAAGGCCTGGTCATAAAAGATCGTTAAACATAGCTGAGCAACTTAAAACATGCCTACACAGTTTTGATTTAATAAGCGTTATCGTCTTTGACTCTTTCCCGAAAGAAGACATATTCTTTACAGGCTGTACAGTGTTTGCGCATCTATGCTTCATGCCTTCTTGAAAAGACCTCGCCATAAAAGATCGTTTAACTTAGCTGAACAACTCGAGCGCCAAGCTTCATCGACTATCGTTGATCGAGGGAAATGGTAGTTTGCTGAGCAGTAACAGGTTGGTTTTACGACTCACCGATAAAATGCGTTATGTACAAGCTGTAAGTCTCAAACGTTCCTATCGGTAGAGAATACAAATGTCGTTGGTGGGATCAATTCTTTCCTATCAAGGATAAAGCTTGGCGGTCGTAGCTTATATGGTTATGGCACAAGAAAACTGCATTGCCGCCGTTGTTTTACAATTCCGAGCTACAACATTAACAGTGTCAGTAATGTTTAAAACCCGGCAACCTTGAAAACAAGTTGATTTTACGACCGAACTGCAGTTTCCTTGTGACACAACCTATAAAAGCCATTATGTACAAGCTGTGAGTTGAAAACGTTCCTATTGGCAGTGAACATAAGTGCCATTGTAGGATCAATAGTTACCTATCAAGGATATCTTGACGCTCGTAGCTTATATAAAACCACGCGTTCTACAGTGCCATCTTGTTATCTCATTGGAAGAGCAAAACACTGCCATTCAGTGTTTGGGAATTAAACCCAAGGCCATAAGTATATGGCTCCTATATCAAGGACACTGAACACAATGGCATATAATGCTCGATCAAGAAAGAAACGACTGACGGAAAGTTAATAATAATGATGCAAAATTTTACTTTTCCTCTTGCAAAGATCTGGTAAAAGATCGTTAAACATAGCTGAAGTACTTAAAACATGACTAGACGGCTTTGATTTAGTAAGCGTTGTCGTCCTTGATTCTTTCCTAAAAGAAAACACTTGCTTTCAAGGCTTTAATGTGTTTGCGCATCTTTGCGCATCCATGGTCGTACCGTAAGCGTTAGGAAGAAGTCAGCCATATATTATTGGCACAGTGTAGTGGTTTAGCTAGCTAAACCATTACACTGTAGCTTTAAAGTGTAGTGGTTTAGTGGTGTCTTGAAGTCTTTTCGTCGTTATTTCTCGATGAAGACAACTTGTCTTCTTGAACGAAGGGAAATAACGACGAGAAGTCTTCAATGCACCAACCCTACAGGTCTGTCCCCAACAGTCAAGTTAATGAAATTTGCTTAAATATTAGTTAACAACGCTGGGAAAATAACGTTTGCCTCCTCGGCCTCGCGGTACTGCCTAGTGTTTTCCTGCACTCCACGCCCAGCTTTGACTTCAGTTTTGGGTGGATCGAGCATCGATCAGAATTAAATTCTTACCAAACTCAGTTGAACTGGACCGGTCCTCGATCCACCCAAAATCGAAGTCAAGACAGTTGTCTTTACCTCTCGGCCACGGAGGGAAAGATATTTGCCAATGAAAGCTTTAACGAGTCTTCCCTTGTTCATCAGCATCCAAATAAAAAAAATTGCAAAATTGTCCCTTACAGGCGTTTCTTTTGGCAAGTTACCTAAGTAAACATGAAGTAAAGTAGCAGAAGAAAGACCTGAGTAAGAAATAATGGCAAAAACACTTCGTTCGCGCAATAAAAACTGATTTTCAGCTTCCTAAAAAGATCATTGAATGTTATACATACGGGTATTTGCTGGCGGACAAAGGTCGTCTGACGTCATTTGCTTCTGCAACCCGAAGAAGAAGCTTCGATTTTTATGTCTCCTGACGAACATTTTGAAAGTCTCAATACAGTCTTAATCTTGAGTATAAATGTCCATTGATTGTACGGAAATGGCGAGGAAGGTACGAAAGAAACACAACGAGCAAATTGGAGCTGAAACGACGAAGAAATGGAAAAAAATTGCGAAGACAAATCTGCCGTTGTCGGGAGAAATCAAAATCAAAATGGCGTCGTCTTCTTCTCCAGTCTAGAAATGCAACGAAAATCGCTATTGTGTAGTTGGACATTAAAAGTATTGGATTTTTATTCGACATGTAAGCATTCTCTAACTATTCTGTGCACGTTTTAGTCATTAAATGTTATCTTGTTTGAAAACCCATTCGGTCTGCTTACCAGGGTGAAATCTATTTTAAAATCTAAGTTAAATATAGTTCAGATAAAGGATAAATCAACATGATCTTATAAATCTATACTCTCTTTTTGTCATGCCAGCAAGACCGTAAAAAGTATTCGCCACGATTTAAATTTCTTTCTATTTTACGGTTTCTATTTTTCTAATCTTAAATATTGACCTTCACGTTATAGATATTCCAGAGATTTTGCAAGACAAGCACAGACAACTGTGATGAGAGAAGCCACAGCCAAAAAGAACTTTCAAGAGGATTTAGTGGTAAAAACCCAAATATTACAATATACTTACTATCATTGCAAATTCTCTATTATACCCCCCCCCCCCGGATTAATAAAGAGTTTATAATGATGATTATCATCATGTATCAAGTGCTGTACCAATAGTTTCTTCATTATTCTTTACAAATTTTAACTTACTTTTATTCTTTCTTTCTTTTTCTTCAAAACCTCTTCTGTTCTGATACACTGCACTCTATACAAGAAACATGCAAATTCAGACTTTCAGTTCAAATTCAAAGATGATTCCAAGCTAAAGGCAAGCGAGAACCATGATTCAACGAGTGTTTACATGACCAATGAGCTGCCTTTCATTTGAATTGCAAGTCTGAATTTCCTGATCCGTTTAATTTCCCCTTTCTTTTCTCCAATCTACTTTTCCTCCTGTTCACCCTCTTCTTTCCCGGGTACTCCTTCCAGGATAGCACCCCCTTCCACTGGTTTCTTTTTCCTGCTTCTCCCCTTCTTTACCCCAATCCCCCTTATTTACTCCAATTTAATCTTCTTCCTCCTGTTTACTCTACTTCTTCGCCTAGTACCCGTCAGGGTAGTACCCCTTCCTTGACACTACTTCAATCTTTATGCTGCCCCCCCCCCCCCCACTACTCTCATAATTGTAAGTTATTCATATGACGTAGTTACTGGAGAATTATTCATTCAGCTTGGCAATTACATTATATGATAACTACAGTGAAACACATTTTCATTAATTCATTATGAGTTCCGCCTCATCGTCAGCAGTTTAGTTAAGTACCCGTGTTCCGGTGATTACTGATATTTTACAATTTTAACCATCCAGTCAACATTCGCAAACCGGAGTACCCGGAATAAACCCACGACTGACTAACTCCTCACATGGGTGTCACGAGTCTGAAGTAAGGATTGAACCCACGACCTCACATGTGATAGGCGTTTGCTCTGACGATTGCGCCACTTGGCTATTACTGTGCAGGATCAAACAATCCTACACGAGAAATTTAAATGCCGTGGCGTTGACTTGTGTTTCACTGTAATCATTTTGTAAGACAATTACTAAATAGTTTCCTGAGCAGGATAGCGTCATCCATGTACTTGGCATGTTGCCTTAGGTTCAACTTCAACATGAGTTTTCCCAAATATCCCGAAATGCCGCGCGCATGTATGACACTATCTTGAAGAGGAAACCATTTGGTATTTTATTACTCTCTTATTTTTTATCAGTCATTTGCGCAATCAATAAATATAATCCAGATTGGAGAAATTGTGGGCATTCTTGGGCGCCCGTTCTAGTTTCCTAACGTGGGCAATACTTTTTTCAATTTGTTTATTCACAAAATCCATCTAGATTTACTTCAAAAAAATTTGAGAAAAATATATAAATATATTTGTCCGCGAAAGTTAGGGAACTGGAAATGACACCAGAAATGTCTTTAAATTCCGCCATTTTGTGTTGCGCTTTTCTTGGAGTTGCATAGATACAGTTTAAGCTTACACGTACACGTTCTACACTTGCTGTACTTCTTGCTATCGGAATATCATCATGCCGGGAATTTGTCCATGAGTTTCTTCGTCGACTAACCTCTGTGACCTGTCACGCCTATTATAATTACTTAGTCCTCCCTAATGCTTGTGAACGTAGTTTTCTTTGCTTATCTTGTAAACAGTTTTCTGAACATCGTAATTTTTTTTTCAAAGAATGCCAAGTAAAAAGTGAATACAACAACCATCAACTAATGATGCAACAAGATGGGAAAGAATTCATATCGACATAAGAAGTAAATCACAAGCCGTCTCCATCAGATGTTAAGATGCAAATACTATCACAATGTACGGTTTGTTAAAGTCAATTCAATTAAAGCTTAGTGTCCTATATTCTAAAATATTTTGTAACATTAATTTTCTCCTTATTTTATGTTGGTTGACTGGACACGAGTGAGCTAGTTACCTACTGGACCGCCTTGATGCTCCATGAAGAGAGTGCGCCAACCAGATGAAACCATAAACAGCATGATGAAACGAGAACAACCGAAGCCAAGAAGATCCAAAGATAGAGTGAAAGTAAGTTTTTTTATTTTATCTTGTCGTTTCCATTTTTTTAGCAGTTCAGCTTTTGTTTCAATAAAAATTAACATCTCGCACTAACGTTGCTAGTGTCGGTAGTACTGTAAAAAGCACACAGGATCTTTCACTACCTGAAACAATAAAAAAAACAAAATTCGACTTTCGAGCGAATTAAAGCCTTTCGTTGGGGAGTTGGTCGTAAAGATAGAAATTTAATGCGCTGTCTGCCATCTTAGATTCATATTTGATCTCGTTGACACGTAAAATCTTGATTCCCAAACAGCTTGAAGTAAGCTAGTTTTGATATAAGTTACATTTCACGTGCACAGTAATTCTCAAAGAGATATCGGCAATAAATTTGAGAGAGCTTTTGAGAGAGATTAGTGCGAGATATTAATTTTTATTGTTCGAAAGAGCTTTAAGAATTTACACATTCCTTACGTGTTGTTTAATTCTCGAGATATTTTAATCTAAATTCATAAATTAGGGTAGCTGCAAGTTGTGTGCGTGTGAGAAATAAAGACTCCTTCACGGCTATGATTTTCTTTTGTGTTTTGCTCACGATTTATTAATGATTCTCGAGATTTTAATAAAAAAATTTCATATTAACAGCTTACACAATAATTTGGCCGGCCTAATTCATACTATTTTATAATATACTGAGTGTCAAAGTTCATTTATTCCTGTTTCTTATTGGTTAAGAACGTATCACGT
The DNA here is from genome assembly GCA_963855995.1 of Muricea muricata. Classification (NCBI taxonomy): domain Eukaryota; kingdom Metazoa; phylum Cnidaria; class Anthozoa; order Malacalcyonacea; family Plexauridae; genus Muricea; species Muricea muricata. The sequence continues at coordinate 6,006,916 of OY979722.1, forward strand.
GATAGTGGAGAAATTCTATTGTCTCCCTGGCAACGTAGCTAAGCGGTGGACATTACTTTTATTCACCGGTAGACAACAAATCCACAAAGCCTCACGTAGCCATGTCAGGTAAAAGGTAATCCTTTTTACACATGTTTGATTGATTTGTGGTACTTTTCTTCTCTTTTGGCACTCAGTATATAATAAAATACTTATTGACTGAGACCTCGGGAAAGCAGTATGTTTTGTGGACCCTCGACATCGACAGTCTCTGGTCCACAAAACATACTGTTTCCCTCGGTCTCAGTCAATAAGTGTTAATTACTATACATTGCAGTTGTTTTATGCGTTGTGATTGGTCAGTTGTATGCAGATAAATGCGACTATCACACAATCTGCAGATAACTCAGTCATACAATAAGAATACATAGAAGGGCCACTCAGCAGTGCAAAATGTCACACTATGTTTATGCAGTTTACTGGCTGCCACCAGCCAGTTCAGCATTCCTATTGGCCAGAAAATGCAATTGACTGGCTGAGAAAATGCTAATAACGTGCGTAATGCGACATGCGCGGCTTCAAAAACTCCAAAGGCTCCGACGCGAGTGGCCCTTCTATGTATTCTTATTCTATGGCTCAGTTATCTGCTAGCAGATAACTGAGTTATCTGCATGTTGAGCCTACGGTGCAGATTATTACAGTATGCGGTATTCGTTGGCATCAATGGTTGGCATGGCAACAACATTTTTTCGATATTTTCTGTTTCATGTTATGGCATCTTGCTTTTTAAGCTCTTCCGAAGGCGAAATTTGTCAATTGCTCGAGGAAAAAGACTTACAATGTATAATAAAGCAATTATCGGATTCGGTTTTTGTGATATGCAAAATTATCAATGTCTTGGTAAGAGTTATCTGACTCGCCTTCGGCTCGGCTGATAACTCTTACCTCGACATTGATCATTTCGCATATCACAAAAACCTCATCCAATAAGTGCTTAATATGTTATAGTTTACTTATTAAGCTTTGTGGAAACACCACGTAAATTTATTATTGCAATAATAAATTTACGTGGTGTTTCCACAAAGCTTAATAAGTATATTGTATTCACCATGCAAACGTACAAGAAACTTATCATGTTATAGTTTATAAATTATTCGTAACTATCATCTCATGACTTAATTCTTTCTACTATTGCAAAGGGTGATGGGATGTGAAAAAAACGCACAAGAAGAGAAAAGAATGAACGATCCTGGACGGCAAGACCCACAAAACAACAATCCACAAGAATAAGAAGACACGACATTGTAATAGAAAGTAGTGGTAATGTGCAAGTTAGTAGAAAACAAGATACTTATTATTGAGGGATCAAAGAGGATTTAATAGATATTTCTCGTTAATGAAAAAGAAAAGACAGCAAATTAAGTGAAAAAAATTGGATTGAAATAACATTGATATCAAATACATTCAACAAAATAATTAAATAGAATATCTAGGAGTTTGGCAGTCAATTTTCGAGTCAAAAAACAGGTAAAAATATGGTAAATGTCGACAATATTTTTTAAAGAAACAATACCTTAACGCCTGGAAATTTCGTCTCTAACATTTGGATTTGGATATTTCTAAAAACAAAACAAAATAACATGTAGGATTGAACGTTTTACAAAAATAAGTTTCGTAATAATGCCACTAAATTATAGTTGATGCATTTTGTCACTATTCTTGGTTTGCACATGCCGTCATTTCGTGTGATTGGGCGCCATCTTGGTTGACTCTGCAGATTACTTCAGCTGTTTACAGCGAAACACTAGTGTCAATTTACTATTTCATCGTTAGTTTTAGCGTATTATGAATGATACTTTAAAGATGTATGGCTCGATAGGATCAGATATAATGAATAGATACTTTGTGGTTGCCATGTGTTTCAAACGTCAACAAAGATGGCGTCGATTGCAAACGATCAATTCCGTCGTTCTACCTTTAAAGAATGTGTTCTCTGGTTAAAAAGCGAGAAAATGTGACTTGTATTCCAATTCACCGTAGCAAAACAGATGGTGGCATGTCGATTTTACCAGAATTTAATGCGGGTATCAATCAAGAATACCAGTGAAATGATATTTAAGATAAGCTAATGGACGGAATTTTAACACAAGTGACAAAATAACCTATCTGTCTGTTCCTCAAACGAGGTTAATTTACCTTAAGTTTTTAAACGATTTCAGACCGCAAGGCATTCTGGTAAAATCAACACCCGCCATCTTTTTGCTACATTAAATTCCCAAGGGAATATATCATTTCTTTGTTTCTTAGCTAATTTGGTTCATACATCCATGCAAATCAGTAGGATCATTATATTTTTTTGTGCATTTTAAATTCCCATGGGAATACAGCATGCTTTGTTTCAATGGTGATGCGTCTGTTTATGGTAATTACTGCATAATGCGAATCCTCTTTGATTATTAATATGATAAGTATCTTGGTGCTTTCAGATTTGTTTTGGTAAGCAGGAACAATGAAGTCATTGTTTGTGTACACTAAAGCAAATTACGAAGGTGGTTTGAGAGCAGCTGCGAGGTACCATGCAAATGAAGGCGTTTCGGTTAAATAAGTGTGAGAATTACGGCATTAAAAATTGCATGTCATCTACACTTAAGGATATAAGTTGCCAAAAAAAAACAACTTTAGTGAATCTGTTGAGTTTCAATTGCTTTTTATTTTTGCCTAATTCTCATGCTTATTTGACCCAGCCTTGGACTTTGGTAAGTATCAGGGGCCGGTTGTATCAAAGGCGTTTAGCTTGAACGGTGGATAAGTCAAAAATATGAAACACGTTTCCATGTTGTATAAACAAACCAGCTGAAGTTATTTGACCTGAGAAGAACAATTATATATAAAACTAAATATTTATTCTATTTCAACTCATAATTTCGGTTCCGTACTAGGTGTAAAACTGATTTTTAAATTTCACTTATCCACCGTTTAAGCTAAACGCCTTTGATACAACCGGCCCCAGGTTTATATTTACTCCGGAACAGTTAACACAACGAAAAGCCCATGCCCATTCAGCTAAGGTTTTACGTTTGAAAATTCAATCAAAAACTCAGTCTAAGTGGGTTTAAGTAGCTAGAGATAACGTAATTTATCTTTTTATTTTGCTTTTTTGTTTATAACGTAATTTATTAGCTAAATGTATGGACTGCGAGGGTGTGCGCCGTGTGTAAGTTGCATGGGGTTAGGTTTATTAAAGGAATTAAAATTTTTGAAAGTATGCTTAAAAACCAAAATCTGTCGTCACTTCTAACAAAACAGTTAAGAGTAGGTTTCAACATCAACTAAATTGATCTATACTATTAACTAAGAAAAATGCGAATTAAGTTTTATATTTTGCAAGCAAATTTTAAATAGAATTCTCACCTGTTTTTATGTACGAGCTTTTTCTGTTTACGTTTGATCTAAAATATCCAAATAAATTGCATTTAAAATGCATACTTTACCGAAATTTTAACTCTTTTAATTTTCGAAATTGGGTGGCAGTCGGGGTGGTGGTGGTGCATGCGGGTTTATCAGCTGTGAGTGACTGTGCGATGGTGAGGAAAGTGAAGGTAACGAATGGAATGCAGGAGCTTAGAACTGAGGAAGACAGCTTAGAACTGAGGCAGGTAGGCAGTTGGTAGGATCAGCGGGGGGCACTTGACATTTTGGCTTTGGGAATCAAATTTGCATGCTAAGTACTTAAGTCACTAACGTTTGTTGTTTTAATTTGTTAGGTACGCGCGGCTGCTCTCTAGGGAAGATCAACTTAGCAATTGTATTAGCACTTGCAAAGTTGGTCTTCTCTTTGCCGGCTACCCCGGCCAGTTCTCCGAGTGCTACTTCCACCGTGAATAAGTAGAAGTACTTGTACTACATGTATAAGTACTTCTACTTAGGTGGAAGTGGCACTTGGGGAGCTGGCCGGGGTAGGGGGATTTTTTTTATTCAATTTCTCAATTCCCATGGGAATTGAATTTTTAATTAAAAAGGGGTCACAAGTAAATTTTGTAAACAATTTATTGAAAAAATTTGTAAAGATTACATACAATTTGAATAACAATAAAAAGAGATTAACTACCACACATTGTACTTATCAAAATAACAACAGAAGAAAACAGAACATGGCAGAGAGAACAATAACACAAGTGAATGAACAAAGTCCTAAAAAACTTGGGTCTTTTCAACGTAAGTAAATGTTTATACTTCAAAATATATTATAACAATGAAACAACTTGAAGTGATAAATTTTGAGAGTTTTGCAAAGGTTTACCCAGCATATAACGAGTTGTTTCACAATTACAAAGAAAAACATGTGGCTCAAAACATGCAACTGATAGAGATGACGAGAAGGCTTAACAAGTCTAAGTAGAAAGGTTTTCAAAAGTTAGTCACATTTTTATAACCATATGTAACTACCCTGTCAACTCTCCCAGTGGGAAGAACCGGAGTACCCGGAGAAAACCCACGAGTTTTGGCGGAGCGTTGACCAACGCTTTTTCAAATACAGCCAGCCTCACAGAAGAAAGGTATTTTTGTCAAAAGAAAAATATCATTTTTAATCAATTGTGCTTTTATAAGTCAGAAAAAATACATGCACGAATTACCAACGAATTTTGATGGCTTTGAGACATGTAACGTGGGCACATAATTCTTCCTAAAAATACTTTTTTGTACTCGAAACAACCCTTCAAAACGTCGAAAAACAACGAAGAAACGATTTTTTTATAAATTCCAAATTGACCAAGCTGTAATGTTCGGAGCCACATTTTTCTTATTGCGTTTCTAACCTGACAATGTGAAATGCACTAAACATTGCTACCTTTATTTTTTTAACAAAAAATTCAAAAATACATAGAATAAAAACCAAGCATTTTTAGAATATTGTGTGTAGCACGACATTTTTCAGAAACCAATCTCTTACACTTTTCTTTGCATAACAGTGCATGCGATCTATTTTTCGCAAAAAAATACAAAGAAAGTCTCAGACATCTCATTTTTCTGGTGGGCACAAGAACAGAAGCTTTTTGTTCAAATTGTGATAATTTATTTGAGATAACTTTGGGCAAAATTCTATTTTTCATTGAAAACAGCCGAAAAATCAATGCTTTGGCTTTGCCCAGCAACTAATGAAGTCACTCGATAGTGAAGTTGCTTTATATACAATTGATAGTTTCAGTGTTAAAGAGACCAAAATAAAAGTAGAAATACATAACTTAGATTGATCTTGGATTGAAAAGTAAAAAATTTATTCGAAGAATCAATTTAAATTTAGTCTTTTTGGAAGGTACCATTGTCAGGTTAGGAACATATCTCTTTGAAGTATAAATTCATCTTTACTTACTTGTTGAAAAGACTATATTCAAGAGCCATGTAAACCTGTTTTCTTATATTATTATTACCACGCAAGTATTACAAAGTGGAATATTTGAAATGTAAACTTGAACTGAAGCAAAGGAAATGCACATACAAATTCAGAAATATTTCAATTGCCAAAATACAAATTCACCACAACCAAACAATATAAAAAGTTCCAGTAGGCAATATGTTGTAATTTTAATTAAGAAACTTATAAAGTAATAAATCATACAGGAAACACAAAAGAAATCATTTTCTCATCTTACAGAATCGGTATTTTCAAAATCACTTTGCTATAGATCTGATGTATAAAATTGACGAGTTTCACAAGCCATTTACAACATTCGCATCTGTGTATGTCAGATATCTCGCCTTCAGCTTGGGTTTGTATATCCGATACAACCCGGTCACTTGTATTGTAAATAGTACAAATCAAAATTGTTATCAAATCAAAGTCTCAAACTAATTTAAATTATTCTACTCCATATAATGCCAGACAGTTTTACTTTTTCTCAGGAAAGACCTTATGTTCAACAAGGTAAATTTGGCATGTTAATTAAGAAGTCTGTAAAATTTGAAATTGCATAGTATCAACTAAAAGCTTCATGTGACTTAAAACTTTTTCAAGTCGATGTAATACGAAGAACTCTGGTAAAGTATTTACTGTATCCAGGCATCAATAGAAAACTTTTAAAATTAAAAATTGTAGTTACTTATACTTATTATTGGCCAACATCTGTACTGCTTGTTTATCTAGAAAATCTGGCATACTGTCAATTTTTTTAGTCCAAGGAAACTTTTTTACTCTTAAATTCTTACATCCGCCACATCTTTTCTTTGCTAATAAAAAGAGCCCCCAGAATTTATTTGGCAAGTTGTGGTTTTCTTTTTCATTTAAGATATGTAATTAATTGATAAAGTTAAAGAACAACTGCATCAGTTCATCTCAATTCCAAACAAGTTCCACTTTGTAAACAAAAGACAATATGCTAGCTTATTTTGTCCTTAATAAGTAGTTCATCTTAAAGTTTGAAAAGTCAACATTCTAGTACAAAATCACAAAGTCTGTATCTAAGATAAATTACCAGTAGTATAAAATATTACAAAGTATTTTTTTAACTTTAAAGGGTCCAATATAACATTGAGAACTATTGTGATTTTCAAATGAACTTTCCAAACTTTCAAATGAACACTTAAAGCCAGCTTAAACAAAAGATGATTGAGATAGTAAACCAGGAAATAACATAGGTGTTGTAATTTTTTATCAAAAATATGATATGGTGCATATAACAGAAACATTTCAATTAAAAAGTAGAAATATATTTCCTGCGGTTAGTTTTAATTGCTATATATATTGAAATTTTAGTATAATAATGGATGTTTTTGTTTCTGGCAAAGTCACCTCAATCTCCTTATGTTTAACCAACATTACAAAGTCAAATAATGACAAACACGAATGATTAAACACAAATTTATATTTTAATGGGTAAAAATAAATATGTCCAAATTAGTATAATCATGCATATAGGTCTAGTAGGGTACCAATTTTTAGAAACATATTTGTGTTGTTTAGAGGCATAACATATAAAATTGCTAGATTTGATATTTCAGTTTTTTAAGAAAGCCTTTTGTATGTGTTTTCATGAACTCTTGGGCCATAATTCAATTGATTTGAACCAAATAAGATTCTAACTTTCTTTTAAAACACAGTTCATCATTATTTGACTTTTTCTAAGATTAAAATGCTTCTGGAGCACATGAGATTCCACGGTATGTGTACCCACAAAATAATCGTCAAATTAGGTGAGAATGAAACCGTCATGTCCAAAATTATACTGTCCCAAATTGTCCCATGTTCAATATTGTACATGCAATATTCCAATACCTTTAACAATTTCATTTTTCATAATCTGCCAGTTGTTGAGAGGAGGTTAAGCATTTTGTCGATCTACAAACAAATTTCAAAGAATTCTATTGAAGATAGATAACTGAAATGGTAAACAAACTGCAAAAGATAACAATGCAAGTGGTTGTGTAAAAACTAAAGACCACGTAAAGTCGGCCATTCTGTACAGTGTTTGGATTTGACAGTTTGAATTTTAATTGCCTCAAGAAAAGTCTAAAAGGCATTAAAAACATAACATTCCTTGTTCTTTTTTAGCCTCCCGACCTTGCACGACTCCCACATCCTGCTCCGTCTCCTCCTATCCACCTCCCACCCTCAAGGCCCTGTCACACGGTGCAATTTTTCTTGCACTTGTAACTGCTCCGTCTCCTTCTCTATCCACCTCTTACCCTTAAGGCCCTGTCACACGGTGCACTTTTCCTTGCATTCACCGTAGCAAAAAAGATGGCGACATGTCGATTTTACCAGAATGCATTGCAGGTATCAAGAAAGAATACGTGGGAAAAGATGACAAGAAGCAAAGCTACTGGATTGAAATTTTAACACAAGTGTGAAAATAGCCTATTGTCTTCTGTCTGTTCTTCAAAAGACGTTAATTTGCCTTTTTAAACAATTTCAGACTGCCATGCACTCTGGTAAAATCGACATTTGCCATCTTTTTTGCTACAGGGAAAATCTACTCTTAAGTAAATTTGTGACAAATGTTTGGTACGTTAAAAAACCCCAGCAAACTGTGATGGAAACTTGCATTTGCCAATTTTACATCTCCCAATAGTAGAATTGCATTTCAAGTTGCAAGAAAAATTGCATTGTGACAGGACCTTTATTCTCCAGTGTTCCCGCCAACCTGCTCCCACCATTAGATGGAAAGTCCTTTTTTCACTACATTTTAGTAATTAGGCTACCCCCCTCCTCTCACAAGTCTGTAATCGCCTGACGAAATCAATTGGCCGACAGTCCAAGGCATGTTTTGTAATCGAAATTCACAAAATTAAAATTAAATTGCCTTTTTTCAATAAATTTGAACCAGAACCAACTCTATACATAGAACTGTCTCAGCATACTTTCTTCGACAATCTCAACAATTCAAGACCTCATTCAGTTTCTATAGCGGATTTCATGGTATTATTATCGAACCAACTTCAACTGAAAACGGTAGCCTTAATCTTACATGCGACCATAGCCATGCTTGGAAAGCACAAACTTACAATACTCGAAAATTGTACTTATTTCCAGTCTGATCTCTCAAAAATCGATCTCTATGCACAATCTAAGTACTTTGCTACAAATAATGATAGAAAATAAAGCATATTACCTTGAAACAAAGTTAGGATGCATGAAAATTTAGAGGACTTTCAAGGAGCAAAATCTTCGAGCTAGAGAAAAATTTTGAAAAAATAGTATTCGGAAAATCTTCGAGCAGCGTCGAAAACCGACGAATTCCGAGGAACGCCGAACTACCACTTTGTGACGACATGCTCCGAGCAAGTTCCTTGTTCCTGATTCAGAAGAAGCTGTATCACAGATCAGATATATACAGATAGGGAACTCGCACTCAATAACCTCAATTTTTGTGTCCCCGTGCTCACGTCATTCCACGCGCCACGCAAATTGCTCTGGCAAGTGTCGTTCGTCGTGTTTTCAGTCAAAAGCATAGGAAAAACGCCGTTCGAAAGTACAAAAATGAATATTTTTGCGAAGTTCCTTCACCGATCTTCATTTTGTATGTATGTAGATATTTCAGTAGAATTTGCGTTTGATTCTTGTGTAGAAATTTCTAAATTTCCTTAAAAGTAGGAATAAACCAGAAAATGACGGAAACACGCTCTCAAAACTTCACCGCGACACATCGCTGGAATTTGTCGTTTTAAAGCATTTTGCATGAGAATCTTTGCACGTAAAACCTTCTTGCGGTTTAGATGTTCTAGCATGCACGTTTAAATGCGTGTTTTGTTGACACATTTCGCTAGAAATTGAGTTTAAACGCCGTGTTTAGGTCGGCTCACGCGGTTTGTGCCAGCGGTATCACCCATGAGCGCTGCACCGACTTCTGACACCGAAAAAAAATAAAAAAAAAAAAAAAAACAGAAACGGGGCGAATTTAAAACTCCGCCTCGCCTACGGCAGGCGGAGTAACAAATCTCATAAATTTAAGAAGTTGTTCAGTGAAAATATATTCCATACATGCATGGACAAGCGAACAAGCAGTAAAGAAGATTTTTCAACATTTTTCAACAAGACTGTACTGAAAATTAAGTTAACAGAAATGCAGTGTGTTGCGCAAAAATATTTTAAACAAATCTTCAAAGTTGGAATAATGTTGGGAGCATTTTAATTGTTAACTGCTGTATTTTTGAAAAGCATGACTTTCAAGACAATTCTTCTTACAGTGTAAGTGATTTGACAATAGTTTGGCTAGGTTTACTGAACAATAAATTTTCACTGAATTCAAGTATTTGTTATTTTTTTTATCTTTCATCGGATAAGTTTTTAATCAGATTTAATGAAGCAATTTTAAGATGTTCTTTGGCCTATTTCTGTTTCCTTTTTTTTGGCATGTTCTGCTTCATTCTTGTTTGACAAGTAAAATTAACTTTAAGAAGTTTGTTTCATTTCCTTAGCTTCAGTTCAAATTTGTATTTAAATAGTTCCACTTTCTGATTATAATTATTATAATAATATAAGAAAATGGGTTCACATGGCTTTTGAACGTGGTCTCTTTAACAAGTAAGTGCAATAAATTTTATGCTTCAAAGAGTTTTGTTTTTAACCTGACAAGAGCACTATTAACCATAGTTCATTGTTTTTGAGCCGTCTGCTTTACAGCCACATTTAGTTTGTCCTAGGTTTGTTTAATTTTGCTATTTTTTGTTTTATTTCAATTTACCATTAAAAAAGTCCAGTTTTTGGTTTGTTGTTTATTTCAAAATTGTGAGAATTTAAAGTAAATTCTAGGGATTATATGTTCAAGAATTTGTACTTTGGGTGTTCCAAGTTAAATTAGCCAACCTTGGAATAATTTTTGGATTGTTTAAAATTAATAAAGTTTTTTTTAAACCAAAAGTTGAGTTGTTGACAAATCGGGTTTTGAAACCAAAATTGTCGAACATTCATTTTTTGTGCATCATGAAACAGTTCATTGTATGTAGCATGTATAGTTTTTGTTAGTTAAACGAGAAAAATTGAAATTTTGTTCAAAAAATACAGGGATTTTGATTTAACTCCATCAAATGTCACAAAGAAGAAATCATGTTCAAATTTTTGTTTAGTTATATTTTCAAACTGTGAATAATAAATTTATCTTTATCTCGAATATATCACATCTTGTCAGGTTAAAATGATAACAGGAGGTATATGGCTCTAAGATGAAAATGATCACATTTTGCAAAATGATTTTGTACAACTAGAAAAAACAGAGATAAATTTCCATTTCTTTAGTTAACTATATCTTTGGGCCATATATTTCTTTGTAATTATGAAACAACTTGGTGTTATGTTAACAATTTTATGTCGGTTGTTTTGTGATTATTATTTATCTTGAAGTATAAACTTGCAAAGACCAAGTTCTTTTTAACATTGCCTTTTCACTTGTGTGTTCGCTCACTACTAGTGTTTAGTGCAATGTTTACTTGTCCACGTTCTGCCATGTTGCGTTTTCTTCTATTGTTATTTGAATGCGTACAATGTGTGGTAGTTAGTCTCTTTTTATTGTTATTCAAATTGTAATCTTTACAAATTCTTTTCAATAAATTATTTACAAATTTTATGTGTGACCCTTTTAATTAAAAATCCAATTCCCATGGGAATTGAGAAATTGAATAAAAAAAATCCCCGTACCCCAGCCAGCTCCCCAAGTGCTACTTCCACCCAAGTAGAAGTACTCGTACATATAGTACAAGTACTTCTACTTATTTATGGTAGAAGTAGCACTCAGAGAGCTGGCTGGGGTAGCCGGCGTAGAGAAGATCAACTTGGCAAGTTGCATTAGCAAACTTGCCAAGTCAATTTCTCTAGAGAGCAGCCGCGCATACCTAGCAAACCAAAACAGTTAGTGACTTAAGTACCTAGCATGCAAATTTGATTCCCAAAGCCAAAATGACAAGTGCCCCCCGCTAATCCTACCAACTGCCTACCTTCCTCGGTTCTAAGCTGTCTTCCTCGGTTCTAAGCTGTCTCCCTCGGTCCTAAGCTCCTGCATTCCATTCGTTACCTTCACATTCCTCACCATCGCACAGTCACTCACAGCTGATAAACCCACATGCACCACCACCACCCCGACTGCCACCCAAATTCGAATATTAAAAGCATTAAAGTTTTGGTAAAGTATGCAATTTAAATGTACTTTATTCGGATATTTTAGGCTAAACGTAAACAGGAAAAGTCGACTGGACAAACATCAAAAGCCATATGAAGGTAAGGTATCTAACTTGACTTTATAGTTAAACTTTACTTAAGTACAAAACTTAACCCGCATTTTTGACCCTAATATCTTACCACAATACACAGTAATAATACTGCAGGAATCAAATATTGATAACTTACCCCTAGCCGTTTCGTTAGTGGGAACGGTAAATTTTTTAAGCATACTTTCAAAAATTTTAATTCCTTTAATAAGCCTAACCCCATGCAACTTACACACGGCGCACACCCTCACAGTCCATACATTTAGCTAATATAAATTACGTTATAAACAAAAAATCAAAATAAAAAGGTAAATTACGTTATCTCTAACTACTTAAACCCACTTAGACTGAGAATTTGATTGATTTTTCAAACCTAAAACCTTAGCTGCAAGGGGATGGGCTTTTCGTTGTGTCAACTGGTCCGAAGTAAATTTAGTCGTGATACTTACCAAAGTCGAAGGCTGGGTCAAATAAGCATGAGAATTATGCGAAGATAAAAAGCATTTTAAAACGTAAAACCGAACTCAAGTTGTTTTTTCATTAGGACTCGTCTGTGAAACTGTAAATCCTCAATGGTAGTTAACAACTAATTTTAAATATCCCTATAGTCAGTACAATTGCTCTTTATAGTTCTCAAGCATCGAAATAATTCCAAACTTTACCGCAATTCTCATACTTATTGAACCGAAACGCCTTCATTCGCATGGTACGTCGTAGCTGCTCTCAAACCACCTCCGTAATTTGCTTTAGTGCACACAAACAATGTCTAAACTGTTCTATTGTTTCTGTTACCAAAACAAACCCGAAAGCATCAAGATACTTATCATGTTAATAATCAAAGAGGATTCTCATTATTATGTCAAGTTTTCACGATGAATTTAAACATTGCCATGCATGGAAACAAAGCATGTTACATTTTCTCATGGGAATTTAAAATCCTCAAACAATATGATCAATGTCTTTTATGTGCAATGAAGTGAAGTAAGAAACAATGAAATAGTATATTCCTTTGGGAATTGGGAAGTCTTCCTCGTTCTTCCTCTTCTGTGATTAAATACATCTTACTTTTTTTACACCAATTTGCTGCTTTTTATTTTTTCTGAACGGAAAACATCGATTTTTTCTCAACGATAAAGAATAAAATATACCTAAATCCTCTTTGATTTTTAAATAATAAGTGTCTTGTTTTCTGCTAACCTGTAAATTACCACTAAATTATACTACAATGTCGTGTCTCCTCTTTTTGGTGAAGTTTTCATGTTTTGTGGTCAATGTCGTCTAGGATCGTTCATTCTGATATTTTCTCTTGCGTTTTTTTCACACCCCATCACCTTTGGAAATGAAAGAATCGTATCCGTTAGATAATAATTACGATTAAATTGTTAAATACTTTTTACAGAAACATCTTGTATTTATGTGACTGATTTTCAACAGCAAAAGAAATTACTGTTCCTGTTAATATGCAGATTTTTCATCAAAATTGTAGGATAATAATTTGCATTGAGTATTCGTGCCAATCATTCATAACATTTAGTCATTTACAATTGAGAGTTAGAAACATGGCGTAAATTCTGTTTTATTATTGTCAAAATCACTGGAGTTGTAAATTAGTCAATGGAGATTTCAATGCGCGAGTGTGATTTTATTTACCACGTGATGAACATTTTGTATCTACCACGTGATGAACTTTTTATGTACCACGTGTGAGAGCAAACATTCGCACGCAAAGCGAGTTTAATGGGGTTGAGACGAACACCGACAAAGAAATCGCTTATAAATTTCAATTTAGAGCACTTATCCAACGTTTATGAAATAAATAAGACACTGGCCCGATTTATACTAGAGACGGATGATCCGTCAAGACGGATCATTTGTCTGACAGATCATCCGTCTAAGTATAAACACAAGACGAACTATCCAGACGAACTACGTAAAAAGATAGTTCGTTTGGTAACTCGTCTGTGTATAAACGCGGGCAAACAGACGGATCATCCGTCAAGACGAACTACGCGAGCAAATTCGTCTGAACAGACGAACTACACAGATAGTTCGTCTTGACGGATGATCCGTCTGCTTGCCCGCGTTTATACACAGTCGAATTATTAGACGAACTATCTTTTCTTGCCCAAGTTCGTCCAGACGGATCATCCGTCTCTAGAATAAATTGGGCCACTGAATATGTAATTTTCCGACCAAACGGATTAAAGCTAGTTGTGCGTTGATTGTTAGAAAGGCAAATTGCCACTTTTGTCAGTGCTAAAGACGATACTTGCTATAAATAATGTTATTAATATATCAAGTTTCAATATTTTTTAAATTTAGTGTTACATTTGATTAGTATACTGCATTATTGATGTATCAGGCCCCGTTTATTAGTGTTATAATATTTAAAATATCAAGCAAGATACAATAATTTGAAGGCGCCGATATACGAAAAGTAATCCGATATGTATCGGTCCGAGCAGCGTATACAGTAAATTCGGAACGCTCTGGTTCAAAATCGTACATTTGAAAAACATTATTGTATTTGGCTCGATATTTTAACGCTTCATTTGTCCCGTTTATCTTGCGTGCTATCTTGCCAACACTATACTTACTATTTCTGATAAAGAACCCACCTAAATAAGACTGCTGGGTGTCGGTTCCAAAGGACAATATTTATTTTAACTAAAATATTCGCTAATTTGAATCGTAGCGGTACAAAACAATGTCCAGTGACATATTAATAATTTCAGTCGTGCTATCAAGAAAATTTTCTTGTTTTGAATATATTCAAGTATATTACAGCAGTAAATACCTGTTTCTGTAGCGACAATATGAGCTCACTACGGAATGAAATGGTAAATAATGCAAACAAAAGAACTTTTCGATCAGAGTGAAAAATGAAAATTGCATTAGTCCAGTATGAAGAGTAATCTGGATAGGGTAAACGGGGCCTGGATACATCAAAAATGCATGCAGTATACTAATCAAATGTAACGTTAAATTAAAAAAATATTGCAACTTGATGTATTAATAATAAACAATTATAATTATTGAAGCATGACATCGAGAATTATCAAGGACGAGGTTTGCGTTATCCACGGAGGCTGAGGTGGATAATACAAACCGAGGCCTAAATAATTGTCCATATCATGCGAAAACTGAATTCAATAATTGTTTTTATGTATTCAAAACCAAAAAAAAAGAACTATAAAAATGCAAAACACGAAAATTTCATGCCACTTTAATTCGTGCAACATTTTTTTAATGTTTGCTCTCAGTGCAGCAATCTTTTTAAAACAATTAAATGATATTCTTATTTATTGAAAATATTTTAGGAGTTTTGATTGGTTAAGAGCTAAAGGTGAAATCGTCATGTTCGCTGGGTAGTTGCCCAAATTTGGGGTTGAGAATGAATGTACGACATTACGAGTCATTTTGAATTGAATGAAACAAATTCCTCAAATCCAATGAGTGATATACATTGCGACCCACGCTATTAGTTTTATAAGATATTTATGTAGTACGTATTCAAAATGAGCATTGCTATTCATTAAAACTTACGAACATCAAAACAAAGTTGTGGGAAGATCTTTACG
The DNA here is from genome assembly GCA_963855995.1 of Muricea muricata. Classification (NCBI taxonomy): domain Eukaryota; kingdom Metazoa; phylum Cnidaria; class Anthozoa; order Malacalcyonacea; family Plexauridae; genus Muricea; species Muricea muricata. The sequence goes on from OY979722.1 coordinate 6,022,170, forward strand.
ATGTTGATATTTGATGTTTGTCACATGACTAAAAACACATGGCGCTGTTCCATATTTCAGGCGGACCACGCTACTAGTTTTAAAAATATGATAGCACGATAAGACGACGTTTTTAACTTAATTGGAAGTGGAAACGACATTATTTAACCAAAAACAGCATAGGTATCAACAAGAGAATGTTTTAGTCAGAAAATAAACGAACTTGGTGTCATAGTTAAAGGATTTTTCAAAGAATACGTGGAACGGAAGAAAAGTGGGATTCAGGACGTCTAAAATGGATAAGAATGGGAGGTATTAGGCGTCTGAAGGAGAACTGTTCCTAAATTATCATGATCAACTTCTATCAACATTTTGAGAAAGTTTGCTTTGCCATATATTTTGAAAACTAGCAATGATGGATTCCTGGTAAGCAATAATAATTCTAAAAGCACCTCCACTGGTGTCGTGGAATAAACGTTTGGAACTGGATTGAGGCAATAAAGTGCTTGAAAGCACAACAAGTCGAGACAGACAAGGCAGACAAGTCGAGATCAACATGATAATGCCCTAATGCTGAGAAAAGGAACTTCTGATGAAAGGTTTTAGGTACCTGCCAAAGAAGTGGTACAACGATCATTTAGATCCGTATTATTAGCAACCAACATGTTTTCATATGTGCCTAAATGTGCAAAAGAGACCTCTGATCCCTATTTCCGCTGTTACCAGCAGAACTCGTCTACTTTACCACTTTTTATTGACTCCTTAGCCTCGCCTGTCACATACCATCATTGAATATCAATAATCTAGTCCATGCATGCATTTTCCAAGCTTTATCGTGCTGATTTCGTTTGCCCGTCAAAAGGACAAACTTCCGTTGTGCTCTCAAGCATTTTTTTCCCTCAATCCAGTTCCAAACGTTTATTCCACGACACCAGTGGAGGTACTTTTAGAATTATTATTGCTTACCAGGAATCCATCATTGCTAGTTTTCAAGATATATGGCAAAGCAAACTTTCTCAAAATCTTGATAGACGTTGATCATGATCATTTACAACAGTTCTCCTTCAAACGCCTAATACCTCCCATTCTTATCCATTTTAGAAGTCCCGAATCCCCTCTTTTCTTTCGTTCCACGTATTCTTTGAAAAATCCTTTAACCATGACACCAAGTTCGTTTATTTTCTAACTAAAACATTCTCTTGTTGTTACCTAAGCTGTTTTTGGTTAAAGAATGTCGTTTCCACTTCCAGTTAACTTAAAAACGACGTCTTATCGTGTTATCATATTTTTAAAACTAATAGCGTGGTCTGCCTGAAATATGGAACAGCGCCATATGTTTTCAGTCATGTGACTAACATCAAATATCAACATCGTAAAGATCTTCTCACAACTTTGTTTTGATGTTCGTAAGTTTTAATGAATAGTAATGCTCATTTTGAACACGTACGGCATAAATATCTTATAAAACTAATATCGTGGCTCGCAGTGTATATTTTGAAACTGTAACTTGATGTAGTGCCTGACAGGTCTTTAATTTCACGAAATGATGACTTATGGAAAATTTGAATTTTAGACAAAATATAAAATTTGGCAGACATCATCAATTTTTAATTGCTTATTTGTGGGGAAAATGTTATCCCACCTGGGAGTAAAATAATTAAAAAGCCTAAGAAACACACAAAAAATTATCCTTTCAAATCTCTTGAAAAGGGGAATGACCACCTTAACGAGAAACATGAATGGCTTAGAATCGTCCTTAACTACTGACTAAAGTATTTTTACAATCCATATACCTTTCTAAACCTTGAATGGAAGCCTTGACTGATCGTTTGATAGTGCATTCTTTTGTTGCTCTCCTGATTACCACATTTTACGTCCTTTTTAAAAACAAAAACAATTCTAGACACACGTAAGCGATAAACGTTTCATTGAAGAACAACGTTTCGAAGCCATCATCACTTCATTATCAAGTAACAAATTAACGTTCAAGTAACAAATATAGATCATTTTTACAGCTAAAATTGTTTAAATCACGTTTGCAAAACATAGACAAATGTAAGGTGGATGTATCTAGAAAAGTTATGTGTATGTTCAGCTTACAATGATCAATGATCGTGTATACAATGATCGTTGAAGGATTATGGCAATAAATTTCGAAGTAACATCTTATTAGAAATAACGTGTTATTAGAAATAACGTCTAATTTTAGGATTATTTAGAAAACAATTATACACTTAATTAAATGTTGTTTATACTTTTCAAGATATTTTGATTTAAAATCATCGTCTATACAGGCCATCCACCATATTGGTCTTCAGGGTTATTTTGCATATGCATGTTACGTCACAAGCACACTCGCGAGCTCAAAATTATATTTACGTGTCTATTTTTAACACCATGTTCATTGCATGGCGACATTTTAAGTTTCTACTTGTTGTTTGGTTGTAGTCTCACTTAACTAGTGACTATTAACTTCCCGACCAAGAGCCTTCGCTCGAGTCGTCGAATTTTGTTTATATCGTTTCAGGTAATGAAAGATCCTGTGTTATTGAAGTCAACAAACTTACTTTCACTGTGTCTTTGGATCGTCTTGGCTTAGGCTGGTCTCGTCTCATCATATGCTGTTTATATGGTTTCATTTGGTTGGCATTCTCTCTTCATGCTGAAAAACATCACGCCGGTCCAGGAGGTAACAAGCGCTTGGCTCGTTTCCAGTCAATCATCATAAAATAAGGAGAAACCTAATGTTACAATTTAATTTTAAAACGAAAATTTGATGGTAAAGTGACTTCGACAAACCGTACATTGTGAGAGTATTTTTATCTTGACATCATCGCGGCTGGTGAGTCACTTCCGTCGTGATAAATTCTTTCGCATCTTGTTCAGTCATTGGCTCGTGGTTGGTTGGTGTATTCACTTTTTACTTGGCATTCTTTGAAAAAATAAACAATTACGCGGTTTGCAAGATAAGCAAAGACTACGTTAATAACTACATTAATAAGCATTAGCGTAAGTAATTATAATTGGCGTGGCAGGTCCCAGGGGTTAGTCAACGGACAATTAAAATTACACTATGACGACGTGGTTTGATAATATTCCGGTAGCGAGAAATACGTCAGGTGGAAGCACTAAGATCCCGTTTACATTAGGGAAAATGATCCCGGATTCGTCGCTAATCCGGAATGTTTTGACATCGGATTCGTTTTACCGTTTACACCAAGGAATATTAATCCGATACAAAATTATCACAGATAGATTATGAATCCGGAACTTTCGAGTCCGGAAAAGTTTGTGGGATCTTTGTATCCGAGAAAGCTTGAATCGGACAAAACTTCTCTTGGGCACTCTTGGCGTAAAAGAAATTTAATAAACTTGCTCCCTCGTGTGGTTTTCAAATGTATTGCCATTAATTTCAACTGTCAAAATCGTTCAAAAAACCACAAAATAAGATTGGTAGAATGACGGTTGCGCTTCATGTATTGTCAATCATTGTGCGAGACTGTGCAGTGTAAACGCCGTAGACCTGAAAGACAAGGAATCCGGATATTTTTACGAATCCGGAAACTTTTGCTTTAGTGTAAGCAGGGTCTAAAATGTATAATATATGCAACTCAAAGTAAAAAAGGCAACACAAAATAGCGGAATTTGAAGGCATTCTTTGGTGTCATGTCCAGTTCCCTAACGAAAATATATTTACATATTTTTCTCAATATTTGTGAAGCAAAATCTAGATGAATTGTCTCAATAAGCAAAAAACATATTTTAGGCAGCCCCACTTGAAACACGGATTATCCCCCCAAAAAACCACACACTTTTAAAACAAGTATTTTACCGCGTACGGTAAAAAAGACTAAAACAGGCGCCCAAGGATGCCCACAATTTTCTCAACTGTGTTACACTTTTTGATTACGTAAATAAGCTACAAGGAAAAAAGAGAGTAAACACACATGCACATGCGCGCGGGATCGAGTCGAAGCTGAATCTCCCAAGTACGTGGATGACGCTATCCTGCCCAGAAAACTATTTAATAATTGTTTTATAAAATAACTACAGTGAAACAAAAGTCAACGCCATCGAATTTAAATTTATCGTGTAGGATTGTTTGATCCTGCACAGAAATGTCCAAGTGGCGTAATCGTCAGAGCAATCGCCTGTCACCCCAGGTCGTGGGCTCAGTCCCCACTTCAGATTCGCGGGTTGCGAATGCCGAGAGGGCGATTGGAATTGTAAAATATCAATCGTCGGAATACGGGTATTTAACTAGGCTGTTAACGACCGAACGAAATTAAAAATACTGAATAAATAAAAGTGAGTTTCATTGTAGTTATCATATAATGTAATTGTCAAGCTCCAATTCTCCCGTCAAACAAATAACTTACAATTATAAAAGGGGTAGTGAAAAAAAGAAGGACGTGAACATGATAAATATTGAAGTAGTGCGAAGGAAGAGTGTACTAGCCTAGACGGTGTACTAGGGGAAAAGAACAGCGCGGGAGAACGGGGGGGGGGGAGAAGGAAGAAGGGGTGGGGGAGAAGGGGAAGGAGAGAACGGGGGTGGCAAAGAGGGAACATTTCATGTAGAAATTAAAACATAGCCTGGAGTGCAAGGATCAAGAAATTCAGACTTGCAGTTAACGTCAAAGGCAATTCAAAGGTCATTAAAAAACTTGTCGAGCCAAGGTTCATTCAAAAACACTTGTTGAGTCAAGTTTCTGACTTGCCACTAGCTCGGAATCGCCTTTGACTTTAAACTGGAAATCTGAAATTTCCATGTTTCTTGTATAGGGTACAGTGTATCAGTGGGTAGAAGAGATTTGGAACAAAAAAAAAGAAGAAAGGAAAAATTAAAGTAAGTTATCATAAAACTTATAAAGAACAATTAAAGAAACTATTTGTACATCACTTGATACATGATAACAATTATCATTATAAACTCTCTATTAATCCCCACAGAGTGAGCGTGGTCTTATGGGAGAGGATGGTTATAAAAAACAGGGGGGGTTCTTCATTACGTTGACAGCGAACTTAATTAATTGCACATAGAGGGCTTAATAATTATTTTTTCCAAATCTCTCGCCGTGGAGGGGTGGGGGGTGGGGGGTGGGGTTGGGTTATAATAGAGAATTTGCAATGATGGTAAGTATATTGTAATATTTGGTTTTCTTACCACTAAAGTCTCTGGAATGTCCTGTTTGGCTGTGCCTTTTTTTTCAATCACAGTTGTCACGTGGTTGTCTCATTGAATTTCTACGTAATATATAACTCATAATATAGAATATCTATAAAAGATATGTAAAAATAGAATCAGTTCAAATAGCGACAAGTACTTTTATTTCAGAAACAAAATTAGTCATGCTCTAGAGCTAAATGATGTGGACTTAATATAGCTCTACCTTCTATAATTCTTATTTTACCTGGATGAGGTTTCTGTTTTAATCGCCACCAGAGTTCCACTTCGACCGGCTTATAGTTATGGTCCTGATAGAAAAAGAAAAAAAAGGAGCTCAGTCATATATACCAATACTTTTATCTGATAAAACGATGAGATTTCTACCTGGTAAGCATACCAAATATTTGTCAAACAAGATTTGAAAGCTAAAACATGCATCGAATAGGTAGAGAATACTTACATATGTAATAACAATCCAATATTGTTAGATCCAACTACACTAGAGCGATTTTCATTGCATCGCTAGGTTGGAGAAGAAAGTGACGCCATTTTGATTCTGACTTTTCTCGACAGCGTCACACTTAGCTTCGCGATTTTCTTTCCATTTATTCGTCGTTTTAGCTCCAATTTGCTCCTAATCCCTCCTATGTATCTTGCTTGCCATTCGTATATGATAAAATGACATTTATCACGTTTCTTTAGACCTTCTGAAGACTTTCAAAATGTTCCTCGGGCAGACATAAAACTCGAAGCTTCTTCTTCGAGTTCCATAGGCAAATGACGTCAGATGACTATTGCCCGCCAGCAAATACCCGTATGTATAATATTCAATATTTTTTAGGAAGCTGAAAATTTGTTTTTATTGCTGGAACGAAGTGTTTTTGCCATTTTTTCTTACTCGGATCATTCTTCTAATTCTTTAACTTTAGTTTACTTTGTTAATTCGTCAAAAAAAACCCTGTGAGAGGTGGTTTTGTCTTTTTTTTTATTTGCATGCTCATGAACAAGGAAAGACCCGTTCGAGTTTTCATTGTCAAGCATATTTCCCTCCATGGCCGAGAGGTAAAATGTAGCTGTCTTCCGACTTGCTTAAATCGTTTGACTTTGATTTTGGATGGATCTGGCACCGGCCAAGTCCAACTGGGATGTTAGCAAGAATTTAATTCTATAGTGGCTCAGTTGGACAGATCGGTGCTTGATCAACCCAAAACTCAAGTCAAAGCTGGGTGTGGAGTGCAGGAAAACACTAGGCAGTACCGCGAGACCAAGGAGGCAAACGTTATTTGCCTAACGTTAGTAACTAATATTTAAGCAAATTTACCTAAATTGACTGTTGGGGACAGGACTGTGGGGTTGGTGCCTTGAAGTCTTCTCGCCGTTACTTCTCTTCGTTCAAGAAGACAAGTTGTCTTCCATGAGAAATAGCGACGAGAAGACTTCAGGACACCAACCACTAAACCACTACAATGTAAAACTACAGTGTAGTGGTTTAGCTGACTAAACCACTACACTGTCCCAATTATGTATCGCTAACTTCTTCCCAAAGCTTACGGTACAAGCATGGATGCGCAAAGATGCGCAAACACTGCAAAGCCTTCAAAGCAAGTATTTTCTTTCAGGAAAGGGTCAAAGACGACAACGCTTACTAAATCAAAGCCGTGTAGTCGTGTTTTAAGTTCTTTAGCTATGTTTTATAGCAAGGTCTTTGTAAGAAGCAAATTCGACGTTTCCATAATCGATAATTGTTGTCTTTTTTTACTTTTCGTGGGCCTTACTTCTTTCTCGGTCGAGTTTTGCATACCACTGCGTCCAGTGTCCTTGATATAGGAGTCCTTTATTTATTTAATTCCGAACACTGAATGGCTGTCTTAAGCTCTTTCAAGTCATGAAATAACATTGGAATACGATGACACTACATTGTCACACTGTAACCAATTTCTCAGCACGTAACTCACGCCGAAAAAACGACAGGCAAACACATTGTATATACGCAGAGGTAAGTGTAACGTGCGATTCAGTTAGTATCATACACAGCAAAAAATGAACAACCTGTTCAGGGTTGATGAGAACAGGATTGAACAATGTTTTGCTGCCACATTGTTCACAGTTGTCAACAATATTCTTCAGCATTGTTTCACCCGATTCAGGCTCAACAACATTGTTCAATATTGTCAACAGTCTAGAACAATGTGGGCAGCAAAACATTGTTCAATCCTGTTCTCATCAACCCTCAACAGGTTGTTCATTTTTTGCTGTGTATGATAGTTCACATCTGATATTACCCATAAATTGCACAGTTATATATACAAGCCGCGAGCGTCTAGAGTTCTGTTTACTAGGAAGCTATTCATCCTAGAAATTACACTTTTACATAAAGATAGTAATAATTCACTAGCAGCAGGCAGGAAAGTGTGCGACACAGCTTGTATATGACCATGTATTTTATCGGTTACTGTATGTCACGAATAAACTGCAGAGTAAACTAGATGGACCTATATTATTAAACCTATATTACTCATCGGGGAAACAGTGTGCCACCTACCAACAAGAAATAATGCTGCTCATGCACAGTTTGTATATCACTAGGCATTTGTTAAGATACATGCAATGTGTGCGTGTGTCGTTGTTTCGGCGTGAGTTACGTGTTGAAAAATTGGTTGCAGTGTGACAACGTATAGCGGAGACATCTTATTGCACTTTTCTCGACAGCGTCATAGTTAGCTTCGCCATTTCGTTTCCATTTCGTCGTTTTAGCTCCAATTTGCTCCTGATTCCTCCTATATATCGTCCTCGCCATTCGCATATGATAAAATGACATTAATCGCATTTCTTTAGACCTTCTGAAGACTTTCAAAATGTTCCTCGGGCAGACATAAAACTCGAAGCTTCTTCTTCGAGTTCCCATTAGCAAATGAGAACGTATAGTGGTGACATCTTATTGCAATGTTATCCATGACTTGAAAGAGCTGAAGACAGCCATTCAGTGTTTGGGAATTAAACCCAAGGCCATAAATAAATGACTCCTATATCAAGGACACTGAACGCAATGGCATGAATAACTCGAACAAGAAAGAAGAAAGGGCCACGGAAAGTAAAAAAGAAGCAACAGTTATTAAATAAGCAAACGTCGAATTCACTAAACAACTTAAAACATGACTACATGGTTTTGATTTAGTAAGCAATGTCGTCTTTGACTCTTTCCTGAAAGAAAGCACTTGCTTTAAAGGCTTCATGCTTTTTTGCAAAAGGCTTCATGCTTCATGCTTTTTTGCAAAGACAGGTCTCGTCATAAAAGATCGTTAAACATAGCTAAACAACTTAAAACATGACTACATGGCTTTGATTTAGTAAGCGATGTCGTCTTTGACTCTTTCCTGAAAGAAAACACTTGCTTTAAAGGTTTTAAAGCCTTTGCCCATCCATGCTTGTACCGCAAGCTTCGGGAAGACGCCAACCATATATAATTGGCACAGTACAGTGTAGTGGTTACAGTGTCGTGGAGGACAACTTGTCTTCTTGAATGAAGAGAACTAACGGTGAGTGGCCATCAAGGCACTAACCCTGCAGGCCTGTCCCCAGACAAATAACATTTGCCAACGTGGCCTGGCCGCCCTGGCGGTACAGAACTACCAAGTATGAAAGTCCAGTGCTCGTGTGCTAACACTAGATCAATGCAACTGGGCCTGGCTGGCTTAACAATCCTTACCTAAAATTGGTCTTCATGTTATCAGCTTGATAAGATGAATGTTAAAGATATGCTTCAGCATGGACAGTGAGAATAGCATCGGTACATCCGAAATGATATGCCCAGAATCAGGATTTTGGATGAACGTCTTGTTTCAAGAAGGACCTTAATTGCGATCAGTGTCCCCTCTGGTCTCATCCAACCAACAATGACATGGTAGTACTCAACACTCTTCAGTAAGGACTATCCGATACGAACGTTTTCCACCCAAAGACATGATTGAGTATTTGAGTAAATGAACATTACACGTGAATTACATAACTTAGGAATTAGGTTTTGACCACTGAACCTATTTGCTTTGTTGAACCTGAACCATTTTCTTCGATATTAATGTAAACCTTAATTCATATAGTCATGATTTTATTGTCTTCACGTAACGTACACCGATTGAAGTATATACGCCCAACCCACCCGCAAGCGTTTAGTGATTTATACTTCTTATGGTTGTCTTTTTGTTCCAGTATGAATAGTTCATTATACACTTCGGTCACTATTCGCCATTCCACCCACCGCCCAGGCTACCCCTTACATCTCGCCATCCGCTTCCGAAATTTCCCACGATAAGATTATACTAGACTACCATATTTTCAAAAACTCAGCAATAGTTTATGAGCAAAGCACAAAGGAAGTCATAGCCGTTAAGGAGTCTTTATGTAATACAGGGTGTCCCAAAAAACCCCAAAAACTATTGAAAACGATCTATTGTTAGAATTTCAATGCCTAGCACTAAATTGAACCCACGAGTGGATAAACTATTGACATAACCGTCATAATTAATAGTAATACTCAGCGTTAACCATTTTTATGCCAGACAAAAAACTAAACCTACGAGTGCATATTAAAAATGCAATCAAATTTTATGCATGGTTATTTTAGCCTATTCAATTTGGTTTTTATCAATATTCCCATGAGCAAAACAAACGTACTTTACAAAGGTATTTTAATTTTTTAACAAGTGCTAGGGCATTCAAATGTTAATAGGTGATTTCAATAGTTTTTGGGTTTTTTGGGACACCCTGTAGATAAAATACGAGCGGCAGATCTGTATGGGGATTTGAAACAATAGGTAATGAATGTATGTGAAATGAAACAATAGGTAATGAATGTGGAATGTCATTAGCTTAATACTATGCAGTACTCGGCCACTTAATTGCCAGTTGTTTTATTGTGGTTGTGCCTTGGAATTGCTTTATGACTGTTGGTTTTATAACATAAATACGCAAATACGTGGTTTTCAAACAATCTTACAGCATTTTAACACAATGCTGGCAGATGGGGCGGAAATTGAAAAATCAATGAACCTTGATGAAGAACATAATGGAAATAAACAGGGTGTATAGCTTTTCGTTGGCGTATAGTTTGTCATTTGTTAGTGAACAATGTACGATAAATTTTGTAGTGAATGACAAAAAGTGAGAAATAATTCTCTAAAGTGTGATTTTTAACAAATATATGTGTTATGGAAGAAATAAATGCTTGTTTGTTTCGTGCGCGTCCAATATATGAATATTAATCAGGAACGTTTTTTAACAAAGTTAATAGCTAATTGCATGCTAATTAGGATACAGCTGTATCAAAGGTTAAGAATACTAATTAGGACATAGCTTTATCAGATTGTTGACCTGTATTGGGGTTTAAAAAGATATCATGTGACATAAGTATGGTTCATTTATTGGGTAATTAGCTTATTAATCATTCGAAGTACATTCATTTTACAAAGTACTATTTAAAACACGAGTAGGAGTGTTTCATGCGATATCGCTATATGCGTTTTATAGCGCATAAAACACGAACTGCGATTAAAATGGCTTAAAAAACGATCCATTTTATACCCATCTTGTCAGTTTGTTTGCAAAAGAATTTTTAATATAAATGTTGTATAAGCCGAGAAAATTAAGGCAAAAATTTTGCGAAAATACACGTCCACGTGTGTTTTATCACATGTAAAGACTCCTTCACGGCTATGATTTCCTTTGTGTCTTGCTCGTCAATTGTTAATGAGTTTTTTAAGTGTGATAAAACACACGTAGTTTTTCACAAAATTTTTGCCTCCATTTTCTCTTCTCGGCTTATACAACATCTGTATTGAAAATTCTTCCGCAAAGAAACTGACAAGATGGGTATAAAATTGATTTTTTGAAGGATTTTTATATTTGATAAAGCACGTACACTTGCTCGCACATAAAGTATGGCGGCAATAGTACATAAGGAGGTATGTTCATATGTTTAAGTATAATATCTAAAAGTTTTTACAATTGGTGACAGGCGTCACATATCCAAAAATTTACCAACTTAAGGAGTTAACGTTTACTTTTGAGGCATTTTTGACAAAAAAAAACAGGGGGCTAACGCATCCCTTTTTGACGCATTTTCCACCAAAAACTAAAGGGATTAACCTTTGCCCGAAAAATCTAAGGTTTAGCTAATTTTTCACGCAAAAAAAAGTTGTGACCTTTAGGTTTTTTATGCAACATTGCGCAAAAAAGTAATGGCCCATTCTGATTTTTGTAACCTTAGCCGAAATTGCCCAAAAACTAAAGGTTAACTAACCTCTTTGGTTAAAGGGGCACTTCGACGAAACTTTGGCGGCCGATTTTTTGTGTTTAAGTGAGAAAAGGACGTCACAACAGACCGCTGTTTACAATTAAAAAACAAGCTCAAATCAATGGCGGCCGTAAAATACGAATTTTCGATCGGAGCTTTGAAAGCTTTCTATTCAATACTTTGTCCTGATATTTTACTGGTATATGTTTCAAGAAACGCAGTTTCATAAAATAAAAAAAAAATCGGCCCCCAGAGTTTCATCGAAGTGCCCCTTTAAAAAGTGTCAAAAAAGTCAAGGTTGACGACAACCCCTTGGGTTTTTTGGTGCAGAAGTTTCGAAACAAAAGTCAACGCTGACCTCTTCGTTTTTTTTTGGTCAAAATTTGGCAAAAAAGCAAAGGCTAACCCCTAGTCTCTCTGATAAAAAATTTAGCAAGCATGTGACGGCTAACTTCATTTACATAAGGTTTGGTACACTAAACGTTCGACTTCTGATAGGGCTTATCTTGCACGTGTTGGTGGCAAGTCTATCATCAGAATTGCTAAAATTTTCCCCGTTGCTACATGACGGTGATTTACGAAGAATCTTAAACCAAAAGTACATGAAGCCAGTCACAACTGTAGTACGTAATGCTGACTAGAGGAAATAATTGATATTTCATTCTTCCCTTTTTCCCTTTGTTCTCCAACACCCCACCCCCAGACAGTCACCCACCCATACAGTCAACCCCCCCCCCCACACACCGGACAGCTAATCGGGAACTGAACTCAATAACTATAATAAAGATGTCTCTTCATATATATATTTACCTTTCTATAATAATATATTTGTTTTTATAATAAATATAAATGTATACTGTTTTATGCTTCAAGTTACCTAAATTAGAATTTCTTTATGTTAATACGTCACATAATTTACAATTCGTTTTGAAAATGTTCTGAAAATAACGGATCTAAAAACTCGAAAATTTTTGTGTATATACAAATCGATATTTCGTTTTTTTAAATCAAACAAGCATCTAGATGAGCATTAATTTGACTTTCATTATATTTAACCAAGCAAACAGGACACGGAACCATGTTTCCATGCTCGGATTTTGATTCACCTATGACAACCAACGGAACTTTCTTTTCGCCAACATTTTTAAAAGCATCCAAAATTGTCAACTGATCTCCTGAATGCACCATGTCTTCCCGTCCTTTGTTCAACTCTTCACTCTTACTCCCAGCTGCTGAACCTGACTTTGCGATCACCTTTGCTGTAAAATTACTGCGCTCTACTCTCACATTTTTTCTTATCGAAATACCAGGGTCATTGACAAAATCATTTTCATCAATATCAATAGCTTTGCTCCTCGACTCACTCGATATAATTTTCTCATTAAAACGGTTCGATTTAGAAGATAAATTTGCAAAATCTGGAACAGGAAAACGTCGGTCCTCCACAGATGAGCCTGTACTAAAACTCTTGCCCTTTGGTACTGCTTGCCTTTTCACAGAGTTTGTCACAGTCTCATCCTTGCTTGATCCCAGAATATGTCCTTTTCCAGTGAACGGTGTAAAAGCGTAATTTATTTTCTGAACATCATTCTCTTTCCCAGAATTATCGTCATTTTCTTCCCTCCACAAGCCACTGATTTTCGTCCCGTTCTTTGTCGACAAACTCCCGCTATTTAACTTACTACCCGCAAACGAATCGCCGTTACTAATTGTATTGATTTTCCCACCACCATCCTTCTTCAATAAATCATAAATCTTTGGTGTACCTTTAAGTCCATCGTTGCTCTTATTTGTACTAGGGGCATCATCAACCTTCTTTTGTCTTTTCTTTCCATAATCCTCGGGCTCACGGACCTTGTGGTACGTCCCACCACAACTTCTCTGATGCTCCGGCCACCAGGGATCCCGCGGCGCTGGTGCACGATTCATGGCTCGCCGTACCATACCGTAATATGGCGGACGCTTCTGGCAAGGTCCATCACAACGCCACCAGTGTTGACGGTACAAGTCAACCTAGTAATGTAATATAGACAATTGCCATGATAGACTAAATTTTGATCAACACAGGCAATAGGAACAAAATGGGACGGGCTGAAAGGAGAATTATGATGCAGAAAGCTATCTGAGAGAAAAAAACTCGGGGAGTTATGTCCAAACCACGCCCACTTTGCCTAATGACCACACCCAATCTCTAAACTCTCCTGACGTTTACTTGAGCTAACATGACAGAGTCATACTGGATGTAAGTCTCCTTCTCCAACATTTATAAATATGTTGGAGAGTTATCGTTTTTTACAACTCTGAGCTGCGTTCACGATTCTGGCGATGAAGAGAGTAATGTACACGTAAGCTTTTGAAAAAAGGTCAGAACTCTCTCCATAGTGAATCGTGAACATGATAACTCTCCAACGTCTTTATAAATATTGGCAAGAGAGAGTTACGCCAAATATAACTACTTCGTGTTAGCCCAAAAAAAACGTTGGCAGAGTTAAGAAATTGGATGTGGTCATTGAAAAAAGTGGACGTTGTTTGGACGTGATTCGGACATAACTCTCCGAAATCATAACTCTCTGCTTTATAGCTCTCCTTTAGTCATACCCGATTACAATCTTTCATCAGAGCTAAAAAAGCGCATCCTAGAATTAACGAAATTCTAATATTTAGTGGCGAAATATTGTAGGTAACGGCCATACGAAGTTGGCGACCCTTGTATGTATTAAGCCCGTTTTCCACTTGGCGAATTTGTTCGCGCGATGCGAAGCGAAAACAAGAATTCGGCAACGTGATTGGTTAACATTGGTTGGCGAAAAAATTCGCCGCGAACAAGTAGGAACCGTTCCTACTTTTTTTTCTGTTCGCGCGAACAAATTCGCCAAGTGGAAAACGGGCTTTAGAGTTTTGTACAGGAAAGCCTCCCACATTTGAGGCAAATGTGGTAGCCGTTAATGTGCGTAATAGAATTATATACAGAATTGGCAAAGTTCGCAGGGCTACATGTATATTTTTCGTATTTTAGAACATTTCTAATTTCATTAGTAATTTCAGAATGTTCTTTTAAGCCGTGATGAAAGATTTTTTCCTATTTCCTGGATTAAAAGTTAGTCTATCATGGGAATTGTCTATTTCGTGCGTAATTTCATAGAGTAAATGTGTCTTAATTCGTATACGAGTAGAAATCACACGCATATCGTAATTCAAGCCGATCAACTATAGGTTCTCCAGGAGGAATGGAACCTACACCTTCGTGATTCCGGTGAAATGCTCTGACCACTAAGCTACAGAGGGAGATGACAAGAGCAAGCCAGTGGCGAAGCCAGCCCGACATTTGGTCATGCAATTGCAAAATTTTCTGCGTTTATAGACCGTGTAAAGAATCAAAATCCTACCAAATTGCCGGGCTGGCTTCGCTACTGGAGCAAGCGTGATATTTTCCGTATTTTGCAATATTTTGCCAAGGACGTTCTGCAATTAATTTTAAGAAGCCCTTTTTAGCTGCGATGAAAGATTTTGTTCACAATGCCTGGATCAAAATTTACTCTATCCTGGGATAAGGCTATTGGGTTAGTACCTACCTCGTCATGAAAACTGTGGTAGACCTAAAATAAAAGTAAAATTTTAATTGAAACCTTTTTAGCCCAGAGTTCGTTCGCATGAAGGTCAGAAATGGATATGAATTTTTGAACTTTTCTAAAGGAACAAGTACATTAATCAGGCCTAGATTTGTTGGTTGAAAAATGTGGCGTCAACTGGTGTCATTGAGCAATTTAATCATTCTACACAATGAGATAACAACTATATGATTTGGAGAATTAAAAAATGAATCAAGAAAAAGCACAAATGAAACATATGATCTAAAAAGAGTTAGTTACCGTTATGTTAGCACCAGTCTGTTTGTTTATTCTGTGCATATGCTTGTGAAACTCTGGTCCATGAGAGTCATGGTCCTACAACATGAAAAGAAAAGTCCGGAACCGTCGCTAGAACGTTAACAGGGTGTATATTCATATATTCATGTTCTGCACGACGAGGTTCTTTTCAAACCAAATTCAAAAGTGGTTTGAAAAGAAACTCGCCATGCAGAACATGAATATATGAATATACATCCCCCTATCAACGTTCTAGCTACGGCTGTGAACTGAGTAGAGGGTTCAAATATCTCATGCAAGAATACAAGAAGCCCACTTCATCTACTTCACCACTGTAGCATAAACTCAAAGTACCTATTGAACAAGCTTGATGGGATTATCCTGCAGACTTATAAGGAAATCTTCAGAAGTTAACAGTGGGGTTCACGGGGTGGTAACATGGGGAGGTTCATAAATTTTAAACACCGCAAATAGTCAGGGAGGCAGAGGTACAAAAATACATGTTCACTTACCATATCGAGGGGCAATTTCATTTTAAGTTTATATTGTACCTTTAGATCTAATAAACATATTTCTGCATGTTGAACGCGATAAAATTTCTTGTAGGCTCCAGCCAACAAGTTTTTTTCTAAATTTTCTATAAAACTATATTATTGTCTAAAAAGGCGAAATTTCAGATTTATCTCTAGGAAAAACCACTTAAGTTACTAAAAAGTTATAACACATTATCGCTACTTTTAGTTTTCACATTTTTGTTGAGTTATGAGCGTTTGAAAACTTATTTTCGGACTAGTGCCATTTTCCTATTTTGAAGAAGTAATAACTCAAAAACAGCTTGAAAAACCAGGGTTCCCATAAATCAGTCTTACATGTTGATTTTTATAAGCTTTCTGATGATACAAGTTATTTTTCAAATGAGCAAACTTGAAAGTTTGCTATTTTTGACCACATAATGGTTTATAATAAAACTGAAGAAAAATGCCCACAGATAAACCGGGCCAAACAATGTTATATTAGGCATCTAACGGACAATTTAAGAGCAAAATGGATTTGCCCCTCGAGAAGATAGGTAAAATTACCTCAGCCTTCCTGAATAAAAATTGGGGAATGTACTGCTTGAAGGGGAGGGTCATTTAAACTTTTGCTTAAGCTCATACAAGTGTTGGTACATGACATATTTAAAACAAACATTAAAGAAAAAAATAGTGCTATATTTGGTTCAACCCTCCATTTCTAGGTCCGTTTTAAAAATTGATGACCCTCCCCATGTTTCCACCCAGAGCTATAAGATTCGAAAAAGACCAGTGACACAACTCATCTGACAACAAAAATTTTACAGCCATGTGTTGTCAACCATGTGATAATCTTGTTATTATTAATTTTATGAGAAAATTGATTAGGCCCCAGCCTGTATTAGGCCACCCCAATCCCCCCTTTCAAAAACAGAGGAAATATCCTTCTACCTTGTTGTTGTGTGTGACAAAGAGATATGCATGGATCATTTCATGCTACAGAACAAAAATAAAAAATGATAATCATGTGACAACTACATACATAACTCCATACATACTAAATCGAAGCAAATGTAGATTCACATTAATAACAATATGACCCTGCAAAGAACAATCAATAAAAAATTTGTTGTCTCTAGCAGGATTTGAGCTTGCATATTCAGGTTTCTACACTGTTACAGCACATTTTCAAAGACAAGTATTAAGTAATCAAAAAATATTCTGTGCGCTTAACTGCACTATTTATATCTCAATTACTAGACCAGCAAGTCCACATCCTGCTTGAGAAACAATTTTTTCGTCGTTCTCCGCAGTGTCAGACACATATCTTTAAGGATGCAGATGCAGCCTAGCTTACAATGGTCAAGCTGACATCACGATGTATTCACATTGCTTTCACTGAAATTCCCAGCAAGTTGTCAACAAGCTTGATGCAAGTTGATTGTCAAGACTTTTAATCTGAAAAATGACTACACATTTCCTTGGAAACTGCATCAATTCACCATGAGCTGCTATCACTTTGTTTGCACCTTTCACGACTGATTTTGTTTTAATTTTCGAGAACATTTTAAAGTAAAATTTCCACACAAATTCAAACCATGGAAATGTTTCCAATGGAAAAATGTCTATTCTAACAAAGCAGATCAATAATTATCAAACAATTTTCAATACTTACAAGTAATGTTTGAACCAGATCTTTTCTCGGACGAAGCTTTAACAAAGGCATGCTTAGTTTGATGGAGCATAATCCACCACGACCCTCATAACAACACACCCCTGCACATCTAAGAAATATAATTCAAGCTTTCACAACCATGGCAATGCACATATAAGTCACAAGATATTTTTTGTCCAAAAACTTTGCACACTTGAATAATTATGGATGAGAAAAATACTGAAATTTGACAGGTGTATGAAAGTTGAAATACCTGTGGTTTACTATGTTTGAGTTTTGTTACAAAAAGTTTTTATATCAAATATTGCACAGGCATAGCTAAATATACAGTACAAAAAGGCAGAAGATTCAAGAAAGCAGATCTTCTAGTCAAGACTTAATTACCTATAAAAGGATATTATATCATAATTTAATTTATATATATGTGGTCAATTGACTTGATCCACACACTTGGCTAAGTTGACATTGCAATTGCACACTCATACACCTGAGATCTTATCGAAATCTGCTATACTCTGCAGTCTGGCTTACAGTGGGTCATGAAGACTCACTTTTGCACTTTCTCGTCATATAGTGTTTTATGCAGGGCAGAATCCGTGTGGAACTTGGCTCCATACAATGACAGCAAAAAGACTTTAATAAGCAGGTATCACAGGAAATTCAATTTGCCACCCTACCCCCAATTGAAAATTCCCTGCATACAAACATACATGATTCTTAAACCTGGGCACATGCACATGAATGCAACTATATCATTTCAACACAAGTACAGTAGCACTCAAACACAAACATATTTTAGATTCAATCAAAATGGTCTAAATTTTTAGATTGAATCTGTCAGATTGGCATATAAGCTATTGTTAATGTGCTACAGCAATGCCTATGTAACTACCAACTTTTAAACTGGTGATAATTAGGCTGAAAAAATTTTGGGGTGTAATTAGGCTAAAAGTCACAACTGAATGCTCCCCGGTAAAACTTTTTTAACAATATCAGTGACAATATTTCCCTGGACTCAAGAAGAACATTCAGCACCTGTACTTTTAACTTGTTTACACCCAAAAGAAGATCTTTTTAAAAGTCGAAAGTTACATAGACATTGTGTAAAGACAAAATCCTGAAATAAATTTAAAGTCAAGTTACAGAGTTCCAAATAAAGCATATCAGGCCATATCATGGGTTTTACATCAGCAACATTAGTGCTTTAGCTTGCGTTTTCAGTCTATTCCTTTCATTGTCCATGATCAGATGGCCTATTTAGTGCATCAAGCTGCTATGATTCTTGTTCTGTTTGATGGTTTCTTTGTACCGGTATATAGATATGTCCTTGTGCATACCCATGCACTTATTCAACAATGGGCATGTTTTCCTATTCCTACAGTTACGACTGCCTTTTGTTGCCCGCATGTATTTGTGACTGACTTTTTATTATATCATTATTATTAAAATTATTATATATTGTGCACAATGGTGTAACCAAAAGCACACAGAAAGTTGGGAGATAATGCATGAGAATCAGTCAAGCTGGGGCTTTTTCTTACAATATTCATCTGACTATATGAATCACTGAACATTGACTCATGAAGTCTGTGTTAAATATATTAACTTCAATATCTAAAAATCTACCTGAAATTGGTGTTTGTATAGCATGCTTGTGCTTGAATGATTATATAGTCACAAAATTGATACATTTACAATGACTTCCACATGCACAAAACTGTTTAAGATTCGCGTTTTTAAGGGGGTGCAAATTTTCAAATTTTGTGGGGGAAGGATTTCCTGGGACACCGGCAATGGAAAACATATCTAAATATAATCTAAAACTGACACTTGTGGCGAAATACGCCTTACAGTCTCAGCAATAAAAACGTTCCGAGAATATTTTACCAATTCATTTGCTCTGAAAGTTTAGGGGTTCCCTGATCAATTCCTCAAAATTTCAAAGATGTTCCTTAAAAGTTCACAACTTCCTGTTAATTGACCAATCACAATGCTATATCTTATTTGTAAGCATTCTGATTGGTCAATATGGCAAATTAACAGGAAGTTGTGAACATTTCAATGAAATTGCTAAACTTGAGCAAATGAATTGGTCAAATATTTTCGGACGCTTCTATTGCCGCGACTGTAATGTTTCTACAACTTGTGCTAACACTTGTGAAAATAAACTATTTCACATCACTACATCTTGGATTTTTACACTCTAAGACAAAGATCTTCCATGGATTCCACCCTGATGTTTTACCAAATTTTATAATTTTGACAAGAATGATAGCGATATGAATTTTATTTTATTACAACGACGTTTCGATGCTTCTTGCATCATTTTCAAGTTACAAGTGAGAACTATTCGTATTACGTTTACTTTTAGTTAATGGTCTGGGAAATTTTACAGTTTACCGTACCGCAGTCAGTACTCTAGGAATTACGAAATACATACGCCATCAAAACATATTATAAAAGAACGAGAAACTGATCACGCCATCGCACACTGACGTTATTTGGGTACGGTAAAGTGTAAAGTACCCCACAATTTATTTGCTTACGAACACGCGGACCGTTAACTAAAAGTAAACGTAATACGAATAGTTCTCACTTGTAACTTGAAAATGATGCAAGAAGCATCGAAACGTCGTTGTAATAAAATAAAACTCATATCACTATCATTCTTGCCAAAATTATTTTCACAAAAGTTTTTATAATTTTGTCATTTTTATTCGAATTGAATGACTTTGATCTTATCTGATAACTTGCAATAGTTGTAGCAAATAATTCCTTTTAATTGTTTTAATTAAAAGCACTGGTTTAATCAATCATTCAAGTCTAACATTCATTTTCTAGCATTCTACACTATACACTGTTTAACTATCCAAACGTACGTACAATGTCATCCTGGGCGCCCATTTCACTTCACAACATGACAATTTTCCTTGAAAATACAGGTCATTAAATTGTAAGAATAAATCTCTTATATCAGGCGTAGGGTCAATTGTTTCCCAACAGTCGTCTACTATAGATGTTGGTCGCTTTCGTTTTTCACTAGAACTTGTCCACTTTCCATTATCAAGCACTGAAAATTCGTCTTGAAGTGACAACGCCAAAGCTAAATCATGGTCGGCCATATTGGATGGAATACTGGAATTGAGGAGTAATCATAGTAGTGAACCGTCGTTTGCGTCCATCGATGAACACAGGCAGATTGATTTGAGTTATTGGTCTTATATGCAGTATTGCGAATAAACATCTCAGCGCGGTATTTTTTGGGTACGATTTTAGGTGTGATTTATTTGGCTGGCTTGATCGAGATACAAAAATAACCAATGTAGACACCCAACAATTGGAATGCAACTTTAGTTGCAACTTCGGTGCAATTTGCTGCGATTTACAAATTTAAGATATGCGGTATAGTGTTGGATATGAGTATGGTGGGAGATATCAAATGTTGTAGCATGTGATCGACAGTAATTACAAGGAAACTGATTGACGGAAGGATGGGGCCGGTTGTATAAAAATGTGATTAAAGTTAATTATGATTAGTGGAAACGTCAACCAATCAGAACAACGTATTTTGTACTTAATCACTATTTAACTACAAAACAGTGATTAAAAAATAGATTAACTAGCTAAGAGATAGCACCACCTCCACGACTGAGGTAGTGGTAGTGGAGTCAAATGTGAACCTTGCTATTATTTTAACAATTGTCGCTGATGCTAAGGTATTTGTCGTTTTCACAGTAAGCTACATATTAGACTGGAATGATAATTTGGCCAATACCTTTCATGGCAAAACTTGTACGGACAACAAGTATCAGGTGTTGCCTCATGCTGGGATTTCACAGTACAATCGCGCGATAAAAATGTGCAATCTTTCCACGAAACTGTAACTACTGTAACTTTCTATAGAAGTTCGGATGGATGTATAAAGTTAAGATAGCAAACTCTCGCTTGCGCGCAATGGATTTTGGAAAAAAGTTGAAAACAATCCCGTACTTTTGACAATGATTGTGCATGATTTCATCATCATCTATTATAAACATACCACTGGAATGCCCGCAAACTGACTTTTAAGTGGTCAAACACTATTTTGCCACGTGCTTTGTTAACAAAAAGCCCGTGTTCTTGTGATTATTTTGATAGGTTAATTGTAAATTAACGTATAGACTATAGAATTAGTCGCCGAAGGCGAGGTGATTACAAGCCTATCTATATTCACTGCGCCGAAGGCTAAGTGAATATAGGCTTGTAATCACCCAGCCTGAGGCGACTAATTGTTTTAGTATAAATTTCCAGGTGTTTACAAAAAATAATCAACTAAACTTTACAAAAATTCACCTCAAATTTATTACTGTATAGAAAAGCAAAAATCAAAAAGCTATAGTCACTGGTCAGTGACTATCACTTCAGAGACAGCGAATCTTGACCAATCAGAATGCAGGAAAATCAATAGTCACCTGGAAATTTATACTAAATGTAGTTATTTGCACTCCAATATAAGTAAAGCATTAGAACAAACCTAATTTAGGTAAAACTGTCCTTGTTTTAATTTGACATGCATAATACTCAAGCAATGGTATCGTCTATTGTCATATGTACGCATCATATATGATAAACTCCGGCACCTTTTCGTCTCGTTCCTCCTGATGTGCGAATAATTCTTATTAATTCTTAATTCTTTCATGCATATTGGCTGGCACAACAGAAGGCTTTATCGTTTTAGGTAGTCCAAAAACAGATATTTCGTGCATTTCTTTATCGGATCTTCCTTCGACTTTCTTATTCTTTAATTTGCTTCAATATCGCACCTTCCAGGCTTCCACGGCAAGTTTGCTTAACCGCGCTTTTAGATTTTGCGCGTTATTCAACCTCGCTTATAGTTTTTCACATCCTTTACAACACTACGGTAATCTTTGGTAGCAATCGGCAAGATATTTTTTATTAATCTGAATTTTAGAAGTATTTGAAGGTAAGAAACAGCTAGACTTCGCTCCTTCACAGCAAAGACCTACTTGGAGGACCCTGCTCAGTGCTCACATGAGACGTCTAGTTGTGCGATTTTTGCCATGCATCTCAACAGAATTTTTTCTCAGCCCAACACTGCTAAGCAAAGCCGTATATGAAAATATCAATGCCATCAGAGATGCCTGCAGAGGAAACTAGTTCTGTACTTTGGGGTTGAAAATCTTAATGCGCAATAAGCGCAATTAAATGACGTCTGGCACAACATTTGTATGGCGTTGGCTGGTCGCAGGATTTAATATATATAATTCAGTGTTTATGCTTTCTGGGGTTGATGCGGGAAATGATAATCAACAGGGTCGGGGAAAGAATGATGAAAGTAATCGCTCATCTGGATAGCGCCGTTCTTCGTAGTAGAAATAAGGTTCATTATCTCTGATATAGTTTGCGTATATTACATTACGTAGTTGAACAATCAATGATGCGCACTGCGCACATAAATTATGGAAATAAAAAAGGAATTGCCGCGTAACTTTCTTTTCAGCCAGCTAATGGACGATTTGTTTAAGGCCACCTTTAAGAAGCATAAGGACAATAAACTGGCTATGGTATTATACTTCGCGTCCAAGAGTCAATGAAGCTAAATGTGCAATTTAAAAGGCTCATGTTTTAGTACAGAAACCAAACTAAAGCACAGTCCCTTTCCGTTCTCCTTCCCTCGCGGCGAAATTTCGTGTTTTGAGGAATTATTTGTATGTATAGGTAATCGCCAGCTTTGTATCAAGGCGCTTTCAAGTTTAAATACAGTACAGCTACATATAGATCAGTTAGTATAGTAGCAAGTGCGGTATGGGGTGCTTGGGGAGAAGAAACTTCCCGGCGTTCACTACCTTTTTGTAATTAATGAAATAATTACACCCCTATTGACCAATCAGAATGCAGTAATAATAATTCACCAGTTTCTATAATGTGGCAAGACTCATCATCTAATGTTTGAATTGCATTTAATTGCGATCAACACGAGTGAATTAACCCGACGTATAGTTAACTGGTCTTGCAGTACTCTACCAGCACTCCGTGCATGCATACAAAGAAATACCCAATTATAGGAAAAATGCGGAAAAAAAAAACAGGTCACGACATGTCTGCTAATAGCTTAATACGAAGTCACTGATTGATGAATTTCACAATTGATTTGGCGTCTAAATACTTAAAAATACCAGCAAAAACATTTTATTATTAGTCATTTCTAATTCACAAATTAAAATGATTTGCCACTAACTTAGACAATTAAGATTCAACAATTAAACCAGCGCAGTCCGATGTTATGCAATATGAACTCCGCGGGAGAGAGCGTGAGCACCTGGTGTGTAAGCATATTATGTTACATACTTGCAATCAATTTTCTCATGTAAACAATTTTCAGCAAAACTGCCTCAAATGTAAAGAATTAGTTATAACTTTCAAAAAAACAACTGTTCCTCACGAAAGTAGACAATGGCGTTCTTTAGAAATTGATTTTTTCACACGGGAATAAATCGTTGGGCTGGCTACTCTACTGTTCCTAAACTGAAATATGAGCATTCGCACATAGCTACATAGCTTGCGAATCTGCAAATACAGCACATACATAGCTTGCAGATCTGCAAATCCTAATGGAGTCAAGGAATGAAAGCATTGAATTACAAGATCAAGGGCAAGGCGTCCACGAACTTGATCGAATTGATGTTCAAAATCAAGGTAGTGAATTTGGTCAAACTGATAATCACAAAGAAGACGATAAAGCTCCTCAACCGACTAAGCGATTAACCTGTTTGGTACGTACATATAATCTATATCGGTAACATGTTTTGACCTGCACAAGTCCTATAAAGTAGTATGTGCAATGATTCATTGCTAAGTGTATCTCTTTGGTAAATATCAGTACGTTTTGTGAATAAGTCGCTCAAATAATTTGGAGCAAGTTCGCTGACACATTTGTCAGAGAGCTTCAACTGTTTTCCCTAGAAACGTGCTTGAGCGATGGATATTTCTTTTGTTTGCCGACCAACAACTGGTAGTTCATTGACAATAAGTAGTATAGAACTCAAAGCATCGTTTCAATCCCGATTCGTACTTGTCGTAAAAATGAAACGTACTTGTTGAAAAAATGATAACTAATAAAAACAAGTTATCGAGAAACAACTGTATATATATATAAGTGCGCTATTGTAGTGTGTGTGATCCCATAAGTGAAATTGATACCGGACATGGAATGGGCGGCCACAGGGAAATCAATGGAATTTAGGCAAAGGTTAAGGGAAAATAATTTTGATATATTCGAATAACTGATTAAATGAACGCTCAGTCGTCTTTGGATAGAGGATGGAATTTTCCTTATTTCGAGGGAATGCTGAATACTGAACTTTATTTAAACACGGTGGACTCATCTGAATTTTCAAAGACTACGATACATATATACGCACATACAATGACAATATCAGGAACTAAAAATGAACAATGCTAATGAAGTAAACATTTATATATTACACCTGGTTTTCATGAGTGTCGTGATATATGTTTATACAATTAATATCGAAAAAAGTCGCCCCAGTACGTCTTAAATTAAGATAAGGTATGAGCTCACCAAATCTCGATTGAAAGGGAATCCTATAGTGCAGCTCCACTGTAACTAAAACTATTTTTTATGTAATTAATGCAAGGTTTTCCACGTCCGCGTTTTCTATGTTCACGCTTTCCATGTTTGCGTTTTCCGTTTCCGCATTTCCCACGTCCTTGTCTTCCTTATCCGCATTTTACATGTCCGCGTTTCCCAAGTCTGCGTGTCCGTGTCCGTGTACGCGTTTTCAATGTTCGTGTTTTCTAGGAAACCGAAATTAAGGTCATTACATCAATTTATGCCGGTTACGTCGCGACTTATTTTTTGGACATTAGTACCCCCTGCTCTTATATTTTAGTCGCGATTAATGTTCGGCTATTAACATATTGACCATTATACGAGGGTACTTCTGGCTTACATGAGATTGATTCCAACAGATCAAATTATCGATTGAAATTTATTCCAGCATACAACAATCTGGCGTTCGTCAGGTCGGCTATCAATAATGGTAGTATCTCCGCAGAACATGGTGAAAATTCAAGCAATTGCACAGAACTAACTGATGACACAATAGAAGTGCAGCAGAATGTATTATATATATATATAGTAATATAGGATAGTATTATGTCAGTATGTTGATAGTATTATGATAGTATTATATGTAATATATATAGTATTATGTCAGTCAAACAGAAGTTCCCAAATTCTAAAATTGAAATCTCTATGGCGTCACACCAAGACAGGATATTGATTTAACATTAAAGATAAAAGAAATTTATGAGAAAGTTAATTCAGTCCTTGTCTTTTAAGCATGGTTTGAAATTGAATTTATAAATGATCTATCAGTAGATGAACCATGTCTTAACTTAAACAAGTTACATCCAACTGCGAAGGCAAGCATCTTTGCCTATGTAATATCTTTATTACGCATTGATAACGAGATAAACATTATTGTTAAAAGTAAAGGGTCTGAGTGAAAATAGATAATTTCAATGTTAATAGCCTAATGAAACACTTTGACGAAATTCCTCAATCCTTGGCAACACGCCTTCGATATTCTTGCAATCAATGAGTCAAAAATTGATAATCAGATTTCCAGTGATGAAATGATTCTTAAAATCGAAATAGATTTGGTAGAGGTAGGGTTCTTTATATTCGCGATAGGATTTCATCCTCAGATATGAAATATCTGATTGTCTCTGATAGTCTGGAGATGGTTTGCATTCTTATACTGATCTTCTATAGTAGTTAGTCCCCTATCTTCATTGTCACATTGTGATAAAAAGCCTACCCAATGATCAAATAAATTCATATGGAAATTTGGTGGTCTGTATACCATGTAGTTACTTACAAGTTTAAACCATAATAAATCTCTACAAATTAGTACATGTTACAGAACACCAAATTTCCATACGAATATATTTGATGATTGAGCAGGCTTGTTATGACAATGTGACAATGAAGATAAGGGAATAAAAATACGCCTGATGTACATTGTGCCCGTTTTATCAGATAGACCAACTTATTAAAGAGTGTGCAAGGCCTAACTCCTCAACCAGCCCTGTTTGCCACAAAAGAATAAGGAATGACCCTGTGCCATGTGCCATAGATCAACCCTCAAATCAAACAACTGATGAGAAAAAGGTATTATCACAGAAAAGCAAGCCATAAAACACTATTCTTAGCACAGTGCATGGACATTGTATTAAGCAGTACGCAATAAAGTAAATATAGTCATACGGAAAGCAAAATCTAAGTACTTCATGGTAAAATTGAGACTTGTTATGAAATGAAATATATAGTAAAAGCGGATGGACCTGTGCTGGAATAAGGGCGATTAAAAGAATAGAAGAAAGAATTCGAAGAAAGCTCCAAGAATGTCAACCTAAAATTGAAGGCGAATAAAGTGTTGAGAGTCACCCGCAAGCACAATAAAATCATCTACCTGTACAAACTACAGCACCTGATCTAACCTGGAACAAGCACATTGGCCACCAGTGCAATAAGGCCAGCGTGATCCTGGGATACGTACGAAGATTAAAACTTGATATTAAGAACACCTCAGTTCGCCACCACAACAGGCTGAACGGCTTCAAAGACCGGGAACTAAATTTATAATAAATCTACCCTTTCGCTGTTACATCATCTACAAGGTGTTGTTACGGGCTAAGTTACTGAATATTAGTAAATAACATTTTCTGGCCAATAAGAACGCTGAACTGCTTGGTGTCAGCCAGTAAACTGCATAATAATAGGGCGCCGTGTTGCACTACTGAGTGGCCCTACTGTCCATTCGCTTTACTGCGCCACGTACAAACCATGTGATTGACTATAGATTGGGATTGACGTTTGTTTGCAATGTCATTGTCCACCATATTTGATTCATCCAAACATAGGGGCTTTACATTGAGAACCATTCACTGAGTATCTTTATAAAACATAAAACAACAGTAACTCCGAAAATAAACATTTTAATTAACATTCAAATAAAAATAAAAATATAAAAAATAAACATTCTAGCTTTGAGAAGGAAAAAGGCCTTGGCATTGGCTGGTCTATTTCATAATCCCATTGGACAGAGAGAACTACAGAGAGATTTAAATCATTTAAACCCTTTGCTTAGTTTGTTTATGTAGCTTTAAATCACTTATTCGGCTGACTCTTAACACTCTTCGTATAAAGTCATATACGTAGAATATCCGTATGCTTCATTATCGGAATTTGATGAAGGTATAGAGACAACTTATGCATGTTATCAGCTCACACACAGCAATCTTCTAAACAAGTTTTAACTGTATTATACCTACTAACCACTTACTCTACTAGGTTTAACATATTACTTTATTTCATTGGGCATTGTAGTGTCATATATACAGTCGAAGATGTAGAACCAGCTATAGTCCGTAGAAGGTTGCTTTTATTGAAAGTTATTTACCTTAAAGCTAGCTGTATTGCATAGAAAGTTAAAAATTACTTCTCTGATTTATTATTTATGCAAACACTCACAGAGACCACAGAAATTAACATATTCTTACACCCAGATATTCTGGGTGTCATGTGACCAGCCGATGCCAGGGCTTTTTACCTTCCCTAATTCAAGAAAAGGCCCTGTGATCGAGGTTGGTAGTAAATTATACGAACGAGTACGTTATTGCCATCCTAATTATTTTTCTATTTTTAGATTTTTTTGTTTGCGTTGTTGGCAGTTTTCCGTGTGGTATCACTATTCTTTTTTTCCACGTATGACACAGCATGCATAATCTACGAACACGCTTCAATTGTCGATTGTCATCAGTATGCAATTATACCGCCTGAAAGTGCTGAAATTTGGATCCTTTTATGGATAATTTCCTCATTGATCGGCTCAGGTATTTTTATTGGAATTAGTTGGTCTAAGCAAGGACAGGAATTGTTGAATTATGACACTGAGAAAGCAAAACGTGTGTGGAAAAAAGGCTCGTTCATTTCCTTTGCCGTTTTATTCGTAATCACACTAACCTATTACATTTATCGATGTGTTATAGCACCCTCCGATGCGGTAAACAAGGTAACATCAGCCTTACTGATATTTTGGCTGTGCACTATGATCGGAGTTATACGTCGGTTGAATTACATTAATCGTGTGGACTGGAAAAGCGGAACATGTTGTCGGTGTTGTCCTCAATCTTGTCCATCCTGTTTATGTGATAACATATGCTTTTTTTTCTACTGGATTGCCCTTATTACGTTTTTTCTCGAAGCACTGTGTATGTGGATCGCTGTCGCACTTGACGTGGCACATGAAGTTGCACCACTAATCAATCAGAAGTTTGAAGACGAACCGCAAATTAAGGGTATTCTTGTCTTAGTCCTAGGTTTTCGTTTGGCTTTCCACTCCAACATGCTTTCCTTTTTTTGGAACAAGATATTCCATGGTGACCATGACTTATTTTCTGAGCCAACTACAAGATTGAGAAATGGGATACAAGCTGTAACGCATAACGAAAAGCATAACGAAAAGCATAACGATAAGAATGACGATAAGGATACCAATAAGGACAAGGATAACAATAAGGATAACGATAAGGATAAAAAAAAGGATAACGATAACAATTCGGGCTTTGTAAGCAACATGGCAGACAGTAATGGTTCTACTAGCTTAGTTCAATCTGCTAATTTTAATGTTGGAAATCTTGATCATGATGCTCTTATACTTCACAAAGGTAATCTTAACCTCTCATATGATGGAAAGCGACTGAAATGGAACAATAATCTTGAAGAATTACAAAGATTTTTTCAAAATGTTATTGGACTAAACGGCAAGTGGGTTTCACCTGGTGGCTACTCACAGAAGTATATTGATAACAATTTTGACTTAATAGCAAACTGGTATCCGAGCAAACAGAACTCGCTTTTTTTCCAAGGCAAAGATGGCAATTCACTCAGTGAATTTTTAGTAAATTTGTTAAAACAGACGGCCGTAAAAGCGGCTGGATTATCCAGCCCTGATAAAATTCAATTGCCGCCTTGCAATGATGATATTGAAAACCGCTCGTTATCAGCCTCAACAGTTCAAGTTGTTGCGAATTGTCGACCGTCACTGGTTTCGGAGATTTATGCGAATGATGTCGTTATCCCAAAAGCAAAGGAAGCGAATATACTATCAGTTGCTGATATTTCGGGTATTAGTGAATTCGAGGACTTCATTGACAGTTCTTTTCAAAATATAGCTGTCTTGCCGTGTTTCGAAAACCACAAAGTCTCAAATCAAGAAGTCTTAAATTCTGCTCCCTTGCAGTCTAGCATTAATCGTAATTTGTTTTCAATCGAGGCACATTCCTCTAAATTTGAAAGTCTTGTTGAGTTGGAAATGAAAAATATTAAAGGTAAAGATAACGATAAGGATAACGATAAGGATAACGATGACGATAACCATACGCAAGGATAACGATAACCATAAAGATAACGATAACCATAAGGATAACGATAACCATAACGATAAGGATAACCACAAGGATAACGATAACCATAAGGATAAGGATAACGATAACGATAACAATAAGGATAACGATAACCATAAGCATAACGATAACCATAAGAATAACGATGACCATAAGGATAACAATGACCATAAGGATAACGATAACCATAAGAATAACGATAACGATACGAAGAAGAATGGGCCACCTCTTCTCTTTAAGAATTAATAACATCTCATGTGTAGTCATTTAATTGTATTTGTTGTAAATTACATTAATAGAAGGTCGGTACAACATTTTTGCCAATTACACTTAGAAAACTTATTGATAAGTTAAAAGCACAAAAGGCACAAAAAGACCCTGCATTTCCTCAATTAAATCCTTGTATTAAGTTTCTTTCGTTCCACGTTGTTATGTAAGTTGGTTTTAAAACCAACAGTGTGTTCAACCATAAAGAGTGTGTCATCT
The DNA here is from genome assembly GCA_963855995.1 of Muricea muricata. Taxonomy (NCBI): domain Eukaryota; kingdom Metazoa; phylum Cnidaria; class Anthozoa; order Malacalcyonacea; family Plexauridae; genus Muricea; species Muricea muricata. The sequence goes on from OY979722.1 coordinate 6,052,642, forward strand.
GAAGTAATTAAAAGTAAGCCTGAAAATTTTTTTCTCGCCTTGTACGCTGCTTCCCCCCTGTATCTCTACCTGGTTTTGAACGAGTTATAAATCTTGTTCTGATTATAAGTGGGGGGGGGGGAGGGGTGGCTACGCCTTGCAACCGGCTGTTATAATTTTCTTCATTTTATATCAGCCAATCACAGAAGCCAGTAGTTTATATACTGTAGGTAGCTACGTAAGGACCCATGCGCCATACGCGGAATTAAAAAAATACAACCTACAACATGAGACAAGTAATTAATATATGCTATATATGCTATCTCAAATATTTTTGTCTTCATACAGGTTGCCCAAAAAAGCGGGACCATTGGGAAATTAACATTACAAATCATCTTTACAAATTCTTTGTTATTTTGAATAGAATATATTATTCTAATGTCATTAACACATTCCGCTTTTTTGGGACACCCTATATATTTTGAAATATATAGGTCCGGAGAACTGGTAAAACTAGATTTCATACACTTGTCGCTCGTGATTATAAACGGGCCAAATTATGGACAACACTCTTACTCTTTAGCAAGGTACTCCTAGCTTCTCGACTTCATTATAGAGACTGCCATCGTATAAAAAGTATTTTGCAATCTCATGTTCTACTACTAGAGAAACCAAGTACTTAATTACCTTAGAAATTAGTACTTAAAATGTCACCTAAACAAGTAGCTATGAAATATAGTCTTTTACAAATTAATTCTGAATAAGTCGTCCGAACGCTGGAAAGGTTTTGAATTGCTAAAACAATAAATACTTTGCTCAATTTTGAGGTCAACAAGCGCTTGTTTCGTCCAAAACAGTTATAACTTCTAGGAATTTAAAACTTTTGGCAAAATTTGTTAAAACATACTTTTTAAATAACGACAAGTAGTGTTTCATTTGGTATTAGTTCAAGTTGTTTACATGGTTATTTTCAACTCGAGTTCGTAGAATAATTGTTAATTATTCGATATGTAAATTATACACAACTTATGACATCACTAGGCACTGTCAATGAGTATCCGACGTGCGATTTTTGATTCTTCAGCATGTGACAATATGAATTATGTAAGATAAATTTTTTTATTCTGTGATTAATTTAAAAATTAACGATGGTTTTTGAAAAAAATGCACTGTGATAACATAAAAAGTTCTCAAAATTCATCCGCTTGCCAAATGACTACCTAGGTGTCATTTCGGTTCATATATTTCTTGCTGGCAGAAGGAATGAAGATGAAGTCTCAGGGCCACAGCATGTTAATTTTTTTCCATTTCCATGGTAACATAAAAACTTCAAATTGGCCGGGTTTGTTAAATATTTTATATTGCCTTTTCTTAAATATTTAACTTTCCTTTCCGAAGGTTTCGGGGACATGATTCCAAATAAATTATTTTTTCGGGTAACTTTTTTTCTAGCAAAGTCGTCGGAATTTTTATTTGTCGAAAAACAAATCGGACTGTTTTATTGTAATCGAATAATCACTCGCTTTTTAGATAGCGGATGATTGATTTTAAACCGATATGTAACCATTATAAGCAACCATTAAAGATTTGCCTTTGAACCATTCTCCAACTATACATGTACAAATCTGAAAGTACATCGCAAAGTTAATAAAACTGTGAAGTTTGGTTGCCAAATAGTATAAAATGTGGAAACTTGCAAATTTTGAATACATTTGTATCTAATTATGTTGAAATGTGGCAGTGTGCCAATAAAGAGTATTATATATAGATGAAGACATCAAAATTCAGTACTGGAATCGAAGTAATGAAGTAGTGAACCGTCGTTTGCGTCCATCGATGAACACAGGTAGATTCATTTGAGTTATTAGTCTTATTGCGAATAAACATCTCAGCGCGGTATTTTTGGGTGCGATTTTAGGTGTGATTTATTTCGCTGGCTTAATCGCGATACAAAAATCACCAATGTAGACACGCAGCAATTGGAATACAGCTTTAGTTGCAACTTCATTACAATTTAGAGCGATTTACAAATAAGGTATGAGTAATTGAGTATAGTGTGAGATATGAGATATGAGTGTGAGATATCTAATGTTATAGCATGTGATCGACAGTAGTTACAAGGAAACTGATAAAAAAGTGATTAAAAGTTAAGTATGATTAGTGCGGAAACGCCAGCCAATCTAGTCAGGTCGCTTATCGCAAAAAAATGGCCCGATCTATACAAAGTGGACAAAAGCACCAAACTTGGCATGAAGGTAATTTAGGGTAAGGCTGTCAATATGGGAGGCAGTGCCCAGGTGTACCTCACCAGGGTTTCGAGTTAAGGGGTTTCTTGTTTCCGCAAAATTGCTGATTTGGGCTCCTGTAGTATGATCTAAAAAATGCCTTCCTCTTAATAATTCACAAGTTGTGTGAGCAGGATCCACTTGTTTGATGCTAGCTCTACCTTGATTGTCAGAATGAAAAGAAAAATATCGTTAAATTTGACAAATATGGGTTTGATATTTCACTCGATCTCAGGCTCCCCTCGTCCATTCTCGCTTCAAACTTGAATTTTGCTGACGAGGATAAATAACCAGTGCGTTAAATAAATTATGGAATAGAATTTCACACTCAGTTGCTTCTTTGACGTTTATTGTAATTTTTAAAATACTGTTTGCTATTTTTGTATTTTATTGCCGTCTTTTTGACAGCTGCAATACATACTCTCTCAACCTCGGCAAGGCTGAAACCTGTGCAAACGATGCTCTTGCCATCCCTAATACGCATAATTGAAATGCATCTAATGAAATTCACCTCACAAAATAGCAGTCCTGCATGGCTGTGGTGAATTTGATATATCAATTTTCATACATTAATGCAGTATGGGAGGTGGTTTCAGGCCAAAGAAAAACTAAAGATCTCGAAAGAAAAACACCTCCGGCACGGTAAGCCAGCGTGGTTTCCAGGTGTCGTCGCATCTACGCCAACCGAAGCCTTCTGGCGACGGGATTTCCTTGAGAGTTATATCACTGGTCGTCCAGATTCCTGCCTGCAAAATGTCAAGTCTACAGTTATGTCATATTTCTACCGTGATAAAAAGACTTTTATCTAATTGACCGGGTACCTTAGTTGGCGAAAGATGATCAATGGCACCGGCACCTCGAGACACCAAGAGACGCAAAGATTGCAATAATGCAAAGGAACCGAAAGTTCCTGCCCATCCTAAAGGCAACCAATACTTCTGCTTCCGGGTTCACAACTTGGAAGTCTGTCATCTTCCCTAGTTGTATTACAACGAAATCTGTATCAACGGTACGTACAATGGCCTTGTTGCTTGATAGCAAAGCATGACAGAGATGGATCACGATCCGAGTGTCCGCTTCTTCGTGGTTGCAAATGGGGATGGGCTGTCCTGCCCCTCCTGAAACCACTTCTTGCCCTGGAAACGTTAAGTATACGTATCAAAATATAAATAAATTGTAACCGTACTTACGGTGCTCCTGTTGAACGATGAGAATAGACACCTATTCGCAGAACAGATAGAGCGCCACTTAGCAAAAAATCCCTATTTTAATACTTTAAAAAGCGTCAGCGTTTGTCCAAACACTAAGAATATGAGACTATAGTATCAACGTTGTTAATTGAAACGTTTGCCTATAACATGTCAAAAATATTTTTTCATGTACCTGAAGTTATGTAGATGCTCTGGTTGGCGGGAAACGTGAAGCTGGCCACTTTAGATGTCAGAAACTCAAACAACTTTTTCTTGTTTGCGGCGTCTCTGAGGAACTGCATCCAGTTTGTAGGTATTTTAGATTGCCCAGAGACCTCGCGCCGAGTTCCGCTCCGCGTTTTTCCCTCGTCGACTCCTTCAGACTACCAGGTACATACTACATAGGCATCCCAAACGACATGTATTCGCTCCGTATACTAAGCAGGTGAGGTATGAAAATCTAATTATCTGCGTAATTGTTAAACGTGACCGCACCTGCTTTGTGAAGACAATGGACTACTACAGCGCCATCGAGGATTCTGCAGTCGACGTGTCTGGGTGGCTGAGGCTGCTGAACATCTGGAAGACATTGCAGATGGTCTGACTTCGCCGTTGGAAGACGCAGTTTGCCAAACTCGGACAGAGACGGAGGAAAGGTTGTATTTTGTGCGAAAAGAACTCCTCTAGGTGGCTTTCTCTGCTTTTCATCGCAATATATAGTTGCGCGAAAAGAGCAACATTGTTCTGTAAGGTGGAAATTGCCTTCTGTTGCTTAGAGGTGGACTTCTGATGTGGCGTCTTGAAAACCGTTAAGTTGTTTTTCTTGATTGGCTCATGGATCGACTTCGTCTGGTTAACAACTACTTCCATTTGTTACTTCTCATACTGTTGTTTACCCAGATCTTGGAAAGACCGCACTATTTCAGCAGCTGAGACATCTATGCAATCTCTACAATCCAATGCTACAAGACAAGAAGTCGTTAAGAAAAGGGTTACCCATACTCTGTATAACGTCGACAAGACTACGTATTTGACGGTGCAAAAGACGCTGAGATGCCTTTCCTGTTTCGCGGTTTGCAAAGTTCTTTGCGTCGTCTAGATCATCGTCTGAAAAATACTCCTCTTCAAACTGAGCAATTATCCGAGCTGCCTCTGAGCCATAGAGAACCACCTTTGCGGCTTTCGCTAGAAGCAGAGTGTCATCGGAAAAGTCTCTTTCCTTTAATACATCTTTCAATAAGCCTTTAATTAAGACCCACATTGAATGCTATGACTGTGTGTTTTCCATCATTCTGTTCCTGTGTATCGGGAAATTCCTTCAGTATACGTTTCTTTAGTCTGAAGCGATTGGTAGATTTCTCTATACCTAAATCCTTCAGACGACTTTTATAAAGCTTATGAAGTTCCGATAGAACGAAGAAGTGAGTTTCATTTTCTGCGGCGTCAGTTATGTACTCCTTTAGCTCTATAAATGCTCTTGATTCATTTATCCTCTCATCTTCTTCTGCTTCAATACGGCTCTACTTTTTTTCTTTTCTATCCTCTAAACTTTCCTTGTTCCTTAAGGTTGACAAACACTTCATGTGATACATGGCATCGATTGCCACCAGATCACCAGAAGCCATCCTTGCCATAAGGTCAAAGTCATTCAACTTGGTGGCAATTTATCTTAGATTTTTGTCAGCTTCATAGGTAGAAAACTTATGTAACATGCCTCCCGCCTCGTCACAGATTATGCACTTGTCTGTGGTGTCAGGAGCCCTCCGAGGTCCTTTGACGGGGTCACTGGTATCTGACCTATCTACAGTCTCGGCATGAACACGCTTGCTTACCCTCTTATCTACTTTGTTGAGCTTCGAATTACTGAACTTCAGACGACATGACTGGTGCCACTTGGCGTTGTTTTTTTCAAGAGTACTTGCCGTTATGCTATCAATGTCGAACAGAATTTCGACAGGCAGGTAATCCAAAGTCTTAAATGCCAATACATTCTTCATGAAGGTGTTATACACGTGTTTGGATCAAACGTAGAAGGGGAATTTTTTGGACATCTTAAACTTTCTTTGATTTGCTTCTGACAAATGATACAGGATTCTCAATTCAAATCCATTTTACCTTCTAGTGATTCATGACTTCTATTAATCGTCTGAAATCGAACGTGGAAAGTAACGTTATTTCGCTGCGAAATGAGTGAAAAAATGCTTGATATTTAAAAACATAAACAGCGTGAAAGTTCAGAAAAGTGACTATTATTTTGATATTTAGATTGAAAAAGAAACAGTTTTCTAGTGTACTTTCACTTAAGTGTGCAACGTAACGTCTCAGCTACTAACACTCGAACCTCGAACGAGGAAAGCCCACGTTATTTGCAGAAAATTCAGCAAAAAATGCTTTAAAACAACATTTGCTTTATAACTAAGTCATAAAGAATATATTTAACTTAATCAGAGTCACAATTGAACAATATTTTCTAAAAAATAACTAATTTTCTGATGTACTGACATTCCATGTAGCAACAACCGATGGACGCCATGTTGGATGACCGCCAGGGGAACGGACACTAGGCTATAAACACTCTTTTTTCTTAATTACGGTCTTTTTTATTCAATTTCGAGATTCATTTTAGGAATTTGGCAGATTATACTTAGTTCCACCTGTTCCTACACGTTTCGGATAAATGGAATAAAAAATAAGTCAGAGAGAATGTATTTTAAATTTCACACCACAGAAGCCCAAGACCAAATTTTTTAAAAAAATTGATGCTGTCCCATACGTAGCCGTGAAGAGGCACTCCCGCGCACCGCCTCCAATATTAACAGCCTTACCCTAAACTAGCCAAGTTTGGTGCTTTTGGATTTCACAGTACAATCGCACGATAAATGTGCAATATATATAGTTAAGATATTTAACTTTCGCTTGCGCGCAATGGGTTTAATTTTGGAAGGAGTTGAAAAAACCCTCTGTACTTTTGACAATGATTGTGCAGGATTTTGTCATCATCTATTATAAACACACCACTGGAATGCCCGCAAACTGACTTTTAAGCTGTCAAACACTCTTTCGCCACGCGCTTTATTACCAAAAAGCCTGGGTTCTTGTGATTATTTTGATAGGTTAATTGTAAATTAACGTATATAATTAATGTATGTAGGTATTTGCGCTCCAATATGAATAAAACATCAGAACAAATCTAATATAAGGTAAAACTGTCCTTCTTTTAATTTATCATGCATAACACTCAAGCAATGGTATTGTCTTAAGCATATTATCATAAGTATGCATCATTTTAATATATGATAAACGCCGGTACCTTTTCGTCGCGTTCCTCCTGATGTGCGAGTATATCATAATTCTTTCAAGCATACTGGCAGGCGCAACAGAAGGCTGTATCGCTTTAGGTTTTCCAAAAACAGATATTCCGTGCATTTCTTTATTTGATCTTGCTTCGACTTCATTATTCTTTGCTTCAATATCGCACCTTCCAGGTTTCCACGGCAAGTTTGCTTAAATTCGCTTTTAGATTTTGAGCGTTTATTTAACTTCGCTTACAGTTTTCTACATCCTTTAGAACGCTACGGTAATCCTTGCTAGCAATCGGCAAGATATTTTCTTATTAATCTGAACATTAGAAGTATTTAAAGGAACAAACTTTGCTCCTATAGTAAATTTATAATTAGGATGCAAAAATCTACTTAGGGGACCCTGCCCACAAGAGACGTCCAATGAGGTTACATGAGACGTCCAGTTGTGCGATTTATGCCATGGTATCTCGACAGAATTTTTTTCTCAGCATGACACAGCTAACCCAAGCCGTAATGAAAATATCGATGCCATCAGAGATGCCTGCAGAGGAGGCTAGTTCTGTACTTTGGGGTTGAAAATTTTAACTCTATAGGCGCAATAAGCGCAATGACGTCTGGCACAGCATTTGTAAGGCATTGGCTGCTCACACGATTAATTAACATAATTTAGTGTTTTTGCTTTCTGGGGTTGATGCGAGAAATGATAATCAACAGGGTCGGGGAAAGAATGATGAAAGTAATCATTCATCTGGATAGCCGTTCTTCGTAGTAGAAATAAGGATCATTATCTCTGTTATAGTTTGTGTATATTACATTACGTAGTTGAACAATCAATGATGCGCACTGCACACATAAATTATGGAATAAAAAAGGAATTGCCGCGTAACTTCCTTTTCAGCCGGCTAATGGACGATTTGTTTAAGGCCACCTTAAAGAAGCATAAGGACAATAAACTGACTATTATACTTTGCTTCCAAAAGTCAATGAAGCTAAATGTGTAATTTAAAGGGCTCATGTTTTGGCACGGAAACCAAACTAAAGCACAGTCTCTTTCCGTTCTCCTTCTCCTCGAGGCGAAATTTCGATGATGTTTAATTTTGAGGAATTATTTGTATGTATAGGTAATCGCCAGCCTTGTATCCAGACGCTTTCAAGTTTAAATACAGTACAGCTACATATAGATCAGTCAATATAGTAGCAAGTGCGGTAGGGGGTGCTTAGGGGGAAGAAACTTCCCGGCGTTCACTACTTTTTTATAATTAATGAAATAATTACACCCCTATTGACCAATCAGAATGCAGTCATAATAACTAATTTCTATAATGGGGCAAGACTCACTATCTATTGTTTGAATTGCAATTATTTACGATCAACACGAGTGAATTAATCCGACGTATAGACTAGTTAACTAGTCTTACAGTACTCTACCATCACTTAAATGCAGAAAAAAAAACAGGTCACGACTTGTCTGCTAATAGCTTCATACGAAGTCAGTGATTCATGAAATTCACAATTGGTTTCGCGTCTAAATACTTAAAAATACCGGCAAAAACATTTTAAATGTTGCGACACAACTACGCAATATGAACTCTACAGGACGGAGCGTGGGCACCCGCTGTGTAAACATAATATTATTTTACATACTTGCAATTAATCTTCTCTTGTAAATAATTTTCAGCTCAATTCCCTCAAATCAGCCAAATGTAAAGAATTAGTTGAGAGAGTCACGAACGAGAACGGAAAGGGTTTGTAGCTTACAGTATAGTGTCAACGCTAACATAATGCAGCTGTGTAAGTTATAATACAGCATAAGCAAATACTGTAACTTGACACCTGTGCTTCTGTTTCAAATAAAATGCATTTTCAGGCTTTGATTATCATCAGGGCAACTTTTTATGAATGCTTGTTGCTTACAACATCTTCAGAAGAGTTTGGAAACATTTTTGTTGCGGAATAGCGACAAACAGTAAGACAATTAGACGCACTTCTTATAGATTGAACATTGTACATAGCAATATGTTAATTTACTTGCACCCAATTATAGTTGTAATTAATTTAATATCCTACTAAGTAGCATAACATAGCACCTTAGTTTTGTATAATCGCACTTGATTGGACAAATCAGACAGACTAATTGAGTAATTGTATGCATGCCTTCATAGTGTAATTTAGTATGGATTGTTGTAATTGTCGTCTTGGTAGAATATAAATATTGAATTATAGCAGATCGTCCATTGTTTGCATTTATATCAAAGAACCTCCGCTTATTGTTCTCGATTGTCGTAGAGACTGAAACACAACGCAATCTTACAGAACACTAATTTACATAAACAAGAAACAGTCGAGACATTGGTGCCGTGAACAGGATGGACGATCTCAAACGCACAAAGGTTAGCAGACGCGTTCAACGATCACAAGCAACAAACACATGGAATAAAGCACAAACTCTGATGGCTGAGGATATGAACGAAACGAAAATTCATAATTTGCAAGTGACTCTCGAAACATTTAACGCGAAATTGAACAGCTAAAGAAGGCTAGGCGAAAATATTTCTTGCAAGATCGAGACGGAAAAGGAACTAGTCTCACAAACGCATTGTCTTCAACACAAAGCTCTTCTCATCTCAAGAAAAAAAAGAGTTCGTCAAAAGCTACCGAAATTCTTCGATCCATCTCGAAAATAGACGATACACTGCCGAATTAACTTGGAACCCAACTGCCCGCCACTACCCATTAATGAACCAGTTGCCAGAGGACGTACCCGATCCATGATTCGACGACTAGCCCAAGATCCGGAAAAACTGAAAACGTATGCCCAGATTATCGTTGACCAAGAACAATGGGGATTCATAGAGAAAGTTCCAAAAACGTGTAAGAATAGAAACAAACTCCACTGCCTTCCACACCATGGCATTCAGAAGGACCCCATCACAACCCCCCCCCCCCCCCCCCCTTCGTGTTGTCTTTGATAACATATCGACCAAGCTTGAAAGATTGTTTGACCACCGGTCCTCCTCTCCTTAATGATCTCACAGCTATTCTTGTTCGATTTCGCCGTTATCGTTACGCCGTGACCACCGACATCGAGAAAGCATTTCTCCACATTACCTTGGATGAAAAAGACCGCGATGCTACACGATTCTTCTGGTTATCAGATCCAGAAGAAAGCCAATTTGTCACCTACCGTTTCAAAGCTGTCTTATTTTGCGCCTCGTGCTCGCCGACCGTTCATCCTTAATGCGAACATCAAAAAATATCTCGAAAGTATTGACAGAAAAGATAATCGCAAAAAAGATGAAGACCGATATTTACGTGGACAACCTCGAGTCTGGTTCAGACAACGAAGACGACGCATCAACATTTCTAAAACAAGCAAGACTTGTACCATGTCACCTGTAGATTTAACCTGAGATCGTGGAACTCCAACGATACCCGAATTCGGGCCTCAGCCCAGCAACAAAGTCTTCACGACAAAGATCCAGAACCAAATGTCCTCGTACTCCGATGGAACACACACACTGACAAACTCAAATTTCAGCAACAACATGTAAGCTCTGGTGATAACACTAGTGGTATCACAAAAGAGAAGTTCTCCGCAAGGCTTCCAAGATATATGACCCACTCGGTTTTCTCACTCCAGTAACTATTCGTGCCAAGATACTTATGCAAGAACTTTGGAAAAGAGTTACAGTTGGGACCAACCGCTATCACAAGAACTACAAAAAAATTGCTAACGCTATCTGAAGATTTGAAAACTGCAGTTTCCCGTCCTAACTTTCCCCCATCACCCGCATGGTCCGCAAACAATACCCTCCACATATTCGTAAATGCCAGCATCAAAGCCTATGGAGCAGTTGCTTATGTTACAAAGGGATCTGAAACGTCTCTGGTGATGGCAAAATTCCGAGTAGCACTTCTCAAAACACTCACCCTACTACAACTAGAGTTAATGGCTGCCGTACTCGCCTGCAGATTGTCTTCGTACCTCCAACTGCATCTCGACGTTTCCACAATCTACCTATGGTCATACAGTCAAATAGTTCTCCATTGGTAGTCTTCTAAGGTCTTCTAAGAAAGAATTAAAGCAATTCTTGCGTAACCGCGTCACCGAAATCCTATCAACCACAAAGAATGCCTCATAGAACTACATATTGTCCCACTGATAACCCCACTGACCTCTTAACCAGAGTCATACCAGCTGGTCAACTATCCACGTCTACCCTGTGGTCTCATGGTCCTCCATGGATAACAACAAATGAGAACTGGCCAACCTGGAACCCAAAGTCGATTTTTCTGCAGTCCACATCAGCGAATCATCTCGAAACATTCCACACCTCTACAGACCAGCAAACAAGTAGTGAAAGTGAAACTGATTGCCATGAACCTAATCACGGAGTTAACGAAGTAATCAACCTACACGACTTCAGTTCGATTCAAACGCTGCTGAGAGTGACGGCATGGGTTTTACGCTTTGAAAATAACATAAAAAAGAAGAAGGAGAAACGTTATGGCACATTATCAGTTTCCGAACTTGACTCAGCCCAGGCGTTATGGATCGTTAACTGTCAGTCATATATGTATCCAAAGGAACTCGCCAACTTACAAGCTAAGACATCAAGTTGCTTACCCTTAGTCAGACAGCTTCGCCTCTTTCTCGTCAAAGACGTTATTCGTTGCGTTGGAAGAATACATAATGCTCCTCTTCACGAGTCTGCCAAGTTCCTATTCTCCTTCTACAAAACCAGCACCTAACACAGCTGATTGCTCGAGATGCACACGAAAGAACCCTGCACTTAGGAGTAAACTTCACGCCTACCTACTTCCGTCAAAGGTGTTGGATGCCCACGGGACGACAATACGTTAAGAAAATTATTCGTCGCTGTGTCACATGTCGCAAGACCATTGGCAAAGCATACACGATTCCTGACCCACCACCACTTCCAGCCAACCGAACTAGTGATACCCACCCATTCACTGTTACCAGAGTCGACTTTACTGGCGAGATCTATGTGAAATCAACCCACGGCATGGCAAAATTTTATATCTGCCTATTGTGCAAACGCCCGAGCTATACACTTGGAAGTCGTGAACGACCTTACAGTACCAACATTTATCGAGGCCTTCCGTCGATTTTCAAGTCGCAAATCACTACCACAAAATAATGATCTCCGACAACGCCTCAACATACCAATCCGCCGCAGAAGAGCTGCTGAAACTTCTAAAGTCACTATTTCTATAGACACACCTCAGCAAACGTACGGTACAGTGGAAATTCATTTCAAAGTGTGCCCCCTGGTACGTGGTTTCTGGGAACGTTTCATTGTTCTTACCAAAGTCGCCCTATGAAAGGTCTTAGGCAAAGCAAACATTCGCCTTCCTGAGCTCCAAACGATAGTAACAGAAATCGAGGCAATACTTAACGACCGTCCCCTTACGTTTATCTCTTCCAACATCGACGACGAACAACCCTTGACACCTTCCCACCTACTCTATGGTTGACGAATAACAACTTTATTCCACCCACTAACCGAAGAAGATGAATGGACAACGAAGACACTTCACTGGGACAACACCTTGCGAAAGTTAGAGCCGACCTAATTCACCACTTTTGGAACCGTTGGCGAAGAGAACATTCCTCAGAGAATTTCACAAGACTACTGGCAAAAACGAAGTCGTTGTAAAAGTTGGTGACGTTGTACAAGTACTAGTCCACGATGAGACAAAACATGTTAATTGGAGACTAGCTATCATCGAAAGCCTTATTACTGGCAAGGATGGATTGGTCCGAGTGGCAAACATCAGAACAAGCACAGGCTGTACTAACCGTCCAATTGCAAAGCTATATCCTCTAGAAGTCAGAGCTGCCACACCACCCGAGAAATCCACCACAGTTGAAGAGTCAAGTGAGAAGAACGACCAACTATCCAGAAACTTACCACCAAGAAAAACGAGAGCCACGTACAGCAGTAGCAGCAAAGGAGAAAATCAAAGATTGGACATCTTCATGGATGCGCCCCCTGGAGGATGTCGCGGAATAGCGACAAACAGTAAGACGTTTAGACGCACTTCTTATAGATTGAACATTGCACATATCAATATGCTAATTTACTCGCACCCAATTATAGTTGTAATTTAGTAACTTACTATAAGTAACATAACATAGCACCTTAGTTTTGTAAAATCGCACTCGACTGGACAAATCAGACAGGCTAATTGAGTAATTGTATGCATGCGTTCATAGTTTACTATAGTATAGATTGTCGTTATTGTCGTTTTGGTAGAATATAAACATTGAATTGTAGCATTGTTTGCATTTATATCAAAGAACCTCCGCTTATTGTTCTCGATTGTCGTAGAGACTGAAACACAACGCAATCTTACAGAACACTAATTTACATAACTAAGAAACAGTCGAGACAATTTCTCTTAGTTGCTGGGATTCTAATTAAGCCACACAAAGTCAAGCCATCTTGACGCATTTTTTGCCGGCTTCCAGCAGAAGCAAGATACGATTGATTAGTTACACCTCTAGTGGTTCATCATGCCCACTTGAGACAAATCTCCTGATGTCAGTTTGCTCTGATGTCAATATAATATCTTCCTAAACAATGGCGTAGCCAGCCCGACAATTTAGTCCCGCTATGAAAATTTCAAGTTATTTTCAAGTTATTGTCATTATTAATTTAGAAAATGTCGATGACGCGTAGCCAGGATTAAACATATTCAAATTGCGAAAACTTTCTCTCACTTTAAAATATTTATTTTTAATACGAGCTTTCGGCTATCAGACCATAGCCTTCGACGGGTAAATGATAATGGTCTAAAGGACGCTAAAATGTGAGGTGTAGCTTGAAACCTGATCTAAGTGTATATTTACATGTGGGGCTAAGTTAATAAGTGCAAGTATATATATATATATATATATATATATATATATATATATATATATATATATATATATATATATATATATATATATATATATATATATATATATGGTCACAACTGTGTCTTAAGTATGTGTTGTGTGTCTTTCTTTGTAAGCATTGTGTATTGTCTGGGAAGTGGCGTAGAGTTATTGTCAGCCTTATTGGTTACAGCGGTATGCCAAGACTCTTAAAGTCTTGCGTGTACGACACGCATGTTTTGCCACATTAGATCTTTTCTTGGAATTCTTGCAATGTTCTACGTTTCTTAGGTGTTCTGGTTTTCTGGTCTTGAGAGATCTACCTGTTTCGTAGATCCCTCAAGACCAGAAAGCAATGAAAAGCTTGAGAGGCTATGCGTAAACAATAACTTCGCATACATAATAGTTAATTTGGCTATTGATAAAAACATGTTTAAATGGAAGCAAGCTACATTTGAGCGGTAAATGCTCCTCACTATTGGCCGCTCGATTCATCAAATTTTTGAGGCCACAGACTCATCGTTTTGGTGAGCAGGGTTTTTCAAATGTCATTACTGATGATGATAGGGAACAACAGACGAACATAGCTAACTCAGCAAAAATATAAGAGTCGAAACTGACTTACTGACGTGCATGATCTTAAGCGAAGACAACAATAAGTCGGCTCTATACGATACTGCTAATATCCGAGGTTTTAAATTTGCGTGTATCAACATAAATACCCCCTTATAGTCATATAGATGAGATTCGATATGTGTTAATGATTACACCCTTAGAAATACTGGCTAAAATTTTAGCTTCATGACTCGGACTGACGGGGAAATACATATTCCCAGATACATTTTAGTGGGAAAAGATCGAACCAGATATGGAGGGGGGGGGGGAGTTGCCCTTTATGTAAGAGAAAATCTGTCCTATACAATTCAAAACGATCTGGTGCCTGTCCAACTTTAGGTGATCTGTGTTGAAATCATTTCTAGTTGGCACATGGTACAGACCGCCTAGTGCAACCATTGAATTATTTGCAGAATTTAGTAGCTTTGTCAAAAGTCTGATGTGATTGCGAAAATAAGGAGCTAATCATTTTGGGTGACATCGATTGTGATTATTTAAAAGATTCAATTGAAACCCACACCAGAAAATCATCTGTTTATCAGTTAGAAGAACTGATTTTAGAGCCAACACGTGTAACAGATAAATCGTCTACACTAATATCCGAATAATATTGCTAAATCTGGAATGATTTATAATGGTAGCTATCAGCTATGTCTCACCAAAATATAATCTACATTGTGCGAAAGTTTTTTCCTCCAAAGCGACATGAAATTAGGAAGTTCAAAACCTAAAACATTTTGTGGCAGACCATTTTATTTATGATCTATCAAATAGGCCATAGGAAAACATTGAAAATTTTGATAACCCAAATCTAGAGTATTAGACAAACATGCTCCAATAAGGCATAAACGTATCAAAAGATCCTCTGTTCCTTGGATTAATTCTATTATTATTTATTGAAAATATTTTAGGAGTTTTGATTGGTTAAGAGCTAAAGTTGAAATCGCCATATTTGCTTGGTAGTTGCCCAAATTTGGGATTGAAAATAAATATACGACATTGTGAGTCATTTCGTCGTATATTGAAAACAAATATACGACATTATGACTCATTTCGTCGTATATTGACTGACCTTTGTTAATCGACCTTTCGTCGTAATCTGACAATTGTTTTAAGAATATTTTTCCGTGGTCTGTTTGCCTTATTAAAGTTTTCGAACAATTTCATGCTGTTCCATTATTAGCAGCTTGTGTCTTCTTATTTACAAAGCAAGCGTTTAAACTGATTTTAAAATATTCTCGGTTTATGTTATCTGCCTCAGCCTTCGGCTTTTGATGACGCTAAGATCTTTGAGAATGTCGAAAAAGTACAGGCACTGATAAAATTCCAGCAAAGATGCTGCGGGTGGCTGCAGACGTAATAGCTCTGTCCTTGACATTTATTTTTAATTTATTGCTATCAACTGGAGAGTTTGTAGATGACTGGAAACATGCGAGAGTTACTCCTATACATAAAGATGGTAGCAAACTAGTCATAGGTAATTACCGGCCTATATCGGTGCTACCCATAACAAGCAAGATTTTTGAACAAGAATTTTTTCAGCAACTATATAAAGACATGAATGAAAATAATCTTATATCTAAATTTAAATCCTGTTTTCGGCCGGGTTATTTTACCCTTTCTGCCTTGATTCAAATGTGCGATGTATGGTTCAATAATATGGATCATGGTGAATTAACGGGAGTTGTCTTTCTTGACATACAAAAAGAATTTGACTCAATTGATCATGATATTTTGTTAGACAAATTGAAATTTTAAGGGATTTCGCAAATTGAACTTAAATGGTTCCAATCATATTTGACAGATCGATATCAACAATGCCAAATTAATGGTTGTCTTTCTAAGAAGGGGAAACAATATGTGGAGTTCCTCAAGGATCAATTTTGGGGCCCTTATTGTTTTTAATTTATATAAATGATTTGCCAAACTGTCTAAAGTCAACAGTCCCTTGTTTATATGCCGATGACACACAATGTTTTACATTATCACGTGATCCTGCGAAGATAGTTGATAGTTTAAATTCAGATTTGGAAAATATTACCGACAGGTTGACTGTCAACAAACTCCAATCTCATCCATCTAAGACTAAAATATTGGTTGTAGGATCAAGATATAATTTAAATTCTAAGGTATTAGGCTAACGACCTAATATCAGAATCAATAATAATAATATATTGCCAGTTTCCTCCCAAAAATGCTCAGGGATTTATCTTGACGAGAGACTGGATTTCGATGTTCAGATTGAAGATGTATGTAAAAAAAATTGTTCTGGCATTGGTGTCCTTAGAACAATTAAACCTTTTGTTCCTAAAGACTGTTTTCTTAAATTAAATAAATCCCTGATTCAACCATATACTTTGATTATTGTTCTCCTTTTTGGGATAGCTACATGTGACAAGAGATTGAAAGATATAGTCTGCAGACACTCCAAATCGTGCTGCTAGAATAATGTCGGGAGCAACATATGATGTCAGATTAAAAGATATCTTAAAAAACTTACAATTGGACTCACTTGATGTAAGACGCAAAAAGCAAAATGTGTCTTTCTATATCTCAATGGGATTTCGGCACCATGTTTGCGGGAAAACCTATAGTAAGACTAAGTGTTCTTGGTAGAGGTTATGATCTGCGAGATTCGCAAACAGATTTAAAGTTGCCAAAAGCTAAACTGACAAATTTTGAAAAATATGAAGCTTTAAATATGTTGCATCAGCTTTGTAGAACAACCTTTCAATCGATACGAAAAACGCCGAATATCGGACTTACTACAGTGAAACTAGTAGCTCCCAATAAATCATATTCTTCCTTGTATATATGTATATAATATGTTTTGTATGTACATATATATATGAGAAACACAAGTTACTTCATCGAAATTTTATTTACTACCGGACTGTTTCGTATGGCAAGTGTTGAACTTGCCACACTCATCAGGTAAATGAATTATAAATAAATTATGACAAATATATATATATATATATATTTGTCATAATTCATTTACTATAATAGGAATTACGCCCCTTCTGTAAAACAGCAGTTATTTTTTGAGTAAGGCTAGCGTGGTAAAATAGAATTGAATGTACATATGTATGTAGCTATGTATGAAAATCAGAACACCTAAGAAACGTGGAACATTGTGGCAGATGTGGCAAAACATGCGTGGACTTATGACCACTCATTGATTTCACGAACTCTATAGTAATCGACAGCGGAAGGCATCGTACACGCAAGACCTTAAGAGTCTTGGCATACCGCTGTAACCAATAACGCTGACAATAACTCTAATGTGACTTCCCAGACAATACACAATGCTTACAAAGAAAGAAACATAATATATTACTGATAGCCGAAAGCTCGTATTAAAAATAGATATTTTAAAGTCGGAGAGCGTTTTCTCAATTTGAACACATTATTAATTTCTTTAGAAATTGATGTTTTCACACGGGAATAAGTCGTCGGGCTGGCTACTCTACTGTTATCCTAAATTGAAATATAAACATCGGCGACTTAGTATAGGTAATAGCATGGTTTCGAGTGCAATTTGGAAATAACATGCACGAGTGAGTTTTTCAATGACGCCAAAATCACACGAGTACTTGCTAAATACTATAAAAGGAATTATTCGAAACAAGCATACACGCAATACAACTGTGCTTACATCGCGATCACTCACCTTCAGTTTTTCCTTTAAAACTTGAAATTTACGCCCATAACGTCGTGATAAATACGTGGAAGTAGTCGGAACTTCTCAATTGTGATGTATTTTATTTAATTAAATAGAGTTCGTTAAAAACCCTACCAAATTTGACCGCAATCGCTCTCAAATTTCACCCGCCATGTTTGTTTTTTTTGTTAAGAAAATTTGCACTCTCGTTTTCCTACGTCACATTTGATTGGTTCTTCTGTTGCTACAGATTTTTGCACTGTTGTTACAGTTTTTCGCACCGTTCTTACAGATTTTTGCACTAGTTTTCGGGATTAACTGCACTGAAATTGACCAATCACCGTCCAGATACCTTTTCTTGTATATTATTACCCGTGGTAACTAAATAGATAGCAAACCACTTATCTGTGGTAACTAAGTAGATAGCTTGCGAATCGGCGATTCCTAATGGAGAATGAAGGCTTTGAATTACCTGTGCAAAATGAAGAGCAAGGCGTCCACGAACCTGATCAAATTGATCAAGAAAACGAATCTGATCAACCGACCGAACGATTAATTAGCTGTTTGGTACGTACGTATATAGCTATAACGTGTATATGTAATATGTTTTGACCTGCACAAGTCCTATAAAGTGATATGTGCAATGATTCAATCTATGCAAGTGTATCTCTTTGGTGAAAATCAGTACTTTTTGTGAATAAATCGCTCAAATAATTTGGAGCAAGTTCGTTGACACATTTGTCAGAGAGCTTCAACTGTTCTCCCCAGAAACGCGCTTGAGCGGTGGATATTACTTTTGTTTGCCGATCAACAACTAGTAGTTAGTCTACAATAATTAGTATAGAACTCAAAGTATCGTTTCAATGCCGATTCGTACTTGTTGTAACCGTAATAACTGGGAAAAACGCTTTGAAAAAATGATAACTAATAAACCGATTTATCGAGAAACAACTGTAGATATAGCTATAAGTGAGCTATTGTAGTGTGTGATCCCATAAGTAAAATTGATGCCGGACATGGAATGGGCGGCAACAGGGAAATCAATGGAATTTAAGTAAAGGTTTAGGGAAAATAATTTTGATATATTTGAATAACTGATTAAATGAACGCTCAGTCGTCTTTGGATAGAGGATGGAATTTTCCTTATTTCGAGGGAATGCTGAATACTGAACTTTATTTAAACACAGTGGACTCATCAGAATTTTCAAAGACTACGATACATATATACGCACATACAATGACAATATTAGGAACTAAAAATGAACAATGCTAATGAAGTAAGCATTTATATATTACACCTGGTTTTCATGAGTGTCGTGATATATGTTTATAGAATTAATATCGAAAAAAGTCGCCCCAGTACGTCTTAAATTAAGATAAGGTATGAGCTCACCAAATCTCGATTGAAAGGGAATCCTATAGTGCAGCTCCACTGTAACTAAAACTATTTTTATGTAATTAATGCGAGGTTTTCCACGTCCGCGTTTTCTATGTTCACGCTATCCATGTTTGCGTTTTCCGTTTCCGCATTTCCCACGTCCTTGTCTTCCTTATCCGCATTTTACATGTCTGCGTTTCCCATGTCTGCGTGTCCGTGTCCGTGTACGCGTTTTCAATGTTCGCATTTTCAAGGTAACCGAAATTAAGGTCATTACATCAATTTCGGTTACGTCGCGACTTATTTTTTGGACATTAGTACCCCCTGCTCTTATATTTTAGTCGCGTTTAATGTTCGGCTATGAACATATTGACCATTATACGAGGGTACTTCTGGCTTACACGAGATTGATTCCAACAGATCAAATTATCGATTGAAATTTATTCCAACATACAACAATCTGGCCTTCGTCAGGTCGGCTATCAATAATGGAAGTATCTCCGCAGAACATGGTGAAAATTCAAGCAATTGCACACAGCTAACTGATGACATAATCAAAGGTATAAAGGGAGCAATAGAATTGCAACAGAATCTACACAGCAAACTAATGCCAAAGCCCGAGTACCAACGAAAGGTATTGCCATTTTGGTGATCCAATAATTAAAAACGTTAATCCAGTACTGAAAATGTGAAAAGAATGTTTCGGAAGTACACATATATAAAACAACTCCTGACCAGAGATTATTAGTGAACCCAATAAAAATATATTCAGTTTACCCCCTCATATATTATTGTTTTTATTGCTAGGGACAAATAATGTGCCGTCGAAACTACTGAAAGATGTATTAGTAATATAGGACAACTAGTTATTATGTCAGTTGAACAAAGTTCCCAAATCCTAAAATTGGAATTTCTATGGCGTCACGCCAAGACAGGATATTGATTTAACATTGAAGATAAAAGAAACTTATGGGAAAGTTAATTCAGTCCTTGTCTTTTAAGCATGGTGTGAAATTGAATTTATAAATGATCTATCAGTAGATGAAGCATGTCTGAACTTAAGCAGGTTACATCTAAATGCGAAGGCAAGCAATGCTAGCTACACATTTTATCATGTTCGCTAAGGACGGGCAGTGATGAAACTGACTGCGTCCACAAAAGCATCCCAAACAGGATTTTCCAATGAGCAAAATCAATCCACTGGTAAAATTATTGAAGGCAATAATGAATCGGAACAAAAGTGTGCAAAAGTGTCATGTAATTCGAATTCTTTATTACGCATTGATAACGAGGTAAACATCATTGCTAAATATAAGGGTCTGAAAATAGATAATTTCAAGGTTAATAGCCTAATGAAACACCTTGATGAAATTCACTCAATTCTTCGCAGCAAGCCTTCGGCATTCTTTCAATTAATGAGTCCGAAATTGATAATCAGATTTCCAGTGATGAAATGATTCTTAAAATCGAAATAGGTTTGGTAGGGGTGTGCTTCTTTATATTCGCGATAGGATTTCATTCTCAGACATGAAATATCAGATGGTTTGTGATAGTCTGGAGATGGTTTGCATTCTTATACTGGTCTTTTATAGTAGCTAGTTCCTTATCTTCATTGTCTCATTGTGCCGGATAAAAAGCCTACCCAATGATCAAATATATTCGTATGCAAATTTGGTTGTCTGTACCATATGTACTTACTCACAAGTTTAACTTATGATAAACCTCTACTAATTAGAGTTTAGAACATGGTACAGACCACCACATTTCCGTACGAATATATTTGATCATTGAGCAGGCTTGTTATCACAATGTGACAATGAAGAC
The DNA here is from genome assembly GCA_963855995.1 of Muricea muricata. NCBI lineage: Eukaryota > Metazoa > Cnidaria > Anthozoa > Malacalcyonacea > Plexauridae > Muricea > Muricea muricata. The sequence goes on from OY979722.1 coordinate 6,073,786, forward strand.
AACAAGATCCTTGGATACGTACGAAGATCAACACTAGACATTAAGGACACTACAGATCGCTACCACAATTCAACAGGCTGAGCGGCTTCAAAGACCGGGAACTAAATTTATAATAAATCTACTCTTTCGCTGTTACATCATCTACAAGATGTTGTTACTGGCTAAGTTACTGAATATTTCAACATATTATTCTTTTTTAAATCAATTCACGGAATCATCTCAATTGACAATACCTTATTACCATCACCAGTCAACATCATGAAAGTAACCAGATCTTCTAATCCAAATAATTTATTTTTCATAACAACTCGAAAAGTCGACCAAACCTAACACAAGTTGTATCTGAGTAGATCAACAAGAGTATGGAATTCCCTACCGAAGGAACTGACTGGCAACAGTGCAACTTAAATACGTTCAAATGTAGACTTGTGTTGTTCTTAGTTTTTTAGTTTTATATTTGATGAGACACGGGACATGAGCGATGTGGCCCTAGAAAAAAAAATCACAAAAAAGTCTTGGAAATATTAATTCAATGCATTTTGGAATAAAATTTAAGGTGATCACTAGTTATCTCCAGTTTTTACAAACAGCCACATGAATCCCCTACAAATTTTTTCATGTAGTCTCTACATTTGGAAAGTTCCGTATCAGACTTGGATTGTCTGCGTTCTTTTCTTTTTAAGAACTCAGCAACAGCTTCTTGTGGTATCGAAGCATACAGTTCTTTACCCATTCATTCATTCAACGATTTTCTGTCCTCAGTTTTAACTCTGTTGCAATGTGAAACAACGTGTTCAGTTCCTATACTGTCTGACGTAACTTCAATAAATAAAGCAGAAGTTTCTTGATAAGACCATGACTAGCTTGAATCATCTTTCACAGTCTGAGGGAAAGGGCTGTACCACTAACATTAGAGTCAATGTTTTTGATGCTCTCAAATTCTCAAAATGACTTGCAAACTTCGGAGGTAAACTCTCTTAAATTCGATTCACCAAAGATGTCACACACAAATTGTCTGCTAACATAGATGATTTCTTTCGATGAAGGGGCTTCAAAATTTCTTTGTAAGAATGGCAATTGTGCCATCATTCTCTACTTCAAGCCTTTGCCCCAAAAAATTGATTGCTGAAAGTAGGATCTCAGATCTTATAGCTGTGCGACTTCTTGAATGTCGTGAGATATCATCTTCAACATCCTGCATCATGTGTCTCTCTTCCATTCCACCAGCAATCGGACCATTAAGCGCAACTCTCGCAATGCAGTTTCACGAACCGTCATTGCATCCAAGATTATTAGTTGCGACTTCTGGAACTGGAACTTCATCTGCAACTCTTTGGAAATTGTGCATACAATCATAAAACCGGTGAGACAGATCTAACGTATAATTTATAAAGTCATGTTGTGTAAATAAGATAAATACACGAATGTTAATGAGTTCAATTAACATACAGATAAAATATGATACCTGTCGTGATCCTTTCCTCCACTTCCTACAAAATCCAGCAGGCTGTTGCGAATCAGTTTTTCCACTTTTTCAGAATTTTTCTGAGAAATAGCAGCCCATACATTCCATGATGCAGCGAGATTGTGCAGCACTGCCTTTAACCGTTGGCATATATGCTCAGCAAAACGCACTTCAAAGTGGCGAGGATAAACCAAACATTTTTAAACAATCTAAAGAAAATACACAACCAATTAGCATTTATTTATAATTGCTGTAAATTTCTGTTAGAAAACATGAAAAATTTTATCCAACAAAACTCAATGTCAGACAGTATCTAATTTATTAGTTTACCTACCTTATGCAGCTCTTTAGTACGGATTGCTGATGTGGTGTGCAACAGCCTTAACATCAACTATCCAATATTTGAGTTCTGGGACACTGCTATGTACAGCCCCATATGCTAAGTCAGACCGATGACATACATACCACATAGTTTTTAGCTTTTTCTGCAATTTCTGCACCAGTAGCTCCCACAACGCACTTTACTGCCAGTATTTGCTGATTCGCCATCAGCAGATATGTCGTCAAGGCTGATGCACAGGGAATCCAAAAGATCTTCAGCACCAGATTTCTCACTTCCTTTCCAGTATTTCCGCTGCTTATCCATGCTCCCATCAATTTGTACAGAGTAGCAGAGGCTGTCATGAAGGACATCAATCTCCTCTGAACATCTGCAATAACTTCCAACATTTCAGCATAAATTATTGGGCTTCGGTAATGACACATTGAAGTGAATGAATTAAATGATGTATCTGCAGTGTCCCTGCCTTTGTCTTCAAATTTTTCCAGCACATTATTTGCATACATCGAAGACAATGATCTTGAAGACCAGCTTCTTGCACTTAGAGTTTCCACAAGAGAGTCGTTGTAAACATCTACAGCCAGACAAACTATAGAAATCTCTTTGTATCCCAATTTGTTTTGTTCAACATCCATGCTCATGGATGATGATCAGACATACTAAACCAGCTCTTTTTAAGCTCATCCAGACGCAGGGCCTCTTTGTGCGTCTCAGAATACAGGTGATCAATTATTCTCATTACACGCTCTTTGCCATCAGCTCTAACACCTTTTGCCAATGAAACTTCGCCATTGCTGGGAAACCTCTTGATTTCGCCTTCATGTGACGCACACTCTGAGCAAGGCAGAGATGGCCTTGATCGATCACCATATTTCTCCTTTGAAACAGATAAGCAATGATGTGCTTGAAGCAATCAGTCCAGGTTTATTTTCTTATTGTAAAACTCTTCATTGTTTTGAACAGTTTGGGCTTTCACGACAGACAAACTATAGAATCAAATTAAAATATAATTTTGTGGAAACAGCACGTAAGTTTATTATCGCAGAGCTTTCGATCCGTAAGCTCGGATCTTCATCAGTGCTAATAATAATGCGACTAATATAAATTCACACGTCCCTTAAATACAGCTAGAATTGAACGTAAAGTATGTTCGAGACTATCTGATCTTAAAAAGGCAGAAGTTTTCTCTCGTTCGGCTACTGTTCGTCCTAAATTTTATGGTTTATCTAAAATTCATAAACCTGATGTCCCCTTAAGACCCGTTTGCGAACATATAAACAGGCTAAATATCTTGCTGAGATATTGAAACCTCTTGTTGGAAAATCTGAACATCATGTTGTAAATTCTAAGGAATTTGTAACAAAAATAGGACAAACTAAATTAGGAGATGAAATTGAAGATGAAATTCTGGTAAGTTTTGATGTCGTTAGTTTGTTCACAAATGTTCCTGTTGATGAGGCTTGTAATATCGCAAAAGAAAGACTACTTGTGGATAATACACTTCATCTCAGAACTACTCTTTCTCCCGATAACATTTTTGATCTGCTGAAACTTTGTATATCTACCACTTGTTTTCAGTGGAGGGAAAATTCTATGAACAAACACATGGTGCTCCAATGGGTAGTCTGTTGTCAACTGTTATAGCTAATTTATTCATGGACGAATTTGAGAGCTACGGCAACGTTAAAACCAGGTTTCTGGTTTAGATACGTTGAGGATACGCTAAGTAGCTGGTCACATGGTCTAGAAAATCTCCACCAGTTTCTAGAACACATTAACAGTTTATATCCTTCTATCAAGTTCACGTTAGAAATGCTAAAGGAAGATAAAACTATTCCTTTCTTGGATGTATTGTTGATACTACAGGAAGATGGGTCATTGGGACATAAGGTGTATAGGAAACCAACACACACGGACAGCTATCTGCACTATAATTCTTTTCACCATCCTAGCATAAAGAACTTTGTGTTTAAGACACTCATCAATCGAGCAAAAACAATTTGTGAGGTAAGTAACATTAGATGTGAATTAGAACAATTAAGAAGCGTTCTAAAAATGAATGGTTATCCTACGAAATTCATAGACAATGCTATGAAAACACCACGGAAGCGTGCGCGAAAAGACTGGATATCAGTACTAGTCTTCTGTCAGTCTACCATAATTATATTGGTTCAGCTTCACACAAAATCGAAAGGAATTTGAAGGAAGCTGGCATACAGGTATACCATTCTAGTAAAGACAAATTGTTTCGATCTCTTTGCACACATAAGAATAGAGTTAATGAATTTCAGAAACCTGGTGTGTACCGCATTCCTTGTGAATGTGGTTTGATTTACATCGGTGAGACCGGCCGGAATCTCTCATTACGTCTTAAAGAAATAAGACTAATTACGAGAAAGCCGAAGTCGAAAAATCAGCCGTGGCTAAACACTCATGGACTAATGACCATCGCATAAAATGGAACGAAGCGACCATTTTCGCGATTGATAATCATAAGTTCTTTCACGAAATGAGAGAATCAATTGAAATTGAGAAGCATAGTACAATAGATCAGGAGGGTAAGCCAACGGATAGTACGTGGCGCGCTCTCTTTACAGTGGCAATTAAATTTATTTCTCTTTCTTCTTTGTAGTTTCATCACAGGTCACCCGGAATGCTACAGTGCTAATATAGCGTTCAGTGGGACAGCATCTGTTACATATTGTATATATTAACACAAAGGTTGGCAAGTAAATACAAATTTGAACACTCGTACAAAATTTAAACCACAAAAAAATCTGCAAAAAGACTTCGATATTCATTTAAAAACATACACATATTGAGAAGGCATACCTGAAAAGCATATACGTTGTATTTTTGTGTCAATTCAACATTTTTTACCCAACGAAATTCGCGAAAAGTCATCAAATTTTTAGTTGATTTTCGCTAAAACTATGCGCGATGCCGGCTGCCTGCCTTACGTCACACGAAAAAGCTCCCTGATTGGCCTGCTGAAAACTCAATTTTTTTACCGCGAAAGCAAAACCGGGGGGAGAAATGTTAAAATTTTCAAAGAGCTACGCCAACGCTGCGGAGGGAAATTTGAAGTGAAAGCTTTTTTAAAAACAACAACTCAGTAACAAGTGCAAACAACTGCGAAAAATTTTAAACTGAAGTGCTAAAGATGTGAAGAGGTTCAAAAGAAGAAACATTGTATGTTCATTGTATATTACGTAGCTCCCCGGTTTTGCTTTCCCGGGAGTTTTCACCTGGCCAATCAGGGAGCTTTTTCCTGTGACGTAAGGCAGGCAGCCGGCATCGCGCATAGTTTTAGCGAAAATCAACTAAAAATTTGATGACTTTTCGCGAATTTCGTTGGGTAAAAAATGTTGAATTGACACAAAAATACAACGTATATGCTTTTCAGGTATGCCTTCTCAATATGTGTATGTTTTTAAATGAATATGGAAGTCTTTTTGCGGATTTTTTTGTGGTTTAAATTTTGTACGAGTGTTCAAATTTGTATTTACTTGCCAACCTTTGTGTTAATATATACATTATGTAACAGATGCTGTCCCACTGAACGCTATATTAGAACTGTCCGCATTCGGGGTGACCTGTGGTTTCATTGCATTGACTTTGTTCAAAGCATTTTCAATGGTTTTTTATTTACTTCACCTTACAACCCTTCGTCCTCATCTGTCATAATGTGTCTTCAACGATGGCTGCAGCTGCACCACTAGCTGGAACCGTAATTTGGGGGTAAAAAGTTTGTTAAACAAGTCTGAAGATTAGCTCACGTTGCCCTTTTTCCTTTCGTTTCCCGTGCCTTTCGCTTTCTACTATTGTTTTTCGCCATTATTAAAGCTGCACAAGCCCACAATGCATGTGGTCTTTCGGTGATCCCAACTTCATGTATTATCAAGTATTATCGCTTTTACTCAGATATGACATGACTCGAAGCGCATTATACAAACGTTCTCAATAATTTAACAAGTAATTTTCCGAAAAAAATACAATTTAAATACAAAGAGACACAAAAGGACCCAGAGAGTGTGGGGGGGGGGAAATATTATTTCAGTGCGGTGCCAACAAAGGGGCCTGAGGGCCAAATGCCCCCCCCCCCCGTATATATGTTAAAATATGCCCTGAGTGTACATATTTGTAAAAGGCTGTTGTAATTGGTTAAAGCTGTTGCGTATTCGTGTTGTATACTATGTTGAAATGGCAAAGACAAATACTAGGACTAAGAATAATTATGATTTGTGCAATAGCTAAACCGATATCTCTGGATAAAAAAGCCGAAAATGAAATTTCTGAATTGGCCCTATGGTTATTATCATCGAAGATCGGGAATAGGCATAGCCTTTAGTTTCAGCCATGTGATGAACGGGAAAAGATGAAAAAATCGAAACATACAAAGGATAAGCTTATTAAAATATGCATCGATGTATAAAATAAGGATACTTATTTTGTGATCAAGGGGACTTTCCCTGGGAAACGGAAAGAGGTTGGTGGACTTGAATAAATGCAGTGGTTTGTGATTAGTTAACGGAAACAAAGGAATTGAATGTTGTTCTCAAGTAAGCAGACTTAGTGTGAGCGAGCCTTTGCTTCGCAGGAGGTTACACCTGTATTAGTAGCCGTGTGAAGATGGTGCGAGCAACAATTGCAATTTTTAGCCAAACGTTAGGGGGTAGGTTTTTCCAGGTAAGACTTTCGAGGTAAACCCTGCCACGCTCTTTAAGAATGATAAGAATAATTCAATTTTCGTGGTCAAGTTTAGTCAAGGCATTTGAGTGATGAGAACAAGTTGAATAGCAGCATTATCACGGAATATCACGGAAGAAGTATCATAAGAACGAATCAGTGAATTACATTTTCGGCCCACTAAGAACGCTGAACACTTTTGTTGGTGGCAGCGAGTAAACTGCACAATAATAGAACGCCGTGTTGCACTGCTGAGTGGCCCTACTTTCAATTCGCTTTACTGCACCACGTACAAACCTTGCCACGCCCACGTTTGACTATAGATTGTGATTGTCGTTTGTTTGGAATATAATTTAGTATGCGTGTCTGTTTTAAAGCTAATTTGAAACTCTTTGTGTAGGTTAGCTTGAGCCCCCATGCATGTTTATTAGTTTAATGGACCAACCGACTGTAGCATAGACAATATTTTTTAAATGCATTTTTTTAAAGCGTTCAATCTTCTTAAAACTTCGCATACGGATGTATCATGGAGCTAAATAATTCCTGTGGTTTCACGTCTTAGTTCTTCCTTGAACTTTCAAAAAATCAGAAAAAGTAACCAAAATCTGACGGATTTTTTCGTGATAATACGATTTTTGTCAAATTTTATAACATATCATATAAATTCAACTGTCATTGTTTAAATATATATGAATGTTGGAGATCTGTTAGTAGATTTAAATAAAGAATTTTACTGACATAAAAATGATATTTTTTCTGCAAAGTGAACACAAAGTCGGCTTCAATTTTCCTTCCGGAGTAATAATTCAAGATCTATTATAGTTCAATAAACAACACACGTAAAATTCACGCGCGATTTTGCCCTACAAAACAGCATTCATTGTCCATCATATTGGATTCATCCACACATAGGAGCTTTACACAAAGTGTATAAAAAAAGTAGACAAATCTGAAATCGCTCTCTGTTTCGCGAAGCGCCACAATTTTACGATGGTTTTTTTTTATTAAAATAGATTGTTTTGGTACTTATATAGATCTAGAATAAACCAAAAAAATGAGAAATTTAAAACTTCAATACCCGGGATGTTGTTTTTTACGACAAGTTAAATATCCTTTGCGCGCAAAACTTAAATGCTTAAAAGTAATTTTGACTCGGTAGATGGAAAATTTGTCGGTTGTTGTATTGCTGTACAAGATTTCAGCTTTGTGCATGTTTAATTTATGTATTTACCTAATTTGCACATGACTCCTAAGGGAAATTTAATTAAAATTGGAACATTTCTTTAGAAAACGATTCTTATTGAGAAAAATATACCTTCACACGACGTTTTGAATGGCTTAAACTCAATCAAACTTCTTGAAATTTTGAACGGCAGTAAAACACCTAACATATTTTCTACGTACCAACTCAAAATTACTTTTAAGCATTTAAATTTCGCGCGCAAGCTATTTTTAATGTGTTTTAAAATACGCACACCACTGAGTATTTTTTGTAAAACATAAAACAACGGTAGCTCCGAAAATAAATATTTTAGTTTCTCGTTTACAACTAACCTTAAGTCTGATATCATCATTTTGTGATGATGAGTGAAACTTAGCCGTAAGCTAGTAATTGAAATGTTTATTTTCAGAGTTACCGTTGTTTTATATTTTATATAGAGTTAATTATCCTTCCAGTCTTTATAGATTTCACTGACACTACCTCGTTCGCAGGCCCTTCTCTTACCTAACAGTTATTACTTGAAATTACGCGTAGTAAATTATATGAACGAGCATTTTATTGCTATTCTAATTATTTTTCTATTTTTAGATGGTTTTATTTGCGTTGTTGGCAGTTTTCCGTGTGATATCACTATTCTTTTTTTCCACGTATGACACAGCATGCATAGTCTACGAACACGCTTCAATTGTCGATTGTCATCAATATGCAATTATACCGCCTGAAAGTGCTGAAATTTGGATCCTTTTATGGGTAATTTCCTCGTTGATCGGCTCAAGTATTTTTATTGGGATTAGCTGTTCTAAGAAAGGACGGAAATTGTTAAATTATGACACTAAGCAAGCAGAACATGTGTGGAAAAAAGGCTCCTTCATTTCCTTTGCCGTTTTATTTGTAATCACACTAGCATATTACATTTATCGAAGTGTTATTGCACCCTCCGATGCGGTAAACAAGGCAATATCTGTCTTAGAGATATTTTGGCTGTGCACTATGATCGGAGTTATACGTCGGTTAAATTACATTCCTCGTGTGGATTGGGAAGGCGAAACATGTTGTCGGTGTTGCCCTCAATCTTGTCCATCCTGTTTATGTGATAACATATGCTTTTTTTTCTACTGGATTGCCCTTATTACGTTTTTTCTCGAAGCACTATGTACGTGGATCGCTGTCGCACTTGACGTGGCACATGAAGTTGCACCACTAATCAATCAGAAGTTTGAAGACGAACCGCGAATTCAGGGTATTCTTGTTTTAGTCCTTGGTTTTAGTTTGGCTTTCCATTCCAAAATGCTTTCCTTTTTTTGGAACAAGATATTCCATGGTGACCATGACTTATTTTCTGAGCCAACTACAAAATTGGGAAACATAAATGGTTATATAATCAATATATGATGTGAACAGTATTTTCACGAGACTTTATCCCTCGAAGCCCACGCAGAAAACACGCGTGTTTTATACCTAAAAGACGGCCTTCAATTTCCGACATCTTTGCTTCACCCAAAGCTCAGGCTATTCCATGTGTAGTTATTTTATTGTAGATTACATTAATAGAAGGTCGGTACAACATTTCTTGCCAATTACACTAAGACAACTAGTTGATAAGTTAAAAGCACAAAAGGCACAAAAAGACCCAGCATTTACTCTATTAAATTCTTGTATTAAGTTTGTTTCGTTCAACGTTATTATGTAAGTTGGTTTCAAAACCAACAGTATGTTCAACTATAAAGAGTGTACCATCTGAAGTAATTAAAAGTAAGCCTGAAAATTTTTTTCTGGCCTTGTACGCTGCACCCCTCCCCCCTGTATCTCTACCTGGTTTTGAACGAGTAATAAATCTTGTTCTGATTATAAGTGGGGGAGGGGGTACGCCCTGCAACCGGCTGTTATAATTTTCTTCCTTTTCCATCAGCCAGTCACAGAAGCCAGTAGTTAATATACTGTGAGTACGTAAAGGCCCATGCGCCTTTGCGCGCGGAATTAAAAAAATAGAACCTTATACAACATGAGACAAGTAATTAGTATATGCTATATATACTATCTCCAATATTTTTGTCTTTGTAAAGGGTGCCCAAAAAAGCGGGACCATTGGGAAATTAACATTACAAATTATCTTTACAAATTCTTTGTTATTTTGAATAGAATATATTATTCATATGTCATTTACACATTCCGCTTTTAAGGGACATAATGCAATTACACACGTTATAAACGGGCCAAATCATGGACAACTCTCTAACTCTTTAGCAAGATACTCCTAGCTTCTCACCTTTATTATAGAGACTGCCATCGAATATAAAGTATTCTGCAATCTCATGTTCTGCTAGTAGAGAAACCAAGTACTTAATTACCTTAGAACTTAGTACTTAAAATGTCACCTAAAGAAGTAGCTACAAAATACAGTTTTTTTCGTCGCCTCAACGGTGAAAAAGGTTATAATTGTTTTGAATTGCTAAAAAAATAAAAACTTTGCTCAATTTTGAGGTCAACAAGCGCTTGTTTTGCACAAAACATTTATATCTTCTAAGAATTTAAAACATGCTTTTTAAATAACGATAAGTAGTGTTTCATTGGGTATTAGTTCAAGTTGTTTACATGATTATTGTCAATCGAGTTCGTAGAATAATTGTTAATTATTCGTTATGTAAATTATACACAACTTATGACATCACTAGGCACTGTCAATGAGTATAAGACGTGCGATTTCTGATTCTTCAGCATGTGACAATAAGACTATATATAAGATAAATTGTTTTGTCTGTGATTAATTTAGAAATTAACGATGGTTTTTGAAAAAAATATGTACTGTGATGAAAAAAAGTTCTCAAAATTCATCCGCTTGCCAAATGACTACCTAGGTGTCATTTCGTTTTATTTATTTTTTTGCTGGCAGAAAGAACGAAGATGAAGTTTCAGGGCCACGGCATATTAATTTGTTGCCATTTCCATGGTAACATGAGAATTTCAAACTGCATGGCCGTTTTTTTTCCTTCTATTTTTGTTAAATATTTTACACTTAAATATTTATGTTTTCTTCCCCAAAAATAAATTTTTTTTCGGGTTACTTTTTTTAGCAAAATCGTGTAGAAATTTTATTTGTCAAAAACCCTTATTTTGGGAATAAAATTGGACTGTTTTACTGTAACCGAAAAATCGCTTGTTTTTTAGATAGCGCATGAAGATTATTTGTGATTGATTTTAAATCGAAATGTAGCCATTTTAAAACAGCCATTATAAATTTGCCTTTGGATCATTAATATTCTCCGACTATATATGTACAAATCTGAAAGTACATCGTAAAGTTAATAAAACTGTGATGTTTGGATGCAAAATGATAGCTATAAAATGTGAAAATTTGCACATTTTGAAAACATTTGAATCACATTATGTTGAAATGTGGCAGTGCGCCGATAAAGAGTATTATATATAGATTGATATTACAAAATTTAAATAATGAATTTCTTAATACATCAACTCTTTAAAATAAACTCATTATAGGTTCACAAAAACTTTTTTGCTGGCAATGAAACTTACTTTCCTACTGTTCTTCCTCCGACTCGCTTTCATACGTTGTTTCAGTTTGCTTTTATGTTTGCCTCTTGACATCTTTTATCTCAAAATGTCAGTTGTTTTGCCTTTAAATCGAGAAAAAGTATTAGCATTATAGTTGCGGCAGTAAAAGTATTATAGTAGCGGCAATAGAAGCGGTCCGAAAAAAGAGAGGTTACAGTCCTTAATGCAAACCACAAACATCTGTTTTACACTTTGAGCTTTTATTTTGTCAAATACGATTTACTAACTCGTTATTGTTATCCGCCTCAGCTTCGCTTTGGCAGATAACAACTCGGTCTGAATAATTCTTGATATCATTCGAAGCCTCATCCAATAATTTTTTATGATATAAATGTTGTAGTATGTTATTTGTCACGAGAAACAATTAACATGGCTTTATATACTTACCCAAGCTAAAACCTAAGCTTTTATTTACATAAACTAATTTGTTTAAAACTTAATTACATAAATTAAATTTCAATACATTTTCACTAAATTCCCGACGGTGAAAGTGGGGTTTCGATTCGTATTTGCTCAATTTTCCTTCAAATTTTACATTAATTTGTATGTTCTAGAGATACGTCAGCTAAAAGTAATAATATAATAATAATAATTAATATAATTATAGAGCATCATCAACTAAAAGAACTGCACCGGAAGCACCTAGGTAGGTTGCTACGTGCTGAGTGAGCACGCAAGAAATTTGGGCATGAAATAATGTTGATAGATAACAAAATACTGCAGCATCTTCTTGCCTAGTTCTTCCCAGCGACGTTGGAAGAAAGGAGAGACGTGCGAGACTCACGCACCTATATCCGGCTATCCCCCCAAAAATTTCTCTGCCGCCGTGCGAGCCCCTCTCCCTATAACCCTGTTTCACCTTAACTTAGCCCGCTGATCACTAATATTTCCCATTCCTTGATTCCACTGCATGAGCACGAACAATAATGCTTCGAACATATACAAGTACTGTCAAGCGTTGCTTCTACAAATAAAGTTTACTTAGCTAGTTAATTTATCTTGCTGATTTACTGCCATCATTCTTTAATCTATAATTGCAAGATAAAATATCAGAAAATAGTCTGATATGTGTTACATGTAAACCGCCAGAAAAACCTACTTTTAACCAAATAATTCGGTCGCGAATTCTTATGACCTTATTTAGTTAAAACGTGCACGTCATTGTCATATAATATTTTGTCTAGTCACTTGGGAACGAGGCAGGTTTGCTAGCTTCGTCTTAAGCTCGCAAAATTAATTCATCCAACTGTTGTTTTCAATCGTAAACGCACTTGATTTGAAACATTGAGCAAATTGTTTAGCACTAGCGCACTAGATGGCTAGCACAAATGAAGATAATGCGTGCGTCGTTAGAATTTATGATGAAAATCAAGAAGATGCCGTCGTCACTGGATTTGTTGAACCGACCATTCGATCCAAATTTTTGGTATGTATAATCACATATTATTTAATGCGTTTAATTATACAAGAAACGCTTGCGCATTGGCGATTTTTAGCATGACCACCAACTGGCAAAATTAGGCAACGCGCTTGGGCTTGGGTGGTAGCTAGGGCGAAATATTGATACAAAACAAGCATTGTCATGGACCGAAGTTCGTAACATGTTAGCTGTCTTCGCGTCCAGTTTCTGCTCTGCTATAAGAGTCCCTAGCAAGTCTACCAATGGACCGTTAAATAAGCGAATTTTCCATACATGCATTGCTCCTAAAATGCAGAGCGCATGTGGAATATAGCTGACAGGAAAGTATATTTATAGTTTATGTAGATTTCGTTTTCTCCTTTATATTCTTACTGGTCACAATGTAAGAAACCGAAACCACACGATATAAAAACATTATAGAAGCCTTTTCCAGGAAAAACGGAGAAATTAGCTAAACTGTCTGTTCCAAGAAAAGCGGCTGAATTTCCAAGATGCATAAAAAGTTCTATGCCAAAACTATGTATCGCAGTACCGGAAATCCTGAGGTCGATTGGTATGCTGGGCATGCATTATTTTATGATAATAGTAGTAACAAGACGGTTAGCTAGAAAAGTGTCAAGGGATAGGATCGATCGTTACTTCTATAAAAGAACGGTCTATAGCCCCTAGCTTTGATGTTCCTGAAGTATTGTAAAGATCCGTAGGCTGACCAGCTTGTATAATTTATTCTAGAACACTTGCGAAATACAGGATTACCTCGAGTAAGACCCAAAATACTCTTTGATATCGAGATTCATGCGTAAAGGCTCGAATCGCGATATGCACAAGTAAAATGAATTAGGTATTACAGACAACATTGTCACGTAAATTGGTGCCCAACATGAGATGCCAGTCTCAAAGGGAAAAGAATAAGATTGGCGCATGACACGCACGTTGGCCGCTTAAAAATTTACATGCAATTTGATACAAGTACCAACCCAGACAAACAGCCTTATATTGTTCACGAATTTCAATCATTATGAGGATCAACCAAAAGAGGAATCGTACTACAAAGTTACTAAAACAGCAGATAAAATGAATTCGATGCCCAAATCGCACGAAGTCACATTTCCGAGGTTCTATAGTCTTCAAAGAACTTAGGTTTTCCCCCGAGCAATAAGCCTTCAAATTACGCTTCGAGGTCACAGCTTTTACAACAAGTTCAATATGGCTTGCGCACAAAACTTGAATGCTTAAAAGTAGTTTTGACTTAGTGATAGAAAATATCTCCGGTGTTATGTTGCTATTCAAAATGTCGAAAATGTGCACGAGTCTAAGGCGCTCAAAACTTCAATAACTTGAGAAAAATCAGCTTGTGCATGCATGCTTAATTTATGCGCTTAGAAGTAATTTGCTAACAACCAAATGACATGCATATTGATTAAAATTAGAACTTTTCTTAAGAAAATAATTCTTATCAACAAAAATTCAGCAACGTAGTTACTGTCTAGCATCTTGAAATTTTGAACAGCAACGTATTTTGTAGATTAGGATAAATAGTTTATTAACATCATCTTGCAGTCTAAATTAGACTGAATCAGATGAATATGGTTACAAATTTGTAAAAGACATACAAGAATATGATTTACAATATACAGGGTGTCCCGGAAAAAAAGGGACACTATAGAAATTATCCTATTGTTATAATTTGAATGCCTGAGCACTATGCTAAACTTACAGGTGCATAACTTCTGCTTCTGGAATTTAAAATAACTCCTACTACCATAAAATTCATATAGATTGCTATTTCTTGTAGTCGTCTGTTGTATAATGAGAGGAGCTCTGTCATTGCCAGAAGTGCTTCGTATGTGTACGTTTTTGTTCTGTAAACTGCTCGTAGTGCAATTGACTACAGTGCAACAAGTATTTGTTGTAACACAATTTACCCTAATACCAAATCTAACCGCAGTGCAAAACGCGTTTAGAATCCGATTTCCAGATCGGAATCCACCAGTCAGAAATACGATTTTAAAAAACGTTAGAAAATATCAGAGCACAGAAACAAGCCTTAAGCGTAAGTTGCTTTGCTTGCTTCTTGAGAGCAACGCTGTAAGTAAGATCCGGACATTTTCTCAAAGCCCGTTTTGGTATTCATTCAATGTCCGTGGTGAGATATATTGTGGCAAGGCACTATAAAATAATTGGCACGCGTATTGCAGAACCGTCCTTATGCAACTACAATAAAGCTTGACCAATTTTACTTTTGTCACATCGTTGCTTCAAAATATACAGACGTTTAATTTTGATGCCTTTCAGGTGAGCCGATCATTCTTCAATGTCACTCGGAGAGATTTAAACACTAAGCGAGCGCATAAAAGGGAACACCCCCCCTGGAATTTTGGTTGTTCAAAGCTGGATTAGAACTAACAATGGGTTGAAGTTTAACCCAATGTTTCAGTTTCTGTGTTTCTACATATCCGTTCATTTTAAAACTTTACAAACCAAAACTACTGTTGATCAAGACAAGATTTCTTAAGAAATATCTCGCAATACTAACAACAAGCTACTAGAAAGTTTGGGAAGAAATTTACGTTAATCCAGGGTTAAGCTAACCGGCTTTTGAACAACTGGCCTCGGAAGAATAAAAACACTTTTTGCACTTGAGATCAATCAGCCAATAGGATCGCGCTATTTTTTAATTATTCCAAGCGTCTTAGAAGCTAAGACGCATCTTATGCGCTCGCTTAGTGTTTAAGGGAGGCTCTCCATAAGTATCGCCTGTGACGTATATACAGGACATAAAAAATCAAAATTGCTCAAACTTTGAGAAAATGTAGCTTTAGTTAAAATGAAACACTAAATTATTTTAACTTTCATTGGATAAATTTTTTTTACACGTTCGGCCGACCCAATTTTATGCGATTATAACTGCTTCGAATTGAGCTAAATAAATAAATTCGCTTTTGAAGTTAAACTTCATCTAAGTTTCAATATTTTAACAAATTTTAGATTTATCACTTACTTTGACCAACATGATACTATGTTGTGATTGAAATCCAAATATCTCCACTGATACCTCGAGCTAAATTGTGAAAATAATATCTATGTCAAGAGTAAAGTCTGGCCTTGTAATTTTTACAATAAAATTATTGGGCCGGTCATAATGTCAAGAGTTACAAACAAACAACGGGACGGTAAAATTGCTACAATTCGCTCGCACAGACAAAGCCGCCAGGTCAATAAACTAGCCTTTCTCACGACCTGCGAACAGGTGCATGTCCGCCATGTTTGAGGTTGGAAAACACGACAAAAGTTGCTTTTTAAAAGCAAACTACAATGTTGGAGTTGAAGTTTTAAATGATTAAAAATAAGCAGGCAGTTTGGCATCTTTCGTTGGTAAGTAAAAAGTATAGTTACTTTCATCCTGGAGAAATTCTGGTGTCAAACTTGCCAAATATAAAGAGAAAAATGATTTTGAACGAGCGAGGAGCCAACTCAAGGTGAGAATATTTTTGTACTCAATTGCTGGGTTTTCAAATCCAAGCTATGTCAATTCTACTACACCTAAGGTCATATCATTTGGTACATGTTATCATGGACCGCTTCTGCATCTGGATTCGGTAAAAGCAAGACACTAGTACAAAAATTTAAAGGTTTTTTTTTTGTTTTTTAAGCATGATCGCGATATTGACTCGATGATTTAACGTTTTGTTCCTCGTACAGTAATATTTTCTGAACCCAAGCAAAATAAACACCAAAAAAGTTTACTGTAGCCAGAGTCAAATCATCATGAAACTTGTCGAGTCAATACGGCCGTGTCGCGGCCATGTTTAAAAACAAAAACCATTAAACTTTCGTACAAGTGCCTTGTTTTCACCGAATCCAGATGCAGAAACGGTCCATGATAACATGTACCAAATGATATGACCTTAGGTGTAGTAGAATTGACATAGCTCGGATTTGAAAACCCAGCAATTGAGTACAAAAATGTTCATCGTACAAGTGATGGGAATGTTATTACTCCGCCTGCCGTAGGCGAGGCGGGATTTTAAATTCGCCCGCTTCTGTTTTTTTATTTTTTTTTTCGGTGCCAGAAGTCGGTGCAGCGCTCATGGGTGATACCGCTGGGCACAAGCCGCGTGAGCCGACCTGAACACGACGTTTAAACTCAATTTCCAGCGGAACATGTCACCAAAGCACGCGTTTTAACATGTATGCTAGAACATCTAAACCGCAAGGTTTTACGTGCAAAGATTCTCGTGCAAAATGTTTTAAAACGACAAATTCCACCGCGGAACTTTGCCGAGGAGCGATGTATCGCGGTGAAGTTTTGAGAGCGTGTTTCCGTCATTTTCTGTTGCGTTTCCACTACTGTATATAAGAAATTTACAAATTTCTACACAAGAATCAAACGCAAATTCTACTAAAATATCTATATACAAAACACAATTTTTAACATGTAATAGTTAACAAAAAGGGACAGGAAGGTTCTTTATCAAAATATTGCCCCAGAAATGTTTTAAAACGGCAAATTTTGATCCATCATTCCATGATTAAGGAGTGAGTCTAGGAAATGTTTTCCTAATTCTAAACACATTGTGATTTCTTTCCTTGGTTTTCTATTTCTACCTATGTTGAGGATGCTAATATTTCGTGCAAAATGATTTATTTGCTTGTGGGATCTCAAATAATTATAAAAGGTAAGAGAAATTTTACATTCCAATTCCAGAAATACATATGTTAGTCTAAAGTTCCCAACAAATTATATCGTGGAGACTTCAGGCAGTGTGCTACAGAATAGATTTAAATGATGCTATCAGGTTGATATATTGATATATTATACCTCAAATTCAAATTGTCCAATCAAAATATCGTATTTCTACCACGTGATGAGGTGATTTCTCACTGTATCTCACTTTTAAAGTGAGATACAGTAAATATCTCACTTTTTTAAAGTGAGATACAGTAAATATCTCACGCTGTCATGACAACGCTTGTACACGCAAGCACAGATGGGCAAGTTTTCGTAAACAAAAATGGCGGAATGTGCGAAAAGTTTGATGAACTTCACGAAGAATTATAAAGTATTTTGGAGGACAAGGACGTTGAAAACACAAATATTTAAAAAATTAAAAGAAATTTTCTGTACTTCTTGTTATAAAAATAAACAAAAAACTGGCTATTTTGTATTTCAGAGCATCATATAATAAATATCATACGGGTCACACCAGAATAATGTATTAATGTAATACATACACTTACTTCAAATTCCAAAACAGGCGAAGGTCAAATGACAAATAGTAAGTGCAAAGTTGGTCACAGTCAAATAAGGCAAAACCAGCTTATTTATATATTGTTCTATATAAATATGAAATAGATCAGCCAGAAATATCTCGCAATAGCCAACTTCAAAGTTAATGAAATAGAGTATAAAATTTTAAAACCTCATTTTAGACGTGGAGACTGGAGAGCACGTTGTGAACAATTGTTCATGAATACAAAATTAAACGCACATAACCATAATCCAAAGCGGCCGTAAAAATCTACTTTTTGCTGCTACGCTCGCTCGCTTAAGGCTCAACGCTGAGTTCAAATCCGAAGGCAGTTCCAGCACCGTAGACCCGCGGTTTTTCAACTGCTATTTCATCTTCACGAATTTCACGAAACTCTTTTTACCATCGTTTATAAACGACTCGGATGGATAGAAGACACGGCTACCTAATAAGTCGAAAGGACTAATCGCTGTAAACAAGTCTCCACATTTAGCAAAAGACCGCTTTGCTTGAAGTATTTTGAATTATTGGCGCAAACAACATATCTATAAGTTTGGCAAGATTTTTTATACACCGCGTAGCATTGGGACATATAATTTTGTCCGCGTCATGCTTACGTTAGCTTTATATTTGAGAGATATTTTATTATTTTTAGATGATTTTCTTCGTATTGGTGGCAATTTTTCGCGTGGTTACACTTGTTTTTTACGCTGCTTACGACATGAGATGTATAATCTTCGAACAAGCTTCAGTTGTCAGTTGCCAACAAGATGCACTGATACCGCACGAGTACGCAGTTATTGTCACCCTTGCATGGCTGCTTTCCTCAGTTTTTGGCTCAGCCGTTTTTCTCCTCGTTATCCTTTGCTATCGTAAGGTGTTTAATTTCCAATGTTACAAGGCAAAAAACATGCGCAAGAAGGGCTCGTTCTTGTCTCTTGCGTTTTTATTGCTCACAGCAATTGCATATCACGGCTACCGCACCAGTTTAGTAAGTTCAGATATAGGAACAGCAATATCCGTTTCCCTGGTTTTTTGGATGCTGTTCATGTTTTGTGTCCTCTGTTGCTTGAATTACACGCCTCGTGTGCAATGGAGAGGTAAAAGTTGTTATAAAAATGTTGCGAACGCTGTCGTAAAAACATTTGCTGCTATTTTTACTGGATTTCCCTTACTACGTTTTTTTTGGAAACGTCGTACATGTGGATCGCTGTCGCCCTTGACGTGGCACATGAAGTGGCAGCACTAATCGAAAAGGAGTATCCAGAAGAACCGCGAATCAAGGGGATCATAATGATAGGCCTTGGCTTTAATCTGGCTTTCCATTCACACCTGGTTTCCTTTTTTTGGGACAAGATGTTTCACGGTGACAAAGACCTCCTTTCAGACCCAGGTTCAAAATTAATAAAGAACAAATCCAGTTGGGTCGAGTTAAGTTCCGTAAGGTCGTGAAAGATAGAGTTGTAGCAAACAATTATTCGACGAATGTTTTTTGTTTCATAAATAATTATATAATAATCAGAGTTCATTTCGGGTTTTCATTGGTCGAGACGTAGAGAACTGTGATCTATTAGAGGACAGATGTACGCTGACGCAATTTCAGCGACAAGCCAATCACAGCAATTTTAGAATTATCGACAGCCAATGGCCTGCTTTGTTTTGTATTGATCATGATCACCTCCTTTCTGACCCAGGTTCAAAATTAATAAAAACAAATCCAGTTGTATCGAGTTAAGTTCCATTCCGTAAGGTCGTGAAAGATACAGTTGAAGCAACAATTATTCGTCGAATGTTGTTTGTCTCATAAATAAACAGAGGACTGATTGCAAGGATTTGGCTAAAATTTTGTTGCCGAAACTGACTGTTTTGTAAATAATACTGACGTAACAATTGAAAACAACAGTGCGAAGTTATATCTTTTTACAATATATTTTTGGATAACTTTCGAACGTTTAAATATTTCGTTTATAGTTAGCTTGAAAGATATTATAGAATTATTAACAGTATATAATAAGCTTTATGTAAAATCTTAGCTGAAACGCTGCGCTTCCTCAAAGACAAGCGTTAAGTCGTCACGAAATTAAATATTTCGTGCACTTAAATTGGACAAGACTCGCCACCAATCCCAGTTGACTCGATGGCTCAATTGGTAGAGCGGTGGTCTAGAAACCCGAAGATGCAGGTTCAAATCCCGCTGGAAACAACGAATTTTTTATTGTTCTTTGCATGCAATATCAGATTAATATGAATCTAGTTCTTCATATTTCTGAGGATGGTTCTTAAATATAATTATAGCTTTACGTAAAATCTTAGCATTGTCCACAACGCTTGTGCCAGTAATGGTGTATAAATCAGGGGAAAAAATAATCAGAAGGGCAACTCAAGTCGGAAACTTTTATTGTCGTTTGTGTATTTCCAAGTAGGAATGCTGAGATTCTGATGCTGTAAATCAAACAGCAAATCAAAAAAAGTATTTGAGCATGCATAAATCGGAATTCGTATTTTTAAATGTATAATACGAACTCTAAACGTACGTATACTTTATTACGTACGTATAATTAATCATTATCATTACTGTACTCGCTATAACAATGTATGCTAGCTAGTAGTTCGTATGAATAAATTTCTTCTGCAAGGTGTCTGCAAAGAAAGAAGCTTCTAGTCACTGAATGGAACAATTTTTGTATAAAAATTTTGCACAATTTATACACATTATTAAGATTGAAAACGTATAAATGCCAACGAGGTTAATAAACGAATTAGCTAGCAAAACAGTAAGTTAAAGCATCTTGTTATCTGGCACCTTGTTTGAAACGAAACATCTTGTTTCGTTCAACTTCAAAGCTAAGCCTGCATGGTTTTTTGTTAATACATGTGTTGTGTTTTGGGTCAACTCGTGAACAGCTAGCTCAGAATAGAGAGGAACAGGAGGGGATAGAATGAAAGCCTTGTGAAGATAGAAGCTAGGTGTGAAATGAAAGTGTGTTATAGAGCTGTTTTATAAACGTTTGTTTTTACGCATGTTCAGGTACCATAATTCTTACTGGCAATACAAGCACGGGCAGGAAAACAAAGCATGAATGTTACTCTGGGGTTTTCAAATACTCAACAAAAATAATTTCGATTTCATTTAATTTTGAACTGTATACCTTGCTAATACCTGTCGAGTTTAAATGAGGAGTGTTTGCCTAACCTCAAACAGACCTAATTATATTTAAGCCCAACTCTCAGACGCGTAAACAAATGCCACGATCTTTGCCACGATTTTCTATTTCAACGTTACGACATGCCTGATTTATCACACAGCTCCAAATCAATCGAATCAATTTCCGTTTTCAATTATAGGTGATCATTTCATTCAGACGTTAAAAGTAAACGTTTAACCAAAGTAACTTTGGCTGCTGGGAAGCTGTTAAACTTCAATTCTCTGTTTTCCGATTGCAGGAAGCCTTAGCACATGACAAATTAAAACAAGTAGCGGACTTCCACGTGTGTCACATGTTACATGGTAAAAAACATTTGACACATGAAATTCTTCAAAGATAAATTTGCTCATGTAAACGGGGCTTACAAGTTCGACAGAAATTTAATCATTCAAAGCACTTCAATATCAGCAAACACTGGGGAGTAACTCCTGGGAAGGGGTGTAGGGGGTATGACACCCCCCATAGTGCAGGAAAACCTTAATATAAGGGTTAAGAGGACCTTGAAAGTGCCATTTCTAGTGATCTAGGGCTCCAAAGTGATCTCACTTGGCGTCAACTATAGTAGCGCCTCGTGGGTAAGAATGTCATTCATTGGTTCGTAGCAATCTGGATCACACACGATAAATTTTTACCCTTACCATTGTCGGGCAAAAATAAGTTTCACCCATCTCCCTACCCCCCCCCCCCCACCCCATTTCTAAAGAGTATTTGAGATAGCGAATAACATTGTTATTGGAGATGCAAATTCATTTGATCCGCCTAAGTTACTGTGGTGCAAAAGCAACGTTGCAAATTTACATTGTTCATTATTGCATGAGGAGTTGGCGACAAAACCGGAAGTGAGTGTGCGTACGCACGTGAATACGTGTTTTGGAAAATCAGTGTGCTTTGTTGCATATAAGCGTTTGCTTGTTTCCAAAGAGTCAACCAGTTATTTTAAATCAGTTTAGCTTAAAGTGAAGAGATTGTTGAGAGATCTGTTTGCATCATGCGCGATGTATCTCAGCCAAAGGTAAATCTTTTTCCTTCCATTCACCTTCCCCGTTAGTCGCTCCTAATAGATCTGAGTCAGGTTCTGAAAAATAATCTGTTTCGCCGTAGAAGATCTTGTCCCACAAAAAAGACAGCAAGCTTGCATGGTAAGCCAACCTGAATCCAATCACTATCACCATCACTCCACGCAGTTGAACAGATTCGTCCGGAAAATTGTTTTCAATAAGCGGCGCCACCTCTAGCGCCACATCGAGCATGATCGAGGCAAGCTTAAATGCGACTTCGACAAAATTCAGCAAAAGACAAACCCAGTAGATGATGAAATTGGAGTTTTGAACCAGGCATTGTTTCAACCTGAATCGCAAAAAGTAGAAAAACAAGATCTGTTTATTTTTGATGGTAATCAATTGTAAAGGAAGTTTAATACAGCACATTCAGGTTATATATTATAAGGCTAGTGACAACTATATATAATACTATACGTAGATTTGCCCTAAATCCGTCCATTGTATTTAAGGACGGCGGACGAGCAGGCGAAAAAATAAGAAGGGGAGAGTGGTTTGCCGAATTGACCAGACTCGTTAAACACCACACGACTGGATGTTCGTATATCGTATTTTACAAGTCACAAATATATTGTGCGCAAATGCAATTCGATCTAGATATTGATATAGAATTATTATCTTTATCTTACCCACTTCTGTGCGAATTTTCCCGTGTTACTTTACATTAAAACAAATATTAGTTAGTATAAAATATATTTCAGTGTTCATTCGCGATTTCCTGGTTAGCGACTTTCTGGCTGTGTTGTGTTAATGTCTGTTCTGTAATATTTATTAAATGTCAATCAATTGTGAATCAATAGGGTATAATTAATAATGCGTTTTAGGTGCAAGTATAATATTAAATGTTTTCTTCTCAACGTGATAAATCTAGGATATCGTCCAGCTATCTCAAACATAGACTGGCTCACCATACAAGCGTGCATCGTTGAAGACCAGTCTTTTGCCAGTGAACTCGAGGTAGATAGTTTAAGCAGCACACAAACACACAAACTTTACAGGTAACCAAAGGAGAACCAATATCGATATCAGCACTCGAATTGCCCCTGTGAGATTTACGAATTAATTGAGCATATATATATATATATATATATATATATATATATATATATATATATATATATATATATATATATATATATATATATATATATATATATATATATATATATATATACATACATATATATATACATATATATAGATATATATATATAGATATATATAGGTTGCGATGTTGTTATGATAACTTAATAGAGCGCTCAATACCATAACTGGCAGAGCGAGTAAATAATAATAAGGAAGGCAAACTGTTAATCCTAAAAGGACGAAACAAAGACATTTTGAATAAACGCTCCGAACTATTTAGCAAATGTCGTCATGTAAAATAATTGAGCTGTAAAATTTGAGAATAATTACATAATCTGTCAGTTGCCTGATGATCGCCTAAGTGCGTGAAACTCAGAGTAGCGACAGCAAAATTTGCCTTCCTTATTATATATATATATATATATATATATATATATATATATATATATATATATATATATATATATATATATATATATATATATATATATATATATATATATATATATATATATATATATATGTATAGGTTATCATATGAGAGGCGAGGTGATATCAATTTTATCGCTCGAGAGACGATATCATATTTTGTCACGAGTGAGCGCAGCGAACGAGGGACAAAATATGATATCGTAACGCGAGTGATAAAACTGATATTACCGAGTCTCGAATATGATAACCTATTTATCACATACTTGTGCCTTTATCTAGAGCAAAAACCAGATTATATTTTCAAATTATTTACACTTGAGTACATTTCAAAATGAATTCAAAATGATTGTTTAAAATACGCTAAACAGGTAGAAATTAAAAAACAAACCAAAAATAACTTATCCTTTAATAGCTGCAAATTTCTTTGTGTTATTTTCCTTGTATTATTTAATATTTTTATTTTTATCTCTCTATCGATCCTTCAGTCGAACGCCATCTTTGTTTTGAGCGGGACAAAAAACGATATCGCAGGACAAAAAACGATATCACGGGACATATCGTTTTTATGTCACCGTGTTATCGCCCGGATAAAGGCACAAGTATGTGATAATATATATATATATATATATATATATATATATATATATATATATATATATATATATATATATATATATATATATATATATATATATATATATATATATATATATATATATATATATATATATATATATATATATGAAACATAATTTTTAGTAGTCTCAATTTGATACACGGACTGATCTTTACAATATATTACATTTCAATGGTCTTTTATAGCCCCAACCTCGTTCCCAGGGCTTCTGTGGTGGAACGTGAGATAGAATCAATGACACAATTTTAAATGAATGTCCCTTAAATAAAAACAAGCTTGACAATCTAAAAGGCTTCAGAATAGCGCACTTAAACATCACATCCATACCTAAATACATCGAACAGCTTAGGCTTTATCTTCTTAATAAGCCTGTTGATGTATTTACAATAAATGAGACAAGATTAGACGAGTCAATTGGTAATGTAGAGGTTAATATTCAAGGATATAACCTCTGGAGAAAAGATAGATGTAGGTATGGTGGTGGTGTAGCTATTTATACTAGGGACACTTTGAAAGTTAGGGAAATGTCATCGTTTGTCCCCGAAAATATCGAAGCTGTTTGTCTTGAAATCATCAAACCCAAAACTCAACCAATTTTAATCACTACAGTTTATCGTCCTCCAAGCTCAAACACTAATTTCATGGACGATTTAGAAAATTATTTACATGTACTGGATGGTCAAAACAAAGAATTGATCCTAACTGGGGACTTAAACTGTGACCTTTCCCTATCAGTTTTGCAATCTCATTCACGTAGGCTTATGGACATCCTTGAACTGTTTCAAATGAAACAGGTGATCGCTGATCCCACACGTATAACAAGTAACACAGCCTCGTTACTTGACATAATAGCAACCAATAGACCTGACAAAGTAAAAGAAAGTGGTGTGATTCACCTGGGTATCAGCGATCACAGCTTGGTTTATGTGAGCCTAAAAGTATCAGTACCTCGGGATAAGCCCAAGATTGTCGAAAGTAGAAATTTGAAAAACTACAATATCAATCATTTCAATAGTCACATTTCTCATTTGTTGAGAAATTCGTCTTGGGATCATAAAGATCCAACCCATTTATGGATCCAATTCAAAAATATATTTAACTATGTTTCTGATTTACATGCTCCAGTTAAGACTAGAAAAGTTAGAAGTACTTATGCCCCGTGGCTAACGACTGAAATTAGATGTGAGATGAACAAGCGAGATCATTTGAAAAAGAGAGCTGTTAAAAGTAACTCTAAAAGGCTTCATCGGGATTATCAGTTAAAGCGAAATGAAGTGAACAAGTTAATTAAATCGGCAAAACGCCGGTATTGTAAGGATCATATTGAATTAAATAAGCACAACCCTAAAGAGATGTGGAAAAATATTAACCAGGTCATTAGTGGCAAAGGTCGTTATTCTAAAACCACCACCATAAGCGCCATTAAAGATGATCTGGATAATACAATCCATGACGAAAAATTGATAGCTGATAAGCTGAACAAATATTTCGTTGAAGTGGGGCCAAATTTGTCGAATAATTTGCCCCCTAGTTCTAGGGACTTTTCTGAGTACCTAGAACCAGTAGATTGGGTATTTAATTTTTCTAATATAACTGATGATGCCGTCCTTAGAAAAATTCTAAAACTCAAATCTAATAAAGGCGTCGGTCCTGACAACATTCCCCCCAAATTAATAAAGGACTCAGCAGAGGTTATTGCTCCATATTTGAGCTACAGTTTTAATCGATCGCTATCGGAAGGGAAATTCCCAGATGACTGGAAAAGCGCAAGGGTTTGTCCTATCTTTAAATCTGGCAAACGTGATGAATGTGCAAATTACAGACCAATTAGTATTCTATCTGCAATTTCTAAAATATTCGAGAAACTTGTATTTGAACAACTAAGTAGGTATCTTACTACGAATAAGATTTTAACCGACTACCAGTCAGGTTTCAGAAAAGGATTCTCCACTTGCTTTTCCTTGTTAAGAACAACAAATGAATGGTTAGTCAATATGGACAAGGGTTTGATTAATGGCGTTGTCTTTTTGGACCTAAAAAAGGCTTTTGACACAGTTGATCACGACATACTGATAAAAAAATTAGAATTTTATGGAATCAAAAATAATACTCTTCGCTGGTTCATCTCATATCTTAGTCATAGGAAACAAGTTTGTAAAGTAGGGATGTCAGTCTCTAATAGTGAAAATATTAAAACAGGTGTCCCGCAGGGGTCAAATCTTGGTCCCCTGCTCTTTTTACTTTACATAAATGATTTACCTAAATGTCTTGATTCTTCAGTACCAGCTTTATTTGCTGATGATACTAACCTTACTATCAGCGGAACAACGGCAACGGAGATCCAAGACAACTTAGAAATTGAACTAAATAAAGTGCATATGTGGCTTTTAGCCAATAAGTTAACCTTAAACGCAAAAAAAACCTGAATTTATGCTTATTGGATCAAGACAACGGCTGTCTCAAATCATTTCTGATCCAATCCTATCGATAGGATCTGAGGCCATTAAGCGTGTTTCATCCACCAAAACACTTGGCGTAATGGTGGATGAATGCATCACCTGGAATGACCATATTGATAAAGTGGCAAAGAAAGCTGCAAAGGGAATAGGAATATTACGTAGATCCAAAGGTTTTCTTGACAAAGATACGCTTAAGACCGTTTATAGCGCTTTTGTTTTGCCACATTTTGACTATTGTGCGTTGGTATGGCACAATTGTTCTAAAGCTTTGCAAAACAAATTGCAAAAGCTTCAAAATAAAGCTGGTCGAATAATTACAGGTGATAGCTATGAAATTGCCTCAGATACTGTCAGAACCAAACTTTGTTGGGACACTTTAGAGGAAAGAAGAGAAAAACAATTAGAAACCTTAATGATACAAATAATGAAAGGTAATTCAATTGCTTACCTTCGAGAATTTTTTACATTTTGTTCTAATCAAACGTATCAATTAAGAAGTAACAATCATGTTCTTCGCTTGCCTAAACCCAACACGAACGCCCTAATGCGGAGTTTTGCGTATAAGGGTGCTGCAGCTTGGAATAATATTGAAGAACATAGAAAGTTTTAATTCTATAGTTCATTTGACTAAATTTTTATACTTAATATATGCTTGTCTTTAGTTTTTAACAATTTTAACTTCTACATATATATTATACTCATTTAATTAATATTTTTAACTTGTAGATACACGGCCATCTGAAAATCAACCTTTTTATTTTCCACATAATTTTTATCATCGTTTTAGTTTAGTTAGGGCGAGGTTGAGATGTTACCGTGTCAAAATAATTGTAAATAATAATAAATAATAAAATAATAAATAAGAATGCCCTAGTAAAGGCTGGTTGTCACATTTGACCAAATAATATAGTTTTCCTTGCAACTTTTCGGGTACTTTATTGTCTGCTACACGCTTCACTACAAAGAGGCCCTGGGAACGATGTTGATATAGCCCTGCAATTTCTCCAAGCATGATGTCAATTGGAAAACCAGATACCGTACCTGCATCTTTTGTTGTATCAATTCGAATTGCGTAGTATATCACCGACATCAAGAGCAAAAGTATCAGAGAACTAAATGATCCTCTTTTGTAGATCATTTTTGCTTTGCTTAGTTGGTAGTTGAGCGCCTTGTGATTACGGCAGACGATGAGAATAAAGACGGATGAAGATATTAAGGACTGCAACAGCCATGCGAACACCCAATTTTCCGGGTTTGACATAAAAAAAATTGTGACTGCAGTTAACCACAGAAGCTTGATCGAAGACAATGCATTGCGTGTCGTAAATAGAGAAAAATAAGATTGACGTAAACAGAGGGAGTGACAGGAAAACAAAGAACACCTAAAAACAGAAAAAAGATATTAGTCGAGTAGGGACCCCAAAAGTGCTTTTAACAACTTTCCGACTGCAATACGCTGAGGGGCTACTCCGACGCGCTTTTTGAGCATTCACATTCATTCCTCATTTATGACTCAAATTGCTTCCTAGGATCAGGCGGTCCTGGATAAAAACCGAAAATCGTGTGAAAAATCAGAAAACCGAATAAGCCGTTTTTTAGTTAAGGCAATGGAACATTTTTCTAAATGTTTCGAGAACAATTTAGTCACAGCTCTGGTATTTCTTCTAATTATTTATTGAGTGTATTAATAAGACTGTGTATTGACCTGATACTGTTAGGCAAATTATCAAGCAGGAATGAACAGAGATCAGGATGGGTGGGACTTTAAATTATCTTGAAAAGAAATATAGAGCTCCAGTTCATTTTGAAAATTTCAGAACAGAACATTTTCTAACCTCACTATCCAATCTACCAAACAATGTATAAAAAGAATTTACTTCTGTTAAAGTTTTTCATTGACCTGCATGTAGGCTAATTCGAATGTTAAAACAGTAAATACTAAGCAGCTGGAATAAATCGTATATGAGACTTTGTAAGTTTAGTGCCAAAGTATTCCTCTGACACAAAAAATTCTGTTGATTAATCTATAAGTTCATGCATATATATTGATTGATGATAACACTGCCTATATATAGTTTGGTGAAATATGTGGTTTTATTTGTTTTTTCCATTATTAATTTCAATGTTAGCCAAGGTTATGAATTATTAATTGTGTTTTGGATAGCCAAGTGATCACTAAATGCAAGATTTTCCTCCCGAATTTAAAAGATCTAAAAGTGCATTATCGTCATATTGACGTATGAAAACGAGTGCCACCTCACCATTCCCCTACTCCTATAGCTGTTAATGGAATAATATCTTAATTTGCTCTATTACATACGCCAGAATACGAATGCATGCGCTTCCCCTATATCGTGGACTAAAATGTTTTGGCAGAAACATTGTTTTAATAAAGAGACTACAATACATGGCACTAGTTATCAAATTTGTATGCAGTCTCACGGTCCCGCCTGCAGCGCGTGAATCGATATATCGTTTATTACTTTTTTGTATTCTCGATCACAGTTGTACAATATCATGTTACAGAATAATATGATATTCTACAACTGATCAATAGATTACAGAATATCCCATTTTCACTCATATTCACACAGCTAGAAGACTTTGAAAGTATCATTTGTTGTAAGTATACATACTTTTGTGGCAACAACACGCATGCAAATTTGTCGCAAATTATATACTTACATTTATGTTCACCATGCAAACATACAAGGAGTGCCTAGTTCATTTTCAAAGTGCATTTTTAGACATCTATACCTTTAAGAATATGTCAAAACCATCAGAAGCAACTATGCTTGTCAATTTTGACCTCTTGCGACTCTGAACATTCTTGTCTTCATCGTCGTTTTGGTTCAAAGCACGACTCTCGTGTGTTTCAGTCATAGAAGCGACATCATCCATTGATAACTGAAAATAAGCGAACTTTCTCCCTTCAAATATTAAATATCAAAATAAGTAGCTAAACCTCTCTCACACTGCACTCCAAGGTTGGTACGACGACACTGTTACGTTTGCATGTGTATATAAGTATATTTTCTATACTGACATTAGTAGCGGCCCCATAGGGCGTTATTGTACTCGTCGATATAATTCACTGCGTATCAATATATTATATATTGAAAGTCTGAAGTATTTGCAGTTAAAACAAGTTCATGCCATGTATTTTAATAATAACAATGTCAAAAAATATTTTATAAAAAGCATTGGTGGAATAAATGCGTGCACTATTAAGGACGACTTGATTGTCTGTATTCGGTAGGATATTAATAACGCTAAAACAATCGTATTTAAAGTGCCTATATGAAATTTTAATCTATTTGTTAGGAATATGTTGATTTGCATATCGAATAAAATTGTCTCGAGAAAGACACAAATGAGAGATCTAGACTTAGAGAAATTCTAGGCACTTAAAAATTAACATTGCAATTACTGATACTTCAGCAAGAATTAAACATTTTAGCAGTTGTATAAGGAATCTACAGACAAAAATAAAATCATATTAGGTAGACCTCTGTGGTTTGATCGGTGTTGCATTACATTAATTGTTGCGCATTAAGCATTTTGGTATGATCACTATGTACACACAATGAATAGTAACAGCTAGGACTGGTAAAAGCTTTTGAGTAAATGCCGTAAATGGGCCAAACAACGACCAGAATATATAGATAGCAGCTCTTTCATAATTCATTCGGCCTATAGGACCTTCCCCAAACAATAAAAACGAGAATTCGGGAGGAAATTCTGCTCATGTCTGTTCCGCGTTGTTTCCCCATAACCTGTCCGCGTCTTATCCTCGTATCCATTCCGCGTTTTATTCTCGTACCCATTCTGCCGGTCTGTTCCGTTCTGCGTCCGTATCCGCCTTTCATAGTGAAATGCAATTACCAAGTGCCACAAATGTGTGTGATATATAATTTTCTTTTTCGAAATTTCCTTTACGATCATCATTAATAAATTCTGGATGTGAGCTAAATGATGTGTCATGTACGAGTAGCAAATTGCATTTACGATGTGAAACCTAATTCGACAAAATTGCTTATACAAAAGAAAAATTCAATGATTATAAAACGTTGATGTTAAAGTATGGCAAAAACATCAATTGAACAAAATTGATAGCTCTTGGTCAAAATGTATTCGCATGATCAACGACAATATTGTTCTGTACGTGTCTTTCTTTTTGCTTGCAAAATCAATATTTATGAATATTGTATGCTAATATTGGAGACCTACTAGAAATCTTATCAAGTTTTTAATTCAGCCCCCAGTTAATGCTCATTGTTAACCATTTGAATCGATAGTATTATAAATTGTCGTCTTCTATATTATAATGTGATCATGTGCCGGTTCCTAAGACGGACCATAAATAACTATACCTTTCAATATTATGCATGCATGCAAGAGTTTATTATTAATAAGTATATGATGTAACTTCGACATCATGATTTGCTCAAATATATTTTCCCATGCATTGTATACGTGCAGAATTGACTGCTTGATATTATGGCCATTGCCGTGTTCCATAACAATTAAATTTATTTGATATATTCTGCAGTTCTTCACTGATAATTTCAATAAACATTTCTCTCTGTCACCTTTTCAAAGACAGTGTCTCTTCTCATGCACGATTACATGTTAATTAAGTACCTCTAGATTTCTACGTATTTTGACCATGAATTAAGCTTAGTTTCCATAGTTTCGATATCTCTTTAATGATTATTTTTAAAAATACAATAACGAGAACTGACGTCATCTCTGAGTTTTTGCAACTGTAATGCTTGAATGAATAATTAGTCAACACTAGTCTGACAGATATACTATAATTTCACTTTTGAAGTGGTGCATACGGAGATCTAATTAACTGATCGATTAGAAGGCGGATATACAGCTAACGTTCTGTTGTTAAAAAGAAAGCTTGGCGTCATAGGCACAACCACATGATGACTGGTTCTATACGTGATGCAAAATCTTCGAAAACAATTGAACCAAGTCATTTTCCAAACGAAATGCAAGGCGAAGCTCGAGGTCAAGAAAACGACTCAAGCGAGAGCGTTAGCAATAGAGGAAATTCTTTTATCAAAATATCGAGAAGATTTGTTTGCTCTGACCGCTTCGATATTTTTTTAAAGGTTTGTACCTATTTTATTTCCCTTTAATTTCATTTACGGATTTTATAGTTTCCTCACTATTACACTCAAGTCGTTTAATCCATCAGCTGGTCGAGGTCCTAGCGAGACTTCGTAATTATTTGCTAATACATGCCATAGAATATTATTTACATTATCGTTCTCCACGCTATCTACATTTTCTCAAACATTTTAAAAATTTGGGGAAATACATTTTACAAGTGATGTTCAGAAATCATGACCATGCCTCAACACGGAAACGATTTTAACAACTTGTGAATTGAAAACGATAAGGTTTAGCAGAACTTCCTTGGTATTAGTTAGAAAAGAAACAAAGAAAGGATAGAGAATTAGCAATATCATAACCGCATGTTCCGCCTAGTGGTGAATCTAGAAGAAAATCAATTTTTACTTCCTACATCATCAACTATGATCTAAAACAGACACGTCAATTTATTGATGAGCAATAGCATTACATATTATTACTAGAAATACATGCATGCAGCAACCCCTCGCCACTAACTAAGCATGTAACTGTATTTTCGGAATTATCAGTATAGGTTGTTGTCGTAGCAACACGGCAATTGTTATTCTTTCTGTATATTTTTTCAAAATGGCAAAATATCAGTTTTTAATCCTTGTTTTATTGACAATTTTTTAAATGGCCCAACATTTGTCATCGGTATGTTATTATGCCTAATGAGTAATGTAAGCTTAAATTTGGTATAAAATACGACCTATTAATTACATTAGACTTTTTGAAATATTTATGAAACTAAATTTTTATCTACATACACTTTGAGTTTGAAATAAAACCGTTTCAAGCCAATTTTGTGTTTTCGCTCATATTCTTTTACATGTAAAGTCCGTCAATATTTTGAAATACAGTAATAAGAAGACAGTCTTGCATTTACAAAACATGAACTTACTCTGGAATTTAAACAGTGAATAGACTGGAGGAGCACGACTACGCCGGCCTTTATAAAGCATTAAAACACAAGTATAAATACTCAGTGCTTTCTCGCTTTGCAGCTTTTGTTTGTTGCATACAGACTCTTTGATACTCTTTTTGCTTACCTTTTGCTTCTGCAGTTTTGTTTTTTTATGCTTTTTTACGCTTTGCCAAACGAATTTCTCTTTCTTCAGCAGTCTCATATGATCTAGCCTTCGTTGTCGTCCACGCTCGTTTCGCCTCGCCAAACGTTCTGCTTCCTCGTTGTTGTGCTTTCCCTGTTTGCTTAAGTCCATATTTGTGATATGTGACTTATGACAATTGTTTTTTATTAAGTTATTGTGATAAATTGTTGTGAAAGTTGCCAAATCTTTTTGCAAAAATACAAAATATTGTAGTGCAAACCTAGGTAGCCCAAAATTGTTCAGTGTTTTGATAAATTCAAACATCCATTCAGTGTATATTGAGGTCTATATACAATTACGCAATTACCGCTACAGACCTCAATATAAACTGAATGGATGTTTGAATTTATCAAAACACTGAACAATTTTGGGTTACTAGGGTGCAAAAAGCAAATTTAGATATTTGCTGTCAGTTGAATTCGTGATTGATTAATCAACAATAAATTTTAAATCTGGCCAATCAGTGTTAGCCATTCATGATAGTCCACCATATTGTTGAGATCAGTGAGGATGACGTCATGACATACCAAAACCTTACTACCTAACCAACCGATCCGAACGTTGTATTCCAATAAAATTAGTGGTTACAACGTTTGATAATTCCAATAGTTACTGGAATTGTTATTTCATGAATATAAAATGACTCCTGACCCAAACCCCAACCCTGACCCTAACCCTAACAATCCCAATAATTTATTGGAGACAATAATCTTATTGGGATACAACGTTCGGATCGGGTGACCTAACTACCATGAGCAACGACTTTGAACTCCGCTAGTGCGAACTTACGCCCGGAACGGCGCTTCGCGCCGTTGGCTCGGGGACAAGACGTCAATATAAAAGATAAAGTTGATGGATCAGCCGCATACTTATCTTCTTTGAGAAAAATAAATAATCGATCGCAAGAACAAATCAGAATTGAAATTAATGAACAGCCGCGTTAGGTGAGATAACCTTAGCTACACTGATAAAAGACATTGTTTTGACCATATTTGGCAGATGTTAAAAATAACTCACACTTGCCCGGCTGTCTCTCTAAGCGGCTTTCATATATAAACACCGCTCTTATTAGTGTACGTAAAATTGACTGAAAACTTGAAATGCAAATGAGTGAAATTTACAAAGTCATACAAGCCTAAATTTTAACTTTGATCGTTTTCATTAACTTTAATACTTGCATGAAATATACCTTGAGCCCAGCTCTGACTAGTGGTCTCACTGATGGAATAATGGAATACCGAAATAATTTTTCTCCTCTTAAGTAATCAGCCCAAACAACATTCAGTAATTTTTTATGCTAGTTAGTCAAATACTTTAATATTACTATTACTACTTTGTTTTTTGTAGGTGTTGTTTGTCGTCCTTTCAATTCCCTGGTGCATTTCCACCGTTTTCTTTTCTATTTTCGACACAAAATGCATCGTCTTTGAACAAGCTTCAGTGATCAACTGTAGTCAAGGTTTCTTCATCTCGAATCCCAGGCACTGGGTATTTGCTTGGCTCTTGATGTCAATTCTATCCTCATTTCTTCTCATGCTCATCGTGAGTTTGAATCACAAGAAATTAAACTACCAAACCAAAAAAGCAAAGAAGATCTACAAAAAAGGCTACGTTGGCTCGCTTGTATTTTTACTT
Organism: Muricea muricata; assembly: GCA_963855995.1. Taxonomy (NCBI): domain Eukaryota; kingdom Metazoa; phylum Cnidaria; class Anthozoa; order Malacalcyonacea; family Plexauridae; genus Muricea; species Muricea muricata. The sequence goes on from OY979722.1 coordinate 6,108,517, forward strand.
CTGATTTCATTTGTGTATTACATCATTCGCATTTACAGTACCAAATCAGACGGGACAAGCGTGTCCATTTCAATTCTGGTTTTTCTCTGGCTTCCTGTCACTGTTTTGGTTATCTGCTGCTTAAACTACTTGCCACGAGTACACTGGACAAAAACAGGCATTTCTTGCTGCACGTTAGCATGGTGGAAAGATTGCTTGATCAAAAATTCAAATTTTATCATTTACTGGTTGGCTCTTGTTATGTATTTTGTCGAGGTAACCTGCAAAGTAGCCGCCATTATGCTTGACGTGGCACATGATGTCGCCCCTCTCATCCAAAACCATCTACCCGATGAGTCCCAAAAATTTCGTGGGGTGATGGTGATAGTGATTGGTTTCAGATTGGCGTTTCACGTAAGAATTCTTACATTCTTCTGGCAAAAGCTTTTTCACGGAGAGAAAGATCTGTTCACAGAGCCGAACGAAAGACTGGTTGGAGAATCGTTAGTACAAAAGCAACAAGCCGGTGGTTTGGAAAAAACTGTTAAATTAGAGGAAATCGTTTGCACATGAAAGACTAGTTGCAGTAGTTTTTAACGTCTTAAGCTTTAATTATAACTATACATGAAATTGTGACAATAGGGGAGGGCATTTGGAAATGATTTTAGAAATAAGGTTAAGTATGATCAGTGACACTGAAAAATGGAGTGAACGGTTATTTTTGAAAGCATTGAACATGTTATGGAAACAAACCTTATTTCTTTTCTTTGTGCTTTAGACATAGAAACAATGATTTCACGAATTCGTGACAATGATTGTTTTGTTGACAATGAGTGTTTTATTTTTAAGCCCGAGACAGTAAATAACAATATATGAAGTTAGTTATTCTATAATTACAAGCTTAAGAGAAAATAATAATCCACACTAGTCTAACAAACCTGCACGAGTCATCAGAGTGCTCGCGGTCTTCCTCTTTCGGCTAGCTCTCGATGTCTCACGTAACTTCTCAACTTAACATCATCTTTGTCTCCGACCTTCAAACTTCGGGCCCCATTTCAGTACTCAGAAGTTATCTGCAAATCAATCAGCCGTCGACAAACATATTAACCTGTCTAAGTACGCTTTATTACTTGTCACTTGTTTACGCTAGAGCCCCGTTGCTTCTCGCAGTAATAATAAAGCTCTTACTTTGAGACTTAACTCGTACTTTTGTAAACGGAACAACATTTTTCTTGCTCTTCTCGTTCCTCACTGCTCCTCGAAGCTTTGTGCTTGGCTTGTACAGGGTGTCTCAATAAACGATTAAAATACCCTGTTAGAATTTGAATGCCTTTGCAAAAACGAAAGAACCTGCTTTGAATTCCCAACGGCAAACAAAGGTATTTTAATATATTATTTAATCAATATGTGGGTTAATAAACCACGATTTACTTCATTCTTTAATTGTAGGACAAAACAATTGAGCAATGAAGCATACAAATCACGATATAGGGTGAGTAAAAAAACCCAATGCTCTTTCAAATTCAAATTAGCCGCAAATTTTATTACGGTTTATTCCCATGGGTCTACAGAGAATAGTGACTTAGTCAGGGTTGCCAGATCACTGCATTTTTGAGGCCAAATCGTCATTAGTGTAGTCAAGTAAACAAATAAAACAAAAGCCAAGTACAAAAAAAACAAAGAGCATTGTTGAAGATTTGGCCTCAAAAATGCAGTGATCTGGCAACCCTGGACTTAGTACGGTACGTAAACCAATTCAACTAATTCCTAGCCAGCTCGCTGGATAAATAACTCCTTGCAGCGCGTGTGCAAAATTACAAAAATGCAATGATGTTAGTTTGAATTTCAATAGTATCAGTTTTTTACTCATCCTGTACTGTGTACTTAGTCACGATCTGTTCTCTGTAGACGTATGGGAATAAACTGTAAGGAAAATCAAGGCTAATTTGAATATGAAAGGCATCAGTTTTTTTTACTCACCCTGTATACTCAAGCCTGCGTGTTTATGCGTCGCATTTCTGTCGCGTTGAATGCAATTCAAACAATACTAAATGAGATGAGGAGAGTCATGTTATATTATCTATTGTTTAAATTGATTCGACGCGACCGAGATCCGAAATTTCTCTGTGCAGATCCGGCCCCTGTTACACTATACCGAACACTTTGCATGCCGAATTACTTTTGGCACCCATGGAAAAAAGTAACAGTGTTTACACTACGCCTTTACGCTTCGTGTCGCCCACCTTTTTTCTAATTAGCGTAGTTAAAATCCTATTATTCTATTAGAATTATGTAAAAGTTCTGTCAGCTGTTTTGTCTTGAAATATGTTATTTTTCATTGTGAGAAAAGTACTTAATCAATTAGTTGCGAACGATTTTTTACCTTAAAATAACGCAGTAATTTTTCGTAATGGACCGGCAGGCAAGTAACGGACCAGCGAGGCTGCGAAAGTGCTTCTCAGCCAATCACAGGCTGTTATTTCTCCGAAAGTCAAGTTTAACATATAATATCTGTGATAATCACTGTGCAAGAAGAGTAAACAAGTTACACATGACGATTGGAATTTGCAATATATTTTAAGAATTAACCTATCGTTTATATTTTTAAAATTTTAATCAAATACATAATCAAATTATCAGAGGCGAAACTTGGGTACTACAAATACCCTTCAAAAAGACGTGGTTGATCTTGAAACGGGCTGATGAGCAATGAGCAGGATTTCACTTTCGGTTAGGTATTTCATATTAAACCATGCACAATCTTAAAAATTTTTTCTAGGAAATCCTCATTCTTCAGATTGAACAATTTCTACAACAATTTGTCAAACGCCTTCTTTTCCGCTGTCTTAATCAATAACCAATGATTTCTATTTTTCTAAGGCCACGATATTGCAAGAAGAAAAGCTCTTTTTCGAAAACACAATGTTGTGAAAACATCTTCAACAATTGGAAACTGTGAAATAGTTTGGCACGAGATGGGAGTAACATGTATAATTTCCTTGAAGCAGTCGTGGTTATTAGAAAGCACTAACCAATGAAAACTAACTGTAAACAGCTATGCATTTCTCTAATGCATTTTAATTGTTAGAAGTTTTTTTAAATATTTTCTCACAAAGCCGTACCAATCTGCTGAACAAAGTTAGGGTTAGGACTACGTCTCAATCCTGTAAACCTCTTCCCAGCATTCTCGAAGGGTGCCAACCCCCCCCCCCTCAACACCTCTTCACCCGTTAGTTTCGCCCCTGGAAATCTTCCAATATATATAGTATATATGCTTCATGCTAATCACAATACATAATACAGTGTGTAGAAAAAACAGATCGAGTCTATCTTTTATAAACTGAAATATTATAAAATACAAAACTGAAATATAGAAAATTTTTCGTTATTGTATAGTCTCATACTTGAAGTATTGCTCATGATTGCACCAGTTTAAAAAAATTGTTTAATTTACTGCCTAATTAGGAATATAATAATGCTTTTTATGCTGGAAATATTTGACAATATTTGGGCAAACAAGAAAACTTTCTTTCTGGAACAAAAATATTGTTGAATATTTTTGAATTTCTTGAGAAACAGTTTTGCTGTCCAGAAAGCAATTTTGCTTTCGCATCAATGCATGACGTTGACAAACAGGACATTTCATGGTAGGAAATTACGTAGCATCCCCGCAATTCCTAGTTTGCCAAGAGCTTTTGTTCTCCTTTGATTAGTGAAATAAATGTCAGAACAGCAATGAATTCGTAATCTTCCGATTAATTTGAATGCAGTCAATTTCCTACGAATAAGAGACCTTGTAACACGAAATTGGAAATTTTAAATTAAGCCTTTTTCCACTAAAACCAAGAACATTAGAACATTTTACGTCTATACGTTCCTGGCCAGTGACAATATGTGCGCTGTTATTATCAGTATTCGAAGTATTCTTGAGTACATACATAAGCCCATACACTGTTCTAGTGTTTCTCTTTGCAGTGGCCTTTTGCCTCCTTGCTCAAACCAACGAGGGCTTTGGTCGTCGCTATGTTAGACTAAATTTCTAGTAATGTTATCAGAAAGTTTTTCACCAGCTGCTAGTGTCAATTAAGTATATGAAAAGAAATTTATTTCGAAAATATGCAAAAAATATGCATTTTTGATTGTGTATTAAATCATACACACTTTCGGGAATAACTTTAGTCTTATGAGAAAATGAGGAGCTTAATTTCAGAAGGTTTTATGCATGGGCAGAAAGCATTCGCAAAAGGGACTTGACCGCCTTTTTAACATCCTGTTCGCTAATCCTCTTCTCTGTTTTTTTATACACACTGCATATATGTGAGAATATTAAAATAATTTAATGCAAAAATTATCATACATGTAAGAAGAATTAAGTTCAAGTTAAGTGTCAATCAAAAACTGTGTTCCGTTGCAATCGTTTGCCCTCGCAGGGATTAGTAGGCATTTCTGAATGAACGTTATCTACTCTCGCAGTCACAGAAATATCAAAACGAGCGTTTTTATAAGTCTGTTCGGAGCTTAGAATGCACATCCGTTCGGGATAAAAAGCAACTGAATTCTGACATTCAGTCGAGGCTACATGCATGTCATATTATATCAAAACTACTAGACATTTGAATTGATAAGCGTACACGGGATGTTTCCCTAATTAAAATGTGCAAACAGAACTTCGACGTCATGAGGGGCCTTCTTTCGAAACACCGACGTCCTGCTTGTATGTTTTAACGCAATCACGTTCCCTGACCCTGCGATTCCTTGGAAAGAAAACGGAGGCTCTGGCATAATCCGTGATCGACATACAAAAAACTGTATGTCGACCGTACTGCGCATGCGTTGAAAATAAGTAGATTCAATAAGCTGCAATAGCCTTTTCCTGAAGTTTTTTGGAACAGTATTTTTAGTATTTTCTTTGTAATGGCAGTGGAAAATATTAGTTTGTTTCATTCTGTGTTGGACGAAGCGTTAGAGCGACTGGGTAAGAAGAGTGTCAGTATGAAGCGGTAAAGGCTGTTGTTGTCGACCGGAAAGACACAATTTTTATCTTGCCTACTGGTTATGGAAAGTCACTTATATAGCTTCCCTATTGCGGCTTATTGAATCTATTTATTTCCAATGCATGCGCAGTACGGCCGGCATACAGTTTTTTGTACGTTGATCACGGGTTATCTCAGAGCCTTCGTTTCCTTCCCAAGGAATCGCAGGCTCGGGGAACGAGATTGGTTTTAGCCGGGTTTTAGTTTAGGCGGTGGAATATATCCAAAAAGTGTACATGTGTATGGCCAACTGTCCAGTAATCATTTTATTATTGTTTTAACTAGTCTTATCTAATCTTACCCACAACTCATTGTTCCCAAACATGTGTAAGCATCATATTCAACTGTTTAAACTGTTTCGCCGTCAAAAACAAACACTGTACAGAATTTTAAAGTACAGTACACTGTACACTGTTAAAACAGTACACTGTTAAAGCATTTTCAACCGATTTAAGATCCCACAACTCATGGATCTAAATGCCAACCAATTCGGATGCGTCTCAAAGTCATCAACGACTCATATACCTTTATCAGCATGATTCACACATAGACCAAACACACAGATGGAAATGGTGCAACCGTACGAGTCGTCCTCTTTGATTACTGAAAAACCTTTGATCTAATTGACCATTCTATACTGGCTAGTAAATTAAGCTCATTGGATATCCTGTACGGAATCGCAAGCTGGTTCATTGACTTTTTGTGTCGCAAACAGAGACCAAAACTGGATCATAACTGTAAATCAGAATGGAAAGATGTCCCAGCTAGAGTCCCACATGGAAAAAACTAGGACCGTGGCCGTTTGTGCTGATGGTTGACATTACTGAAGTCACTAATAATGCATTATGGAAATTTTTTGATGATAAAATGATTGCTGAACCTGCTCTTAAGAATGAATTAAGTACCAGCCAGAGTGCTGTTTCAGAAATAGCTACGAAGTTCCAAACAGAACAAGTTGCAGTTAAACGAAGTGAAATGCAGAGAGCTGAGGATTTCATTCACCGAGAAAAAACCCGATTTTGCGCCAATTGTCGATGCCAATGAAAACGCTTATTCGCTTCTCCGCAGTGAAAATACGATTTTTGCTTCACCCGTTAAATCGCACACTGCGTAAATCTCTACATGTATGGCACAAATTGAAATATTCATAAATAATATTCAGTTATCACACTCTGTATTGTCGTGGCTGCCTGAATGTTATTTTTCAACTGCTTTTATCGTAACGGAAAAATGGGTTTTTGCGAATATATCAATGTCTTTTTATCTTCTTAAAAACAAAATTGACGATTTTTACCTCCTACAGCAAAAAACGCGCAAGTCGAATTGCATGTTGTATGATAAACTCTAGTCCAATGTAGTTAGCAGGAAGCAGACCATCGATAAGTGTGGGTGCAAACCATTTCCGTATATGGTAGAAACGCATTAAATTCAGAACGAAAGTGACACTTAACTTGAACTCTTACATTTTTTCTTCGTTTAGTTACATAAAGGTGATTAAATATTCTGGGTAATACTGATTATCATAGAACAAAACAAAAATTGTAGGATTTTTGACGTTATCCACAACTGAATCATAGGAATCAATACTATTCCCACCCATCAGTGGTGGTACCACCATGCTAGAGTTACCCACAGTATACTTGCCAACGGCTACTCTTGTGTAGTACATGTATCTCTTTCCGTCCGGCATTGGCTGGGCGTAACCAGCGGACATCGATGCATCTCTTGCAAAATAAACACCTTTACCATGAACCACTCCTGAAAAAGCCAACAAGTGAAAAATTCACACTTTAAAAAATGACTGTAAATGAATTTAAAATATGAAATAAAAACGCGCTTTACTTTAAATAGAGCATTGAAAAAACTCTTTTCATCCTTTCAAAATCATGCATTATATCGTATACGTATGTGTCAGGCTTGAGTAATGATAATATTTTAGGTCAATTTACCGTTAGTGTTTCCTGCATAACTCCTGTTTAGGCCTGTTTTATTAATTGCACTCAATATGTCGCCTCTTGTGCCATGAAACAGGGCTTTCTCATAACTGCCATTTTTGCCATCTAAACTTTGTTTTTTCACGAGATATTGCTTCATCAACGATGGATTCTGGATTCTTTGGATCTGTAAAATTTGCTGATTAGAAGCTGTTTGGTTGAAATGGTTGTGGATTTTCTTGTACTCATCACTGTGTTTGGGATTCTTCGGGTCTAGGGTGACAAGATGAACTTCCAGCTCTTTGTAGTTTGCATCTACTGGTTGAGGCTCCCAATAATCAGGGAGAGGCACCTCAACTTAAATACAAATGAAGTAATAAAAATTAATACATGAAACATCAAAGTTGTGCGTCTAATATTAAGCAAATATTTAGTTCGTGTTGATAAAATACAGTAAATGAGGTGAGTGTACATGTGGGCGGACGTGAAATGGCGCTTCGTGTGATAAACAAACGAAGATGCTGAAATAGTAGTTGCAGAATCTATACATTTTCAAAATTTTCACTGGCCTACTTTACATTGTAGAAACTGGGAGACATTTGCGGACAAGATTTGGCGAGCATCGTCGTGCTGTCACAAGCAACGATGCATGTCAACCTGTTGCCAGATACTTTAGCAATTGCAGTCGTTGTTTTTTACACGTTGAAGGCTTCAGTCAGAAAAAGAGAAATTCTCCTCATTGGCTGTGTTTATGCTCTTGGCATTGATAATCGGTTTCACGCTAGCTTTGCTATCTTTTATGCCAATAGATAATGATAGTGCTATAATCCTGTGCTTCCATTCCACTTGTGTACGTTTGTTCTGTTTCACTGTTTGCCCCGTATTATATACCTTGTATTACATGCAATGTGATTTTCTTTCAAACATATAAAGTGCATATGATTGGCTTTTGTTTAGTCATGAGATTTTTATTAATGAACTCGCATAAAAACACTCGTAATTGTCCTGACGCTCACTACTAACTTCGCAGTCTAGCTTAAAATTCCGCTTGCATGGTTTCAGGTAGTGAAAAGCAAGTCACGTTTTTGTGTCAGTTTTGACTGCACTATCGTTCGTGCGTTTTTTTAGCTAGGTCTGCATGCTGTCTTCTACCATTTAATTTTCTTATTAGGAAATAATAACAAAAAATAAAAAACAAGAGAGATTCTTTAATACCTTTAAGGTCTTTTCTGATTACTTTCAACTTCTCCTTTCTATCTAAATTTATCTCTTCCATTTTATCAAATACAATTTCATACTGCCCATCTCGTAAAAAGAAAATCACTGATTTTTCCTTTTTGCTATACGCTTTTTCGATCGTCGCGTTGGTACGCTTATCGTATTCTTCGTGGTCGCCATTTTTTGGACCTACATAAAACCACTGTACTCCTTGAGAAACTATTTCAGCTAAATCAGCATGCAATGCAGCCTTCTCATTTTCCTTCTCTTCTTCGCGAATCTGCTTAAAGATTTGAAAAAATTCTTGAACAACTTTAGCAATGTCCTCGCTGTGTCCAACCAGAACGATACGGTTGAGTTCCTTTTCAATGGTGACTTTGATATCGCTCATTTTACATAAGTGTTCTATTTTCTTGATGTGTACGTTTGACAGTTTTTCAATGATATCCTCTTCTATTTTTTCTTTTTTTTGCTGGGACTCCATAATCTTCAGAATACTATCTTTTGCACGACTAATAATGGCGGCATCTTTTGCATAAATTTCCAAGAAAAGGCTCTTAGTAACAGTGATTGATTGTTCCTTTACACTAATCGTTGCGGACTCGGGTTTCCCAAATAAAAAGGTCGCAATTCGTCTAAGCATTCCGGGTTCTTCTCCTTCATTCAGCTTCTTAGCAGATGCTTGAAATGCGAGGACTAGGTCATCATCCCTCAATAGGATGCGAATGGTCTTAAGAGATCCAGGAGTTGATCCTAGAAAACGTGTGGCAGATGTAAGAATTGTTGTTGCAGCTTGTTCCGAATCGTGTTTTAAGGAGCCAGTACCAATGGCAGGGAATGAAATACTTTCACATTCTTCTTCACTTACGGATTTTAAACAATCGCTAATGCATTCATCGATTTCATTGGAATTTGGGCTGCTTGACGCAACCATGTGAGCAATATACCTGACGGCCAATCGTCCACCAGTTGTTAACACTGTCGTTCCAACTTCTACTTTACGGGATTTTAATTCGTCGTTGCATTCTTGTTTTATTTCATGTCCTCCTGAACGCACTATGGCAGTCGCCACAGCGCTTCCCATATACAAATCTGGATTGGACAAGTGGGCAATAACATCGGTCGTTTCTTTTGTGATGTCACCTTTTACAATTTCTACCTTTTTATCATCACCAACTTGAATACACATGACGTTCTTTTCATCAGAGTTCTCGCTGATTGGCTTTCTTTTCCACCTTTTTAGTGACCCAACTTTAACACCCGTATCAGATGCAGTTTTCCCCCACTCTGGCTGTTTCTTCAATTCATTTTTGAAAGCTTGAATAGATTGATCATCTTGATTGTATACGACAAAACTGACATTCTTTATACTGCAGTTAGAAGTTCTTTGCCCGAATTGTTTTGTTTCTTCAAAAAATATTTCGGCAGCTTTCTGATGTGGAAAACCCAATATACCAGTTCCAATAGCGGGAAAAGCAATTGATTTCTTTTCACTAGAGTTGCACTTTTTGAGACAGTTTTTGACAATAGTTCGCAGGACCTAGGTAAAATTATAGAACATTTATAGTTAAATTTGCGAGTTAATCTGAACTACTGTACTGAAATATTTGTGCTAATTCCACAACTTGTGCTCAATTTGACTGCGGATTTCTTTGAAGTCTTGAAAGTAGCAAGGTAATGTCTATTATGAAACCGAGTTTTCCACCTGAGGAATGGGGAATGTTCACCAGACGAGAAATCTGTACAAGATTAAAATTAGGGACAGGTTTATGGAAAACGTCCGGAAATGAAACCCATGCACAATATTTAGATATATTCGGTATTCTTCACTTCTAATTTAATTACTATTGCAAGCAGAATTTCTAAGGCTGATTCCCATCATCATAATATTGTGTAAAGTGTAGAGACTTGCAAAATACAGAAAAATACAATATGAAAAAAGAAATATCTAACAAGGAAATTGGATTACCATATACCTTTTCTCCCTGACCAGCGTTCCACTGAACACAGACAACGTGATATACCTCATGGCACAGCAAATTACCACCTGAAGTTACAGCTACCTCGCCAACCTGCAATTTCCCTTTCTTGCTGCATTCAGCTTGCAGTGATGGTCCCGCTTCATTACATAGAGCTTTACTACACGGGTTGGAGTTCAGGTTAAGATTCTCCCCGGTAGTGTTGACTAACACGTCAGCCTATTAAATGTAGAAGCGAATTAAATCTGATTAGCTATCTCATCCCTACTTACAACAATCGTCGATAGTATATTGAATCCTCACTGTAGAAATTTGTGACAAATGGCCACTGCAATAATTGTATGCTAATGCAATCCATTCGATACGGTCATATTTTTTTTATAAAGCAGAAAATAAAACAGAAATCTCAGATTCCATGTTCTACAGCTTCTACTTTTGAAACCAGAGTGGAATGCATAGAATCAAATCTGATTGCAAGACGGAGAAAGCAGCCACTGTAAAGGAATGCCAGAATAGACCTCAGAAGTGCTTACGTCACGCGATTTTCAAGGCATAAAAATGCAAGGTAAATTTTTCTCACATGCTTCCCACATTGCATTGCAATTCATTGTTTAACTCTGTCGTGACATAAGGACTTCTAACGTCTATACAGATCGCGCAGGAACTAGATAATTTATTGGGATGCGAATTTGAATATTCCCGTTTACCATTTACTCTATATGCAGAAAATGCATAATATATTTGTCGGCAGCTAAATATAGGATACAGTACATGCACTATGATTCAGGTCAAACGAGGCAAAAGTGTTGGCAAAGAGCCTAATTCTGTATATCACTAAAAAATGGGTTTTTTCTGCAAACTTATAAAAGTATATTTAGCTAAGTGTGGTATGATAAATCACCTTGTAAGTCGACAAATCTCCAACGAGAACTGAAATTTTCATGTTTTTCTTTGTTATGATAAAATCACCAGGTACTCGTCTACGTATATTCAATTCATCCTCAGGGTTTACTCCCTTCGTTGTTTTTTCAGTCTTGGCTAGTGAAGGCAAGTCAGGCGATCTTAATCTGCTTTTTCGAGGTGGTTGATGGTAGTCAGGTGATCTAAGTCTGATTTTTGGAGGTTCTTGATCGTTCTTAAATGAAGATCGTCCACCAAATCTTTGACAAAATTCCTGGACAAACACTTTACCACTTTCATCATCAATATTAACAAAGTGAATCTCCTTCAGAGCGCAATCCTCGTGTTTCTTGCTAAACTTCTCAGCAGCCTCGATCATGATTTTCGCACAAACTTCTTTTGGGATTCCATAAATACCACTTCCAATTGCAGGAAGTGCAATCGACCTGTAAGACTTTGCTTCCTCAAGGACTCTGATGCAGGTAACACTTAATGTTTTGGATGTTTTCTCACGTTTGCTATTATCCCATCGAGGCCCCACCGCATGGATTAGACGTTTGCATCCCAACTTTCCCGGACTGCCATTATACAATTCACCTTCGAAAAGCATTCCTTCTGCCTTCACATGGGCATCACATTCATCTTGGATCTCCTTTCCTCCAGCGTCTAAAATACTTTTGGCCACTCCACCGATATGTTTTAATTCCCCATTTGCTGCATTCACGATTACGTCACAACCATGTGCCGTAATATCACCTTTAAAAACTTTGAGTAAGATCTTCTCTTGTGTTTCGTAACTGCAGAGCAATACTGAAGCTGGTTTGTCTTGATATGATCTAGCTCGGGTTGGCGAACCTTTGTTGGCCAGTTCTCCATTTACTTCCGTTAATCGGATCAAACATTTATGCTTTGATTCTATTCCTTTGAGGAAAACATTTCCTTCATCAGATTGAAGATACTGCTGCTTGCGTTGCTTGTCAAAACAGATTTTATCCATTTCTATATTTGTTAGAAGCCCTCTGATTTGATTCATAGCTTCTTTCACTCCTTCTTTTGTGCCATCAATTTCTATTGTCCCTTCCCCTTCTTCAAAGTGCACTCTGACAGATTGTTCGTCTAATTTTTCTTCGATTTCCTCCAGTTCTTTTCTGCAATACGAAGTTAGATATTGTACATATCCTTCGTCTACCTCCACTTTTTTCTTGATAATAGTATTAAGCTTCATGAACTCCTGTAACTTTTCATAGGTTTCTTCGACATTTTGCTTCTCTCCAATCAACGAAATATCTGCTGATTCTCTTTCATCTTGAAATACGGTAACAGAGGCGTCTGTCGCCGCGTTGTCGCAAAATTCTTTCCACTTGTTACTCTTAAGAAGGGTCAGGCTATCTTCATTTAGCGAGTAGTGTTTCTCAAACATGTTATCGTTTATGAACGAGTGGACATTTTCCAATGTATCATAAAAACCGAGTACTTTAAATTTTCGCCTTTTTGATTTGCCAAAAAAGATCATTCCTTTCAAACCAATTGATTTGAGGCCGGTATTTAAAATTTCAAATCCACCTGACAGAAGAAAACGTTTTTTCGGCTCGTTAACCTCAATATTGTCTTCAACTATTTGGCTACATTTCTTTAACAATTCTTTTGCGGCTAAAGGGACATGTTTCGCAGATCCTTTAATAATAATGGCTCTTCTTGAAGGTGTTATGTTGATCTCAACACGAAAATCATCGCATACGATGTCGTCAACACCATGAAACAAAAGTAGTGCAAGTTTGTTTTCAGGTACATCTATCTGTTCGCTAATAATATCTAGGTCTTTCTCCATATCTGCAATTGCAATTTGTAACTGCTGACGAATTGTATTTACATCTTCTTTCTTCCCAGCAACTTTAAATTTTAGCATTTCATCATCTATTGTAACAGTTATGTTCTCTTTGGTTGCCTTTGCCATCATTGAATTTAGTTCTGCTTTAGAAATATTCAGCAATTTTTTACTGAACGTTACCTCTTCAGCTGTAAATTGTTCCATGTACGCTATGATTTTTTCTGACAATTCTTCTGCGAACGACAACTCTTCCGAATTTTCCTTCACGACTTCAAGAAGTTCATACCCGAACAGATCACAAAATTCCTTTTCACAATTTGCCACAACATGATTTAAAACATCTCTGTCTAATTTTATTTTTCTGCTGCTGGTTTCTCTTATTGATTCCAGAAACTGGTAATGTTGGCGCAAACACAAAGCAGAGCCGTCAAGTGTCATCTCTCTGTCAATTAAGGACTTCACAACTATGGAAAGAAAAGAAGAGAAAGCGATTTAGCCGTTTTTCAAACGTTTGCTGGCATATTGATCGAAATCGATACCTCTACGGGTTGCAAGGATGAAATCCCTCAAACTTTTGTCCATGCTTATAAATCTCACTGAGAACAAACAACATTTGAAAAAATATATTTTACTTGATGTATATAAGGTACCAAGTTATGTTATTTAAAATTTGAATTTCACATTGATCATATTCACACACTTGTTTCACCGACCCTTCCTCAAGCCATCACACTATAGGGTGTCGCAAAAAAGTTGACAGTTGGAAAAAGTCTGAAATGATACAAAAGTTATTCAAAATAAAGAGTGCATATTATTAACACAATTTATTAAAAACTGTGTATTTCGAATCATATTTGATTCATCTTCAGCAGTGTCAGTAAGATGCGACTAAACTCTTTCGGAATAAAACTTTTACTGTCCTTCACATCGGTAGCGAACGAATGTTTGAAGCTGGTTTTTGTCTTGCCATATCACATGTTAAATTTGGATGCCAAATTTCTCGTTTACAGGTTAGTTTCGGGCAACTGTCACTATATGTTTTCATAAGTGCTTCATCATTCAGCCCAAATCTGATATCGTTAAGGTGAAATCGTTCAGAACACTCAGGATAGGTCTAATTGACTCGAGATTCATTTATTTCAATGGTCATATATATACTGTCTTAGACAATCGCCGCACGTCCTATGCTCGCAGATTGAAATGTCGGGGAGCGATGACTGTGCCTTTACAACGTAGCACTCTGGGCAAACACAAACGGCCTGTGAGCTGGCTTTCCGGGAATGCCACGAGCAGGCATCTTTTTTGCTTTTACTATCCTCATCACTTTTGTTTTTTCCATTCCGGTAAAAACGCTTTGCATAGAAGAGCGAAATTGCCGGGCTTTTTTGAAGGCTCGGCTTTTTTATTCGATCGCCTTATCTGTCGTCTCTTTCTCTGTATCACTCATTCTTCAAGAGTTCTGACAAGTTCCGTATACTTGCGCCGGCCTCAACGAGGTCGGCTATTGCCAACCGTTTCCTGTGAGGGAAAACAGGAACATCTTTCCTTCGATTTTCAAATTCTTTCTTAGCTTTCCTGTCGTCGTTTTGATCATACTAATATATCTGATTCGAAATATACAGTTTTTAATAAATTGTGTCAATAATATGCACACTCTTTATTCGGACTAACTTTTGTATTTTTGCTGAAATCATCAGCCGGAAATGGATTTTTAAAAACGTCTGCTAATGCAGAGAGCGCCTTCTAAAGAGTGGTTTAGCGCCTTCTGCTGCATCTAAAAAAACTATTTTTTACAAAAATTATTTTTTGCTCTAGGTCCATGGCTTATTATTAAAAGCCAGTTTTAAAATGCCATATTCAGAAAGATGGATTTAATGAAAAGAAATTTAAAGTTAGTACGACAGGAGTATGTTGAATACACCAGCGTGACTTTGAGCACGCGCCCTTTAAAAAGAGCGTCAAACAAGGCAAATAATATCTGAAATTTAATTATGGGATTATAAATATGTATAGGATGAGCCTTTATCGTCAGAGTTTGCTCTCAAATTATAAATGAATTATTTCCCAATGAATGCAAAATCATTGTAAAAAATATGTTAAACAACTTTACAAAAACAAACCAAGAATAAGTTGCAGACTTCCCTTACTGGCTTTGTATCATAACATATTTTCGTTGCTTTAATAGCTTCTTCACTACCGATCCTGTAGTCCGACGCTATCTTTGTTTTGACAGCGGGACAAAAGACGATATCACCGGCCAAAAAACGATATCGCGGGACATATCGATTTTTTGTCATGCTGCTATCGCCCTCATAAAGGCACAAGCATGTGATAAATATTTTAATTTCACCCAATAATACTACAAATCGTACCTAATTATATGATTAATTATTCACAAGGCGTGGGCTAGGATCGAGTCTGCTAGAAATCACATTAAGGCTTTTTATTTAAATGGGACCGGATATATAAAAAGCTAACTTACCACGAGGATGACAAAAAGAAATTACTGCTTTCCTTTGATCTTTTTGGTGTATTATGTCCCCGTAAATCTTTCCACCTCCACTTTTTTTGCTCTCGAAGTGCATTTCAATTGCATCTTTAGTGGTATTCTTGTTAAGCCCAGTAACTAAGATGCTGTTGCAGACGGGAGGAGTTGAAAATTTCAGGATAGCTTTCTCAAGCGGTTTGTTTTTTTCTGATATTTTCTTTATATCTATAAAAATGTTGTGAATGATATAAACGTTAATTAAACTCAATTCAGCCCAATAGTTTACAACTGCTCTTACTATTAATGCTATGATAGCGTTGAAAAAATGCCAGCATCCTAAATTTTGTGTGCTTTCAATTGTGGTGCCGATGCCGGCAACGTTGGCTTAAGGGAAAAACTCCTGATAAAACCCAAATTCAGGATACAAGACTCCAATTGCGAATCATAAAATAGTCCATATACTGTACAGTACATGTCAGTCATTAGCATGCAGTGGCAAAGACAGCCCAACAATTTCGTTATACAAATGTTAAATGTTTATCATGATTCTATATTTCTAAAGAAATGAATTTTTCATAAATACGGAAATGTTTGTATGGCATACCAAAATTGCCAGGCTGGCTTCACCGAAATGCTTATTATTTAAAAGCCTCTATATTTACATATTAATACCTGGTTCTTCGCTGAATGTGACAAGAGCGTTCCTATTTTCACCAAACTGTACATCAAGAACTTCCAATTTTGATGTCAATTCGATATAATTCTCCAAACTGTCTTTGGATGTATTTGGGTTTAAGTTTTCCACATACAGTTTCTTCTTGTCTAGAGGGAGAAATATTTCTGGCTGCTTTTCTTTAATTTTAAGAAGATAACCTTCAAGTTCCAGCTTGTCTTTGTTTAAAACCTGTGAAGCAACTGAAAATAATAAAACATTAAAATTTATAAAAAAATCGTCTTGTTTGCTTTTTTATCGCCAAGTAGCCGAAGTCTCATACAATTCTTGTACTTTTCCATAATCACAGATGACTGTAGAACAACCCATTTTTGACTTGTTTTGAGACGGTGCCGTCTACTTTATCTTCAATTTTGTATCCTCGACGCCATTTATACGAATTGCCGCCATTACGAAGCCTTGCCGCTTTTGTGTCTGATAAATGTAACTTCTTCGTCTTCATGTGTATTTATACCATGTAATCCAACAGTACTTTATACTATTGAATATCTAAAGGTGATTTTCTAAACTTCTATCAAATTTCAATATAAAAATCCACCCACATAAAATCGAGTGTCAGATTTAAAACTTGAAGCTTCAAATAATTTGAAAATACCTCGTGAGAGTCCATACCGGAGGAATTGAATATTTTCACGAATGCGTTTGCTTGTTTATATTTGCGTATTGTTTTGTTCTTAACTACAATAAAATCTGACAGTTATGCATTTCCCCTATTTTTATTTTGAGGGCTATGTCAGTGCAGATACGTACGCTACAATTTTAAAACCTTATTGGGCCAACAGTGGCTTTTATTGGCTTTGACACTTAGTTATCTTATACTTTGACATAATAAAAACCGCCCTTTAAATAAAAATATGGGGGAAATGCATAAGTCTGTCAGATTTTCTTGTATTTAAAGCTTAAAAACAAAACAATACGCAAATATACATGAAAATGGAATAATATGAAATGTGTACTTGGCTTGCTGTTGCGTAATCGTGAAAATATTCACTCCCCGGTATGGTCACCCACGAGGAACTTTCGTTACGATTGCGCGTGACTTTCAAATTATTTTGAGGCTTAAAGTTTTAAATCTGGCACTGGATTTTATGTGGATGGATTTTTATATTGAAATTTGATAGAAGTTTACAAAATCACCTTTAGAAATTTAATAGTATAAAGAACTGTTGGTTGACATAATATAAATACACATGAAGACGAAGAAGTCACATTTATCGGACACAAGAGCGGCAAGACTTCGTAATGGCGGCAACTTTGGCTAATTGTCGAGGATACAACATCGAAGATAAAGCAGACAGCACAGTTTCAAATCAACTCAAAAATGGGCTGAGTTGTTCTTCAGACATCTGCGATTATGGAAAAGTACAAGAATTGTATGAGACCTCGGAAACTCGGCGATAAAAAAGCAAACGAGACGGAAAATATGGCTGAAATCGTGTTTTTGTGGGGAGAAAGTGAAATACAATGCCTTATATATAGAGTGTCCCAAAAAAACGGAGTCCAACTTCCAACATTGATTGCTGAATTAAAACTTGATCGAATAAAGTGACTATTTTTTGTCTTACGGCTTTTTCATTTGCCTTTCAAACAAGGCATTCCTTGTCTACTTGAAGCAAGTAATAAGACCACAGGAACAATTTTAGCGCAAGTGGTCATTTGAGATGCTCGAAAAAAGGACATAATTTGGTGCCACATGGGTAGTTTGAGACTGTCCAATGTTCACTTAATTTCCACAGCAAAAGTAATTCTCCTTGTTGAAAATGATTTTATACTAATTAACAGAATCACACAAAATGTCGATAAAGATAATAAATGGGTTTTTTTCTGATCGAGATTCACTTGATTGAAATTAAATGGATCTGTTCGCAATTAAATGCATTCACCACATTTTATGACTTAATGCACGAGACAGTGATTGATACTCTCTTTTGAGCTGTCTTAAAGACAAAATTGACTGAACGCTGCCTCAAACACACTTTTATTACAGAAGATCAACAAACAACAAAAACTAATAAAAAATGAGATGAATGTTCAGCTTTCAGATATGAAATCCAGATAGCCACTTTTTTGAATACAGATTGTGAACATGTGATGTAATTAAAGCGTTATCTCATTCTTAAAAACTTCCAATCGCGATCGGTTAATGTACCATAACTTGTGACTTACTCGCTCAAATTTTATAGACAACCTATCCAAACAAAGCTAAATGAATACACTTTTAAACGAGAATATAAACACTAGTTTCATTGCTGAATATTCTTTTCAAGATTTAAACTTGAATGCAGAACTTCGCTTTTTTTGGGACACCCTTTATATCAACAAAATAATGTCAATCCTTTTGAAATCTGCAAGAATTGGATTCAATTGAACATGGCTTTTCACGCTATAATAATTTTTTGAAAATATGAAAATTTAATTTCTGCCAGCCATTTTAGTGATTTTCTGCATAATAGCTGCTGACCTGGCATGGTAAGCGGTGATTTTCTTGGAAAATATTATAGTTAAGCAATGTTTTGTTTCTATTAATCACCCCTATAAACAAGCTTTCTAAACACTATAGGCACTTCAGAAAGGCTGTTGCTTGCATTGGTCTGAAGTTAGAGCTATATATATATGTCAACACTGCCGTTTCAGGGCGGGGTCATTTTGAGGACTTTCATCCCGGAATCGGGTTTCGGCACATATGCCATGTTGACCGCCATGGTCATTTAACCCTAAAACAGTTAAGATTGTCTCTGGGAAATGAAACGCATACAAATCCCTAAACAGGACCTAGACTATCTGTAAAATGTTTAGAAATAGCACTTTTAAGAGGATCTGAATGTTCTGGAAGCCGTGTACCCAAATGTCGTCCTGTTTTGTCTACATAAGCCTTGCTGCAGCCCCAACAAGTGAACTGGTGGACTAAATTTACTGGAATTACTGGGTTACTGGAATTTTGTGCTTTCTTGATAGAAAATATGACATCTTTTTTGTTTGGTAAATCACAATGAATTTAACCGGCCGCGTTAAGTTCCGCTGGATTTTCTTAATTATCCTTTTAACAAGAAACTCGCCCTATTTGCCAAAGAAAGGAATTCTCAAGCAGATTTTTGGTGAACCGTCCACAGAAATGTCCGTGCCGCCTTTTTCGAATAATAGAAAATCGTGTAGTTTTATTAAAACCATTCTAGGACATAAATTTAGTGATATATATGCTATCTGTTTGTTTAGCAATGTGGAATTACTGGAATACTGGAATTGGAAAAATTATTTAATGAAAAGAACCAATTTTAGGAAAACAAAAAGTGTATATACAAATTCTACTCACTTGCATAATGAATTTACTAAAAATGCATGCATGCATGCAAAATTAAACCCCTCGCCTTAATATATCAAAGATGCAAATATATTTTTGGAACATGAAGTATGCTCAGGATTGTTGTCATAGCGACACGGCAGTTTTTAGAATGCGTCCTATATTTTTTAAATAACTTACAGCTGCCCAATCTCCTGGGCCCAGTTGTTCAAAAGCCGGTTAGCTTAACCCTGGGTTAACGTAAAATTAAAATTAAATTTCCCTTGAAGTTTGTTTACAAATTTGGAAATATTTCTTCACAAGTGTTGTCTAAATCGATGGTAGTTTAAGGTCCCAAAATTTTAATCTAAACAGATGTGTAGAAATACCGAAACTTAAACAGTAGTTTAAACTTTAACCCAGGGTTAGTGTTAACCCAGCTTTGAACAACTGGCCCCTGGTTTTGTTTCCTGTAGTACAGTTGTTATTGCTCAGTGAAGTAGTTGCAATGGCGGCCATTTTGAAATTTGAGTATTATCCCCGAGCCGCAGCGCGGAGCGAGGGTTACTAATTCTGACATGCGAAAGTCATCCGCCATTTTGTGTTGGTTTGGACGTTCGACCTTTTAGCTGACGTCATTGAATTCCGAGGGTTTTTTAAAATAAATGTCATGAAATCTGTAGGGAAACAAATTGAAATCATTAAAAAACAATAAAAATAAATCAAAAATACGGAAAAGACGACGAAAAACGCAAAAAGCGAAACAAGAACGAAAACGTACGTAAAAGGTAGCCATATTCAGACTATTCAGTAACGGTAATGATTCCACATTTTAATTTCGAAGTTTACGTTTCTTTGTTTTGTAAAAGCAAGACTGTAGTTTTATTGTAAGTTTGAAAATAATTTACAGGTAAAAAATACGACCGTAGCTATTTTATCAAGAATGCATGGCTTGAAATGGTTTTTATTGCAAAACAAAGATTTAATAGTTTATAAATATTCATCAAAACGTTTTAATAATGTAGCGTAATAAATTGTATTTCATATCGTACCAAAGTTCACATGCATGATGACATACGGACCACAGACATTGAAAAAATTAAGTATTTTATCATTAAAACTGGCAATTCTTTCATTATTTTCGCAGTTATTTAAAAAAATACAGGACGCATTATTAAAAACTGCCGTGTCGGAGTGTTGCTATGACAAGTATCCTTGCAATACTTCATGTTCCGAAAATATAGTTGCATCTTTGATATATTGAGGCGAGGGAACGAGGTTGAGGCGAGGGGTTTTGCATGCAAGCTTGTATTTCTAGTGTATAATATATTTGAATAGCGTAATAGAAAACGAACAAATTCATATTATTTGCGTTAAATATTAATATTTTATGAACACTATAAGCTTGACATGTATTATTTAGAATTTTTGTGGCGCTTTGCGATTTCGAGTGGTTTTCGGCACTGACTTTTAAGGCTCATGTGGCACTGGTATGAATAGACGACTAGGCAGGTCACCCGGCAGACAGGTGCCCTTGTTCAAACGCAAATATCTCGAGGTAAACATGCTCCCTGAGAAAACAAACACCATCACAGCAAAGCTGAAAGATAGCTCTACACGCTCGATGCAGTTATTCATGCGATCGAACATATTCTGCAGCGTACGAAGCGATCGCAAACGATATCGCACAGTTTTTAAGTTTCGTGCTATCCTTGACAAAATGAGTATGGACACATAGCATGCTTAGCAGCCAGGCAATAGCAGATTTTAATATAACCACGTAATAAAATTGCCGTTGAAGCATCGTACATTACCCGTTTTATTCATTCTGTTCATGATCAAGGTTGACGAAATCAGGATGGAACAATTTTTGCTACACTATTTTAATTTTTAATTTTAACTATAAAATATCCATCTTTGGAACGAGAAATACAATGGATTTACATTATAAATGGAGTCAATCATCATAGTTACAAAAACTAAGATTAATTTACAAGACAAGTTAAAAAAAGTCATTAGTACCAAATTTATATATATATATATTTGATAGATCTAGCAATAAAAGATTGTTTATGTCTTTTAGTTTTAGAAGAAACTGTGTATAAATTATTTTTCTGAGTTCGTATGGATGCTCTCTGGGATCGGACAGTAGCGAATGGCAAGGATAATTTGGAATTCTGCTTGAATCCTTCCAATCTCTCGGCTGGTTGCTAACTCACACCTACTGCTTAGAGATGGCAAGTAGTTTCTATACCGACGTTGTTCCATGTTGTCATTAATATTTTCAGCATTGTTGAACCTGAATTAGCCCGCAATCAGGTGCAATAATGCTGAACAATATTCTTGATAGCAATGAACAATGTCGGTAGTTTCTTCAAATCCTGCCGAACAGATCGTACGTTTTTACGCGTGTACACTAGGGGTACACAAAGGGGCAAGGGTTTATACACAAATATAAAAATCTAACCTTCAGCACTGACAAAAGTGATATGGGCAACGTCTGGTTGACAACGATCTAACTTTTCGACATCACCGCCACCAGTTCGTCTGTTGTTTTCAAAGAAAAGTCTTATGGTATCTTCGGATGTAGTTGGGGAAAGGCCACTGACAATAACTGTTCGAATTTCGCCAAGATACTCTTTTTCATCATCTTGCTCAATTTTCTAAAAAAAAATTCTTATTCAGAATTAAAAAGATACTTGAGAAGAACTCCTAAAAAAGTCTTTATGAAATGCTGTCTCAAAGATGGAGAGAAATTTCAACAGGTAATATTAATCTAGATGGCAAATTCTTTTATTAAACTTGCTGAGGTTACATGTAAATTTCTTTTAATACAACATTACATATGTGTCCTTCACAGGCGCGCTGTACCATCGGGAGAAAGCTATGTGGAAGATAATTTATAACATTTGCGCCTCAATCTGCTGACTTTATGTAATTACACATTTGTAATTGCTCTTACACACACTGAAATACGCGACATAGAAGAAGTTAGTTAGAAAAAGAAAGATCTCCGCAGTTCTCGCTTGCATATAGCATCAGATTCTTGTGCAGATGCCATCTTAGTTGGCAATACGAAGCTTTCTACTACAAGAAACAAATTCAGCTGATTTTCCCTTTCCGCAATTAAACACCCATTGTATCATGTCCTGCATGAAATACAACGATCAGGGAAAAATTCTTGAAAAACCAAGCAAGATAGCACTAGTTGTATACCACTGAAAATGCAAAAGTTTTATAACATTTTACATGTTTCGCTCACTCTTTAGGCAATGTTGGAGGTTTTGACGTTCAGCAATTTATATTTATGTCAAAATTGAAAACAAATAACGTTAACGTAATTGTGAAAATAGCGAATATTTGGCATTATTTAATAATCGGAGTTGATTCTAATCAGTCGTGCATCTGTCCTCTAATAGATCACGGTTCTCGACCTACTTAAAACAAATAGGTAACATTTTGCCGTTAACTCATCAGTTATAGATACACAATAGACGTCATAACGTGGTAAGTACATCGCCCAAGCGGCTCATGAGTCACTGTTTTTTTTCTCACCACGTCATGACGTCATACTGTGTGTCTATAACTGAACAGACAGCGCCAATATGGTATCTATTTGTTAAATAACTAACGCCCTAAAATAAGCAATTAAATTTAGTTATAACTACCCCCTTTGACTTTGATGTTGGAGCAATTGTTCTTTTCTTCGGTACTGGTCTGGCTCGAAATGGCTTATCTGATATTTCAAGTCTATGGCCATCAATTTCGTGAGTTCTTTGTCGTACGTTTTCCAAATCTGCAATAAAATAGGCATTAAGCAGTAAAGTTTCAGTGAGTATCGTACAGTATGTCTGAGTGAGAACAATGCGATACGTTAAGCATACATGCATTAGCGCACATGCAGTGCTATTGCTGGCATGAGCGAGGGGAATGATTCAGGACGCACTAATCACAGTCCGCCATTGTCTTTGAACTGATAGTCAGAAAATGTTTTCATCGTATAAAATGTTTCCAATATTTTTATAGTTGCCTCAGTACCTGCATATTTGTTTAGTTTTGGTTCTAGTTGTATAAACAACTGCGATTATATATCTAGCGTGCAATTGTTATAGTAATTGCCTCAATATATTTGTTTTGGTTTGGTTCTGATTGTATCAATAACTGCATTATACATCAAAGCGAGGCTAGTGAGCCTTCTTACTGAGAATGTGCGATACGAAATCAGTCTTACTTAAGACGCTTCACTAGCCTCGCTTTGATGTTCTCGTCCCAGTTTTTTTCCCGCGATGGCTGCCATTGTGAATAAGGTCTATATACCTAACTTTAGGAATTTTTGTACACTGCACATGTTGAAGGAAATGTTACTGCATTCGAATTCCATTATATTTATGATCATTTTGATGGAAAATTGCAGCGACTGTTTCATAAATGTTCAACTCTGAAGCTCAGGTTGACTTATTTTTCATTTTCTTTATTATTTCATCTTTTGATGAAATATAAATTATTTAATCCTAGGATGCAATGATTTAATCTTAGGATACAATGATTCAATCTCAGGATGAATGATTTAATCTTAGGATGAAATTATTTAATCTTAGGACGTAATGATTCAATCCTAGGATGCAATCATATTACTCAACTTTACGTGTTGTGGGTCCAATATTAGGATGTAGCTAATGATCCACGGTTTTGGCACATAGTGCCTCCGAGGGTGCTTAGGGAAACTTCAAGCTCGCCTTTAATAACTTTTAGCGTCAGCGACCTAAATTTTCTTCGTGCTGACGCAATATAAAGAAGCAAAACAACACTGAATTGGAAAAATTGATAAATTTTGTTCCAAACATACCACGGCTGCTATAGCATTTGTGATCACACATTTTGCTTTACAAACATCAACAGTTTGCACCCTATACGTCGACGTGAAAGAAACCGTAGGAATTGCGTGAGGCATTACGTTTTGTTTTAGTTTATTGTGGGACGGCTGTCTTGTGTTCAGGACAACCAAATCGCGTCATCTGACCAGATTCTAATGACGTCATTTCCGCGTCCGAGACGAAGTGGAGCGTGTTTGCTAAAATCTCACAAGTATGGCTTCGCAGATGCAAAGTGAAAGTTGCTATTTCCTGTAAACTGGATTCAGGTTTAGTCACATTTAATACCCTGTGCAGTAGAGGTTACTGTAATTGTGCTAACGGTGTATCAAAAGCAAATTTATAACTGTCTGGCAATCAATATACAGACAGTATGCTCTTTATGACTGAGTCTCTCAGTGCCATGTCCAAACAAAATTAATTACGTGAACAGAATACAAGTCACGATACAAGTCACCGTACATATAGTTTTATGATATATCAGATATCCTACACTAATTCATAAAAACCTTATTGTCTTCATTTAACTGAAATTTAACAGCAAAGGAACTATTTAAGAGTACAATTGTACTCGTTTCTTAATTCGCATCTTGTTAGCTTCAACAAGCATTCAAGAGTACATCGTCGAATGTGACTTTCCCGCGTTTGATTATTCATTCCAATTAAATCACTGCGTTGTTAAGGTTTAAGATTACCTGAAATTAATAACTACTTACACTCTGGCATCTCAAAAACTATAACCGCACTGTTTCCATCCAATTTGCAAGCATCAAAATCCACATCGCCGCCTCCAGATTTCGAGCTGGATTGGAAATATATTGCTAGTTGCTCCAGGGTAATCTCAGGCGGTACATCTTTCACGTAAAGTGAACACGACATTTTACTCCCTTTACAATATCATGTGGATACAATAGTTTCAAGAAACACTAACTTTCCAAGCAGCAGCGCTAACAGGTGTATAGGTAGCGCTGGCATAAAATGAAAGTGCTAACATTACTTGCATCCGCATATTAAATGAGCGTATTTTTCGTGGAGGAACGGGTAATTCCATGTAAATCACCTGCTAATTCATTCAAGCATTCACTCCGCCAACCCAGCCGAAAATGGCCACAAGTTGAACTTCATAAAATACATGCGTCGCGAGTGACTGCAGCTTATTTCCATTAAAAAATTGTTAGTACTCGGAAAATAACAACACGTAAGCTATAGCGTTTACATGTATATGTAGTACAGGGCGACAGCATACTACAGCCAATTTCGAACTCGTCGAAAATGAAATGTATCAAAATATGAATCAAAATATGTATCATAAGTTGATTCGGGATATTTTAGGAGGGATGGAATCTGTCAAAGCTTGTCGTTTTCAATCATTTTGAGTGAGATTTTTTGCATAAAGAATCTTGCTGCCGTTTAGATGTTTTAGCAGACATGTTAAAATGTGTGCTTTGTTGAAATGATTCAGCTGGAAAATGCGTTAATCCACGAACAAGTTTGTACTTCATTTCTCATGGCTCTAATGAATCATTTTTATGAATGAAGCACTCTCTTTGCAGAAGCTTTTCGGTGTTTTCAGTGTTTCTGACCAAGCTGGATAAGCCAAGTTGGTTAAGTATAGCGGGCGAAAGGCAACGGGTGATATTTGGGCGGGTGCGGGTTGAGAAAAATATGGAAGGAGCCGAGAACCCATATAAGGTGCGGTTCCTGTGGCGTCGTCAGGGACGGGACTGGAAAGGAGGAGACGAGCCCCGCAGTTATTGTAATAATAGATTTTGAGAATTTTCTAAATCTGAAATAAAAAGTGTAAGGGTACGATTGTTTAAATTTTTAACGGCTACAAAAATCACGGATGCGTGGCTTTTAAAGTATCAATAAACCTGCCTGAAAATGCTAGAAATTGCGTTTTAGAAACCCTAGATCGGAAATCAAAAATTTCTTTGGGAGCATCCCCCAGATCTCCCTAGGAATCTCTGCCTTTCGCACTCGTTCTGTCCCCTGCAGTTACATCACCCTGGCGACGCCACTGTGTGCAGTTCTTTGGCGTGAAATGCTGTTCTTTGGTATCTTTTTATTACAAGAGTCTACATAGTGATTTGAAAGATCGAATGCTCTTTTCTTAAACGCGTCGCTTTAAGGCGCAGCCACAAAATCAAGCGACATCACTCACTGCATATGCAAGGTCTAGTTTTCGTACAGTAGTTAGATAAAGAAGATGTCCAACTGCTCTCTGGTATTTATCTTTGTCTGGGCCTTTCGTCAGTTTTGTGCTAGTATCCGCCTGTATGTTAATTGTTTCGAACATTCTTTGCCAAATCTTTCTAGCTTGCTTTTTGTATACGTTTCCTGTCCAATCCAGACTTTTTTCGAATCTGGCTTTTGAGCAACTTTGAACCCAAGTAAACAATGCAGTTCCTCACATCTTTCATTATAAATATTTTAGCCAGCACTTGCTAGCGCTTTACTTCATTTTTCCGGCTAAAAGAATATATCAGCATAAACGGCGATGCTTATTTAGAAACCGTAGACAGTCAGTAACATCTTTAATGGTCGGTAGCATCATTGATCTCGTTCCCAGACTGCCCTGGTTTCGATTAGCACTACAGGGTGTCCCAAAAAACCCCAAAAACTATTAAAAACGATCTATTGTTGGAATTTCAATGCCTAGCACTAAATTGGACCCACGAGTGGATAAACTATTGACATAACAGTCATAATTAATAGTAATACTCAGTGTTAACCATTTTTATGCCAGACAAAAGAACTAAACCTACCAGTGCATATTAAAAATGCAATCAAATTTTATGCATGGGTTATTTTAGCCTATTCCGTTTGGTTTTTATCAATACTCCCATGAGC
Organism: Muricea muricata; assembly: GCA_963855995.1. Lineage (NCBI taxonomy): Eukaryota > Metazoa > Cnidaria > Anthozoa > Malacalcyonacea > Plexauridae > Muricea > Muricea muricata. Next base: position 6,135,610 of record OY979722.1, read on the forward strand.
AAAACAAACGTACTTTACAAAGATATTTTAATTTTTTAACAAGTGCTAGGGCATTGAAATGTTAACAATAGGTGATTTCAATAGTTTTTGGTCTTTTTTGGGACACCCTGTATATTATTATAATAATGTAATATCATAGTCACCTCGAAATCCTTTGTTTTACTAGTGACGATTAACAACTAAATAACCCGATGAATATACACCAGGTGGGATTAGTAACTAATCGTACCTAATATTTATGCATTAGGTACGATTACTAGCTAATCGTACCTAATTTTATGCCAAACATGACCTGCGCTTATTAGTTATGCAAGACAGACATGAGCACACTCAATTAACCTTTAAAGGCCGTTTTCCACTTCAACCGTATCGTAGCGAAACGTAGCGTATTTCATTGTTTTGTGAACACTCAAGCAGAACTAATGATATGGACACAATAGAATACGCTACGTTTCGCTACGATACGGCTGAAGTGGAAAACATCCTTTTCCTTTATCCTTTTATACTTATAGCTGAAATGCTATAGTTAAATCCCCTAAAAGCGTTCCTATTATCTCGGTGACAATAATATGACAAAGTAATATCATTGCTTTGAGGTTGCTTAGTGATTAAATGTCCCTCAAGCCTCGCGAGGTTTAGTAAAAGTTTAGTTTTTGCTAAGCCTCCCTCGGCTTTCTGGTAGATTTAATCACTAAGCAACCTCTAAGCCATGTTATTAGTTATAAAAAGAAATTGTTTTAACGGTTTTCAGCATGCTCGTTGTTAGCTCAGTCGGTTATCTGGAAAACACGGACAACATGGACACGGACAACGCGGACACGGACACGTAAAAAATACGATAAAAAGCAATCAAAGCGGAAAATAAGAAAAAAATCATATCACCCATTTTATAAAGTAACAATTCTATGTGAAATAATAGTCAGGGTTAGGGTTAGGTTTAGAATTTGGATCAGGGATTGTATTATTTAAAATTTTAAAAAGAACATGCAATCTATTAGTTTTATCAGACACATAGGCTTGAGATCAGACACAATGCATGCACTATTTACTATTTTGGTAAATGTCTAATGATTTAATTCTTATAAATAGCCTAGATTCTAAAGCATATCTATGTACTATTTTATAACATATTCTTATCTATTGTAAAGCACTCGTTAATTCAGTTGTCTGTAACTGCAAGAGAGTCCTAATAAACTATTACTATTACAATATGAGATCGAGATCAATAATGCTACCGACCATTAAAGATGCTACCGACCGTGTACGGAATCTAAAGTTGCGACGGTGATAGTAAATATACGGACTCAAAGCCCATGCTCTTCAATTTGCAGATGTTTCGCGGAGATTGTTTTAGAACGTAAATACTTCGTCGTAACTTGCAGACCAGGTGTTCTTTTCCCTTTTTAACGAAACCCTCTGACTATTGTATGACTGTATACCTCTTCGTTGAGACTCCCGTTAAGGAAGGCTGTGGTGGTTACGTTCGTTTGATGTAGACAGCCGCGGTAAGACAGCTCTTGATGTCAATTCTATCTTCATTTTTTCTTATGCTCATCGTGAGTTTGAATCACAAGAAGTTCAACTACCAAACCAAAAAAGCATTTCATTGGTGTATTACATCATTCGCATTTACACTACCAAATCAGACGAGACAAGCGTGTCCATTTCAATTCTTGTTTTTTTTTTCTGGCCTTCTGTCACTGTTTTGGTTATCTGCTGTTTGAACTACTTGCCACGAGTACACTGGACAAAAACGGGCTTTTCCCGGTGCACGTTGGCATGGTGGAAACATTGCTTGTTCAAAAATTCAAATTTCATCATTTACTGGTTGGCTCTTGTTATGTATTTTGTCGAGGTAACCTGCAAAGTAGCCACCATCATGCTTGACGTGGCACATGATGTCGCCCCCCTCATCCAAAACCATCTACCCGATGAGTCTCAGAAATTCCGGTGATGGTGATAGTGATCGGTTTCAGATATCCGTTTCACGTAAGAATTCTTACATTCTTCTGGCAAAAGCCTTTTCACGGAGAGAAAGATCTGTTCACAGAGCCGAACGAAAGACTGGTTGAAGAATCGTTAGCACAAAAGCAGCAAGCCAATGCGTTGGAAAAAACTGTTAAATTAGAAGAAATTGTTTGCACATGATGATGATGATGATAAACTCTTAGTTAAAAAATCACACGCCAGCCATGTCAACTTACGTCAACCACGAGAGGGGCGTGTTAAAAGGAAGCAGATATTTACATGTTTACAAAAGTTGTAACACCTGAATGAAGTTTAACTTGTTGTTGAAGTAGTTTAAGGTTTTAAGGATTATTATTGTATCAAATTCTGAAAATAGGGGAGGGCCTCAAAATACAGTTAATTTTTTTTTCAATAAATGAATTCAAAATTTCACGTTTTAAAAATTAGTCAGGAGCAAAAAATTGAATGTTGTGAACATAGGCGTACGAGGCGGGGGGGCTGGGGGGGCGGCCGCCCCCCCAATTTTTCGTGATCAAGGAAAGTCGGGCAATTTGTGCTTGAAAAGTCGGGCAATTTAGGTCGGGCATGCTGCGCTCAAATGGACTCAATTACAAAAACAGCCTACGGAGTACGAGTACGGACAAAACAATAATGGTTGAAACCTGTTTCACATTCAGGCAAACCAACTTTGAATCGAATTTATAATACAATATTAATTTATCAAAAAAGTTGTTGGATGTGTATTAATATAGATATAGTGTTGCATCATGCAACGATTAAACGATATTTTGATTCATTTTTGACCCGTCGGGAAACTTTAGGATGCGTCGGGCAAAAATGTGTCCGCCCCCCCAATTTTTTTTGACCGGTACGCCTATGGTTGTGAACACACACAGAAATTTCAGAAAAACATGGTGTATGAGAAACCAGCAACATTTCTTGATGCGGCAGTCTCTGGCCTTTCTGTGTAGGAAATTGCTCCTATTTAGGTATTGATTTGCAAAAAATAGTTTATCATGTTGCTAGTGATTTCACAAACCGCTGGAAAAAATTGGAAAAACAGATATAATTGATATAATTGCTTTGCTCTTGGATTTTTGGAATAGATGTCTTATTCACATATTTCCGCCATTGAAAATAAATTAAGACTCCCACATGGGAATTAAATTAAAATTATACAACGTACTGTGAGGTTTTATACTTTTGTAATGTTGTATATATCTAACTATAGCCGACGCTTACCAGTTACACTTAGAATATGCATGGACATGCTTTTTAATGCACATATTAATAAAAATAAACGTATAAAAAATAACCTTTCGGTTTTGTATTTGTTAAGTATGAGTGGATTAGGACTTTATGACTCGAGTCATTTTATCACTATGGACTCGCGAGTAGATCCGAGCTCGAGTCCTCAAAAATTGCGACTCGAGTCCGAATGTGTCTCTGACTTGACTTCTTACAGCACTGTTTCCATTAAGTCGCGAGGGTCGTGAATACATCAAAGTGAGCGATGTGATGTGGAGTATATTTATTATATAGACAAGGGTATTTTATTGAGAACTAAAACATTCGTAATACTTATACGCCACTACATCCGGGACTTAAGTGGCGTATTTTCCGTATGTCACTCCAAGGGGTGACATAACATTTCCCGCATTTTTTATTGTTGTTTTCAAAATGGCCGCCAATTCAAGGCTCGTAGAGTTGAACAAAAAGACAAAGTCGACATCAGTGAAAATTTTAAAGTCTTTCTTACATGGTGTGAGGTATGTTGTGTTTTGTACCTGGTTTCAGCGTCTGCCGTTTTGGTCAGAAAAGTGTTTTTCACTATTAATTAAAACGTTAATTTTTATAGTCATTGTGTATTATTGTGTCACTGTAATAAGTCCGTTATGGATTTTATGTTCTCTGTTGCCGCTCGAACATAAAATCCGTATTTCCTCGCCACCGTGAAATATCCTATATATATTTATCAGTTATAGACCCGAAGCGAGGGTGATTCGGCAAAATATTAACCCGAAGTGATGATATTTCCCGAGGGCTTTAGCCCGAGGGAAATATATATCATCACTGAAGGTTAATATTTTGCCGAATCACCCAAGCGGAGGGTCTATAAATGATATATTATACCGAAAAGATATTACTGTTCAAGTCCAGGACAACTTGTCAACATACCTTCGATTCTTCGAGAATACGAGATTTCGTTTTTCACTCAAATAAACAATTTTTCCAAAGTTCTTTGCCAAATGGCATCAAGTAAATAGTGCTGAGTAATTTTGCCGTCTTTTGAACATCCTGTTTTGTAAAATTTCCAGTGAAACCACTTAAAAAACACCGTAGAATATCCATACACTCTTGTGTGCTCCCGCCATTTTTCATTGTTTTTAATCGGCGCGTGTTGCTCTCGCGGGATGTCGCGTGAGATTATTCAAGAGTCGAATCTCCAGGAGATTCGGCTGAATACCATGCGTCGGGGAAAAAACCTAGGGTCAGAATTTCCTATATCCTCCAAATTTAATTAAATGTCCCGTGGGAGTTGTGTGCAAATTCGGTAAATACGTAAATTAAACATGCACAAAGCTAATTTTGCTAAAAATATGGAAGTTCGCACGTCTTGAACAGCTTAGACTCAAGAAAATTTTCTGAAATTTTGTACAGCAATACAACACCCAACAAATCTTCCATCTACTAAGTTTAAATTACTCTTAAGCATTTAAGTTTTGCGTGCAAGGCATATTTAACTTGTCGTAAGACACAACTCCCCCCCCCCCCTTCCCCCCGGTATTGAAGTTTCACATTTTTTCGGTTTATTCTAGATTATAAATACCGAAACAATCTGTTTTAATAAAAAAACATCGTACATTAAGGCGCTTTGCGAAACAGTGAGCGATTTTAAATGATAATACACATTAATCTAACAAACCTGAGTCATCAGGGTTCGTGGTCTTCCTATCTCCCGTAACGTCTAAAATAACGCCTTCAAACATCGGCCTGCTTTCCGACTGTTAGTTACCTATAATCAGTTAGTCGTTGACAGCAATCAACTGTCTAGATGCGCTTTGTTACTTTTTATTTTTTACGCTTCAACCCCGTCGCTTCTCGCAGTAATAATAAGCTCCTACTTTGTGACTTCGCTCGTACTTTTGTAACCCGTATATAACACGTTAGGTCGTCTGACCCGGCGGTACCAGATTCAATTCTATGTATCACATGCTTGTCCCATAACTCACTGCTTGCCGTACCTTTGTGCTCGTCTTATACAGGGTGTCTCAAAAAAGGCAAACGATTAAAATGTCTAGTTGTTGCTGCAGTGCATAAAAGAACGATATCTATGCGCAAATATTGAACAAAACCATATCTTTTATGCAAAGTGCCTTTCTAAAATGAAAAAAACCTCTTAAAATTCCCAAGACCCAACCAACCGCGCGTTTTATACTTAAGCCTGGTCCTCACTAGCGACATAAGCATAAGCAAAATAACAAAGGATAAATTTTCCTTTGAGGTTTGCCAAGACAAAGCGAATTTTCTTTTGAATTTGCTTTTGTTCTGCCATAGCTTATGCTCGTAGTCTTATGCTTGTGCTTATGTCGTACGCTTCAGTGGATTTCTTTGTTTTGTCTTTTGTTTTATCTTGTGCTTATGTTTATGTCACTAGTGAGGACCAGGCTTTACTCAGGATTATTTAATTAATACATGAGTTAACAAGGCTAAAGCCTTCATTCCCATTCTTTTGTACGATAAAACAATTCAAGGTAAGACAAAACATACCCCATTCTTTTGATCTATTGTTCACATTTGAATGCCCTAGCACTTGTTAAAAAATTAAAATATCTTTGTAAACTAAAGTACGTTTGTTTTGCTGATGGGAATTTACATTTGTAAATTGTTTTCTCTAAATCAAAAAACCATGCATAAAATTTGATTGCATTTCTAATATGCACTCGTAGGTTTAGTTTTTTTGTCTGGCATAAAAATGGTTAACACTGGGTATTACTATTAATTATGACGGTTATGTCAATACTTTATCCACTCGTGGGTTCAATTTAGTGCTAGGCATTGAAATTCTAACAATAGATAATTTTCAATAGTTTTGGGGTTTTTTGGGACACCCTGTACAGGGTGAGTAAAAAAATCTGATGCCCTTTCAAATTCAAATTAGCCGCGAATTCATTACGGTTTATTCCCATGGGTCTGTATTGTTGTCTTGTTTCTGACTTTGTCTTGCACGGCTAGAATTATGCATTTTAACTTCCACAGGCGATTAGATTTTGTTCACCCGATCCGAACGTTGTATCCCAATAAAATTATCGTCTCCAATAAATTATTGGGATTGTTAGGGTTAGTATCAGGGTTGGGGTTTGGGTCAGGGTTCATTTTATATGCATGAAATGACAGTTCCAGTAACTATTGGAATTATCAAACGTTGTAACCAGTAATTTCATTGGAATACAACGTTCGGATCGGTTGTTTTGTTTTACAGCAATGTCTGTCAAATTACAAGAATGCAATGATGCTAGTTTGAATTTCAATAGTATTAGCTCTTTTTACTCACCCTGTACTGTGTACTAAGTCACGATCTGTCCTCTGTGTCAACCCATGGGAATAAACCGTAACGAAATTCGCGGCTAATTTGAATTTGAAATTTTTAGTTTTATTTACAGAGTGTCCCAGAAAAAAGTGACACTATACAGGATGTCCCAAAAAACCCCAAAAACTATTGAAAATGATCTATTGTTAGAATTTCAATGCCTAGCACTAAATTGAACCCACGAGTGGATAAAGCATTGACATAACCGTCATAATTAACAGTAATACTCAGTGTTAACCGTTCTTATGCCAGACAAAGAAAACTAAACCTACGAGTGCATATTAAAAATGCAATCTAATTTTATGCATGGTTATTTGATTTAGAGAAAACAATTTACAAATGTAAATTCCCATGAGCAAAACAAACGTACTTTACAAAGATATATTAATTTTTTTAACAAGTGCTAGGGCATTCATATGTTAACAATAGATCATTTTCACCAGTTTTTGGTTTTCTTTGGGACACCCTGTAGAAATTAACCTATTGTTATAGTCTGAATGCCTGAGCACTACGCTAAACCCACAGGTACATAACTTCTGCTTCTGGAATTTAAAATAACCCCTACCATAAAATTCAAATTTCAAGTAAATCATACGATCAGTTGGAGTAACAATAATGGTGCAATTGACGACCGAGCGACGAGTATTTGTGGTAACACAATTTACTCTAATACCAAATGTAACCGCAGTGCAAAAAGGATTTAGAATCCGCTTGCGAAAACGTTTTAAGAGGAGATTTTTTAGAAAGTCGCGTATTTTTTGCGAAAACCGCTCAAAACTTAGCGACCAAGCCTTCGCGAAAAAATGTTCTGCCGCCATCTTCTCTTGAAAGTTTTCCAAAAATATTTGCGAAGAAAAACAGAATTTTACTGGATTTTTGGTAATGTCATGAGGCAAAACATTGCTAAATATAAAGAAGGATAACGTGGTAAGTGTAATATCGTATTTAATCGACGTTATTTGAATTATTATTATGTTAATATGCACACGTATCTGACTCAGGAGTGAGCATATTTTAGCTGCAAAATTATCTGCTATTTTAAATTAATAATAAAGCGACTGCTTTCGTCCTCTGGATGATGATCAGCTTGTTCACAACTCGTTAATAACATAAGTACATGGAAAACGTTAAAGGATTTTGCATTTTTAAGGAAAATTTGAGTATTTGCAATTTTAAATCCCTTTACTTCAATTTACTGATTTTACAGGCATTCAGTTTTTTTACTCATTTACAGGCATTCAGCATACAACTTCATGCCATACACTATATAATCTGAAACACCCTTGTTAGGGATGAAAATAAAATTTTCAGTCATATGTTTACTGTAAAGTTTTGAATTACACCAGCATCATGGATGCAACAATCTGGTAGGAAGGTTGCTGAACCAGGACTGGTCATAAAGCAGGGCCTGACAGTCAACTGAGGCAGCATGCGTTATTAGTAAAGACACCAGACAGGCTCAAGGAGCCAAGCATGTTGACATTAAAACAAAATTGCCTATATGGTCATAAGGGCCAAATATTTTTTATTTTTTTTCTTTGATAATTGCCTGGGGACCTGGGGATTAACTCAGACCCCCCCCCCCCCTAATAACCTGAAGTAAATCAATTCCTCGACTAGTTAACCATGAAAGTGTTTTTTTATAGATCTCTGTGATATTACTATTACAATCTTGAAGATATGATTACAGTATCTGAAAACATCAACCTCATTCTGTCAGTGCTGGGTGACAAAAACCTGCACATTATATTCACACAAGAATAGATTGTATCATAAATAATAATCTGTGATTTAATAAATATTCATTTTCATCTTTTATTTTTTGTTTTCTTTAATAGCCTGCAAGAAAAGATCTTCTTAAAAATTCTGATATTTTTGCACATTTATTATGATGCACTGAAAAATAATGATTTAAATTATGCCTGGCCTAGCAGAATTCCAATAATTAGGTCCCACCCACCCATGTGTTTATTTTCATGTGTTTAAAATGTGTTTTTATCATTTAAAAGACAATGACCAAATTAATTTGAAAGGAACATGAGTCATGATTGTTGGTGTGGACAGTACCTGTTAATGGTAGCACTAAGACATAATTTGGTTGGTTTTAAAAATCATAAAAAATGGCCTAATCAATGAATAATGGTTTGAGTTGAAAATAACTTTTCTAGTTCATGCTTAGTTCCAATTCTCTTCCAAGACTGCTGGACTTTATGGCACTTGTAAAATGTCACTGTGAAAGTAATAAAATAATACAATACAATGTAACACAAATGGTAAATATTGCATCATAACAGTAACATGGCTTGCATTCAATGTCAATTTTCTTTTCGGCATCCACTTCCGAATGACTTCAAGTTTGAACTGGATGTGGTTTGTAAAGTCGTTTTGATTTTAAAATGCATTTTAGCATTGAGAAAGACATCCAGGCACAAAAAATAGATATAAAGGAAGGTTATTTGCAAATATTACATCATAACAGTAACATGGCTTGCATTCAATGTCAATTTTCTTTTCGGCGTCCACTTCCAAATGACTTCAAATTTGAACTGGATGTGGTTTTCAAAGTCATTTTGATTTTGAAATGCATTTTAGGATTGAGAAAGAACCTATGACATTGTTATAAAGTTATTTTGAATGTAAAATTGAGCTGCTATAATTTATTTTGACTTACTCTGGATCCGCCACTGGCTGTAAGATAAATTACAAACTTAATTTCGACTTAAATCTACTTAATTTTGAATAAAATTCCTGGGAAATTATAACCCACAATAATTCATTGTATGGTATAATATTTGAAAATAAAATGATCCTAATATGCAACTATTCCAGTTGGTTTTGATGAAAATTGCATATTTTTACAATAATTCTGGTGGGTCTCAAAAATGGCCAAAAACGACCTTGGACCTACCACCCAAATCTTGAGCAAATTCTATTTTTTGCAAACTACAGTATCTTAGGCCTGATATTAAAGACAAATTAGCTTGATCGGAAACAGTTTTTGAGTAACTTTTTGCCGTTAAGTATTGGATGTAACTATGGTACAATTTTAACCAAATATGGTCAATGTAAAAAATCTTTAAAGTTTTGTGAAAAATTTTCTAGACAAAGTATTTTTTAAGGTTATGTTGAAGAAAAATGACTGAAAATTATTGTCACATTTCTAAGTATATCATTTTAATTTTTCTGAAAGGCTAAATGCTAATTTTTACAGCAATTGCATATTTTTACAATAATTCTGGTGGGTCTCAAAAATGGCCAAAAACGACCTTGGACCTACCACCCAAATCTTGAGCAAATTCTATTTTTTGCAAACTACAGTATCTTAGGCCTGATATTAAAGACAAATTAGCTTGATCGGAAACAGTTTTTGAGTAACTTTTTGCCGTTAAGTATTGGATGTAACTATGGTACAATTTTAACCAAATATGGTCAATGTAAAAAATCTTTAAAGTTTTGTGAAAAATTTTCTAGACAAAGTATTTTTTAAGGTTATGTTGAAGAAAAATGACTGAAAATTATTGTCACATTTCTAAGTATATCATTTTAATTTTTCTGAAAGGCTAAATGCTGATTTTTACAGCAATTGTATATTTTTACAATAATTCTGGTGGGTCTCAAAAATGGCCAAAAACGACCTTGGACCTACCACTCAAATCTTGAGCAAATTATATTTTTTTCAAATGTATAAACCAAACGCATAATATCAATGGCAAATAAGCTTGATCGGAAGCAGATTTTTAAAGATTTTCAGCACATAATCTTGTATATGTCTGTTACAAAGCATGGTTATGAAAATGAGTATTTATGCAAATTTCACTAACACAATAGATTGTCATTTAGGTCATTCTATGTAGAAGTCTTTAATTTTTTAACAATCTGGGCACCTACAAATCACTCAAACATGTAAATCGATTTTAAAACCAACGTTCAGAATGAAAATCCTCAATTCTGTGCCAAGACACAACAGAATGATTGATTCTAGAATGGAATATTTAAACGCACAATTGAAATAGTAATACTTTGAATACACAGCTCTCCAAGACTATTAATTTACATTATCAATTAACGTTTAATGTCTGCAGCATGTTATACATAGGTTTAATTTCAAACAGTTACTCAAATACAAATACGAATACAAATACAATCTTACCTTCCATGTTGCGGGCTTACATGATCGACGCATTGACACTGTACAATCAGGACGATATTACGCACTTAGGAAGCTCTGATTTTTACATATTTTGGTAAACGAAGAGTGCCCTGTTTGCTTTAAATAAATTTGTTTTTATCCAAAAAATTACCATGCATTTTCCAAAGTTAAATGTAGTATCATACTTCGAACTTTTGAAAGAAACACGCCGCCATCTTGTTATTATGCAATCCGTGGCTCCTGCAATCTGATTGGTTTTGAGCGCCGGATACGCGAGCTTGTAAAAAATCTCCTCTTAAAATGCTTAAATGTAAATACAATTTCATTAAATTCCCAGATGTGTAATCACGCGCGTTTAAGAGCGGTTTCAGAACAATGAGATAATTTCTATAGTGTCACTTTTTTCTGGAACACTCTGTATACTTGCCCTGTACAGCTGGGTGTCCCACAAAAAGCGGACGGAATTTGAATGGCCTACCACTATAAGTGCTCTAGAGCGTCCCTGAAACCATTTACACTGTTGAATCACTTATTAGAACTTTGAATTGCCTAGCGCTAAGCTGAACACAATTAACCGTAAAACCGATTGTTTCGGCCAGAAAAATTACGTGCCGTAAGCAAAACAGTCAGCAAAACAGTTCTTTTTATTTATTTACAATTATTTCAAGAAATCACAAATATCAAGCGCCTTGACCTTCGCACGCCACCATTCAAAGTTCTAACAATAGGTGATTTCTACAGCGTCCATTTTTCAGGTGCACACAGGAGCATTTTTACTGCTAGGCCATTCAAATTCTAATAATAGTTGAATTCAATAGCGCCCGCTTTTTGTGTGACACTCTGTATATAATACATCATGCATGTTTTATGCGTCGCATTTCGGTCGCGTTGGATGCAATTCAAACAATAGATAATGAGTCATCTCCTTATCTATTGTTTGAATTGCATTCGATGCGACTGAAATGCGACGTGCAGGATGAGTAAAAAATGATGCCCGTCATATTCAAATTAGCAGCTTAGCGACTGTAATCACACAGAAGTTACCTAGATATACTCGTGGGTACATACGAGGCATATGAAATAAGTGAATTATTGTATTTATAGGAAGCTTCTGTCAAATTGCAGTCGTCAGGAGGCTAGTTTGAATATCTTTTATATTGCACAGTATATACAGCACAGTATACGGAATGAACAGTATAGGGCCATTCAGCAGTGCAACACGGCGCCCATTGTTCAGTTTACTGGCTACCACCTTCCAGTCCAGCGTTCTTATTGCCCGTAAATGCAATTGACTGGCTTGCATAATGGTCATTACCAATGCGATATCGTGGACACACAAACTTCAATCGAGTGGCCGTGGCCGGGCCTGTGGCCCTACTGTCCATTCCCCATACTGTGGTCTGTGGTATCAGTTTTTTTTTTACTCACCCTGTATATAAAACGCCCCTCAATCGGCTTTTACTATTTTTTTTCATTTTCAACATTGAAGGTTTTCAGCCTTTGGAGGAAATTGTTATCGCGCGTAAGATTTTGTGTACTCGTGACAGTGGTTTAGTAATGGCCTTCCCCTTGTAACTTTTTACCACATTTAGATTACGTTGGCATACCCTTTTTAAAAATAAATTACTAACTTCTTATTAACCGACCGCGAGGTCTGTACAAAGAAATGTCGGACCAAGGTATTTTTTTTACAGTATTACCGATATTTCTCTGCGCATATCGAGAAAGCGAGGTTCATCAGTAGCGTAGCCAGCCCGACGATTTAGTCCCGCTATGCAAATATTTTCACGTTCATTGACTGAAAAAGCAATGAATTTCTAAAGAAATGAATAATGATAATTACTTGAAAACAACTTGAAATTTGCAAAGCGGGGACTAAATTGTCGGGCTAGTTACGCCACTGAGGTTAAATTAATGCCAGTGAAAAAGTTTATTATATGGCATTAGAACTTTAAAATTCAATTCATGTATTTCTTCAGAAAAAACCCCATTTCTTGTCAATCACTAATCGCAGCAATTATATCAGGCAGAGTTTTATATAGGATTATAGTAACCAAGATACACATGACAATATTGGAATCTATATTAAATATATTTCAAGAATTAACCTGTCGTTTGCAATTTTGTAGACTTTAATTAAACACATAATCAAATTATCAGAGGCGAAACTGGGGTACTACAACTGGGTGTGTATGTGCTTATTTTGGCCCTCGAAAAGACGTGCTTATTGTTGAACCCTGCTGATGAGCCTAAGAGTACAAATATTGACCCAAAATCTTTAGTTGTTTTAAATATATTGAGACTATAATTTTTATCAGTTCATGAAAGTTCATTTTACAAATAATAACCTTAAAATTTTAACCTACCACTCACAAAGGCTATTGGTCTGTAAGAGGTTGGTGACGACTCTGTTTAGCAGGATTTCATGCACTTAAGGTGTATTATTGAACAAAGTCTATCTGATACTATATCACGAAAATATTAACAATGAGTTGCAAACTGCTAGCTTGTGCTTTCGGCATCTTTACTTGTTTCAGCCTGAATTAAACCACAGTATAAAAATTTATCTAGGAAATTTTCCCTTGTTCTTCTCGTTCAACAATTTCTAATTTAGCAAACGCCTTTTTCTCGTTTTCTCGTGAACCGAGTTTGAGGACTTTCTCTAGCATCTTAAAGATTGCCGCCATCATTTCTATTTTTTAAAGCCACTATACTACAAATACATGAAAATTATGTTATGAGCTCGAGACGAAAAGATCTATTCCGTAAGCACTATATTATGAAAACATCGTTAACAATCAGAAACTGTGACAGAATTTTGCATGAGGAGAGAGAAAATTCTCTGTATGCAACATGGAAGGGTTAGTTCAGAGGAAGGCAGTAACCAATGAAAACGTGACACACGAACAATTGCCAACACAAGAATTATTGGACGTGAAGGTGGGAAAAACTCCCAGAAAAAGAAGTTGTAGGCTTATAAAAAACATTCCCACACAAAAGAAGATACATGGATTGATGTTTGCATAATATAAACAGTTATGCATTTCTCTAATTGTTTGAAATAGTTTTTTAACATTTCCCACAAAACCGTATCAATCTGCCCAACATTCTCGGAATGTGACACAACACCCAACACCAACACCCATTTACTTGTTAGTTTCGCCCCTGAAAATCTCTACTGAAGCAATGCGCATGAAATCTGCATGTCGCAGTTTTTTATCAGCGATTGGCCCATAATGAGACAGGAGTGCCCGAACTCACTACCAGCAACTGTAGACAGCTGTTTCGCCCTTATTGGGGCTCGTCAGCACAGTGTAGCTGATAGTGAGTTCTTGCATGAGAAAGTATATATACTACATATATATATATATATATATATATATATATATATATATATATATATATATATATATATATATATATATATATATATATATATATATATATATATATATATATATATGTATAACTAGTTTCGTACCACAAGATGTGGCACTCATCAGATAAAATAGCCTAATAACTATTCGTTAAAACTTACAATATTTATGTACAAATGGTTAAGACTTTAAAATTTTAATCCTATTTACAGAGCACGCAAAACAATTAGTATGGTATTTGATAATCTGGCAGGACGCGGAAATATCAACAACATTATAATAAAGCGCAGACAGGTCAACATTGCGCGGAATATTCAAATATATTGTTATTTAAATGTTTTTTAAAAGAAATTTCTTATAATGTCTGCACGATGAGACCAGTTCGTTTCGTTTGTTCAGAGTAGCCATAGTCGGTTCACATATGATAAAGTACTTCTCCCACAAGCACAGGTTACATCTATCTGAAGCTGGGTTATAAGATCTAGCACGTTTAAGTATTTTCCAGTTAATTATATAGTCAATGTTATTGTTCTTTAACTCCCACACATACTTGCTTAGCTCAGTGAAATTACGTTTGCTGTAGGAATTAAACGACGCTTTATGGTTCGCGTATCTTGTCTTGAAATAATTTTCCGTGAGTCCAATATATGTTTGGGCAGGCTTGTCGGACGTTTCATTGGTGGTTGTGACTGTGGCTTGATATATGATTGATTTAACCTTACACTTGTTCGATAGAGGGCATTTAGTTTTCTTTTGGCAATTGCACGCAGTTTCGTTGTCAGTTGAAGATGATTTGGATAATTTGGACTTGTTATGTCTGTCAATAGTTTGCTTAATATTTGGCATACAACTGTAGCTAACCTTTACTGTGTTGCGGTTAAATATCTTGTGCAGGGGGTGTTTGGCAGGGAATTCCTCGTCAATAATTCTTAAAAAGCTTTGGCCGACGTTTGTTGCTACATTCTTACTAAATGGCGGGTTGTACCACGTAATGTTTCTTTTGCAGTGTCTTGAGTTTTTATCACTCGTTTGAAATGAGGGGTGCTTGAATGTGAGCTCATGTTTATAGCCACTTTTATCAAGTGCTTGCTGGTACAAAGGAGTAGCCTGTTTGAAAGATTGTTCATCCGACGATATTTCAGACAAACGTTTATTTATAGATGCTGGTATATTGCGAAGAATGCTGGGTGGATGGTTGGACTTGCTATGGACGTAAAGCGGAATGTTGTTGGGCTTCGAGTATGGCTGGTACTTTCCGGTAGTCAGATTTAATATCACATCAAGGAAATTTACAATTTTCTTATTCGCTTCGATCGTTATTTTTAAGCCATATTTGTTGAAAATAGCGCATAAATCTTTCTTTATTGATTCTATTTCACGCGCTGTCGCTTTAACAACACCTAAACCATCATCTCGGTACAGACCAAAGGTTTTGCCATATTTCATCGAAATGTGGTATAGTAGAAAAGATCCAACCAATTCACATGACACTGCCCATGGTAATATCAAAATGATTAGATGATGACTTCTTGCCCCAATATTCACCCGATTTATACAAACATGATTTTTTAGCATGTAGTATAATTTCTCGTTCTTCGTCCGTTATTTGGTCATACTTCGATGCGAAGTCTAACGCAGCTTTAAGGAGCTCAATTGAGATAGACGGGTAAAAGTCAACGACGTCGAATGCAATAAATGAGTATTGGTGCTTATTCGTTATATCATTAAACCAGGATAATACATATTTTGTATTTTTCCATTGATTTATACCAGTCGCATCGATCACTTTCTTACTGCGTGCAATTGCCAAAAGAAAACTAAATGTCCTCTATCGAACAAGTGTAAGGTTAAATCAATCATATATCAAGCCACAGTCACAACCACCAATGAAACGTCCGACAAGCCTGCCCAAACATATATTGGACTCACAGAAAATTATTTCAAGACAAGATACGCGAACCATAAAGCGTCGTTTAATTCCTACAGCAAACGTAATTTCACTGAGCTAAGCAAGTATGTGTGGGAGTTAAAGAACAATAACATTGACTATATAATTAACTGGAAAATACTTAAACGTGCTAGATCTTATAACCCAGCTTCAGATAGATGTAACCTGTGCTTGTGGGAGAAGTACTTTATCATATGTGAACCGACTATGGCTACTCTGAACAAACGAAACGAACTGGTCTCATCGTGCAGACATTATAAGAAATTTCTTTTAAAAAACATTTAAATAACAATATATTCGAATATTCCGCGCAATGTTGACCTGTCTGCGCTTTATTATAATGTTCTTGATATTTCCGCGTCCTGCCAGATTATCAAATACCATACTAATTGTTTTGCGTGCTCTGTAAATAGGATTAAAATTTTAAAGTCTTAACCATTTGTACATAAATATTGTAAGTTTTAACGAATAGTTATTAGGCTATTTCATCTGATGAGTGCCACATCTTGTGGTACGAAACTAGTTAGTAATAAAGATGCCTAGTGGAATTTGTTGAGTCGTATAAATAAATTATATATATATAAATATATATATATATATATATATATATATATATATATATATATATATAAATATATATATATATATATATATATATATATATATATATATATATATATATATATATATATATATATATATATATATATATATATATATATAATATTTATATATATACAGTACTGTGCAAAAGTTTTAGGCACCCCGTTTTTTAGCTTTTACATAAAAAGTCATATCTAACCCAAAATGGAACCAATTACAATGAAATTTTTACGGGTGATGGAACAAAACGATATTTGCAACTTGCCACTTAAAAACGTGGATATTGCAAACCGGAAGTTCAGTTATAACCAAAATGGTGATATACTACTTTTTTGAGATATCATCATTATATCCATGTACAGTTTTTGAATAATTAATCTTTTTTGCAGTAACACTGTGGCAAAGTCACTAAATTATTTTAGAAATATTGATCAATTTGGTGCAAAGTGCAGTCTTCAGTTTTGAATAAAATCTCTTCGTCTGAAAAACAGTCCTTCTCGAATACTCTTGGTACTCTATTTGTGGTCATTTTTCTGCAATGTTTTAGCATGTGCAAATTATACGGAATAACAGCATTTTAATTTTAGGGCAAATATCAACAACCATTGGTCAAACTAAACTGCCTTATATAGCATCATATTATATTAGATTTTTAAACCTGGTTGCAAAGTGATCAAATTTAAATCAATGTTTCGCAGTAAAGATTTTTGTTATTTCTGAACCACTGTAACCACTTTGCAACAGAATCACGCTGAAAACTTCAACAAAAAAGTTAAGTTGCGTGCTTCATTTTTGAATTTGAGGACAAGTTGTAACCAGTACTTCCGATAATAGCTAAACTTCCGGTTCGCATTATCAATTGTTTGAAAGTAACTCGTGAGAGATAACATTTGTCTCTACCACATGCTAAATTTTCGCTGAAATCGGCTCTATTTTTAATTAGATATTAGCGTTCACGTGAGAGGCAAAAAGAGGTATGCCTAAAACTTTTGCACAGTGCTGTATGTATATATATATATATATATATATATATATATATATATATATATATATATATATATATATATATATATATATATATATATATATATATATATATATATATATATATATATATATATATATCACAGAATAGAAATAAACAGAAACGCCACTCGAGTCGGAACCTTTGAAGTTTGTGTCTCCACGCATGTCTCATTACGCATGTTCATTATGCAGGTTCTGGCCAGTCAATTGCCTTTTCTGGCCAATAGGAACGCTGAACTGGCCGTTCCGCCATTATTCTGGCCAGTCAATTGCATAAAAATAGGGGGACATGTTGCACTGATGAGTGGTCCTACTGTTTATACCCTATACTGTGGTGTAGTCTCATACTTAAAGTAGTTGCTTATGTTTGCGCCAGTCTTAAAACATTTGTTTAATTTAGCGCCTAATTAGGAAAACAATGTTTGTCATCTTGGAAACTTTGACAACATTTCGGCAAACAAGAAAACTTTTTGAGTTTCGTGAGAAACAGTTTTGTTTCCTGGGAAAAAAATTGTTTCCACAACAATGCGTCGCGAGGCTGGCACTCAGGGCATTAATAGAAACGTAAATATTTTCTCAAAAAATTTTTCTGGTTTTGTTTTTCTGTTGGCTAATGAAATAAATGTCAGTAACCGTAATTTAAACCCTCCGACAAATCTAAATACAGTCAAGTTCGTTTAAAGGTTTTTCTACGCATAAGAAACCATGTAACATGAAACTTTTAAACTGAGTTTTTCCACATTTTATTCATCCCAGAAACATTAGACTGACATTTCTACGTTCTTGACCTATGATCATATATTCGTTGTTACAATCAGTGTTGGAAGTATTCCTGAATAAATACGCCCAAAGTTTAACAATGCTCTAATGTTTTTCATCGTATTGACCATTTGTAAATTTCCTTGGCCACACTAATGAGGCTTTTCGTCACAATCTTGACTCCGCTGGTGATGTTATGGGGAATTCTTTCACCAGCTGTAGTTTCGTCAACGTAAATAAAAAACGTTATTTCCAAAATATGTGTAAAATATGCATTTTAATTGTGTATCAAATTATGCACACTTTCGCAAAAACTTTAGTCATATGTGAAAATGTAGAGCTTAATTTTAGAAGGTTTTATGCGCAGAAACATTGTGCAAAACAGACTTGACCGTCTCTTAACCTTCTCCCCGCTAATCCTCTTCTCTGTTTTGTATATACACTGCATATATGTGAGAATATTAAAATGATTTGATGCAAAAATTATCATACATGTAATAAGAAATAAGTTCAAGTTAAGTGGCGATCAAAAACTGTGTTCCATCACAGTCGCTTTAACCCCGCAGGATAAGCGCACATTTCTGATGCACATTGTCTACTTACATACAAACGAAGTCACGAAAATATCAAAACGAGGGGTTTTTTAAGGCAGTTCGGAGTTGCGACTGCACATCGAAATGACACGGTCGGGATAAAAAGCAGTTTAAATAAAACATACAGCCAAAGGCATGCTAGTCAAGGTATATCAAAACTACAAGGCTTTTGAACTGATAAGCGTACACAGAATTCTCCATAATTAAAATATGCAAACAGAACTTCGACGTTCTGAGTAGCCTTCTCTCGAAACAACGACCTCCTGTTTGCTGTGTTTTTAGCCGTATTCTAGTTTAGACAGTGGCAGTACACGCGCGTATTTAGTAATCATTTGAATTATTATGTAAATGTTTTAAGTGCATGGCCTTATCTAATGGCAAACTCAAAGAATAACGATTATTGTTCACAAAAATGTGCATGCATTATATTCAACAGTTTCAAAATATGCAGGAAAAAAGGGGAATCGAATATTTAATTTTCAGTTATCACATTCTGATGTCGTGGCTGAATGTTATTTTCCAACTGCTTTTAATAACAATGGCAAACTGGGTTAATGCAAATATATCAATGTCTTTTTATAAGTTCCTTGTATGATTGCATGGTGAATATCAAATTAAAACATAATTTTGTGGAAACACTACGTAAGTTTATCATCGCAGAGCTTTCGATCCGTAAGCTCGGATCTTTATGAAGATATTTTAATTTCTTCTTTTTATATTAAACAAAAAAGATTGACGACTTTTCCTTTCATAGCAAGTAAACGCGCAAGTCCAATTGCGTATTCTGTGATAAACTGTAGTCTAGTATGTAGTTTGTAGGCTGCGGAAGGTTGATAAGTGTGGGTGGAAGCCATCACTGTTTTAGCGGAAACGCATTAAATTCAAAACGAAAGTGACACTTAACTTGAACTCTTACATTTTTCTTCGTTTAGGTAAAGGTAATTAAGTATTCTGGGTAATACTGATTATCATAGAACAAAACAAAAATTGTAGGATTTGTGACGTTATTCACGACTGAATCATAAGAATCATTACCACGACCCATCAGCGGTGGTACCACCATGTTACGGTTACCCAGAGTATATTTACCGAGCGCCACTCTTGTGCAGTACATGTATCTTTTTCCGCCGTACATTGCCGGAGCGTAACCAACGGACATCGAGGCGTCTTTTGCGAAATAAACACCTTTACCAAAAATTGCCCCTGAAAAAGTAAGCAAAGGATGCACACCGTGAATAATTGTACTGGGAAAGAAATTACCTCATAATGCTGATATTAAATAAACCTAAAGCTTATAAAATTTAGTAATATTTTATCTGAGATGATATGTTTCCCGAATCGCAAAGAGTCAAACAGATATGGTAATATGTTTTTGTTTTTTTTCGAGCCTTTGAAGTAAGTTGCGGAGTTAACTGCGAATATTAGTAGCTTTAAAGAATGTGTCTCAGGGTGATGCATTGCGCGCTTTGTTGTCGCTAATTTTAAGGTGCCACTTTAAGGTGCGGGCAAAATGGTTGCGTTTTTGTACTGATAGAAATTTGGTGAATTGAATCCCAAAATATACGAGCAATGTTGACCATAAATTAGTCGGAACTTATTTGGCAAATAATTCCCGACATTTTTAAAAGCTTGGGAATTAAGGCAAAGACGGAACTGGATTTGTCGGCATTAAAAGTAAAGAAGACTTATCAGATGTGGATAGTCCGTAAGGAAGCGCTTCGATGTTTAGCAAGACGAACAATGATTTACACGGCGCTTGTTGGTTAATTTTTTTGTGGAAGCTTTACCAAAGTTTACAGTCAGTGGATTCTCCTGACGCGGGTAAGCAATAATATCAAAACAGTATTGCTATAAATAATAGTAATTGCAATTATTTATTTGCAAGAATATTTGCAGTTTTATTGTATTTCGTTTTATTTGTTTATTTTGTTATGACCAACCGAGATATTTTCAAATTGTAATCAAACAAGCGCACAATGCATTACGCTGAGACTAGAAATGAAACCAGAAATGACTATGAATTCATCACATTTTATCCAACACCCGGCGAGACTGTCCCGGCGAAATTCCCTATTTCGCACAATTCTTAACATTTTGAATTCTTTAGACTTTGCAATAATTCTGATAATTTCTTGTTTGAGAAACGTATGAAAGTGAATCCATGTTCCACAGTATGTTTAAAGTATTCACGATATATTTAAAAAAAATGATAAGTAAATTGAATTTCTGCTATTTTATAGGAGCATAACAATTTTAAGGTGAATGTACAAAATACGTCCATGCACCCAACTTTTAGTGGAAACTCTTTTCACCAGGCAAACCGAAGCTCCCCCCCCCCCAAAAAAAAAGGATCTAAAATCATACAACCCTACAATATTTGTCACCATTACTGTTACAATTATTATTACCACTACCATGTTATATCTATATTTCAGATGCAATAATACCGTGTGTGTTTCCTGCATAACTCCTGTTTAAGCCCGTCTTATTAATTTCGTCCAATCTATCGCCTCTTGTGCCATGAAACAGGAATTCCTCATTACTGCCATTTTTGTCATCTAAACTTTGTTTCTTCACGAGATATTGCTTCATGAGCGACGGATTTTGAATTCTTTGTATCTGTAAAATTTGCTGATTAGAAGCTGTTCGGTTGAAATGGTCGCGGATATATTTGAACTCAACGTGGTGATTGTTTGAATCTAGGGTGACAAGATGAACTTCTAGCTCTTTTCCGTTAGCATCCACTGGTTGAGGCTCCCAATACGCGGGAAGAGACACCTCAGCTGAAATAAAAACGAGAAAGAGATAAAGATTAATAGATGAAACATGATAGTTAACTTGTGTATGCTAGCATAAACAATGGTGTTGCCAAGTCGACGATTTAGTCCTGCCATATGCAAATATTTTCGTGTTGTTTGACTGTGAAGATAATAATTTCTGTATAGAAATGACTGATTATAATTATTCGAATTTTGCATTGCACGACTAAATTCTCGGGTTGGCGTATGGCTACGGCACTGAACGTATAACAGTCACATCATATAGCAACACATCATTTTACAAGCGAACATTCTGACACTTAATTCTTTGGAGCTTCTTTGACTTTTTACTTTGGGAAGGGAAAAAATTCTTGTGACGAAATTCAACTTCCCGACGAAAAGCCTTCACTTAAACGTCGAATTCCACTTATATCGTGTCAGATAGTGACGTTATTGTGTCTTTTCACTACATTACTGACATTGGAACGTTAGTTTGGTTTATTTTGACTATGCATGCATGCTGTCTTCTCCTTTTTAATTGTTTATTAGGCAATAATAAGAATTGAAAATATAAAACAGTAGACATCCTTTAAGTACCTTTAAGGTCCTTCCTGATTACTTTCAACTTTTCGTTTTTATCTAAGTTTTTCTCCTGCATTTTATCAAATACAATTTCACATCGCCCATCTGGTAAAGAGAAAATCACTGATTTTTCCTTTTTGCTATACGCCTTTTCGATCGTGGCGTTTGTACGCTTATCGTATTCTTCGTGGTCACCATTTGTTGGAACTACGTAAAACCACTGTACTCCTTGAGAAACTATATCAGCCAAATCAGCTTGCAAAGCAGCCTTCTCCTTTTCCTTTTCTTCTTCACGAATTTGGTTAAAGATTTGAAAAATTTCTTGATAAATTTTAGCAATGTCCTCACTGTGTCCAACCAGAACAATACGGTTAAGTTCCTTTTCAATGGTGACTTTGACATCACTAATCTCGCACAAGTCTTCTATTTTCTTGACGTGTACAATTGACAGTTTTTCAATAATGTCATCTTCTATTTTTTCTCTTTTTAGCTGGGACTCTATAATCTTTAGAATACGATCTTTTGCACGACGAATGGTTGCAACATCTTTTGCATAAATTTCCAAGTAAAGGCTTTTGGTAACAATTGCTGGTTTTTCCTTTACAGTAATAGTTGGGGAGTCGGATTTCCATGAGAAAAAGTTTGCAATTCTTCTGAACATTCCGGGTTCTTCTCCTGCATTAAGCTTCTTTGCCGATGCTTGAAATGCGGCGACTAGATCATCATCTCTCAATAAAATGCGAATGGTGTTAAGTGGTCCGAGACTTGATCCGAGGAAACGTGTGACAGATGTAAGAATTGTTGTTGCAGCTTGTTCCGAATCATGTTTCAAGGCGCCAGTACCAATGGCAGGAAATGAAATACTTTCAAATTCTTTTTCACTAACTAATTTCAAACAATCGACAATACATTTATCAATTTCACTGGAATTTGGGGTGCCCGCTGGAACCATGTGAGCAATATACTTGGCAGCCAATCGTCCGGCAGTTGTTAATACTGTTGTTCCAACTTGTTTCCTCCGGGATTTGGAATTCTCTTTGCATGCGCGTTCTATCTCTTGTCCTCCTACATTGACCAAAGCAGTCGCAACCCCGCTTGTCATAGCCAAATTTGGATTCGACAAGTGCGCAATAACATCTGTCGTTTCTTTTGTGATGTCACCTTTCACAATCTCTACTTTTTTGCCATCACCAACTTGAATACACATAACTTTCTCTTCATCTGCGTGCTCAACGATTGCTTTCCTTCTCCACCTTTTAGCACCAGTATCAGAGGTTGTTCCCCCCTGCTCTGCCTGTTTCTTTAATTCATTTTTGAAAGCTTGAATAGATTGATCATCTTGATTGTACACGACAAAACTAACATCCTTTATGCTGCAGTTTGAAATTCTCTGCCCAAATTCTTTTGTTTCTTCAAAAAATATTTCAGCAGCTTTGTCATGTGGAAAACCCAATATCCCAGTTCCAATAGCAGGAAAAGCAATTGATTTCTTTCCGCTAGAGTTGCACTTTTTGAGGCAGTTCTTGATAATGGTTCGAAGCACCTAAGAAAAATTATAGAAAACCTATAGTTAAATTCGTGAATTAATCTGAATTATAGTTAGTACCAGAGTTCTAAGCTTGTGTTATGTTTGTGGCTCTTTTCATATACACTGTGTTCCAGAATTATATGCAAATCCAAAATTTTGTGATAACTTCGGCAATATATAACAAAATTTAGTGAAATTTCAGTGTTGATTGTTTACTATTTCTGCCCACATAATGTACGAAACTCGCTCAATTCTGTTCATTGCCACTGCTTTGGCAGCCATTTTCTAGATTTTTTTGTTGGTTTTACTGGTAATAATTCCGTGTTCTCATATAAATCTTGATCCAAGCCCTAACCCAAACCCTAATCCTAACCAGCGTTTTATTTTTCATGTTTTAACTTTGATGGATTGAAAATTTGATTAGATTTAGGGCTTGGATTAAAATTTAATTTCGCATACTGAGAACATGGAATTATTTCCGTTTTACTGTTCCACATTATGTGCAAAGCATATAAAGAAATGTCAAAGTAGGATACGTTTAAAGCGGAAAATTAGGCTTGCCGGTTTATTACGTTACTGTTATCTTTTGTTCGTTCAAGACAAGGTCCATGTAAACATTAACTTCTCAACTAGCATGCATAACTGAGTTAATAATTTTTACAACCATCATTCTTGGAAGTTGGACAGAACAATTTTCAACCCATTCATATCGTGAAACTCTTCATTGGATCTCACGGAATATCTTAGGATGAAGCTACAATTGCGTTTCTAAGATAATTGTAGAGACAAAATAAAAATATGCACTAAAAATATGGGAAAAATGGAATATCAAGCCTGATCTGGCGTAAATCCAACGAAGAAACACCTGGACGATCCTTAAGGCAGACATCCACACCAATGGAAGGCAGTACAAATCCAAAGATTATCTTAGAAACGCTATATTGTAGCTTCATCCAAAGATATTCCATGTAATCCAATCATGCGCTAAGAGTGGATTGAAGATTTTTGTGTCCAACTTCCAAGGATGATAGTTGTATAAAGTAAGAACAGAGTTGTGCATGCTGGTTAAGTAGTTAATGTTTACATTGACCCTGTTTGGAACGAACTGTATCTACCAGTAACGTGATAAACCAACAAGTCTATTTTTCCTTCAAATTTATCCTATTTTGACATTGCGTTGCATTTATGTACAGCATTATGTTCGCACGGTGTTCGTTCGTTTGTTTGTTCGGAATCATAAGAACTACATACTTTATAAAATACAAAACAATAGATACTCCGAAGATCGATAACATATTGAAAATTTATTTCGACGTTTTGACTAAACTATAGTCATCATCAGGAAATGAATGATGATGATATTACATATACGTACAATTATATAGTGAAGTAACAAGACATGATTAGTTAAAAATTAATAGATCTTTAGAAGCTTTAGTTACATGGTTAAAGGACATTGGCAATAAATTTTTTTATTTCCGATATTAGTAGAATTGGACCCCCTGATTACGAATATGCTATTATCTTTCACCCAAATTGTTTCGTTCTCGAGATATCTCACCCTAAATATTTAGCTCGTCCGCCATCTTGGATCGATTTTTAAAAAAATTATCTTTTGGGTCACATGACCCGTGTGACGTCAGGTGCAGGGGAGAGCAAATTAAACAAATATACTTTATTAGGCGCATATCGGGATTTCGTAGTTCTAGTGAAGAATTTTGTGCTTTTCGATTATTCGAATGGAAAATACCACAAGAATCAAGTAGTTCAGGTATTACCCTATCAATATTTGAACCTGAACCGGGCTTACAAACAAGCAATAGCGGTGACGAGAGCGACTCGGAAGAAGAGAGTGCCGAATCGTCTGACGAGGAAATCGACCATGTGTTTGAGGCAAAAAATGCTTGGCGCCTTGAAAGCCTGAGCTGGTGTAAATGTGGGCATTGCACATT
Source organism: Muricea muricata (assembly GCA_963855995.1). NCBI lineage: Eukaryota > Metazoa > Cnidaria > Anthozoa > Malacalcyonacea > Plexauridae > Muricea > Muricea muricata. The sequence continues at coordinate 6,161,446 of OY979722.1, forward strand.
GAACCCAAAGGCTATAGAATCGTTTTGTTGCTACGAGAAAGCGTTAGAATATGATGAGTATGACGCATTGTTGAAGGAAGCCGAAGCACAAGGGGGCAAGTGTTGACAACACAATGAACACATTCAGATTTTGAACCGAACATGCTGTCAGAAGCGGTATTAAAAATAGACGTTTGTCGCTATCTTGAGGATAACTGGCCCTTGGATGACGAAGATTTGGACAAAATGCACAAACTTTATAGACTGTTCGCGTTGGGTATTTCAGATTTTGGGTAAAAGGAACCGAAGGCCACTTCCTGCATGTGTTTACACAAGAATCAGAGAACGATTCGCGTCGCATGACGCCTTTATACTCATTTTAAATATGCCAAAAAATGGAAACGGTAAGCTTTTTTTTGTATTTTTACTGTATAAGACAGTTGAGTGTAGGCTTTCCAAATTTTTGAAATTTGGGCAACTTTGTGCTAACATATGAAGCATTTCAACCATGAGATATTAACTCGTTTGCTGTTGACAGCGTTGAAATGTTTTTATGTCGAAGATGTTCCATGTACTAAATCAGCTTTAATGTGCATACAATCCCCAAATTAATTTCTAAAATGTTAGTTTATAAAGTTGTTCATCATATAAATCTTCCTCACTCACGATTTTTACACTTCTCAACTTTACAATTGCATTTTGTGTCGCACATTAAATCTTCACCCCCACAACTGCATTTTTGGTCGCACATTTTCCTTGACAAGCACACGGTTTCTTAGCTGATTGTCTCTCTGTAATTGCAGGTAAAGCTGGCTTGCTGAACCGAGATTTTCGACTGGCCACCACTTGCTCCTTTGATGGACGTTCCTTCCCTTCTAAATACTGCTCAACAAGTGATTTTGGTTCAACAGGTAGCACTTCATTGGCATAGACTTTAGCTTTCCTCAGTGTTGTACCTACTCCTATGGTGAACAGCTTCTTCTTGTATCAGATTGTGTTTGTAATGCTATATTGAATCACAGTTAACTGTGATTGAATTGGTTGTAAATTGTGTTGTGTTGAATAAACGAAAATAAGAAAAAACGAAATACAGTCCCCATTGTTGTTGTTGAACCAGCGAACGGGAGATTCTGACAGTTTAACCGAACTAGTGCGAAGGATTTCCAACAAAAACCTAGGAGGTCCGTAGAACTGACGCTATTCTATGTGTGACCTGTAGCGATTATGTTAATAGCTACTAAAACGAAATCGCATTGCCATTATTTGCGCGTGGTCATATGTAAATCATGCAAAGTCATAGTAAACGCCCTAGACGGCTAGAGTATAAATGTAGAGAAGTTATCATAAATAAAACAGATTCTAACTGGAAGTGTTAGTTTGTTATTTGAGAGTCTCGTACGTTACACACCTACTAAATCACCTCCAAGCAAGCAATAATGAAGGTGTTTATATAACGCGAATGCAAAGAATTAAAACATATTGTACTCAGTCGTTACTATATAGCTAGTAGCTATTACTGTATTAGACAATAGTGTTCAATGAGCTACATCCTCAGAGCTACATATAATGAATAAACATAAGTTGTATCTGTATATATTACAAACGGTAAAAATTGAACTTGACCTGATATTTTGAGCTACATCCTGTTGATGCCCGCAACATTGTAAAAGCGCCCAAATTATAACGTTACATCAACAGAACAGATAAACATTTAGTGTCTATTAATTAGTCATAGCACATCACAGCCGTCACAGAGTAGCCCTGACCGCCATAACGGTATGATAAAAGTCTACAAAGTACGCGAGCATATCAATTAATTGGCATAGCACCGGTGATGAAAGTGCTTTTACCGTCGAAATCAACGCATTTATTTTAGAAACACAGATGAAACACATAGTACAGTAGTGGCACTAAATATTTACGCAGTTATACAAAAAAAATTGGGGCTCATCTGTATTTTTTGGATTAAAATCGTCTTAAAATGTATTTGTTCTAATACTATCGTATATTGATATTATTTCGTTCCCCTGCACCTGACGTCACAAATTTATTTCCGCATAAATTAGCATACCGTTTTTTTTTCAAGATGGCCGACGAAGGTAGAAAGTTTTACGATATTTCTAAGCAACTAAACGCGATGGACAAGTGAAAATACGTAATTAAGTATTCCGTACGTATGTGTAATAGATATAAAGAATAAAAAAATCTATTGCCAATGTCCTTTAAGTGACGGTTTCAATCTATTTATAGCAATAGACTCTTGAAAAAGTATTAGAGACCAGTGTTTTGATTTGTCGATTATTTTCGTGTTAGTAAATATTAAATCTGTTAGTGAGCATTTTATATTACTATCTTCGTCATAAGGACTTGGTTTTAGCAGATTCTTTATAAAGTTGAATTCGTTGCAGCTACAAATATGGTATCTTCGGAGTGTCTATTACAATATCTTCGGAGTATCTATTGTTTTGTATTTTATCAAAATACTCAGTGGTTCCCGTAATTTCTGGCATAATCTCCGTGCCACTGACCCATCTCTTCATGCTGATGTTATTGCATATCAAAAGCTATACTATAAAGTGAAGAAAACTCAACTGGACCTCGACTTTCTGAAAAATTGCCGTGATAATAATGTGATTCCGAAGTTTGTTCGTTGGAAAAACCTGAAATCTAAACGTCATTATCTAAGAAGCAGCTATCACCGAAGAATCCTTAAACAAGATCAGTTCAAATCACTCTCCAGCCTCAAGAAGTCCCTATCCAAGAAACTTTACTTTCCAACCGCACATCTTGGTTCCAAAATTTGAATCTCAAGTACCACGCCAAACGACCAATGGATAAGAAGTTACTAATTGCCTCTCAACGTCATGAACGTAAATTTAAATCCCTGCTGCGTGAACATCCCATTCTGTCTGGCATCAATGATAACCCTAATGATACCATTACTAATTTGACTGGTGAGACACTTACAAAGGAACAAGAATCCATCCTGGGATTTGGACTTAAACCCAATTTAGCGACAAGACCTAAAGAAACAGAGATCATCGCAACCGCTGAATCTATCTGGGAATAACTTAACCAACATAAATTACTACCTAATCACTTCATTAAACAGCAAAAGATCAAGAACTCCATTAGAGCTCTTGCTTCCAACCTACTTGACTTCGATGACAAACAACTTAAAACTGACGCCAAACGTATCAAGATACTTAAAGAATTACGATCGAAATATGCCATCTTGAAGCCTGATAAGGGTAACGGTGTTGTACTTATCAACTTAAACGACTACATCCTTTCCATGACTCAACTTTTTTCTGACAAGAATAAATTTACAAAGGTTCACTTTGATTCTACTTTAACTCAACTAAATACTCTTCAAAACTACCTTCGCACAATTCTTAACCGTGGTGAGATATCTAACTCTGAGTATAATGACATACGACCTACCTCTACTCAACCAGCTAGAGCACACGGTCTTCCAAAAGTACACAAATCCTTTGACACCCTTCCTTCTTTCCGACCAATCATTGACACTACAGGAACTGCTCACCAACCAGTTGCTAAATTTCTCACCAAACTACTAAATCCTTTGACTATTAATGAATTTTCTATTAAAGATACATTTGACGCGGTTTCACATATTAATAATCTACCACGCAAACTTTTTGATGACGGATATAGATTTGTTTCTTTTGACGTCAAATCTCTCTTTACTAATGTACCTCTTAAGAAAACTGTTGACATAATTTTAAATCGAATTTATAAGTCTAAACTAATCTCAACAACTCTTACGAAACGTACACTTAAGAAACTGATACTTGACTCATGTACTAAAACTATTTTCTCATTTAATGGACAATACTATAAACAAACTGACGGCGTTTCTATGGGTTCCCCCTTAGGTCCAACCTTAGCCAACATAATAATGACTGAACTCGAAACTGTTATCGTCAAACCACTTAGCTATTAACTCCGGCAAAATAGTCTTTTATAAACGCTATGTAGATGACATTTTAGTTCTTGCAAAACCCTCCGACACTGAATATATACTTAATACTTTCAATACCTTTCACAGTCAAATACAGTTTACTGTTGACAAATTTTCAGACAATGACATACATTTCCTAGACATTCAAATACTTCAAAACGGTACCACTGTCTACCGCAAACCAACCCATACTGGTCAATACCAACATTACTCTAGCTACACTCCGTGGTCGAGAAAGATTTCTTGGATACGTGCCCTCATTCATCGTGCCCACAAAATTTGCAGCAACGATGAACTCCTCAAAACTGAATTAAACAATATCACTTCTTTCATGTCATGGAATGGCTTCTCCCGCAAACTTTCAAGAAAACTATTAACATTATTCAAACCCTCAACTCATAACCCTTGTAACACTGTCACTGATAATTCCCTCATCGAACCGATTACAGTCAAAATCTGGATTCATTTACCTTTCCTTGGTAAATATGGAACTAAACTAACCAATAGCTTCATTCGAAAAATAAGTCCATTATTAAAATCTCCTTGTAAATTTATTGTCAACTGGAAAACTACTGATGCTAACTGCTTCATCTCACTTAAAGACCAAACACCAAAAATGTATCAAAGCTCCGTTGTCTATGAATTCAAATGCCCTGGATGTAATGCTAACTACGTAGAAAAAACTGATCGCTGCTTGTACACCCGAATAAAAGAACATTCGTATCATGACTCTTCCAAGATATACAACCATATTTGTAGCTGCAACGAATTCAACTTTATAAAGAATCTGCTAGAACTAAGTCCTTATGACGAAGATAGTAAATATAAAATGCTCACTAACAGATTTAATATTTACTAACACTAAAATAATCGACAAATCAAAACACTGGTCTCTAATACTTTTTCAAGAGTCTATTGCTATAAATAGATTGAAACCGTCACTTAATCATGGAACTAAAGCTTCTAAAGATCTATTAATTGTTAACTAATCATACCTTGTTACTTCACTATATAATTGTACGTATATGTAATATCATCATCATTCATTTCCTGATGATGACTATAGTTTAGTCGAAACGTCGAAATAAATTTTCAATATGTTATCGATCTTCGGAGTATCTATTGTTTTGTATTTTATCAAAATACTCAGTGGTTCCCGTAATACATACTTTATGTATATTAATAATCTGTGGTCCCAGGAGTATATTCTCAACTGCGTGGTCATGCCCAATACAGCGTCAAACTGAGCATTATCACGTCTCTTGCGCAACGGGAAAGCGTGTTACGACGTGAGAGCTGTTTTGGAAGTCCATCTTATAGCAGACGGCGCATCGTTTTAAAATAAGTTTCAAACGGTTGTTACAGTAACCAAATTCCAAAAGACTTTTCTTATTCAAGCATAAGTTTAAACGAGTTGAGTAAACGCAATTAAGATTGAAAATATACAACACTCGAATAATCGTTTTAAATATTTATTAATAACGGTTTACATACTGCATTTTGGCTTCCTTGCGTATAGAATGGTGTTAGCTGCGATAATTTTACCAATTGATCGGTTATATTGCAAACGTAATATACATATCATTTATATATCATCGTCTTTTTCTTCCTATGAATTTTTAACGTTATTTTATCTCAAACAGGTTTTAAGCAATTATTTCTCCCTCGATATTGTCGAGGATTACACATTTTTAAACTAAGGAAAAATTATTCGAACTAGGGGCAATTGTGCGAGGGTCGATCTGGCTTGTTTACATATTTCAAGGGGTTAGGGTAAAACGCGGAACCGGAATTGCAGAATCCGGAATGTGGAATCCGGAATGCGGAATGCGGTGTCCGGAATGCGAAATCCGGAATTTGGGATAAAACGCGGAATTTGGGATAAAACGCGAAGTTGAAGGAAATATGGACGAGAAAACTTTACCATTCTAATTTACTACTCGAAGACTGAGCTGCTATTGATAAAATCGTTGATACTTAAGTACGACAGTTTGGGCAGCGACAAGGAATGAGAATTGTAATCATTAATATGTCCATCTGCTTAAAAAAATACAAACTAGGCTTCGAGGTTTAGTAAAGTTTATATATCCCAGCGATGTTACATGCGTCTACTGCCAGTAATTGGAAAGTATATTGAAAGTCGATAACATTATAGAAACTTTGAATGCAGATATTTTGAGTGAATTACATAGCGCGAGATAAGGAATTAGCCAAAGCGGGTACTGCAGCTTGTTCCTTTATCAAGGATGACATATTTTTAATAAAAACTCAGGCAAAATTTCCACATATTTACATGTTTTATAAACAAGAACGACAATGTCTACGTATGCAACTATCGACTATTCAAATTTAAACGGGGGAAAATACGGCCGAGAATACCATTGAATATTTTGGTAAATATTTTTTACAAACGTGCGATGGCGATGTGAAGCCCCAGTACAGGCGATAGTGAGGCCTGTTTTGTTGAACTGCATTCGACGCGACCGAAATTCGACGTACCTGTATTGTCTTTTTGCTTACATCACAGAAAACAGAGCTCATATATCGGTACTGCAAAAAACGTAGCTATATATTTCAGCATTAGAAGGGAAGCGATAAAGGGGCTATTTGCACGGCAAATAGTAGTTTTATTGCGGCCCGGAATATAATTAGTTTTATTATTTATTGAAAATATTTTAGGAGTTTTGATTGGTTAAGAGCTGACGGTGAAGTCGTCATATCCGATAATCGTCGTGAAACAGGATATGACGTCACGCTATAATTTATGCGGCTTTTGACTGACTTTGTAATCAACAATCATTTTAAGAACATTTTTTTCGTAATCTGATTGGCTTATTAGTTTCCGAACAATTTCACGCTGTTCCATTTTTAGCAGCTTGTGTCTTCTTACTTTATACAAAGCAAGCGTTTAAACTGAATTTAAAATATTTTCAAAAAATAATAAAACAATTATTGAATTCGGTTCTCGCAGAATATGAAGAATTATTAAGGCCTCGGTTTGTGTTATCTGCCTCAACCGAAAACCTTTCCCTTAATAATTCCTCATATCCTGCTTGACCTCATTCAATAACTGTTTAGTAATATGGGGTAGAATATGTGACGTAGTATAGCGCACGCGGCGAAATTTAGCGGGACAAGTTGTTACATTTGGGTATTTTACTCTATGCAATGTTAATAATAATAATTTAATAATTTATAAAGCGCTATTTACACAGAATGATCAAGAGCGCTATATTTACAATATATACAATATAAAATTAACATACAACATATTAACACTAATAAACTTATACGCAATTATAAAACTAGATACTGAAAGCTGATTTAAAAAGATGAGTTTTAAGAGCTGTCTTAAAAACATTAATTGATAAAATGTTACGAATATCTTCCGGAAGCCCATTCCAAAGTTTCGTCACAGCTACACTAAAAGAGCGATCGCCAAATGATCGCAAAGATTTTTCCTAAGGATACTCTAACATTATACTATCATTAGATCGTAAAGAATAGTTGCCTTTCTTTTTAATGTTAAGTAAATCAGAAATATAATTCGGAGCCATTCCATATAAAGCCTTAAAGGTGATTAATAAAAGTTTAAAATTAATTCTAAATTTAACAGGCAACCAATGTAGTTCGTATAAAATCGGCGTAATATGACAGTATCTTGGGGTCGAGGTCACCAGTCTTGCAGCAGCATTTTGTACTCTCTGCAATTTAATTAGTTCAGAGCTAGGTAAACTATATAAGATACTGTTACAGTAGTCTAAACGGCTAGTTACGAAAGCATGTATGACAGATATTAAATTCTCTTTGGATAAAAACTTGCTTATACGTTTGATATTATATAACCAATAAAATGCCGCACCATAGGTCTTTGCGATATGAGTTGACATCGATAAGTGAGAATCATACCAAACCCCAAGGTTACAGACTTTTTGGACTGGAAATATGTCAACACTCCCAGCACTGACATGACGAGGACTTAGTTTCTGTAATTGTTGTTTTGATCCAATCATTAGAAATTCAGTTTCTCCATCATTTAGTTTAATAAGTTTATCTTTAAGCATCCATTTCCGCAAATCACTGATACAATTCTCCATCGCCAAAATCGCTTCAGATTGACCGCACAAATCATGATCATCAGGCTTAAGTGACACATATAGCTGGCTATCATCAGCAAAACAATGGGAGTCTGGCACGTGATTGCCCACAATATCGAAGAATTTGGAAGCATATAATATGAAAAGAAGAGGCCCCAAGCAGGAACCCTGCGGAATGCCAAAGTTCAATTCATATTTGTCAGAAGATTTACCATTCAGCATAACACGATAGCTTCGACCAGACAAATAAGATGAAAACCAGCTCAGGACTTTGCCACGGAACCCAAATTTGGAACTTAACCGTTCAAGCAAAATTTTATGGTCAATAGTGTCAAAAGCTGAACTTAGATCCAAAAGTACCAGTAGAGTAACACGCTGACTGTTCACGTTCATTAAGATATCATTCAATACTTTAAGTAATGCAGTTTCAGTGGAATGGTATTGCTGGTATGCTGATAGCAGAATTGGATAAAGATTCCAGCAAAGAAGATGGTCATGTATCTGATTGTAAACTGCTCTCTCAATGAGCTTAGAAATATATGCTAAATAACTAGTGGGACGAAGATTGTCAAAAGAGGATTCTAGGCCAGCTTTTTTCAAAATAGGAACTAGGATAATGGCTTCTTTCCAATCATTGGGAAAGCACCCAGTTTCAAGTGAAATATTAATTATTTTGGTGATCATCGGTAGTAATACATCCAAACATTTCATTAAAAGATCTGTAGGAACAGGGTCGAGGTAAGAAGATTTTTTCTTCGAATTCATGATAAGATTATAAACATCATTTTCCGATAAAGGTTCAAAAGCTTCAAAAGAACGTATATTGACTGAATACTCTATATAGTCATCGCATTGAAACCCTCCGTCGTCATTATCGGCCAATGAGGTTCCATTGTCTATTTCAGAATGGATATCTAAAATTTTCTTAGCAAAGTGTTTGCCAAGTTCGTTCACAAGGACAACTTCATCATGTCTAGGGAAAGTTATTTTATCTTTTCGTTTTAACAGACTTTTAATAGCTCTGAAAAGTTTTCCTTGATTATCGCTGTTCATTTCAACGAAGTCAGAGAAAAACGAACATTTCGCTTTCCTCATCAGGTAAGTGCAATGGTTTTTCAATGATTTAAATACATTAAGATCTGCTGTGGTTTTTGTAATCCTCCATTACCGCTCAGCTCTCCCTCTTTCTTTCTTTGCAAGTTTTGTTTCTTCATTATACCACGGAACCATAGTTCTAGAAGTAACAATTCTGTTTCTTAGCGGAGCATGACGATCCAGAAGATCGGATAGCGTATTATTAAAACAGTTGACCAAGGAACCAAGTTGCATGGGAGTATTTAAACATAAGTTAGATGCAGCCAGGTCTGCAGTAAATTTACTGATGTCTACAGATTTTATTGGTCTACAGTATATGATACATATTCCTTGGAGGGTGGTGGTTTTGAAGTTGTAAGCTCAAACAAGATTGCTATGTGATCTAAAAAACAGTGGTCTGGTTGGGGTTTAGATCCCAAAATGGAATCCACTTCTCTAGTAATAACTAAGTCCAGTGTGTTTCCAGACACATGTGTTGGAAATTCACATGTTGCCGTAAGCCCATAGACTGTAACAAATCAAGAAACTTCAAGACATCATTATCTGATTTCGAGTTAACATGAATGTTAAAATCACCAGTAATAAGACGTGGATCGGTTGACATGATAATAGTCTCTAAATACAGAGAATAAAAGCGTTCACAGTGACTGGATGATTTGAGGAGTATGGTGGTCTATAAACGACAACAAGAAGTAAACGAAATGGCCCAGAAGTGATTTTCAATTCAGAATATTCAAATGAGTTTAAAACTTTAGCTGCAGATTTGCTCATGCAAAAAGTGTCACGTAATACAATCGCCGTGCCACCTCCAGTCCTGCCAGGACGTGGATGATCAAGTAGCTTATAACCAGCAGGGGTGGCTTCAATTTTTGCAGCAGAGTCAATTTCTTTGAACCATGTTTCTGTTATAGCAACAATGTCAGGTTTAAAATCACATATATAGTCGACAAAATCAGCAGATTTGTTTCTAAGAGATTGAGCATTTAAAACACAACATTTCATTAAATGTCTTCTAGTAATATTTTTGTTTGTCTTGCAGGTAACTGAAACCTTAACCGGAACTTGGATTAGATTGACATTTTTCTCGATATATAGTCCAGATATTGATACCAATCGGTCTGATTGAATTCCGCTTCCGGTCGAAAATCCTGCCTGCGGTTACCAGAAACCCATTTTGTAGGCACGATTCTTTGTGATCTTCGATTTCGAGCATTCCTACGGGTGGTAATACGGACTGGAATACTTTGAAAAGCAGTTTTATCACACAAATTCTCATCAATTTTGTCGCATAGCTAGGTTATCACAGCATACATATCCCATTCTCAATAGCTTTAAGCAGACACATATATTCCTTCCTAATAGCCTATCACCAGTTCTGTTCAGATGCAAATTAGATCCATTCAAATGCGTGCAATTAATATCTGAGTTTTCAATGAAATGCACATCGTTATTTATGCACAATTCTTTTATGACACGATTGAACAAAAGAACTTTGTCACTGTCAACGCGACCATCACTTCTTATAATTACACTAGATATGGCCATGTTGTTTGTTCGATTTTTAACTTTCATAACCAAATTTTCAAGATCTTTTGAAACGACTTCAACTGAGCTATGAACTAAATCATTAGTGCCGACATGAATAATCACATTCGAGAACGACTCGTTAGACATAAGAGAGTTTAATTTAGTTTCCATTGTACTCACAGTAGCCCCGCTAAATGAATGACATTCTGCCGTCCCTCGACAAGCTCTACTGACCTTCTGATTACAAATATGTTTTACCATCGAGTCTCCAGCAAGCAAAGTTTTTCCTCTTGCGTCGAGCTTTCCATCTTGACAATTACGATATTCAGTAACCTGTTCTTTATGACAATTCGGCGTCACGCTAGTGACACCCTCATATCTACTTTGATTTGAATTTACATCTGAAGAGTTGGCTTGCGTCAAGATAACAATCGAATTGTCGTCATTTCTAACATCACCACTGAGACTGGGTTCAGCCAGAGAAATTTCTTCAGCCACGTTATTCATAATTACATTTTCATTGAAGATTGATTGCTCACTATTTGTTGTATCAGCTGAAGCACCAGCTCTGTTATCATCACAACGGGTTTCTTCAACCTCTAAAAATTCAAAACTGTTTACAACAGACATTTCAAATTGACTATGGGCTTGTTTGCTACGGTACATTTTCTTTGGCTTTGACCATATCAATTCATCAGATTGTTAAATGTCCTTCAAAAAATTGTTTTCACATTGCAATTTCTGTATGTCAGCTTTAAGATTAACAACTTCAAGTTCAACATTATTAAGTTTAGATTCAAATCCATTTTTCGAGTCTTGTTCAAGCAATAATTCAGTATATTTAATATTCAAGGCATCAATTTTGCTTTCATATTCAAATCGTACTTTATTTAATTCAGCTCAATCCTTGAAAGTTTATAATCATAAGCCGACGTTACCTGATTCAATTGGACCAACATAGTGTCTTGTAAATTGTTTATTGTAGCCCATATCACTGAAAGTTCAGGTTCGACAAGAGCTGGTTCAGCTTTATTATAAACCAACCTTTCGCAGGTCATCACAGTAGAATTTGTAATATTTAGAACAGCTTCGTTGTATAAACTATTGAGTGTGTTCGTAACCAGATTCGCTTCGGTATCTTTTTCTATAATAAGCTTCTTCCGTGTTTGACCAAACCATTTAAGACTAATCTCGGTGTTTTTAAATAGCTTCGTTTCACCTCCCGGCGAAGACCATTTGCCGATCAGTTTCAAGTCATTTTGAACAAAACGCTTTAATTGAGGTAGATTGCCTAGTTTCCAAATATAACCATTCTCGTAAATAGATAAATTTGACACAAGAGTAGAAGGTAGTTTACTTTCATCGCTATTTGTAGGCAAATCTGCAGTATCTTTCCCAAAATCTAATAGTGAATCCGCCAAAATTTGGCTAGAGTTAGCAGAGCTCAAATTTACACGTCTGTCCATTATGCACGTCTGTGAGTATTCTGTTCACATGGAACTTAGCCTTCATTATAACAGTCGAACATACGGTGGCACACAAGTGCCAACGTAAATAATTATTATACGACTGAAAATTTTATTGAAACGGCAGCAATTCACTGAGAATTATAATTAGACAATACAGATGCAAGTGAGAGCCATACAGATGCAAGCACGAACAACACAGATGCAAGTAAGAACAACACAGATGCAAGTAAGAACAATACAGATGCAAGTAAGAACAATACAGATGCAAGTAAGAACAACACAGATGCAAGTAAGAACAACACAGATGCAAGTAAGAACAATACAGATGCAAGTAAGAACAATACAGATGCAAGTAAGCACAATACAGATGCAAGTAAGAACAATACAGATGCAAGTAAGCACAATACAGATGCAAGTAAGCACAATACACATGCAAGTAAGAACAATACAGATGCAAGTAAGAACAATACAGATGCAAGTAAGAACAATACAGATGCAAGTAAGAACAATACAGATGCAAGTAAGAACAATACAGATGCAAGTAAGAACAATACAGATGCAAGTAAGAACAACCAAGCAGGATAGTTAAATCGTGGAGTGAGCCCGAGTATGAAAACTAAGATGGCGTCCAGCGAAGACGAACAAGCCGAACTTTCCGAGAGAAATATAATAAAACATTGCTTTGATTTAGGATATAAATATATAATTACAGTACTTAGTTGGAACGGCATCACAATATCAACATGTCCCTGAGGACTTTGAAAAGAAGACTTAACGATTATGGATTAAAGAGAAAGAAAAATGACGTTGATGTCAAACAGATTCGCATATTTATACAAGAAATTATAGCTGGTCCTGGTTCGATGTGGGGTTACCGTAGCGTATGGCATGCACTAAGGATGAAATACAAGGTTCACGTTCCTTGCAAACTAGTAGCTACCCTTTTAAGAGAGTTAGATCCTGAAGGCGTGAATCTGTGAAGACAACATAAATTTTCTCGACGGCGATACGTATCGCATGGTCCAAACTATTGTTGGCATATAGATGGTAAGTTGCCTCCCTCCACTCACTGTTTCTCGTGGACAAAAACGATATGGGAGGCTTCCCCAAAAAGCACCAGACATGTAATTCTTTTTACAAAAGCCGGTCAGATCCGACCAGACCAGACCAATTCAAATAAACATAACAGAGCATGCACCGGCCATGGGCTGGCTATGACTAGACATGCCCTACATGCTGTAGCCTACATGCAGACCTAAATCGGAACATGCTGCAAATAACTACATTAATTTTGCAACATGAGAAGGCAGTCTGACCAGATCTAGTACAAATTTCGGGATAAAAGTTTGCCATCGCATTCGCAAAACAGCAGGGCGAGCTTTTTTGTCACAAAAAATAATTTATCATAATGTAGCACAAACATTCTACCACCTGCATGCATAGACTGGTTTTCCTCTGGGTATGGCATAGTTATAATTGTGCAAATTTAAGAATAAAAAAATTAAAATAAAATTTACCATTGCTCATATATAGCAGAAAGTAGTTATGGATGGAGGTGGTCGCTCAAACAATGACCCCAAGATCCCAGCCCAGCTAAAAAGCACTGTATGGTTCCAGTTATACCATTTTCAGTCCCACAGTCTGACCAAAGGAGACGAGGACATACACCTTCTCGTTTCACACAGTGGCTATGCATGCAGGTGGTAGAATGTTTGTGATGATAAATTTTTTTTGTGACAAAAAAGCTCGCCCTACTGTTTTGCGAATGTGATGGCAAACTTTTATTCCGAAATTTGTGCTAGATCTGGTCAGACTGCCTTCTCATGTTGCAAAATTAATGTAGTTATTTGCAGCATGTTCCGATTTAGGTCTGCATGTAGGCTACAGCATGTAGGGCATGTCTAGTCATAGCCAGCCCATGGCCGGTGCATGCTCTGTTATGTTTATTTGAATTGGTCTGGTCTGGTCGGATCTGACCGGCTTTTGTAAAAAGAATTACATGTCTGGTGCTTTTTGGGGAAGCCTCCCATATCGTTTTTGTCCACGAGAAACAGTGAGTGGAGGGAGGCAACTTACCATCTATATGCCAACAATAGTTTGGACCATGCGATACGTATCGCCGTCGAGAAAATTTATGTTGTCTTCGCAGATTCACGCCTTCAGGATCTAACTCTCTTAAAAGGGTAGCTACTAGTTTGCAAGGAACGTGAACCTTGTATTTTATCCTTAGTGCATGCCATACGCTACGGTAACCCCACATCGAATCAGGACCAGCTATAATTTCTTGTATAAATATGCGAATCTGTTTGACATCAACGTTATTTTTCTTTCTCTTTAATCCATAATCGTTAAGTCTTCTTTTCAAAGTCCTCAGGGACATGTTGATATTGTGATGCCGTTCCAACTGACTAAGTACTGTAATTATATATTTATATCCTAAATCAAAGTAATGTTTTATTATATTTCTCTCGGAAAGTTCGGCTTGTTCGTCTTCGCTGGACGCCATCTTAGTTTTCATACTCGGGCTCATTCCACGATTTAACTATCCTGCTTGGTTGTTCTTACTTGCATCTGTATTGTTCTTACTTGCATCAGTATTGTGCTTACTTGCATCTGTATTGTTCTTACTTGCATCTGTATTGTTCTTACTTGCATCTGTATTGTTCTTACTTGCATTTGTATTGTGCTTACTTGCATCTGTATTGTTCTTACTTGCATCTGTATTATTCTTACTTGCATCTGTATTGTTCTTACTTGCATCTGTATTGTTCTTACTTGCATCTGTATTGTGCTTACTTGCATCTGTATTGTTCTTACTTGCATCTGTATTGTTCTTACTTGCATCTGTGTTGTTCTTACTTGCATCTGTGTTGTTCTTACTTGCATCTGTGTTGTTCGTGCTTGCATCTGTATGGTTCTTACTTGCATCTGTATGGTTCTTACTTGCATCTGAATTGTCTAATTATAATTCTCAGTGAATTGCTGCCGTTTCAATAAAATTTTCAGTCGTATAATAATTATTTACGTTGGCACTTGTGTGCCACCGTACGAACAGGCTGATCGTAATTATGCCCTAGATATCAACGATATCAGTATTGCAACAAATCCTAATGAGCACCAAATACCACAACAAAATGATGGCACCAATGCATGTACCTTCTTAGCAATCAGCATGGAGATGCGTTCATGCAAGTAGCCGTCAAAGGGAATGATATTACGTTGGAATATCTCGCACGACTGGCAGAAAGGGCCATAACCAATCTTCCATCAAAAATAAATGGTCACTGAGACTTTGCCAAAATGTACGATCCCTCAGAGGCTAAATTAGTTTTAGAGCAAAACAATCTGCTTGGGTCATCTTACGATTTGTCCGAGGAATGCATATCGGGTAATGGAGTGTTTTCGAAGGCGGGAAGGTCTGAACTTACTCAAGCTTTAACGAGTAAGCAACGTGAAGAATTAAAATCAAGAGTAGGACTGTATACCTGTTGCCCTTATAGATTTTGGGTAGGAATACACGGCAATGCCTATTTCCTTATTGACACACATCCTGTTACTGAAGAACTCGGCGGAGATGGCAATGGTATTCTTGCAGCGACGGATGATTTATCTTTGAATTCATGTTGGTCAATTGGATTTTGAAGCGTTTGAAAGCAGGTGGATTGAATGGACGAGAAATCCTAAGTCTCGCGTGGCTTATCCCGAATGCAGCAAGACATTCTGAAACTAGTAAGTTACGTTGTTAGCCCGCGACTAAGAACTCATTAGGGCCAAAACCATATTTATGCCCAAGAACATCAACTGTATTACTATTCTTACTATTATAATGAGTTTAAAAGGAGATTAATTTTAAAAAATAAACGTGCAACAGTAAACACTTTAATAAACAATGTACACGCTTACGCCTTTCTTTTTAGCCCGGCCAATTGAAAATTAAACGAGACTTACCTGGAAGTTGAAGTTTGATGACAATTCTACCAAATCAGCAGTGGTACTGAGGGTTAACGTGAGATGCACGCCCCGCGCTGCCATGAGTCAGACTTCAACAAAGGTTGTGTCCACAAGAACACCTGCAAAGGAAAAAACGCTGGGGCGGGCTACTATCTTGGGTGGGCATGTTAACCCTCAGTACCACTGCTGATTTGGTAGAATTGTCATCAAACTTCAAC
The DNA here is from genome assembly GCA_963855995.1 of Muricea muricata. Taxonomy (NCBI): domain Eukaryota; kingdom Metazoa; phylum Cnidaria; class Anthozoa; order Malacalcyonacea; family Plexauridae; genus Muricea; species Muricea muricata. The sequence goes on from OY979722.1 coordinate 6,177,767, forward strand.
TTCCAGGTAAGTCTCGTTTAATTTTCAATTCTACCAAATCGCAGTGATGTAATTCCGGTTAACATGAGACTTCAAAGCATTGTGGGACACAACCGTTAAAACAGCAAGAAAAATGCAAGTTGTCTTTTATTGTAACACAGCCTCTTGAAATAAATTAGAAGTAACAATAGGTTTATTATAAAATTTCTAAACACACAATCGGATTTCCACCCTACATGCTATAGTATCGGTTGGTAAGCTATGACTAACTTTGCTAACACTCGCCGCGCGAGTACTATGAGCTTTAAATATAGTTGTATCGATTCCACTTTCCTGAAGTAGTTGCTTGATCCAGCGTCCAATGGTATGGGTGCCAACTGCTTTATGAAATATTACATAAGAAATAAAGAGTTTGGTTGTCGTTGTTCCCCGGAGCACAGAGGTTCTTTCTAGGTCGGTTTCTAACGCCTGATATGGGCATAAATTATCGTGATCATACCTTCGGACACAGAAATTTGAAAACATGCTCCCTGGACGATTTTGCTTGATATGTTCCTCGAGACCAAAGAGATAATACTGTTCAGTTTTCTTCATGTTTGCAATATCCAATACCGCTAATGTTTGACATCTTTGGCCCAATGTTAAGGCAAGCAACATTACCAACTTGTGCGAGTGAGCCTTCAAAGATATATCAGCAAGAGGATAAAGAGGCTTCAAGTGATCAAGCACCAAATTGACGTTCCATGTTTCCGAATATTTTGGAATTGGTTTGCGGAAATTAAAAATGCCCTTCATGTATCGTGTTATAAATGGATGTGTGGTAATAGGGTGATGATTATCAGTAGAGCTGCTCAGGAATAGTGTTGATAACGCCGATCAAGCCGTATTAAGGGTGGAATAGGACAAGTTTTGTTGATATAACGCATGTAAGAAGTGTAAAATATCAGTCACAGTGGGAGACAATGAACTTGCCTTTGAGTACAAAAATCGGACCATTTGTTAATGTACACATTGTATTGCTTTTGTGTACCTTGCCTCCAGGAAGACATGATAACGTCGGTAATTTGTGGAGGCACGCTGCTGTTAAGGAAGTGTCTCCGGACAATTTGCATGCCATAAGGTAGAGCTTGGGGTGCAAAGGATGTGGACCCGGTAGAAGAGGATTGGACAGAACATCATTGGTCACGTGGAAAACACGCGGCTGCGCGATCAACAGGCTCAGTAGACCGCTAAACCATACCTGCGTTGTCCAGACGGGGACAATCACTGTTACTGTGGCCTTCTCTTGAGCAATCTTCTGAATACATCGGCTGGTTAGAATGAAAATCACGCTTTGTCAATGTGGTCCTGTCCTGGTTAGTGTGTTCCCGGACGTCCCTGCCGGTTTCCGCCGATAAGCATTTCGCTCGCCGAAAAAAGATTGCAGAGCAACTACGCGGTTATTCTGGTTTCGGTCGTCGCGACGTCTGAATCTTGACGGGATTTTAGAACCGCGAAGTGACGTATTATACGGATGGTAGCAACCACGTTCTTTGCGTGGAGTAGCAAGCTTAAAGCCAATCTGACTGGTTTTGGTGAGCTCGTCGATCTCCTTCCCAATATCGTCGCCGAACAACTCCGTGCTCATTGAGGTGGAGGGGTTACATAAGGCTGCATACCGGGAATTAAGATGTGGTCTCAAGAGATCACGACGCTTTTGATTAAATTCCCAATTAGCAGAAAGAGCAAGGACCAAAGAATGTGTTAACGGGATTTTCACGTCGTCGGAAGCCTTCGTGGCAGCCTGAATAAGAGCACTTACCGCTGCAACAAGTAACTTTTGACATTTCTGCAAAGATGTATCCGTTGCCTTTGTTGGAAGTTTGAGCTGATGCCAGATGGCTTTGTTACACTTGGGAGCCACCAACAATGGACAATTGTCCGGTCTTGGGTATTTTTCAACAAGCCCATCAAGCTTTGTTCCAGGCAACTTCTCCGGAATTATTAAACTAGTAACTAACTGAGCTAACTTTTCATCAATGGCAGGACCCGCCTTCTCAGCCACCTAAAATTCTTGACTTATATGCTCCCAGGATAACTGCGACTGCTGTGGCGGTTCAAGCTATTTGTCGACAACATCTGACGTTGTTTGTAAATCGTGTGGTGGGCGTGAGATATTCACATCATTAGTCGCCTCATCACTATCATTACTCGCTTCATTGCCCACGATATATTCATCTAACTTCTTCCAAATATTTTCTTGCATAGACTCCATCATTGTTGTCATCATTTCAGCCATAGTTTCTTTCATTTTAGTGGTCAAATCGCTTTCTTCCTGCAACGCCTCACTACGTGGAGTTTCTGGCTCCTCCATTAACGACATATTGCTAAAGCCTGCGAAAATGCAAACTAAGGCATCGCAAGTCGTCACTTCCCACTGGTTTGCTAACCACAAAAATTTTATGGCATGACATTTGGGAAAACTACACATTACTTTCCCTTCCAAATGTTTGATGAAGAGACTGCGGGGAAACAAACATCTTACTTTCGCCAAATAAATTTTTGACTGACAAATTATCGCGAGGCTTCTACAAGAATTCCGTGCGGCAGTCATTATTTTGTTTGGAATCTTTTACAAAACTGCAAGTTAGCTATCGACAGCAAAACCTTAACAAAAAAAACAACAAGCAAATAACAGGGAAAAGCGTGAGAATGTATAAGATATAAGAATGTAATACACGGTCCTTACCTGAACAATTTCGCTTTTCCACAAAATATTGAAGTCAATGTTGACACCACGGCAACTCGGTTTGTACTGACTCATGGCAGCGCGGGGCGTGCATCTCATGTTAACCGGAAGTACGTCACTGCGATTTGGTAGAATTTATCATTTTAGACCACAAAATACACCAAAATGCCTGCTAAACGTATGCTAAACTTATTGTAGTGCGGGGATTCAACGTAGGAATATTCCCTTAGTCTTTGAATTAATGGTTTTAATATTTTAGCTATGTTCACGCCTGTTTTATACAGGTTCGTCGAATTTTGGTCGCGTTGATTGCAGTTCAACAAAACGGGCCTCACTATCGCTTGTACTGGGGCCTCACATCGCCATCGCACGTTTGTAAAAAATATTTACCAAAATATTCAATGGTATTCTCGGCCGTATTTTCCCCCGTTTAAATTTGAATAGTCGATAGTTGCGTACGTAGACATTGTCGTTCTTGTTTATAAAACATGTAAATATGTGGAAATTCCGCCTGAGTTTTTATTAAAAATATGTCATCCTTGATAAAATTGAACAAGCTGCAGTACCCGCTTTGGCTAATAGCCTTATCTCACGCCATGTAATTCACTCAAAATATCTGCATTCAAAGTTTCTATAATGTTATCGACTTTCAATACACTTTCCAATTACTGGCAGTAGACGCATGTAACATCGCTGGGATATATAAACTTTACTAAGCCTCGAAGCCTAGTTTGTATTTTTTTAAGCAGATGGACATATTAATGATTACAATTCTTATTCCTCGTCGCTGCCCAAACTGACGTACTTAACTATCAACGATTTTATCAATAGTAGCTCAGTCTTCGAGTAGTAAAGTAGAATGGTAAAGTTTTCTCGTCCATATTTCCTTCAATTTCGCGTTTTATCCCAAATTCCGCATTTTACTCCCAATTCCAGATTCCGCATTCCCGATTCCGCATTCGCGATTCCGCATTTTGCATTCGGATTCCACATTCCGGATTCTGCTATTCCGGTTCCGCGTTTTACCCTAACCCATATTTCAAGACGATTGTACGTGAAGCTGCTATTTATAGGAATCTGGGCTTTTGTCGAGGGTAGAGGGTGAGATGTCGAGGGCTGAGGGTCGAGGATCGTCAAAGGTCAAAATCAAGAGGGTCTACAGCACTACACTCTACAGAGACAAAACACTTTTTAACCAAGTGTTACAGAACTCAATTGCTAGACGATTGCTCATGAGTTTTATAAATTTACAGTCAAACTGGGTGTTCTTTTGCGAGCAATATTAGTTCAGTTCTGTTTTGTTCTGTTCAGTTCAGTTAAGTTCAGTATATAACAATGGTGACAGGGCACTGCTGTTAGTACTGTGTCTGGTTTCTTATATGCTTTGCACATAATGCGGTACTGTAAGGCTAACAAAAAATCAGGAAAATGGCTACCAAAGTGGTAGTAACGAACAGGATTGAGCAACTTTCGTACAATATGTGGGCAAGAAGAGTAAATAATTAATACTGAAATTTTTGAAATTTGGATTTACATATATTTCTGGAACACAGTGCAAAGTCACAAGGTAGTGTCCATTATGGAGTTTTCCACCGAAATGGGGAATGTTTCCAGAACAAAAATCTGTGTAAGAGTGAAATTAGGGATAGATGAGATCTTTATAAAATGTCCGGACATGAAGCCTCTAAATATTTTCGGTATTATAATTTAATTACTATTACAGGCATGTAGTATTTTTAAGACTGATGAACATCCACATAATTTTACAGAAAGTTCAGAAATTTTTCAATGACTCTCTAAAAGAAGTTTAGTGGTACATACCTTTTCTCCTTGACCACCGTTCCACTCAACACAGACAACGTGGTATACTTCATGGCATAGCAAATTCCCACCGGAAGTGACAGCCACTTCGCCAACATGCAATTTCCCCTTTCTGCTACATTCAGCTTGCAGTGACGGTCCCGCTTTATTGCTTAGAGCTTTGCCACATGGGTTGGAGTCCAGATTGAAATTTTCTCCTGTAGTGTTGACTAGGACGTCGGCCTATTTAAAAGGCGAAAACAACTTCTATTTTATCCGTACTTATAACAATCGCCATGCAATAGGCACTACAATAACTGTACGCTAATGTAATTCGTTCAATAGGTCTTTCGCTTCTATCATGAAAATAATTATTATTATCATAATTGTAACAGGAAAGACAGATTTGAGTTTGAGACCAAGGTGGAAGCCACAGAATTGAATCTGAATGCAAGACGTAATTTTTTAGTCGAATTATGTAGTGGGAAAACACCGAAATTCATATAAGCGGTACGGTGTTTCATCTCTCCGAGGATGTCTAAGATAAAGCCAAGTCAATTTTACAAAATATGCGATAAATGATGTATATATATCATCATAAAAATAGTAGTTTTTGAAAATTCATGATAGAATTTATAACTAAGCAATAATGTATCACGTAACACTGGGGAATATTTTGCATGCATGTAAGCAGTATGATAAATCACCTTATAAGTCGACAAATCTCCAACAACAACTGAAATTTTAATGTTTTTTCTAATTATAATAAAATCACCAGGTACTCGTCTTGGTATGGTGACGTCATCTTTTCTCTTTATTTCTTTAGTTTTGGCAAATGAACGCAAATCAGGTGATCTAAATAAGCTTTTTGGAGGTACTTGATGGTTCTTAAATGAAGATCGTCCACCAAATCTTTGACAAAATTCCTGAACAAACACTTTATTGCTTGCATCATCAATATTAACAAAGTGAATTTCCTTTAGAACGGAATCCTGCTGCTTCTTGCTAAACTCTTCAGCAGCCTGAATCATGATTTTTGCGCAAACCTCTTTTGGAATTCCAAATACACCACTTCCAATTCCAGGAAGTGCAATCGACCTATAAGACTTTGCTTCTTCAAGGACTCTGGTGCAGGTAACACTTAATGTTTTGGATGATTTCTCACGTTTGTTATCATCCCATCGAGGTCCCACCGCATGGATTAGACGTTTGCATCCCAACTTTCCCGGACTGCCATTATACAATTCACCTTCGTAAAGGTTTCCTTTTGCCTTCACATAAGCATCGCACTCATCCTGGATCTCCTTTCCTCCAGCGTCCAGAATACTTTTGGCCACTCCACCGACATGTTTCAATTCCCCATTTGCCGCATTTACAATTACGTCACAACTATGTGCTGTAATATCACCTTTAAAAACTTTGAGCAAGATCTTCTCTTGAGTTTTGAAACTGCAGAGCAATACTGAAGCTGGTTGTTCTTGATATGATTTAGGTAAGGCGGACGAAGTTTTAGTGGCTAGTTCTCCGTCCTCTTCCATTAATTGAATTAAACAATTATGGTTAAATTCTATTCCCTTAAGGAAAACATTTCCTTCCTCAGACTGAAGATATCGCTGCACGCGTTGCTTGTCAAAACGGATTTTATCCATTGCTATACTTGCTTGAACCTCCTTGATCTGATTCATAGCTTTTTTCACTCCTTCTTTAGTGCCATCAATTCCTATTGTCCCTTTCTCTTCTTCAATGTGAACTCTGACAGATTGTTCCTCTAGTTTTTCTTCGATTTCTTCCAGGTCTTTGCTACTGTAAAAACTTAAATATCGTGCATATCCTTCGCCTACCCACATTTCTTTCTTGATAATAGTATTAAGCTTCATGAACTCCTGTAACTTTTCATAGGTTTCTTCCACATTTTTCGTTTCCCCAATCAACGAGATATCTGTCGATATTCTTTCATCTTGAAATATTTTAACGGAGGCGTTTGTCGCCGCGTTTTCGCAAAATTCTTCCCATTTGTTACTCTTGAGAAGGGCGAGGCTATCTTCATCTAGCGAGTAGTGTTTTTCAAACATGTTGTCGTCGATGAACGAGTGGACATCTTCTGATGTGGCATCAAAAACGAGTACTTTAACTTTTCGCCTTTCTGATTCTGAAACCATTCCTTTCAAACCAATTGATTTAAAGCCGTTATTTAAAATTTCAAATCCCCCTGACTGAAGAAAACGTTTTTTCGGCTCGTTAAGATCAATATTGTCTTCAATTATTTGGCTACATTTCTTAAATAACTCTTTTGCAGCTAAAGGAACTTGCTTCGGAGATCCTTTGATAATAATGACTCCCTTTGAAGGCTCTATGTTGATCTCAACATGAAAATCATCGCGTACAATATCGTCAACACCATGAAGCAAAAGGAGTGCAAGTTTGTGTTCAGGCACATCTATCTGTTCGCTAATGATATCTAGTTCTTTCTCCATTTCTGCAATTTCACTTTGAAACTGCTGGCGGATTGCATTTACATCTTCTTTCCTCCCAGCAATTTTAATTTTTAGCATTTCGCCGTCCATTGTAACAGTTATGTTGTCTTGGCTTACCTTTGCCATCAATGAATTTAGTTCTGCCTTAGAAACATCGAACAGTTTTTTACTGAACGTTACCTCTTTGGCTGTAAATTGCCCCATATACGATTCGATATTTTCTGACATTTCTTTTGCCAAGGACAACTCTTCCGAATTTTCTTTCACGTCTTCAAGAATTCCATACCCGAAAAGATCGTAAAATTCCTTTTTACAATTTGTCACAACATGATTTAAAACATCTTTGTTCAACGTTATCTTTTTGCCACTTGTTTCTTTCACTGGCTCCAAGAACTGGTAATGTTGGCGTAAACACAAAGCAGAGCCGTCAAGTATCAGCTCTCTACCAATTAAGGACTCTACAACTATAAGAAGAAAAGAAAGAAAGCTCTTCAGTCATTTTCTAAATGTTGAACTTTTTTGACGGTTACGAAATTTGGGTTACAAAATTAAAATCCATTGCTCAATCTTTTGTCCAAGCTCACGAAGCCTAATTAACAACTCGCAACATTTAAAAAATTTCCTTGCAAATGTGTGTTACTTGGAATATAACGTAATAAGTTAATGTTATTTAAAATTTAGTCATTCACACAACCATCTAACTATATATACATTATATATCAGGAAACAGATCCCAGCAATGGTTGATTATACGCAAATTTTCTGCGAAAGATAAAAATGCCACGCTGACTTCCTAATATTGAGCCACAAAAACATTATTTTTATCAAAATTCTCGTCATAACAAAAATACGCAGCAAGAAATTTGAGATCAGCGAAGGATGATCTTCCCCTACCCTAAACATTATTTAACCAGCCATCGTGCTGCACCTTTGCATATTTGATGAACTTTGCTCTTCGCTAAAAATTAAACGAAACAGGAAGTATGTTTTGTCCGTTTCAATTATGAATATATTCCTACTGCAGTTTTGATCATATTAAAGCCTCTGTTACAAATATTTTGTAAGCTCCAACACGGCAAGAAATAATTACTGGATTTATGTAATTAAATATATACGGTATAAAATGTTAAATCTTACCACGAGGATGACAAAAAGAAATAACTGCTTTCCCTTGATCTTTTTGGTATATTACCTCCCCATAAATCTTTCCACCTCCATTTTTTTGGCTCTCGAAGTACATTTCGATTCCATCATTAGTGGTATTCTTGTTAAGCCCAGTAACTAGTATGCTGTTACAGACTGGAGGAATTGAGAATTTCAAGATAGCTTTCTCAAGCGGTTTGTTTTTGTCTGATATTTTCTTTATATCTATAAAAATGTTGTGAATGATATAAACGTTAAGCTGAATTCAGTCCAACGGTTTACTACTGCTTCTTACCATTAATTATAAGATCGCATTGAAATAAAATGCTAGTATTCTTATAACGACTTATCTTTTTTAAGGTTTTGTGTGCCTTAATCGCACTGCCGGCACCGGTAACCTCGGCTTAAGATGGGGGATAAAACCCAGCTTAAGGTAAATGAATCCAATTGCGAATTATAAAATAGTGCATAAATGGAGCTCATTAGCAGTGGCGAAGCCAGCCCGACAACTCATGCTATGCAAATTTTATATCATTAAATTATTCCATAGGCGGCCCAATTCAGTGTGTAGTTTCATATAGAGATCAGTAGCGAGCGGTAACCGCGAGCGGTACCGCGAGCGGTACCGCTCGCTACTGATCTCTATATGAAACTACACACTGAATTGGGCCGCCTATGATTATTCCTTGACATTATAGATACTGCCAGAAAATTTAAAGAAAGTACACACTCGCTTTGTTTTAGGGTTGTACCTGCTAGTAGCCTTTGCAAACCCAATACGTAAGAAAAGTCAGCTATCGAAGAGGGAAAATATCCAGGACATGGCATACCACGTTTTGTTTGCTCTCACTTTATATTATGAACAATCAGAAGAAATTTAGAAGTGACAGGGGTCCAGAAAACTACACGCTTTGTATTAGATGTTGATACATTTAAAGATACAATAGTTGACTGCATGTGCACAGAAATTTAGACATTTCAAAACTAAATACAGAGGCCCAGTGATATATTAATAATAGTGTACTCATTGAATGGGGCTACTCTATAAAAATAAAATTTTGTAATTATAATTGTGAATATCATCGACTTATTAATATTTAAGAAACTCTGATGGTTCCATCCTTGAGGAAGAAAGTCTTTTGCTTCCTTTCCTAGATGTAGTGCATTAATTGTTCTGTTGTAAAGGCAAAAATGTATCACAATATATTGATATACTTGTTACTGTTTTCTTATTTTGTAGGACCTATCTGCTGTAAGAATCTCACCTCAACATGGCATAAAGCATACATACGCAAAACAACAGAGGCTGAAATTTTATCATGTCATATCTATGATATGATGAACGTTTTAAGAATCATACATGTAAAAAGCCAAATTAAAAAGTTCTAAATTAGCCTTGCATTAATGCTATCTTCAATTTCCAAGAAACACTTTGCATGTATTTTTGACATTCTCCTGGAATACAAAAACAACAGGCAAGGGTCTGCTCAAACCAGGTGTCAACTTTACAGTGTTTACTAGAAACAAAAACATATTAAGATTGACAAGAAAGGATGTGAAATGATACACATTAATTGGCATCACCCAGAGGGTTGAATATAGGATTCATTGCAATCATTGCAAAATTGCATTAGGCAAATGATGACTCCCATTCCTTAAAAAGGCATAAGATCCCTTAGAGGATCCTGAAACGGGTAAACTGGGAGCTGGGAATTGCTTATTTTTAGGATTCTATGCACTAGGACTTTCCACAAAACAATAGAAAATTTTGTGCATTTGGACATCGGGATAAGTAGCCCTTCAGGACCCTGTTTTTATAATTAAAAAATAAAAAATAGATCAGAAAGCAATTTCAACTTTCTGCATCCAAATGATCCAAGTTATACGTAAGATAAATCTGTACATTCATTGTAAGACTGTAGAGTATATTCAGGCGTCAAGCTTGAAAAAATAAACTAAAAAGAAAAAACTCTAATTTTCAAATACCTATTAAATGCAAAACTTCAAATAATTCAAATCGGTTACCAACAAAATAATTATGTGTGTCAATTGTTATTTGATCTTTAATTTTTATACCAGTAGTATTAAAATAGGTGTAAAATTTCTCAACGGCCTTCTCAAATTTCAATCTATAACATGATTATAAGATGAATCTATTACATGGATATAGATAGCGCATACCATTTCGTAATTGATATTCCAGGTTTATCTATGTCACTATTTTTTGGATCGAATATTCGCCAAGTCGCCCAGAACAATCCGTGTTGTCATTTTGCAAAATTATCAACTTGTCTACTGTTTGAAATTTGAATTGCGTATTTGTTTGTGTAGCTATAATTAAATTACATGTTGATTATTAACCGATAAATTGTAAACGTAAAATTGGATAAAAGTAGCTGTGAACTGTGATCAGAAATCTCCGTGTGGACAGGCTAGTCTTAGCAAACATCGAACGATCACGTGACCGGTGTTTCAACCTTTCTATTATTTCCTATTAATTATGCTATTTAGCTCCTATGCGCCCGCATTTCATATAAATCACATTTTTTGTTTTTCCATTCATAATATTTTATATCGATATGTTTGTGGAAGAATTTATGCTAATCTTTTAAAGTAAGTTTATTAGTTTAATTATTTTACACTTGTATAATAGTTGGGGCCCCTGTGCCAAGGCCTTAATAAAACTTTTGATGAATTTTATCTTTGTATCATAAATGACAGGGGAATGGAATAGCTAGACGACTGCAGTGCACTTTTGTATGAAACCTCTTGGGAGCCATCACAAATTATTTGAAGCTTGAATTTTCAACTCTGACCCTCGATATTGTGCGAGTGGTTTTTTACATGAAAATTTGATTAAAGATTTCAAAATTAGTTTCAGAACTCTGGTAGTATAAATTACTACTGAGTTCTGTGATTTAAATTCACAAGAAGACGAAGAAGCAGCATTTATCGGGCACAAATGTTCCGCAAGCGATTTTAGTGAATGTATGCATAATTAGCTTCTGACCTGGCATGTTGCATGGTGATTTTCTTGTAATATTTTACAGTTAGAAATGTTTATAGTTATGTTTACAGTTTATGTTTTATAGTTAGAAAGCGCTTTGCTTCTAATAACCACCCCTATAAGCAACCCTTCTAAACACTATAGGCACTTTACAGGAAGGCTGTCGCTTTTATTTTTCAGAACAGCGATGTCGACAGTGCTGTTTTAAGGCAAGGTCACTTTGAGCACTTTCGTCCCGGATTCGGGTTTCAGCACATATGCCATGTTGACTACCATGGCCATTTTATCCTGAAAAACTTGAGATTATCTCTAACAAATCAAATGCATGCATATGTACAAAACCGTATACAGGACCTAGACTAATATGGAAATGTTTGCACAGCATATAAAAATTGTCAGGCTGACTTCAATGGGTCTGGTCACTGGCATTTCTAACAATTCTCTATATATTTGCATACTAATACCTGGTTCTTCGCTGAATGTGACAAGAGCATTTCTATTTTCACCAAACTGTACATCACGGACTTCCAATTCTGATGTCACTTCGATATAATTCGACAAACTGTCTTTCGATGTATTCGGGTTTAAGTTTTCCACATACAGTTTCTTCTTGTCTAGAGGGAGAAATATTTCTGGCTGCTTTTCTTTCACTTTGAGAAGATAGCCATCAAGCTCCAGCTTGTCTTGGCTTAAAACTTGTGAAGCAACTGAAAATAATAAACATCAAAATAATTATAAAGAAAAAACATTGACTGGAATTCTCATTATAACTTATGATATAACCTGATAGGAAAGATATTTGCAAGCTCGGATTAGCCCAACGGGTTATACCACAGCATAGGGTACGTATAACTGTAGGGCCACTCAGCAGTGCAACATGTCCCCCTATTTTTATGCAATTGACTGGCCAGAATAATGGCGGAACGGCCAGTTCAGCGTTCCTATTGGCCAGAAAAGGCAATTGACTGGCCAGAACCTGCATAATGAACATGCGTAATGAGACATGCGTGGAGACACAAACTTCAAAAGTTCCGACTCGAGTGGCCTTTCTGTGTATTTCTATTCTGTGGCTATACGTTGATTCTACGATTATTAAAAAAAAAAACGAAAAATGATGTTAGCGCCGGTGAGTTGCTATATTCAGTAGTAGCTAACATCTCTTTCTATACAGCAGCTTGCTTGAGATGTTTGTAATGAGCACTAGTAATTATGACTGTCAAAAATTCATTTTTTTGCATTTTCATGCATCCTAATAAAACCGCCAATACAGTCTTCAGGCTTCTTTAAATTTGACCACATGCGGTAGTCTTTCTCTTAGATATTGTCTTATAAATCCACGTGATTGAATACTTAGGTTGCAGTTAATTGATTGTTGTAAACTGATATGCTACAAGGCTACAATGCGTCGTTTACGCTCAGACGATAGACACTGGACCTTTGATTGCGAGGCGTGAAACTTTGGGATTCGCACTGAAACTATAGACACGTGTGCAGGAGTCAAGCCAGTAAAAACTGAGATTGTGGATTGGAAATGTTAATGCTGTTACATCAATAAATTCATAAAAACGAATTGACTGACTGCGCGTATTACTTGGTCGATACGATAGTATACAGTCCCCAAGAAAGAGAACCAGCTGACGCACAACTGCTCGTGGCGAAGCGAATCAGAAAAGTGCTACAGATATAAACATTTCCGATCGTCTCTGTAATTGATACTTATCCTTCATGCTAAAGTCAACATTGATTAAAATATTCCAACTAAAAAATATAACTTTTTGCCGTTGGAGCATCGTACGCTACCCATTTTTTCATTCTTTTCAAGGTTGACGAAAACAGGATAGAACAATTTTTTGCTACCGATGCTGATCTTGATCTTGAATTAGCCCGCAATCAGGTGTGATAATGCTGAACAATATTCTTGAGTCTTGACAACAATGAACAATGAATGTTGGCAGAACAACATTGTTCAGTACTGTTTTCTTCAACCTGCACAACCAACAGGTTGTGCGCTTTTACGCGTGTACACTAGGTGGTACATACTAGTTCACATGGTCACATGGGACGTCGGTATAAATTGTGTTAACAAAAATGAACGTTTTATTGATAAAACTACAACAATTTATACCTATATAATATTTGCATTATATTAACATAATAACATGTTGACTTCCGTCACATACCGTTACAATATGTTGACTCCCGTTACACCCCTTCTTTTCACCGCATAACTGTATACTTAATCAAATATTTTTTTATGTTTTTTTTTCGACCTACTTAAATGTCTTAATTAATTGGTACTACTTAATCCAGACAAGTTCATTACTGTTCAGTTTATCAAGAAACAGTACTTAAGGCTAAAATTAATTCAATAGTTCTTTGTCTATTCATTACTGATTGTTGCTAAATAGTTGAATTAGGCTTGATATCTTAACACTCGCTTTGATACTCGTTCACTTCTTGTTGTAACATGATTTGTTCTTGCTCTCACTGGTTCTTGAACACTTTCTTCATGACTTCGTATTTTTTCCTCCGGCTCAGCCACCTTTAGAAGATTTCTCTGATTATATAGGATCTTGGTTGTTCAGGTGTTTGTGGTATTTTAATCACTCCCAAACTTGCATGACCAACTTTTGTTTGAACTCGTACTTGATCACCAGTTTGGAGACTTGGAAGAGGACGTGCTGATTTTGATTTGTCGTAATATTTCTTTTGCTAAAATCTCCTTTGTAACAGTTGTTCGTTAACTGTTAGAGGATTGATAATTTTTGGAGCCAACAGTCGAGATGCTGTAGGTAGTTTGGACTTTAACCTTCTGGCTTGGCGTCGTTGAGCTGGAGATCCAAGAACTTGATCTGGAGGTGTATTACGTAGGTTAAGAAGTGCTATATAGGGAATTCTCTTGGCTGTTTGGCCTGCTCTTTCGATGAGACCATTACTTTGAGGAAATCCAGGACTGCTTGTCTTGTCTTGTGTATAAATCCCCACTCTTTAGAAAATTCTTTAAATTCCAAACTTGAATACTGAGGACTATTATCTGTATATAACTCATCTGGTACCCCAAACCTCGAAAAATGAGTCTTTAACTTTTGTTTCACAATTCTGGACGAGGTCCCCGAATTTAACGTATTTAACACAATCCAACCAGAATAGGAATGTGCTGTAACGAGGTGATCCACTCGGTTCCATAAAAAAAGATCAGATGCAAAAATAGACCAAGGTCGAGCTGGAATTTCATGAATCCTCAGCGGCTCTTTCTGTTGATGTCGCTTGTAGCCGTTGCACACCAAACACTGTGATACAAGGTGTCAGCATCTTTAGATAATGACGACCAATAGAATACATCTCGCACTCTATTTTTCATTGCCTCTGTACCAGGATGTCCTTGGTGGATTTGCAATGTCATCTTGTACAATCAATTGTTCTCTAAAGTTAAAGAACCCCTGAATCTCTGGACCTATTTCTTTCAGTGATTTTTGCCATTCATTTTTGACTGTACTTATTATCTTTGCCAGTTGTGGGTCAGAAGCTGTTTCTTTCTTCAATTCGACCATTCGATGTGGTGCTACTAGAATTACCATCAGAACTTCATATCCATCTTCTTCCTCTGCTGCAGTTTCTTCCCTATGTGCTCGAGAGAGTGTGCCTGCAAGATACAACTCCGATTACCTTCAGATCATAACGCTGAAGCTCCATCATCATCTTCTGCAATCTCTGAGGAACCGAGGACAAGCATCTTTTAAACAGGGTTTTCAAGAGGTTTATGATCTGTTTCTGTCGTTACCTGCCGTCCATAAATATAAACGTGAAACTTTTCGCACGCGAAGACTATGGCTAACATCTCCTCTCAATTTGTGCATACTTCTTTTGCGTTGTTGTTAAGGCTCGAGATACGTATAAGCAACTGGCTTATCACCTTGTAAACATGCTGCGCCTAGGCCATGACTTGAAGCATCACACGTCAACTTAACTTCTTGCTGGACATCATAAAACTGAAGCGCTGAATCAGAGGCAATAGCCTTTTAATCTTGTCGAACGCTTCTTGCTGCTCATCACATCAAGACCACATTACTCCCTTTAAAGTAATTTACGCAATGGTGCTGCTGCTTCACTCAGCTGTGGAATGAACTTTGATAGGTACGTGACATTAAGAAACGTCGAAGAGATTTTCCATCATCTGGTGTCTGCATCTCCACTACGGCACGGATTTTCTCAGGGTCAGCTTTCACACCTTCACTGGTTAAAACATGACCAACATCACAAGGACAACCACTGAACATCTGATGCATAGCTTTTTGGAATATGTTTGGAGCCGACTTTTACCGTACGGCAACTGTTTGAAATAATATATAGCGTCCATAAGATGTATTGAATGCAGTTTTTAATGCTGACTCATAATCCAAAGGAATCTGCCAAAATCCACGAGAAGCATCCAACCTTGTAAAATGCTGCGCTTTCGGCATACGAGCTATCACTTCCTCAAATGTTCTCATCGGGTGGTGTTCTCTTTGTATGGCTTCATTGAGGTCTTTCGGATCAATGCAAATTCGAATTACATCAGAATCTTTTTTTGTGCTACAACCATCTGGGACAACCACTCGGTTGTTTCTGTGACAGGCGCAATAACTCCTTTTGTGACCATAGGATCCAGCTCTTGTTTTACTTTGTCCTCAAATGCAACTGGAAACCGCCTCAGTGTCCTAACCACTGGTCTAACATCAGGATCCAGCTTCATTTTATATTGTATAGATGATTCTCCTAACTCGACATCAAACAAATCTCGGTACTCATCAAGAATACTTTTTTTGGTTAGCGTTGAACTTGGTTTAGTTGTCATCAGCGACGGAGCTACAGGCTGTCTTTGCTTTGGTTTTGTGGAGTGGTTTCCCGAGGACTTGCACAATCTTTAAAAATGATTCAACTTGCCACAGGATCGATCCCATGAGCCGGACATTGCTGTCTACCTTGAGCATGTACAGCTCCGCAATAACTACAGCTGACTTTGTCTTTATACGATTCTCTTTGCCAAGCATTTCTTCGGTCTTTCTTTCGCAAGACATGTATTTCTGTAGACAAAGAGACCGAGTAGACAGTGCTTTAATTCTTCGATCCGATAATCCATTTACTTCGCAAATGTGAATTGCTTTAGTCGACGTTAAGTCGTCTTCTCGCAGAAGTAATTTACGAACTGCGTTGTTTGTTATTCTGCAAACTAATCGGTCACGGGTCATTTCATCTTTAAGCTCCCCAAATCAACACGTTCTCGCTTTTACTCTAAAGTCTGCCAGAAACTCTTGAAATGAGTGTTTACCTTGAACTGCAGTATGAAACTTGTGTCATTCCATCGTGATATTTGTCTGTGGACTGCATATTTCAGCAAACTTCGCTTTGAGACACTCAGGATCTTCTCTGTTTTCGTCTGCTCTTTCGTATGAAAATGAATTTTCTCTTTGAATCGCTTCACTGCCCGCGATGTTCAACAGAATATACTCTTGAACTTTCTTCGATTTACTGCTGTGTGCCGCTGCTGTAAATATGTCGTATTCCTGAACAAATCGTCGCCAATTTTCAGCCACATTTCCTTCGAACGAAAGTGGTTCTGGCTTTTGAAAGCCTGACTCAGCCATGACACCATGTAAATTGTGTTGACAAAAATGAACGTTTTATTGATAAAACTACAATTTATACCTATATAATATTTGCATAATTATTAACGTAACAATATGTTGACTTCCGTTACACACGGGATCACCTAACATGCAAAATAACGTCCCCCCCTCTCCCTATCACTTTCAATGTTCTATCACTCAATGCTTTCTCATGTGTCACGCAACTGAAAGTAACTTGTTAGGGGTATATTGAGTACAGAAGCAATAGAAAAATAAAAATCTAACCTTCAGCACTGACAAAGGTGATATGGGCAACGTCTGGTTGACAACGATCTAACTTTTCGACATCACCGCCACCAGTTCGTCTGTTGTTTTCAAAGAAAAGTTTTATTGTATCTTCGGATGTAATTGGGGAAAGGCCACTGACAATAACTGTTCGAATTTCGCCAAGATACTCTTTTTCATCATCTTGCTCAATTTTCTAAAACAAAAAATATTTTAATTCAGAATTAAAAAGATACGTGAGAACTCCTAAAAAAATCCTAACAAAGGCTGTCTGAGATTTGCTCAAACTTCTGGCTTTATATAATTACAAATTTGTAATTGCTCTTACACACACACTCAGAAATACCCGATTTAAAAATAGAGGAAGTTAGCTGAAAAGAAAGATGTCGGCATCCTCGTTTGCATAGAACGTCAGATTCTGGCGCAGATGCCATCTACTACGAGAAACAAGCTCAGTTGATTTTTTCTTTTCCCCAATTAAGTACACATTGCATTATTCCCTGCATGAAATACAACGATCAGGGGGAAAGATGCTTGAAAAACCAGGCAAGATAGCTCTACTGTGGTTACATACCCCTGAAAATACAAAAGTTTCATAACATTATACATGTTTCGCTCACTCTTCAGGCAATGTTGGAGGTTTTGAGGTTTAGCAATTAATATACATTTCAAATTTTTCAATATTCAATTGGTGTCATGTTGTATAACTTGATTGTAAAAATTGTTGGCTTAACGTAAATGTGAAAAAAAATTGCGTTCACGTAATTGTGAAAATAGCAAATATTTGGCATTATATAACGATAGGAGTTGATTCTAATCAGTCGTGCATCTGTCCTCTAATAGATCACGATTCTCGGCCTGCTTAACAAACAGATGACATTTTGGCACTGTCTGGTCAGTTATAGATACACTGTATGACGTCATGACTTGCATGGTGTTAAGAAAACAGTGACTCATGAGCCGCTTGGGCGATGTTCTTACCACATCATGACGTCTATTGTGTATCTATAACTGATGAGACAACGGCAAAAATTATCTATTTGTTTTAAATAACTAACGTCCTAAAATGAGCAGTTAAATTTAGTTATAATTACCTCCTTCGAGTTTGATGTTTGAACAATAGTTCTTTTCTTTGGCACTGGTCTGGTTCGAAATGGCTTATCTGATATTTCAAGTTTATGGCCATCAATTTCGTGAGTTCGTTGTCGTACATTTTCCAAATCTGCAATAAAATGTATAATGAAAAACATGTGAAGGCCTAATGATGCGTACAATTTAATATTTCTCGTTTACAAATGTCATTCTGCCGCATAAAATCGAATGCTACATGATGAAAGATTTTCGCTCATTTGTTGACGGCGAAATTTGAAATCTGACGTTTCATGCTTGTTTATTCAACGCCAGGGTAAGAATTGTACATGATAAATCCTGTGTTGTCGAAGATTGGCAAACTTTTTAGTTAATAGCTAATTATACATGTTCACGCGTGGGACGCGCGAGTCAAATGTTGACATGTTATTCGGAAAGTGCAGGATTGTACCGGTGGTTGTTGTTTTATTTGGCGGGGGTTTTTCGTAAAAAGTGTGAGAGAAAATTTAATAGAAATTAAAAACCTGACTGTGATTGATTGTGATTTGTTTGGGGATACAAGGAGGCAATCCCCAACAGTGTGTTTAAAAGTAACGATAGATGCATAAAAATAGGTATCAAGCAGTAAAGTTTGAGTATCATGCAGTTATGTCTGAGTGAGAACAATGCGATACGTTAACCATACATGCATTAGTACACAGTGCTATTGTTGACATGAGTGTGTGGAATGATTCAGGACGCACCAATCATAATCCGCCATTGTCTTTGAACTGATAGTTCGAAAAAGCTTTCATCACATAAAATGTTTTCAATATTTTTATAGTTGTTTAGTTTTGGATCTAATTGTATCAATGACTGCAATTATACATCTAGCGTGCAATTCTTATAGTTGCCTCAATATATAATTATATTTGTTTTGTTTTGGTGCTGATTGTATCAATAACTGCAACTATACATCAAAGCGAGGCTAGTGAGGCTTCTTACGGAAAGATGTTTAGAGCGTGCGATACTCTTAAGCTCAGGTTGACTTATTTGGATTTTTTTTACTACTCAGTTGCTTTATTATTTAAAAAATGTTCAGCTCTTATCAGCGGCGTAAGCAGAGCTTTAATATAGGGGTATTTAATCGCATATTCACGCGCACGTTCTTCCCGACGAATTTCTATTGAAATTTACTTCAACAGAAATTCGTTGGGCAGAATGCGAATGTATGCATAGCCCCCCCCCCCCCCCATTAACACTATGATAACGCAATGAAATTATAAATGATTTAATCTTAGGTTGAAATGATTTAATCTTAGGATGAAATTATTTAATCTTAGGATGAAATCATTTAATCTTAGGATGCAATTACATTACTCAACCTTACGATGTGTTGTGGGTTCAATATAAAGATGCAACAAGACGCCTGCTAAGCCTAAGGCGTTCACTCCGCCTGCCAAAAAGCGTTCATGTTTTGATAAAGAACCTTCCTGTCCCTTTTTGTTCACTATTACATGTTAAAAATTGTGTTTTGTATATAGATATTTCAGTAGAATTTGCGTTTGATTCTTGTGTAGAAATTGCTAAATTTCTTAAAAGTGGAAACACAACAGA
The DNA here is from genome assembly GCA_963855995.1 of Muricea muricata. Taxonomy (NCBI): domain Eukaryota; kingdom Metazoa; phylum Cnidaria; class Anthozoa; order Malacalcyonacea; family Plexauridae; genus Muricea; species Muricea muricata. Next base: position 6,197,474 of record OY979722.1, read on the forward strand.
AAATGACGGAAACACGCTCTCAAAACCTCACCGCGATACACCGCCCCTCGGTAAAGTTTCGCGGTGGAATTTGTCGTTTTAAAACATTTTGCATGAGAATCTTTGCATTCTGTACTTAAAACCTTCTTGCGGTTTAGATGTTCTAGCATACATTTTAAAATGCGTGTTTTGTTGACATATTTCGCTAGAAATTGAGTTTATTCGCCCTGTTTAGGTTGGCTCACGAGGCTTGTGCCCAGCGGTATCACCCATGAGCGCTGCACCAACGTGTGACACCGAAAAAAAAGAATACAGAAATGGGGCGAATTTAAAACTCCGCCTCGCCTACGGCAGGGCTTCAAGCTCGCTTTTAATGACTTTAATTTTTATAGCATGAGCGACCAAAATTTTCTTCGTGCTGACGCAATATAAAGAAGCAAAACAGCACTAAGTTTGGCAAAATTGATAAATTTTGATCCTAACATACCACGGCTGCTATAGTATTTGCGATCATGTATTTTGCTTTACAAACATCAATAGTTTGCAGCCTATACGACCTGAAAGAAACAGTAAGAATTGCGTGTGGCATTGGATTTTGTTTTAGTTTAGTATAGGACAGCTGTCTTGGGTTCAGGAGAACTACTCTAAAGCACGTCGTCTGACCAAATTCTAAGTCTAAAGTAAACACCAGATTGTGACGTCATTTCCTCGGCCGAGACGAAGTGGAGAGTGTTTGCCAAATCTCACAAGTATGGCTTCGCAGATGCAAAGTGAAAGTTGCTATTACCTGTACACTGGATTCATGTTTAGTCACATTTAATACCCTGTGCAGAAGAGGTTTCTGTAATTGTGCTAGCTGTATATCAAAAGCCGAATTTATAACAATCAATACACAGACAGTATGCTCATTATGACTAAGTCAGGCGTTATAATTCTCTCAGTGCCATGCTCAGACAAAATTAATTACGTGAACAGATCTAGAATCTTCTGTGCTACAAATGAATGCAAAGCCGATTCTATGGAGGGCATTTCGACATAAAAACTATGTCAGCTTCCTGTAAATTCCACCGGCCACTACGCAAGGCGGGATAGAGCAAGTCCGTTTATATTATATATTATATATTTAATTTACTCTCCGGTAGTTTCGATACAAATCACATTACGCTTAGTTTTGATATATTATATATCCTACACTGATTCATAAGAACCTTGTTGTCTTCATTTAACTGAAATTTAACAGCAAAGGAACTATTTAAGAGTGTAATTGTACTCGTTTCTTAATTCGCATCTTGTTAGCTTCAACAAGCATTCAAGAGCACATCGTCGAATGTGACTTCCCCGCGTTTGATTATTCATTCCAATTAAATCACTGCGTTGTTGAGGTTTAAGATTACCTGAAATTAATAACTACTTACACTCTGGCATCTCAAAAACTATAACCGCTCTGTTCCCATCCAATTTGCAAGCATCAAAATCCACATCGCCGCCTCCAGATTTCGAGCTGGATTGGAAATATATTGCCAGTTGTTCCAGGGTAATCTCAGGCGGTAAATCTTTCACATAAAGAGAACACGACATCTTTTTCTTCTTTACAATAGCATTTTGAAGCAATATTTGAACACCAACTTCTCGAGCAGCAGCGCTAGCAGGTACGTGGCCACCAAAACATGAAGTGAAAGTGTTAATATTACTTGCATTCGCATATTAAATTAGGGTATTTTTCTTGGAAGGAACGCGTAATTCCAGGGAAAAACCTGAAAGTCATTCAGGCGTTCACTCCGCCTGCCCACCCGAAAATGCGCACAAGTTGAACGTCATAAAATAAATGCGTCGCGAGTGACTGCAGCTTATTTCCATTAAAAAATTGTTAGTACTCAGAGTATGACAGCACGTAACCTATAGAGTTTACACGTATAAGTTGTACAAGGTTACAGCCAATTCGTGGGTTGAATTGTTTCTTGCGCAGGGTCGCCGGAATGAAGGTAGGGCAAAGGGGGACAATGCAGACGGCAAGGGCAACTTTGGTCTTATGAATTATATTTATAAAGTGGTCGACGTAAACCCGCAAATCAGTAAACCAAGAAATTCTTATAATGCGGAAATCAAAAATCTATATGCAGTAATAACAATTTCGCTACAAATAGTTGACAATAAATGGTTTTCAATGCTCAGATGATACGGTTCCGTCCACATATATACATTCATAAAGTATACTTTATAAAAGGGTACTTTTGCCCCCCCCCCTGCCCCCCTTGAGAAATGGCAAGGGGGGCGAGGCTCCCCCTGCGCCCCCCCCCCCCCTTTCCGGCGTCCCTGTTCTTGCGTAACTAAATCACATTTCGAACTTTTTGAAAATGAAATCTATCAAAATATGAATCAAAATATGAATAACATGATTAGTTGATTCGGGATATTTCTTTGTATCGCTTTACGCACTTGGAGACGGTTGAGGGCCGAATACACAATTTTCTACCTACTTCACGAACAGACATGCTTTCCACCAAATGAATGGCTTCATACCTTATAGGCATGGGTAAACCAACGCCAGGTTTATAAAATTTGTCAACTTGCTAGTTGTCAACATTTCTTAAAGATATTTCAAACTTCGCCCCATATGTTTGAATCGTTGTCCACCTCGTAGCCAGTGCCAATAAATCGTTGTATGATTGCATGTCAAACATGCCATGTTTACAAGCAAACGTTTAGGATTATTGGCCAATTAGATATTGTTTTAATTATTTTAGCAGGCATCAATTTTTTCTTCGCAAACACAGGTAAATAGAGCTCATATCAATTAAAGCTTTGTACGATTTGACCTAAAACGTGCCATGTTTGCGCGCAAATATATCATGTTATTGGTCAATTAGATCGCGTTTTATCGTTAGGTATTCATAAGTATACATAATAGTATGCATGTATCGCGCGCGTGCACAAACCGCATGAAGTACATAACAACAAAGTGAAGGACACAATTTAGAAGAGGTAGGCCAAGAAATTTGTCATAATAATACAGTATTTTGGCAATTTTTTGACAAATATTTATCACACATATGAACGCCTATGTAATTTTTATATGAAGTATTTCTGTAATAATAGTACCTTAACAAATAACGGTAGATTCCAAATGCATCAGTCATAGATATAGTAGGTCCCAGATTGCCAACGCATACCTGGCGCGTGCGTCAGATGTATGAAGAATCTAAGATGGATTCTTACAAAAAACGTAGTAGTATTTTCCCTTACATCCTTCAAACTTCGAACGGGCCTGTTTTCGCCAATATAATTATCTATATTCGATCAGTCGTCGACAACCATCAACTGTCTAGATATACGTTTCAACGCCGTCCCTTGTCACAGTAATAATTAGCCATTACTTTCACACTTAACTCGTATTTTTGAAACACGTATACAACGCTTTGTCGTCCTATATATCCCGACGGTACCAGACTGAATTCTATACATCACACTTCCACGACATCTTTCTTGTTTGTCCCATCTCTCACTGCTTGTCGAACCTTTGTGTTCCGTTTATACAGGATGTTTAAAATAAGACAAACGATTGAAATACCATGTTGTTAGAATTTGAATGCCTTTGCACTTTGGTGAGGTCCGAAGTTCATAAGACCGACATTTATGCGTAAATAATTAACAAAGCCCAATTTTATTCAAAAATTGCCTTTGTAAAATGAAATCCCAACGGCTAACAAACGTGCGCCTTTTAAAGTATTTTAATTTATTATTTAATCAATGCGTGGGTTGATAAACCAGGATTTGCTTCATTCTTCAATTGTAAGACAAAACAGTTGGGCATTGAAGCATGCAAATCATGCTATATTCAGGCCTGCATGTTTTATACGTCGATGAGGAGAGTCATGTTCTACAAGTCTATCGTTTGAATTGCGAACGAAATGAGACGTATATAAAACGGCCCTTAAAGGACATTGGCAATAAATTTTTTTATTTCCGATATTAGTAGAATTGGACCCCCTGATTACGAATATGCTATTATCTTTCACCCAAATTGTTTCGTTCTCGAGATATCTCACCCTAAATATTTAGTTCGTCCGCCATCTTGGATCGATTTTTAAAAAAATTATCTTTTGGGTCACATGACCCGTGTGATGTCAGGTGCAGGGGAGAGCAAATTAAACAAATATACTTTATTAGGCGCATTTCGGGATTTCGTACTTCTAGTGAAGAATTTTGTGCTTTTCGATTATTCGAATGGAAAATACTACAAGAATCAAGTAGTTCAGGTATTACCCTATCAATTTGAACCTGAACCGGGCTTACAAACAAGCAATACCGGTGACGAGAGCGACTCGGAAGAAGAGAGTGCCGACTCGTCTGACGAGGAAATCGACCATGTCATGTGTTTGAGGCAAAAAATGCTTGGCGTCTTGAAAGCCTGAGCTGGTGTAAATGTGGGCATTGCACATTGAAACCAAAGGCTATAGAATCGTTTTGTTGCTACGAGAAAGCGTTAGAATATGATGAGTATGACGCATTGTTGAAGGAAGCCGAAGCACAAGGGGGCAAGTGTTGACAACACAATGAACACATGCAGATTTTGAGCCAAACATGCTGTCAGAAGCGGTATTAAAAATAGACGTTTGTCGCTATCTTGAGGATAACTGGCCCTTGGATGACGAAGATTTGGACAAAATGCACAAACTTTATAGACTGTTCGCGTTGCGTATTTCAGATTTTGGGTAAAAGGAACCGAAGGCCACTTCCTGCATGTGTTTACACAAGAATCAGAGAACGATTCGCGTCGCATGACGGCCTTTATACTCATTTTAAATATGCCAAAAAATGGAAACGGTAAGCTTTTTTTGTATTTTTACTGTATAAGACAGTTGAGTGTAGGCTTTCGAAACTTTTGAAATTTGGCCAACTTTGTGCTAACATAATCCATGTACTAAATCAGCTTTAATGTGCATACAAATTAATTTCTAAAATGTTAGTTTATAAAGTTGTTCATCATATAAAACTGCCTCACTCACGATTTTTACACTTCTCAATTTACAGTTGCATTTTGTGTCGCACATTAAATCTTCACCCCCTACAACTGCATTTTTGGTGGCACATTTTCCTTGACAAGCACACGGTTTCTTAGCTGATTGTCTCTCTGTAATTGCAGGTAAAACTGGCTTGCTGAACCGAGATTTTCGACTGGCCACCACTTGCTCCTTTGATGGACGTTCCTTCCCTTCTAAATACTGCTCAACAAGTGATTTTGGTTCAACAGGTAGCACTTCATTGGCATAGACTTTAGCTTTCCTCAGTGTTGTACCTACTCCTAAGGTGAACAGCTTCTTGTATCAGATTGTGTTTGTAATGCTATATTGAATTGGTTGTAAATGTTGTGTTGAATAAACGAAAATAAGAAAAAACGAAATACAGTCCCCATTGTTGTTGTTGAACCAGCGAACGGGAGATTCTGACAGTTTAACCGAACTAGTGCGAAGGATTTCCAACAAAAACCTAGGAGGTCCGTAGAACTGACGCTACTCTCTGTGTGACCTGTAACGATTATGTTAATAGCTACTAAAACGAATTCGCATTGCCATTATTTGCGCGTGGTCATATGTAAATCATGCAAAGTCATAGTAAACACTCTAGACGGCTAGAGTACAAATGTAGAGAAGTTATCATAAATAAAACAGATTCTAACTGGAAGTATTAGTGTGCTATTTGAGAGTCTCGTACGTTACACACCTACTAAATGACCTCCAAGCAAGCAATAATGAAGGTGTTTATATAACGCGAAAGCAAAGAATTAAAACATATTGTACTCAGTCGTTACTATATAGCTAGTAGCTATTACTGTATTAGACAATAGTGTTCAATGAGCTACATCCTCAGAGCTATATATAATGAATAAACATAAGTTGTATCTGTATATATTACAAACGGTAAAAATTGAACTTGACCTGATATTTTGAGCTACATCCTGTTGATGCCCGCAACATTGTAAAAGCACCCAAATTATAACGTTACATCAACAGAACAGATAAACATTTAGTGTCTGGTAATTAGTCATAGCACATCACAGCCGTCACAGAGTAGCCCTGACCGCCGATAACGGTATGATAAAAGTCTACAAAGTACGCGAGCATATCAATTAATTGGCATAGTACCGATGATGAAAGTGCTTTTACCGCCGAAATCAACGCATTTATTTTAGAAACACAGATGAAACACATAGTACAATAGTGGCACTAAATATTTACGCAGTTATACAAAAAAAAATGGGGTTCATCAGTATTTTTTGGATCAAAATCGTCTTAGAATGTATTTGTTCTAATACTATCGTATATTGATTTATTTCGTTCCCCCGCACCTGACGTCACAAATTTATTTCCGCATAAATTAGCATACCCGTTTTTTTTCAAGATGGCCGACGAAGGTAGAAAGTTTTACGATATTTCTAAGCAACTAAACGCGATGGACAAGTGAAAATACGTACGTATGTGTAATAGATATAAAGAATAAAAAAATCTATTGCCAATGTCCTTTAATTAATTGGTTTTACATTTTTGACACTGAAAGATTTAAGCCTTGGAGGAAATTGTTATCGCGCGCATCAGTACCACATTGCGATTAAGTTGGCATTCTCAGGTGTAGAGCAGTATTTTTGCCTCATGCCTACGTTTTTAAAGGACAAAATTAAAATTCCAATCATGTTTTTTAAAAATAAATTCAGTAATAGCTTCCTATTAACGAACGCAAGGTCTGTAAAGAGAAATATCGAACCAACGTCTTTAACACCCAGTCCGATATTTCTCTGTATAGATCGAGAAAGCGAGGTTAGTAATAACATTTTATTATATGGCATTACGACAACATTCAATTCATGTATTTCTTCAATAAACTCTTTCATAAAATAAAAAGAATTATGATTATACATTCACAAAATTTGTATTGTATTGGTAATGAAACTTACTTGCCAAGGGTTCTTCCTCTGACTCGTTTTTATACGTGGTTCGAATTTACTAGTAGTATTTTAAGACAAAAGTCTTAAAATATGTTGTTTTTCGTTTAAATCGTGAAAAAAGTATTAAACTAATTGTTGCAAACGATTTTCTTACCTTAAATTGGTTTAAAAAAGTTTGCTACTCTAACATTCGTTTTTTTTTGCAATGCACATTCCTTCAATTTATCATTTGTTTAATTTTGTCAAAAGTATAACTTTTATAGGCGGTCATTTTGAATTTTTCCGTCATGGATCGGCCGACAAATAATGGACCGGCGTAAGTGCTTCTCAGCCAATCACAAGCCGCTATTTCACTCAAAGTCAAGCTTGCCATATAATAATCTGCGAAAATCACTGCGCAGCAAATTTTATGATTCAGAAAAAACCCATTTCGTGTCATATACACTTTAAGGCTGAATCACTAACCGCAGAAACTATACCAAAGATAGCAATCAAGATACACATGACGATATTGGAATTTATTTGTAATATATTTGAAGAATTAAGCTGTTGTTTACAATTTTTTAGACTTTAATCAAATACATAACCAAATTATCATGCAGAGGCGAAACTTGGGTACTACAACAGGCGTGTGTGTGCTTATTTTCCCTTCGAATCCTTGAACGACAAAATGTCAAAGTGTCGCTGCCCAAGAGTGCAAATATTTTCCGAAAATTTTAGTTGTTTTAAATATGGAGACTATTTTTATCAGTTCATAGACCACTCACAGACTGTAGGATGGTTGGTGGCGACATTGTTGTTTGCTTACTATAAACAGATATGCATTTCTCTACTGCATTTTTAATCGTTTGATTTTTTTCAGCATTGCCCCACAAAACCACACCAATCTGCCCAACAAAGTAAATTTTCTGCCGTAATTAAAGCTAAATCCCAACATTCATGCCATAACTCCAAACACCCCTTTACCCGTTAGTTTCGCCCCTACCTGAATCATCCCTTATATATCCTTCATGCCAATTACAATATAAAACACAATGTCTACAAAAAAAGTCTATCTTTAAATTTATACACTGTCTTGAAAATTTTTGGACAGTGTAGTCTCTTTCGTTCGCACCAGTCTTAAATCTTTTGCTTCATTTACCGCCTAATTTGGAAAACAATGTTTAAAAGCATAAAGCCGAAAATATTTGACAACATGCATTTGGGCAAACAAGAAAATTTTCTTTTTGCATCAAAAATATTTTTGAGTATTTTTTAACCTCTCGAAAAACAGTTTTGCTTCCTAGGAAGGAAATATTGTTTCCGCAAAAATGTGCCGCGATATTGGCAAGCAGGGCATTAGTGGGAAACGTAATTTTTCCACAAAATTATTTCCTAATCACAGTACAAAATACAGCATGTAGAGAAAACTGTCTATCTTTTATACACTGTCTTGAAAGCCCAATGTTTAACAATGCCCTTTTCTTTGGCCACACTAATGAAGTTTGGTCGTAGCCATCTTGACCCACTCGTTAACCCTTTTCCCTATTTCTTTAGATACTGCATAAGTGTGAGAATATTAATATATATATTGATATTAATATATATATTGATATGCAAAAATTGTCTAGCTTTAAAAGAATATAAATCATATATGTAAGAATAAACAAGCTCAAGTTATGTGTCAATCAAACGTCGCTCTACCCGCGCTGGATAGGGGGACATTTCTGAAAGGATATTATCTACTTTACAAGCGCAGTTACGACAATATCAAAACGAGCGTTTTTATAAGTCAGTTCAGAGTTGCCACAGACATCCAAATGTCGAAGTCTGGATTTCCTCTCACAGCAGGTAAAGCCGTAAGCCTAATAGCATGTTCTGTGATAAACTCCAGTATAGTATAATGTAGTTTCAGTTTGTAGGCTGCAGATTGAAGATCGACAAGTGTGGGTGCAAACCATCTCCGTTTGTGGTGGGAACGCATTAAATTCAGAACGAAAGTGACACTTAACTTGAACTTTTACATTTTTCTTCGTTTAGTTAAAGGTAATTAAGTATTCTGGGTAATATTGATTATCATAGAACAAAACAAAAATTGTAGGATCTGTGACGTTATTCACAACTGAATCATAGGAATCATTACTATTCCCACCTATCGGCGGTGGTACCACCATGCTAGGGTTACCTACAGTATATTGACCTACTGCTGCTCTTGTGTAGTACATGTATCTCTTTCCGTCAGGCATTGCCTTGGCGTAACCAACGGACATCGAGGCATCTCTTGCGAAATAAACACCTTTACCAAAGGCCACTCCTATAAAGGCGGTCAAGTAAAGGATTAAAAAATATACTCGGAAAGAAATACGCACATAAGAAATATATTTACTTATGGCTGCAATTTAATGATATCTTATTGTTCCTATGTTAAAAGCCTGCATGCGCAGCACGTAAAAATTCTACGAAATGAACCTACAAAAAGTTATAGGTGTATATTCAAGAAAGAACTCGAACTTTTCAGACCGAGATTTGCCGTTATTGCATAATAAATCAATTTGACATACATGCAGTATCCACGTACAGCCGAAGCTGCTATTGCGTTGCAAATACAGCCGCAGCAGCAAAGCCTATATATATGAAGCATATAACTGCCTAATATACGTTACCAATGCGCGTGATGTATCGCTATTTAAATTCCTTTACGTGCTCACGCTGCGACACAGTACTTTAAGTAAACTATTTAATGTATAGCTAATTGTTCTTTCAGCGGGCGCCCGGAGCCTGGGCATGGATCTCTGTCGCAGCGTACGTGGTTGTACAAAAGGTTGATATAGTGCTATCCACCGGATAGTTATCTTCTCTAATGATGCAGACAGGGATAAAAAGCCAAGACACTATTGAACTCAAATTAAAAGGGGTAAAAAGTGACTTTAATTCGAAAATGATGAACTTTAAAATGAGTTTTACCAGTTACTGAACATGTTCCAAAATTACTATCCGATGGATTCACCTTGCGCTAAACTTCAAGATTTTGCCATTTTCAGTTTTCAACTTCAGAAACTCAAAACTTAGACTAGTCACTGCTTCTTGTTTTATTTAATTTCGTTCTTAATTAATTTCGTTCTTAATTAATTTCGTTGCAACCGTTGCGTCACCGAAACTCCTAATTAAATGCATTAAGCATCTAAAATCATAAATCGTAGCGTATGTGTTTTGCGTAAGCAGTGAAAGTGAAAATCATCTTCAATATGTTTACCATGTGCGTTTCCTGCATAACTCCTGTTTAGGCCTTTTTTATTAATTTCGTTCAATCTGTCGCCTTTCGTTCCATGAAAAAGGAATTTCTCGTTACTGCCATTTTTGTCATCTAGACTTTGTTTTTTCACGAGATATAGCTTCATCAACGACGGATTCTGGATTCTCTGGATCTGTGAAATTTGCTGAGCGGAAGCTGTTTTGTTGAAATGGTCGGAAATTTTCTTGTGCTCTTCACTATGTTTGGGATTCTTTGGGTCTAGGGTGACAACATGAACTTCTTCTTCTTTTCCAGTTGTATCTCTCGGCTGAGGTTCCCAATACTCAGGGAGAGACATCTCAGCTGAAATAGAAAGAGATGAAGGTTAATTGGCGAAACATCAAATTGTAACTTGTGTATGACAATTGTGATGGGAAGGCTAACAGGTAGAAACTTATAGCCACAGGCATCTACTTTGCATGTTAATTTATTTAAAATTGACAGACCGTATGCTGAATTCATGTTTTCGCTTCAAGTTGCGCGAGCAAATTAGTCTAGTGGAAAATTAGGTAAATCTCTAAGTTAAGAAATTACTCGATACATACAATCAAAATGTATACTATACTGTACAACGATGTAAAATTTCCTATATAGGTTTTGAGACGTAATTCAACTAATCATTGCATTCAAACTAGTGTTATTCTGTAATCTGTACGATAAGCGAATATTGTTAGATAGAGAGAAGGCTTCCACATTTCAAATCACCAATTAAACAGCACATACACACATTTTTCCACGTCTTCAAACGTTTACAGAGCAGATTTTATACTAATTGACATTAATCTCTGTTATTGATGTGAACGTTTATTCGCACGTTTTTTACGCCGTTACATTGGCTGATACTTCTACAACTGAGCATGTTAAAAGAAGCATTACCTGTACCTTCTAAAAGCTACAGAACGTGAAATGATTCGAGAAAAGACATGCAAATTCAAAGTGAACGATGTTGGGTGCAACAGACGGTCTATCATATACAATCTGTTTTAATCCATATGATTGTGTTGATTTTGTCCGGTGTATTTTTTGCATTTATTCCTATATAAAACCCTGGTACTTTCCTTGACTCCCAGTACGAACTTCCCAGTCAAGGGCATTCGATTACTTGAAACGTCGAATTGTTCTTCCATCGTTTTAGGTAGTAAAAGATCCACATTCGTTTTTGTGTCTTTTTAACTGCACTATGCGTGAATGCAGTCTTCTACTTTTTAATTTTTTATGAGTCAATATTAAAAAACAACAAAAATCAATAAACATTCTTTACCTTTCAGGTCCTTTCTGATTACTTTTAGCTCCTTGTTTGAGTCCAAATTTTTCTCTTGCATCTTATCAAATACAATCTCGCATCGCCCCTCTTCTAAAGAGAAAATCACCGATTTTTTCTTTTTGTTATACGCTTTTTCGATCATGGCGTTTGTACGCTTATCGTATTGCCCTTGCTTTTCATCATCTGTTGGATCTACATAAAACCACTGCACTCCTTGAGAAACTATTTCAGCTAAATCAGCATGTAACGCAGCCTTCTCCTCTTCCTTCTCTTCTTCGCGAATCTGCTTAAAGATTTGAAAAATTTCTTGAACAACTTTAGCAATGTCCTCGCTGTGACCAGCCAGAACAACACGGTTAAGATCCTTTTCAATGATGACTTTGATATCACTAATTCCGCACAAGTATTCTATTTTCTTGACGTGTTCGTTTGACAGTTTTTCAATAATGTCATCTTCTATTTTTTCTTTTTTTTGCTGGGACTCTATAATCTTTAGAATACGATCTTTTGCACGACGAATGGTTGCAACATCTTGCGCATAAATTTCCAAGAAGAGGCTTTTGGTAGCAATGGCTGGTTCTTTCTTTACAGTAATCGTTGCGGGCTCGGATTTCCATGAAAAAAAGTTCGCAATTTTTCTAAACACTCCAGGTTCTTCTCCTTCATTCAATTTTTTGGCGGATGCTTGAAATGCGGCGACTAGGTCATCATCTCTCAATAGGATGCGAATAGTTTTAAGAGGTCCAGGACTTGATCCCAGGAAACGTGTGACAGATGTAAGAAATGTTGTTGCAACTTGCTCTGAATCAAGTTTCAAGACGCCAGTACCAATGGCAGGGAATGAAATACTTTCACATTCTTTTTCGCCTACTGATTTCAAACAGTCGCTAATGCATTTATCGATTTCACTGGAATTTGGAGTACTCGACGCAACCATGTGAGCAATAAACTTGACGGCTAATCGTCCGCCAGTTGTTAACACCGTCGTTCCAACTTGTAATTTACTGGATTTAGATTTGTCTTCGCATTCTTGTTTTATTTCATGTCCTCCTGAATTGACTATAGCTTTAGCTACAGCGTTTCCCATAAACAAATCTGGATTCGACAAATGAGCAATAACATCTGTAGTTTCTTTGGTGATGTCACCTTTCACAATCTCTACTTTTTTATCATCACCAACTTGAATAGACATAACGTTCTTTTCATCTGTGTTCTCGATGATTGGTTTTCTTGTCCATTTTTTTTGTGGCTTGTCTTTGACACCCGTATCAGACGTAGTTTTGCCCCACTCTGCCTGTTTCTTCAACACATTTTTGAAAGCTTCAATAGATTGATCATCCTGATTATACACGACAAAAATAACCTCCTTCACACTGCAATTGGAAATTCTTTGCCCGAATTCTTTTGTTTCCTCGAAAAATATTTCAGCAGCTTTGTCACGTGGAAAACCCAATATACCAGTTCCAATAGCGGGAAAAGCAATTGATTTCTTTTCACTAGAGTTGCACTTTTTGAGACAGTTCTTGATAATGGTTCGAAGCACCTAAGAAAAATTTTAGAAAACCTATAGTTAAATTCGTGAATTAATCGGGATTATTGTAATGAAATTACCTTTGTACTGCTTCCACAAGTTGTGCTCGATTTGACTTTTCAGGAAGACCTAATTGCAAGGCAAGGTAGTGTCGACTACAAAGCCGAGTTTTCCACCAGAGAAATAGGGAATGTTCACCAGACAACAATTGTCATTGACAACAGCACAAAAATGTGTGTAAGAGTGGTTAGGAACAGATGGAATTTTTTGAAAAAGTCCGGACATGAAACTAATACATAATATTTTCAGTATTTTTCACTTCTTATTTAATTACTATTGCAGGCAGTATCTCTAAGACTGATGGCACCATCATAATCTTGTAAATACAGATTTAATAAGGCAATTTCTATTGGCACATACCTCTTCTCCCTGACCAGCGTTCCACTGAACACAGACAACGTGGTATACTTCATGGCACAGCAAATTCCCACCCGAAGTTACAGCTAACTCGCCAACCTGCAGTTTCCCCTTTTTGCTACATTCAGCTTGCAGTGATGGTCCCGCTTCATTACTTAACGCTTTGCTACATGGGTTGGAGTCCAGATTCAGATTCTCTCCTGTTGTGTTGACTAAGACGTCGGCCTATTTAGAAGGCAAAAATAAATGTAGAAGTGGATTAATTTTGACCAGATATTATATCCGTACTCATCATCATAGAATTTAGTGACAAATAGCCACTACAATAATTGTACGCTAATGAGAAAATAAAACAGTCAAGTGTATTGTAAAAGAAAACTCAGATTCCATATTCCACAGCTTCTGCATTTGAAACCAATGTGGAAGCCGCACAGAATTGAATCCGATTTTAAGACGTAATTTCTTAATGTTGAAATCTTCTTAGGATACTCTAAAGGTCGAAATGTCGACAAACTATAAAGCTACGACCATTTTTTAATGGGAGCAGTTGGAAAACATCAGATCCTATGTTACATCCTCCCGAGCAATTCTATGATAAAGCCGCGGTCTTACAAAACCAATCTAGTAGAAACACGCTACATCAAGAAATTCATCGAAGGAGCCACTGTAAAGGAATGCCAGAATTCAGCTCGCGCAGGAAATAGATTAATAGAGAATTAATTAAAACATGAATTTGAGCCACAGGCATCCCAGCGCACGTTACGTCATTGCATACATTATTATATAAATATCCTAAGGCTGGCAACTCTTTTACAGTAATAAACTGACACAGGTTAGACTTTCGCTTCACGTTAGATTTTCCGCCAAAAATCTAGATACAAATGATCTTGGATATCTCTTCTACATTTCTAGGTAATTTTTAGACAAAAACAAGATTCGAAAATGCGTAAATTTGTTCGATAAAAAGTGTTTTTGATCGAAATTTTCCTTGTAGATAAGAGGGATGCAAAGTGCCCTACAAACTTTATCTTCGGAAATGACTTCGGCTGAGCAAGTCTAAGTTCCTATTGGCTGCTATTGAATTCGTCTTTTCTTCGGCGTTTCATCAGCCAGCGGTAGGAGCTCAGCCAAAGTCATTTCCGAAGATGACGTTTGTAGGGCACTTTGCATCCCGCCTATCTACACGGAAAATTTATTGAACAAATTTACGTATTTTCGAATCTTGTTTTTGTCTAAAAACTATCTAGAAATGTAGAAGTGATATCCAAGATTGCGGTAAATTGTGTTAATTTTCTAGTGTGAAGCGAAAGTCTAACGTGTGTCATTTATTACTGTGAAAGAGTTGCCAGCCTTACGATATTTATATAATAATGTATGCAATGACGTAACGTGCGCTGGTATGCCTGTGTTTGAACATTCCTATTTACCGTTTATCCTATTCCTATATATGCATAAAATGCATAAATATTTCTGTCGGCAACTAAATACAGATACTTGTGCTATGATCCCTAAGATCAAAAAGCCTAATTCTGTATATTATTAGAAAAAATGGTACTTTTTTGCAAATTTATAAAAGGATTTATGGCTAGGCGATAATCTATTAACGAACGCTTTGCAATAAATCACCTTGTAAGTCGACAAATCTCCAACGGCAACTGAAATTTTCATGTTTTCTTTTGTTATGATAAAATCACCAGGTACTTGTCTACGTATATTCAATTCATCATCAGGGTTTACTTCCTTCTTTGTTTCTTTAGTCTTGGCGAGTGAAGGCAAGTCGGGTGATCTAAATCTGCTTTTTGGAGGTGTTTGATGGTAGTCAGGTGATCTAAGTCTGATTTTTGGAGGTTCTTGATGGTTCTTAAATGAAGATCGTCCACCAAATCTTTGACAAAATTCCTGAACAAACACTTTACCGCTTTCATTATCAATATTAACAAAGTGAATCTCCTTTAGAGCGCAATCCTCGTGTTTCTTGCTAAATTCTTCAGCAGCCTCGATCATGATTTTTGCACAAACTTCTTTTGGGATTCCATAAATACCACTTCCAATTGCAGGAAGTGCAATCGACCTGTAAGACTTTGCTTCGTCAAGGACTCTGGTGCAGGTGACACTTAATGTTCTGGATGTTTTCTCACGTTTGTTATTATCCCATCGAGGCCCCACCGCATGGATTAGACGTTTGCATCCCAACTTTCCCGGACGGCCATTATACAATTCACCTTCGTAAAGGTTTCCTTCTGCCTTCACATAAGCATCACATTCATCTTGGATCTCTTTTCCTCCAGCGTCCAGAATACTTTTGGCCACTCCACCGATATGTCTCAATTCCCCATTTGCTGCATTCACGATTACGTCACAACCATGTGCCGTAATATCACCTTTAAAAACTTTGAGCGAGACCTTCTCTTGTGTTTCGTAGCTGCAGAGCAATTCTGAAGCTGGTTTGTCTTGATGTGACTTAGCTCGGGTTGACGAACCTTTGGTGACTAGTTCTCCGTCCTCTTCCGTTAATCGAATCAAACATTTATGCTTTGATTCTATTCCTTTGAGGAAGACATTTCCTTCATCAGATTGAAGATACTGCTGCTTGCGTTGCTTGTCAAAACGGATTCTATCCATTTCTATATTTGTTAGAATCTCTCCGATCTGATTCATAGCTTCTTTCACTCCTTCTTTTGTGCCATCAATTTCTATTGTCCCTTTCCCTTCTTCAAAGTGCACTCTGACAGATTGTTCGTCTAATTTTTCTTCGATTTCCTCCAGTTCTTTGCTACAATACGAAGTTAAATATTGCACAAATCCTTCGTCTATCTCCATTTTTTCCTTGATAATAGTATTAAGCTTCATGAACTCCTGTAATTTTTCATAGGTTTCTTCCACATTTTTCGTTTCCCCAATTAACGAGATAGCTGTTGATATTCTTTCATCTTGAAATATTTTAACGGAGGCGTCTGTCGCCGCGTTTTCGCAAAATTCTTCCCATTTGTTACTCTTGAGAAGGGCAAGGCTATCTTCATCTAGCGAGTAGTGTTTTTCAAACATGTTGTCGTTTATGAACGAGTGAACATCTTCTAATGTATCATCAAAACCGAGCAGTTTAAATTTTCGCCTTTCTGATTTGCCGGCAATGATCATTCCTTTTAAACCAATCGATTTGAGGCCGTTATTTAAAATTTCGAATCCTCCTGACTGAAGAAAACGTTTTTTCGGCTCGTTAACATCAATATTGTCTTCAATTATTTGGCTACATTTCTTTAGCAGTTCTTTTGCGGCTAAAGGGACTTGTTTCGCTGATCCTTTAATAATAATGACTCTCCTTGAAGGTGCTACGTTGATCTCAACACGAAAATCATCGCATACGATGTCGTCAACACCATGAAGCAAAAGTAGTGCAAGTTTGTTTTCAGGTAAATCTACCTGTTCGCTAATAATATCTAGTTCTTTCTCCATTGCTGCAATTTCACTTTGAAACTGCTGACGAATTGCATTTACATCTTCTTTCCTCCCAGCAATTTTAAATTTTAGCATTTCATCATCTATTGTAACAGTTATGTTCTCTTTGGTTGCCTTTGCCATCATTGAATTTAGTTCTGCTTTAGAAATATCCAACAATCTTTTACTGAACGTTACCTCTTCTGCTGTAAGTTGATCCATGTAGACTATAATTTTTTCTGACAATTCTTCTGCCAACGACAACTCTTCCGAATTTTCTTTCACGACTTCAAGAAGTTCATTACCGAACAGATCACAAAATTCCTTTTCACATTTTGCCACAACATGATTTAAAACATCTTTGTTTAATTTTATTTTTTTGCTGATTGTTTCTTTTATTGATTCCAGGAACTGGTAATGCTGGCGTAAAGACAAAATAGAGCCGTTCAGTTTTTGCTCTCTGCCAATTAAAGACTCCACAACTATAGAAAGAAAAAAAAAAGAACTTGACGTCCCGGATGTTCACTCATTCACGATGTCCCATACAAAAAGTCGTTTTAGACGTGTGTTTCTGCTTTTTGAAATGTTTTCTCCCCTAAAAATATTGAAAATATCATTCCAGATTGTATAAAAGAATAAAAACAATTGAAAAAGTACTATTTTGCCCACAAAACCGGCAAAACGACTTCAAACAACGATGAGGAAAACGTTTCATACAGATTTCTGCTGCTGCTAGGGTGGTTATTAAGGAAGCATTAGTCCAGCCAATTTCCATTGACACGATTTTGCTGTTATGAATGTGAAAAATCTATTTTAAATAAATGATAATATTAATAATTTTAGAATTGTTTAGGTATTTTTATTCATTAGCCACACAATTTGTACTATTATTTAGATTAGTTTTCATTATTCAGGTGGGATCATAAATATTTTTCAACTTATGTTTTATGATTCAGCTTTTAGGTTTTATTACCACATTATCAGCTACAGGCGATCGGCCAACTTCCCAAAAGTTTACCTCTGATGGCATTTTTTGTTAAAAGTTGCCAACAGGTTGTATTGATAAAGGATACTGTATATGTTGGCAACTCTGATTTATTTCATTACTCAAAATATAGGAATTTTAAAATGTTTTTCATTTAAAGCACTATGTTGGGAAAATTTTTAAATTTCGATTTCACTTTTCACAGAAATAAGCTGTACCATTAGAAAGATTGCAAAAAGTATATATATAAGTTGTAACGTTGAATTGTAAAAGACTGTTGAAGCTTCTTTAAGCTTCCCATTCTTACTTAGAAACAGACTCCTGAACGCTGTATGCAGATACAAACATCGCACTTCAGCATAAAAGAACAAGTTTTAATTGTTGTATTATAACATTTTCGTGCACAGAACACTAATCGCAACTCTAGTTTACACAAACAGATTCAAGTAGTTATTTTTTCATCAAATATAGGGATAAAGATGCTGGTGTGATACAGTGGCGCGGGCAAGACCTTTAACGAGTAGGGGGCAAAAATGAATTTCACTAGTGCCATAACTCTGGTTAGTCTCTAGTCTCTAGTCTTATTAAAAATTACCTCTGGCTTATTAAAAATTTATACCGAGATAATAAATAATATCGCATTTATAGAGTTGCCATATACTTTTTGCCATATCTTTATTAGGATATAGATTGGGCACAAATATTTACCTGGAAACTACAGCAAGTAGAAAGCTCAGTGCAATTCACCGACCACCAGATCAATAAAGGATTATTTTATTTTTCAAACGTTTCTTTGGCATATTTAATGAATTAGAGTATCGAAATAAAAGAAGAACTGTGTTAGCGAAATAAAATTCGTTCTGGTTTATTGGCTTCATTTACCTGACAGAAACAGTTAACTTCGAATATGCTTTTAATTGAAGTAATTGGATGTAAAGTTGTCTTATTCAGATTTGGTCATTCACAGCCGCGAAAGCGATTACTATTGGCCATGGAAATTGTTTATTGTTTCAGAATTTCAAGATAGCTCTCTCTCTCGCTCTGTCTGTAGAGGTATGTTTTTTTGTGATATTCTCTTTATATCGAAAAAAATATTGTAAACGATATAAAGGTTAAACACAATTTACCATACAATTGCTTAAAACGTTTAGGGATCTGGAGGTCGGTTAATTGGGCTGAGTTCCCCCTGTGTGCAATAATTTCCGAATAGTTATATTTCCTTGTAGGTGATTATGCGTGCGTCGTATGAAAAGCGTCGGCATTGCTAATTTGTGGCAGCGATAAAGCTATTTACTATGTTAGACATTAGGTCATGGTTGAAGCGGACATTACACAATGAATCGGTTTAAGATTACGCTTGACCTAACCATACATAAAATTAATATATGATAAATCTTACCACGAGGATGACAAAAAGAAATAACTGCTTTCCCTTGATCTTTTTGGTATATTATATCCCCATAAATCTTTCCACCTCCATGTTTTTTGCTCTCGAAGTACATTTCAATTCCATCTTTAGTGGTATTCTTGTTAAGCCCAGTAACCAGGATGCTGTTGCAGACTGGAGGAGTTGAGAATTTCAAGATAGCTTGCTCTAGCGGCTTGTTTTTTTCTGATATTTTCTTTATATCTATATAAAAATTTGGTGAACGATATAAAGGTTAAACACATTCCGTTCAAAATGATCACATTCTATGTGATCGCATAATTCTGTAGTGTGGAAATCTTTACTATGTTTTCCTTTTTCGACATCTTACATACTATGGATCCATTGCGAATTTGCCAGATACTTTATGGAGATTATTATAGTATGAAAATATTATACAATTGTCATCCGTTATTGTTATCCGCCTCAGGTTCGCTTCGGCAGATACTGAACCATGGCCGTAGGAACCACGGGGGCAGGGGAGGGGGGGGCGCTCGAGCCCCCTAACTTCAAAGCCAGGGGGCTAACAGTGCAAAATTATCTGTGTTTAAAATTTTCTTTAGCAAAACTTAAAACTTTTAGTGATGTTTTTGTGGCGAAGATACTCCTGGAAAATGTTTGATACAAACCTTTAGTGCTTTTGCTATGTTTTTCGAATATTAATACCGCTATATTGTCTTCGTCAAACGAGGCAAATTGGGCAAATCTAATGGAAGCCAGGCATTTTGTTGTTGTTTTATTTTCGCACGCTATTATAAAAGATGTCAATGCGTGGGGCGTGGGCACCACACATTCTTCATGCTCTACGTCAGCAGCGTCCAATAATTTTTTTAGATCGAAGTTCGGTCCAAAACAAAAATTATTGGACGCTGAGGACGTAGCACGTGACGATTGCTTGGGATATCGCGAATTGTCCGTCGGTTGCTGACCAATCACAATCAAGAACAAAGTTTGATCATGAATGTATAAGAAATAATTATATATAATCGCGCAAAATAGCTCAAAAACTTACCACTACAGTCTGTTTCATCCAGAAGGAATTTTCAGGAGGTAAGTTTTTGAGGTATTTTGCACGATTATACATTTTACTCTGTTTTAATGTCCCTGAGCACTTTTTTGTATTTCGCAAACCAAAACTAACACGGTAATATATTTAAGAATTATTCGATGAGGCTGAGCAGCTTCGCTTCGGCAGATAACGCTGACCTCAGTCTGAATAATTTCTGATATTCTGCGAAAGCCGAATCAGTCAATAATTACTCCGCCTGCCGTAGGCGAGGCGGAGTTTTAAATTCGCCCCGTTTCTGTTTGTTTTTTTTTTAATTATTTTTTTTCGGTGTCAGAAGTCGGTGCAGCGCTCATGGGTGATACCGCTGGCACAAGCCGCGTGAGCCGACCTAAACACGGCGTTTAAACTCAATTTCTAGCGAAATGTGTCAACAAAACACGCATTTAAACATGCATGCTAGAACATCTAAACCGCAAGAAGGTTTTACGTGCAAAGATTCTCATGCAAAATGTTTTAAAACGACATATTCCAGCGATGTGTCGCGGTGAAGTTTTGAGAGCGTGTTTCCGTCATTTTCTGGTTTATTCCTGCTTTTAAGGAAATTTAGAAATTTCTACACAAGAATCAAACGCAAATTCTACTGAAATATCTGTATACAAAACACTTTTTTTAACATGTAATAGTTAACAAAAAGGGACAGGAAGGTTCTTTATCAAAACATTGTTCCAGAAATGTTTTAAAACTGCAAATTCTGATGGACTCCATCATTCCATGATTAAGGAATGAGTCTAGGAAATGTGTTCCTAATTCTAAACACGTTGTGATTTCTTTCCTTGGTTTTCTATTTCTATCTATGTTGAGATTCTAATATTTCGTGCAAAATGATTTATTTGCTTGTGGTATCTCATATAATTATAAAAGGTAAGAGATGTTTTACATTCCAATTCCAGAAATACATATGTTAGTCTAAAGTTCCCAACAAATTATATCGTGGATACTTCAGACTTCAGACTTAATAGCTTAGTCTAATTTTTAATTTTTGTTGTTTTCATGAGCGATTTTAAAGGGGGGCGACAGGCGAGTACGCATATTTTCTGCGCATAACAATAGTGTGTTTTCACGTGACGTCACAGACTTATCATCCGCCATGTTGGAGGTCCAAAGAACCAACATGGCGGCTGCTCATACGGAACAGCCGTCACAAAACGCTTTAGAATAGAGGTTTATTTGTGAGATTCCTTTATCAAATCATGCAAAATCACTTGAATGTATTGTAAAGAAGCGTTCTTTGATAAATATATTGTATTGGTGTTCATTCTTTTCTTATTCCGGACGAAGAGTTGAGTACGGAATGTATTCTTACATGAGATCAGTTTGAAACCTGGCCAAAGATTTTCATTTGCACATCTGATTATTACACATTGGTAATTAATTTTGGCATATGTGGGAATATCATATTGAAGAATAATATAGCATGGTAGAATATATCTGGCACATTATATTAATATATATTAATATTACATTGTATTTCCAGTCAGAGTGTATATTATATTCATGATTCATCCTATAGCAGTAAATCATCAAATACTAGTGGAGCTAGTTTTCAACGTGTAAACCTCACCTATGAAAATATATCTAGGTAAAGTTTTTTATTGATCTCATGCAAGAATTGGTGGTCAAGACTGAGAACCTCCTCATGGTGACCACTGGGCAACAACATGTTGTGTACATCCCTTTTCGGATGCATGTGTATACATTTTCATCCTTTTATTTACAACTTGCTGGCTAACCTCAGCAAACTTGTACATAATTTCATTAAAATATATATTCTCACAATTACATGATATATTATGCAAAGATTCTGTAAACATTATGAGGTTCTGTGTACTTAATAAATGCACTAAAGAGAAATACTCCATAAAATATATATTATATATCAACAATATCTTGTACACATTGCCAGAAAGTAACCCTTAAAAATTCTTGATTTAATACATTGTATGTTCAGGGCCGTGTGTTTATGTTTTTTGTTGGTTTTATTTTTGGGGAAGGTGGAATTTAGGAAAATGGAATTGAGAAGTAAATCTAGTTCCAATAAACTAGCATTTAAATCTGTTGACCCACTATGAATTGTACAAAAGCCCTATTTTTTATTGCTGTATATTTTTAAACTTTGGCCAATTTTTCATTGATACTCTAATTCTGGCTGCAGTCTACTATTTCTTAAAAACCTCCATGTGTATCAAAATACAAAACAACTAGTTTGTGTGTTGATCATACAGATATTAGCAAACAGGCTGTGCACAAAGGTGGGAAAACCTCATAAAATTCAACAAACTGCCTAAATCAATACCCATGCTTAACTAAAATATAGTTTTTCTCATTCACCCTTCACAACACAATATGCTGTTGTCCAGTAGTCATCACGAGGAGGCTCTTAGTCTTGACCACCAAAAATATGTCTTGCAGAAGGCTACTTAAAACCCATGGGTAAAAATATTGTATTTTCATATTGGTGCAAATCATTCAAAGTGTGAATTGTTTATTATTATTGCACTGTAATATGCTTTATATCCTAGACTGTGATGCAAGTTATATAGCCTTTGTTTAATGTACATAACTCTCATAACATGTGAATATTAGCTATCAACAATGTAAACAATGAATATATGGCATCCTCATGAACATAAGTTATTAAAGCCCAGATTCATTGCGTTTGGGTTGTCTTTCAGGCTTCACTTTCAGCAACAATTTATTTCACCATCTTTCTCGACCATGCGCTTTCTACATTCAGTTGCCGTCTTGCTTTCTCCTGGCTTTGCTTATGATGGTACCCAATCGACATTCCACTTATCCCACAGATGAGCTGCTTTACCAGAATGAAAATGCTCCCCGCATACACGATCGTATTCGAGGATTTTGTCCGTAAGGTTGTCACGGCTTATCACCCTTATGGCGGTCAGCCACCTTCGTTTACGTTCAGCTGACAAAAATCTCCGTTTCTTCGCCTTGATTCTTTATAATTTTAGGCACCCGACAAAAAGTAAGATCCTTTCGCTTAGATTTTTTGTTCGGACAATTAAAAACTAAGCAAAATAGCGGCATAATGCGAAAAAAATGAAAAAAGTATAGAAGCATAATAGTATATTATATTACACCACGTTGTTTTGGACCTCCAACATGGCGGACACAAAAATTTCGTGACGTAACTGTGACGTAAATGAAAACACACTATTGGTGGGCCACTCCGGAAGTGAGTTCACCGTTGCCTTATCAACGCAGTGCTAAAGTGTTTCTAAATCTTTTGCGACAAGGAGTGAAGGCAATGTATTACTTTAAAAATGTGCATTCGAAGTAGCTGAAAAGCGCAAAATAAAGGATTAAATTAGATACGGAAAGGTACTGAAACATTGTGCGAATACCTCGAAGGGTTCCTCGAAGTACCTCGTGTTAACAGTATGCCGCAAAAATAGAGTCAGACAAACAGGATAGCCTTGGCACCTTTTGGTATCATATTTGATAGGTAAAATACGTGCTTGATACTTCCTTTCATTGAAACGTGGCTGAAGCTTTAGATGAGCGATTTATTCTGAATAATTAGCTTTAAATAAAATAGAAAAGCGCGTCATCAAAGGGCGTCATAATCACTTTACCCAGGTGCGTATCGCAGCAATTGTATTCACAACAGATGAAAGCTTTTATAGAATTTAATGCCAATAAATTAATATCAAAATGCTGTTCCATTGTCTGCCATGGTGGAAATTCTTCATTCACGATTACGCACAGAGCTGTAGAGAGAATTAGCGATGATTAATCTGTGAGTTTTTGCTGCTTTTGCGTTGATTTGCAAATTTTAATTTGTTATACTGTGCTTTGGGATTGTCTACAATTATTACATTGTATCACCAAAATGCCCACTGCAAAACATCATATTAACTTATATTATACGCATCAAAGTTGCAAGTTGTACATATAAGGCGATTTTACTCGTGTATTGCGACAAACAAGGATGGTTAGGCCACTTTATAAGAGGGCTGTAAAAGGCGAGAGAAACAGTACAGGGACGTCAAAGAAACGCACGAAAGAAGAAGCTAATGTTACGAAATTTAAACAAATTCAATTTTCCATGTACTATTCTTGTAAAAGAATAGGAAAACCTTGCCCAGATGGTCCGGTAGATCAGCGCAATTTTTTTCGTGTACAGCTCTAATTTAATTTAATTTAGACATAGCGAATTTTCTTCGTAGGCTTAACGCGCGTCCCTTTTCGTATTGTGGAGGAAAACTCAAAAAAAGCTTCAGTTGTTTTTCAATGGAAGAAATATATCAAGCACATATACCGCATTTTGATCTGAAATATGAGAGCTATATAGGCGGCTGTACGGTTCCTCTGTTATTGCGGCAAAAGCACAAACGGTATTTCAACACATGCTCTCATGGTGTTTCAATACTTTAGTCTTTATACATAAAATAGTATCTGTTCTCATACAGGATTATATGCATTTAATATTTTGTCATAAAAATTAGCAATGAAGACGATGAGATGCCGTAATTTTTTTAGGTTAATGACAATTTGCAACTTGTGCCAAGTTGCAAGAAATATGTATACTCAGAAGTTTGGTGGGGGCATTTTGGAGACACAATGTACCAATTTTAGACAGTTCCAAATTACAGTATAACAAGACAAAAGCAGCAAAAATTCACCGATCAATCATATCTAATTCTCTCTATAGCTTTTTACTTGTTGATGTATACAGAATTTCTATCGTTGAAAGTCATATTGGCATATTACTACATTGGCCTTAAATTCTTCTCCTATTGCCTTACACACGCAGTTCGATAAAGTGATTATGACGCGCTATAATGACGCGCTATATATAATGATGCGATTTTTTAGTCTATTTGTGGCTAATTATTCAAAGTAAATCTCATGTAAAGCTCCAGCAATGTGTTAATGAAAGAAACATATCAAGCCATATATATTTTACCAATAAGATATAATACCGAAAGGAGCCTAGCCCTATCCTGTTTGTCCGACTCTGTTGTCAGTGCACTGCGGCAGGCGACACTTCATCACGACACGTATAATATATATATTCGCACAATGTTTCAGTACCTTTCCATATCTAATTTAAACCTTCATTTTGCGCATTTCAGCGACTTCGAATGCATATTTTTAAAGTAATACATTGTCTTCACTCCTGGTCGCAAAAAATTTAGAAATACTTTAGAACTGCGTTGATATGGCAACGGTAAACTGACTTCCGGAGTGGCCCACCAATTGTTATGCGCAGAAAATATGCGTACTCGCCTGTCACCCCCCTTTAATACTTGTTTTGTTAGAACGTCAACAGTCATAGCTGAGTGCGGCATTTTAGTCTTTATCTATAATATTTATAATAACTTTCTTTATAAAAAAATTGACATGTTTATTGTTGAATAGTTGACTCAGAGAAAGGATTTCAAATTGGATATCACAGAAAATACAGATCACAGAAATACTTTTAAGTCGATTACTGTAAAGATTGTTGCTATAATTATTAATATAGCAAGAAAAAAACTCAAAAATGCAAAATAAAAAAAGGAACAAAATTTAACTTAAATTCTAACTTAAATTTAGTAAAATTTCAACTGGCACTTTCTCAATTTGCCAAAACTTTATCAGACACCCTGCCTATATACGAATGTTTTAACTGACGCCTGAAGCTTTCTGGAAGTGAATACTTTGTCAGCATGTCAAAAGTCTAACTGACAACTTGTGGGTATGTACAGGTCAAAGTCTAACCGACATCTTGTCAACAAGCCAAAAGCCGTACTGACATCTTGTTAACAAGCCAAAAGACTAACCGACATCTTGTCACCAAGCCAAAAGCCTAACCGACATCTTTTCAACAAGCGAAAAGCCTTACCGGCATCTTGTCAACAAGCCAAAAGCCTTACCGGCATCTTGTCAACAAGCCAAAAGCCTAACCAACAGCTTGTCAACAAGCCAAAAGCCTAACTGACATCTTGTCAACAAGCCAAAAACCTAACCGACATCTTGTCAACATGCCAAAAGTCTAACTAGGAGCATACCAACATGTCAAAAGTCCATTTCAAAGCTTGTCCACATATCAAAAGACTAACTCAGATCTTATCAACATGTCAAAAGTCTGGTCGAAAACTTGTCAACTAGTCAAAATCCTTACCAACATTTTATAAACATGCCAAATATTTACCTGACACCTTATCAACACATCAAATATCTAATTTAAAGCTTGTCAATATATCAAAAGGCTATAGCCAACATTTTCCCAACAAATTATATTGTGGAGACTTCAGGCAGTGTGCTACAGAATAGATTTAATAAATTAATGGATTTAATAGATTGATGTATTGTATACACTTTTAGTAAAATTTTCTTTACTTGCAAAATAAAACAGCTATATGTTGGTGGTATTATGGCAAAAGAATCTTGTTTAACATACGTACTATGAAAGTCTTTAATTTAAATTAAATTCTAAAAACTGCAATCCTACTAGGACTCTGGACAGAGTGCCTGGCAGGTCACTCAGGCATTGATTTTTGGTTATCTTAGTGATTACATAAGATGTGCTAGCAATGTCTTAAAATGCCTTGGAAACCCTAATAATACCCTAATAATAATTGATTTAAAAAGATCCTAATAATAATTGATTTAATAATACCCTAATACCCTAATAATTGATATAATAATACCCTAATAATAATTGATTTAAAAAGGAATTAGTTGGGCAGAACAGAAATAAGTGAATATACCCCATCCCCAATGAACGCTCTAGTTACAGCCCTGCCTGGCCTTGTGCCCATTTTCGTTTGGCAGGCGGAGTGAACGCCTTAGCAGGCGTCTTGTTCTTTTATTATTCATTCCCAAGGAAATTCAGCGATGCGAATAAAAGTCAAAACAGACAAAGACCTCAAACATTTCGCCAATCCCGATGGTTCAGTCGGCTCTGCCAGCTTCTTTTCACTAAGATACTCAAAGAAAACATGCTTCGCTAATTTTGTGCTTTTCTTTGTGTTTTCTAAGTCTTTGTCTTTCATTATTTTATCGATTTGCTCGGCCGAAACCGAAGCAAACCGAGCCAACACTCAAAACTAAAATACAAATAGTTTTTTTTTTAATTTGAAAATTTGAAATTCATACAAGATACTGCTGAAAAAATACGCGGGAACCGTACGGACATGACCAATACGGTGAAGGCTATTTCAGATACCTTGAAGCAGATCGGTCCCAGCACTTTCGTTAATTTCACACGGCCAAACAAAGGTGTTATAATAGTTTTGCTATATTAATACTATTCTCACGCACTGGGACTGTATCTACTTCACCAAATTTAGCTAAAGCGCGAGCCCGAAGGGCGAGTAATGATTGTCGCGCTACGCGCTCCCTCTTTAGCTAAATTTGGTGAAGTAGATACAGTCCCAGTGAGTGAGAATAGTTTTAATATAGTAAAACTATTATAAGACCTTTGTTTGGCCCTGTGAAATTAACGAAAGTACTGGGACCGATCTGCTTCAAGGTATCTGAAATAGCCTTCACCGACAAATACGTCTGCGCCGAAATACGCATAAATATCTGTAGGCTCTTAACCAATGAGAATATAGGAATATAGAACAATGAATAATAAAATTACATATTGGAAAGTACAAATTCCATTCTACTTCCAATGATAATACTTCCAATAATCTCATTATAGATTCTGATGCAATTGACTTTGAAGAAAACAAAAAAAACCATGAGCGACTGCGTGAAGGTATGATACACAAGAATCGAAGGAAGAGAATTAAATTCGTATGGCTTTGTGTGTCTTTAACGATACTGGCAACGTTAATTTAAGTTAGTAGCTATATATAAGTGGGGGAAAATTAGGATACAAGGCTCCAAATATTGCGAATTATATAATAAGGTTTATACATAGCAATCATTACCAGGTGTTCGTGAAACTCATTAATAATTCATGAGAAAACACAAAAGAAATCATGATCGTGAAGGTAGATTTTCACAAAATTTAACTTTAATTTTCTCGTCTTTTATGCACTATTTCATATACTATTTTATATCTGATAAAGCACGAATTGCGAGTATTTTAGATAGCTTCAAAAACGATCCATTCTATACCCATCTTGTCAGTTTGTTTGCGAAAGAATTTTCAATTTATATAGATGTTGTATAAGCCAAGAAATTTGAGGCAAAAGTTTCGTGAAAATACACGGGTGTTTTATCACATAGAAAGACCCCTTCACGGCTATGACTTCCTTTGTGTTTTGTCATGAACTATTAATGAGAGGTATTGAAATAATGTATTTTCTCCAGGGTTAGCACTAACCTCAAGTTTAACCACACGGCCATGTTGTAAATAGTACGTGCAAAGCCAGGACGACATTTTGGTAATGCCATGCAAATTTTAAATCTTTTTAGAAAATGATCGTTGCCATAAAGACGGAAATATTCGCATGGCGCATATAAAAAATGTCAGGCTAGCTTCGTTACTGCTCATTACTGGTGATATACCTGGTTCTTCGCTGAATGTGACAAGAGCGTTCCTATTTTCACCAAACTGTACATCAAGAACTTCCAATTTTGATGTCACTTCGATATAATTCTCCAAACTGTCTTTTGATGTATTTGGGTTTAAGTTTTCCACATACAGCTTCTTCTTGTCCGGAGGGAGTAATATTTCTGGCTGCTTTTCTTTAATTTTGAGAAGATAACCTTCAAGTTCTAGCTTGTCTTGGTTTAAAACTTGTGAAGCGACTGAAAATAATTATACAACAGAATATATAAATACAAAAGCATCAACTAAAACATCTCATTAATCCATGTTATAATCCTAAAGTGAGAGCTATTTGGCAATAAATTACCCTGGGGATGAAGAAATCCATCCGGTTTATTAGGGTTGAGAAATGAGAACACATTAGTATTCATAATTAAATTCATCACACTAGACATATGTCAAATAATACTTCAAAACGTTTTACAGTGCAGGGGACAAAAATCTAGCTCCATCTAACGCTGATGCCTAAAGACATGTCATGATACATGAGAATCTGCCTGAATAAAAAAATCGGCTTTTAGCACGTTGCTGCTGCTGTTTATTGTACTTTTATAACGATATGGCCTGCCAGTATCTTGTTGCTCTTGCATCATATCTGGGCCTGGTTGTTGCTAGGTTGGCGCTAACCCTGGAGAAACTAAAACAAACTACTGATTCAGGCGAGATGGGTGAAGAAATATTTCCAGGGTTATAAACAAACTGCTAGAAAATCTGGCCATCGTATTAAGGTGCCTCGAAGTCAGAATTCATTAGAATTTTCATCTCTCCACCATAAAATGTTTTATAGTGAATGCTTGAGAGGTTTTTAGGTCATTGCACAGCTCTATAGCACTACTCTCTGTACTTTAAAAAGAGTTTCTTCAAAGTTTGCCTGAACATAGAAATCATGGTTCCCGTTTGAAGTCATTTCTAATTATAAGTTGATTTGCATTAAACTCCACACCTTATTCATGACAACGATGGACATACGAACGGTAGGAGATTATAAAACGTTTCCACTTATGAAGTCAACCAGTAGAGCTATTGCCGACCATCGGAGACGGTAGTAAGGAACACTATGACATCTACGCTGTCACTTGTCACTAGGCTATTAAAAATCAATTTTGTGCATTTTCATTCACGAACCAAAACTTCCATTGCAGTGATCAGTGACCAGCACCAATCCTGTAGTCATACATACAATCCTGTAGTCATAGCTCTTTTGACAAATCCTCTCAACTGCTCATGCTTTCAGCATGGCTGCATAAGCTGGTGTGATTATAGAATACGGCGTTATCAAGCCGGCAAACCATGTTCCAAAATATACTCTTTGTTATAGGCGATATATTCTAGGATTCCCAGCTGGTGTTCCTATCCAGAACGTACGGTCAGCTTCCTTAATTGATCTTACCACAGTCATGTGATATTTTGCAATTAATAAATCTGTATAAAGCAACAAATCTGTCAAAGTTCAAATGATTATCCGTCCTTTGATTGACCATTGGAAACGTGAAAAATGTAAGTTTTTGACGCTTTAAAATCATGCTTTCCTCATTCTATTCATTCATTTTATCATGTTTCACCAGTTCTAGTTCACTCGAAGCTTTGAGACAACAGACATGTAAGATAACCCCTCCCCTTATCGCTTTTAATGGTCTATCCCTTATCATCTATCACTCAACTGAAAGTATGTTGTTACGAGTACTTTGAGTGCTCAAGCAATATAGTCAGGGAGACAGAGGTAATTTTACCTACCTTCTCGAGGGACAAATCAATTTTGCTCTTAAATTGTCTGTTGAATGCCTAATATCACAATTCTGAATGTTGTTTGGCCCGATTTATCTTGTGGGCTTCGGTCAACACGTTTTTCTTCAGTTTTATTGTAAAACTATTATGTGGTCAAAAATAGTAAACTTTCAAATTCGCTCATTTGAAAAATAACTTGTATCATAAGGAAAACTTATAAAAAACAACATATAAGACATCATTACGGACACCCTTGTTTTTTAAGCCGCTTTTGAGTTATTGCTGCTTCAAAATGGGAAAGTGTCCTAAAATGGCGCTAATTTCCAGGGCACTAGTCGGAAAATAAGTTTTCAAACGCTCATAACTCAACAAAAATGTGAAAAATAAAAGTAACCATAATAATGTGTTATATGTAATTTTTTATTACCTTTTTGATAACGTAAGTGGTTTTTCCTAGAAATAAATATGAAATTTCGCCTTTCTTGACAATAATATAGTTTTATAG
The DNA here is from genome assembly GCA_963855995.1 of Muricea muricata. Classification (NCBI taxonomy): domain Eukaryota; kingdom Metazoa; phylum Cnidaria; class Anthozoa; order Malacalcyonacea; family Plexauridae; genus Muricea; species Muricea muricata. The sequence goes on from OY979722.1 coordinate 6,228,536, forward strand.
AAGATCTCGGGAAAAACGTGTTGGCTGGAGCCCACAAGAAATTTTATCGCGTTCAACATGCAGAAATATATTTATTAGACCTAAAGGTACAATATAAACATAAAATGAAATTGTCCCTCGGTATGGTAAGTAAACATATATTTTTGTACCTCTGACTCCCCAACTAATATAACGAAATCTAACCTTCAGCCCTGACAAATGTGATATGGGCGACGTCTGGTTGACACCGATCAAACTTTTCTATTTCACCACCACCTGATCGCCTTTTGTTTTCAAAGAACAATGTTATGGTATCTTCGGTAGTATCTGGGCAAATCCCACTGACAACAACTGTTCGAATTTCGCCAAGATATTCGTTTTCATCGTCTTGCTCAATTTTCTAAAACGTAAAACAGATTTTTTTTTATTTCAGAGTGAAAAAGTAAATGCAAATCCTAAAAATGCGCGCTGTCTGAAATTTTAGAATTCGTTCCAGACAAAGCTACGCGGGTAAACATTTGAACAGGTAATCGTATATTTGATGCTACAGTATACAAATAATGAATGATTATGAGTGCAATGGTAAGAATATTTTCATGAGGTGAAAGATTGATTGTTACTATTGCACGAATACAAACATTCATTAATTGTTTTATATAATACTAGACTATAGTTTTTCAAAACAAATTTATTCGGCATTTAAAAAAACACGCATTTGAGTCGTATTTTAGTAGTTGGATTATTTCGCATTCATCTCAAGACCGAAATCAGCCTGAAGTAAACTACGAAGACCGTACGAAGAGCTTTTTGACGGATGGGAATTGTGAGAGTGCAATGGAAAAAACTATTGCACTCCTAGGAGTGCAATGGAACGTTTTCCACTGCACTCTTGGAAAATGGAACTTTTTATTTGATATCACGTGACCATAATCAACCGGCCGGAATTTAATGAGGTATTATATAAAAAGATATTATACTATTTGTTTAACGGGTAACCTAATCTCTTTTGGTGCGATGACGTTTGTTGTCAAAACTAGCTACTTCGCCAAGAACATGTATACAGAAGGTTCCAAAAGTATGAGAAAAGTCCAATTTGTCATTTACAACATGAGGATTGTGTATCTGATACAACACAAACCATTAATAATTCATGATCAAAACACAAAGGAAATGACCACCATATCGTTGTCTTGATACCACGGTATAATAAACGCTATATATTAACTCAACTTTCTCGCTAAATTCAACTTCGTTTGAGCAATTATATAATGAACTCGAAATTGTTTACTACCAGCGTACAAAACTTCTCGAAGTGTGTGCAAAAAAACGCGTCACACTTTTCGCTGTTCTACTCGACGGTAATAAACGCTTTCTCGTTTATTATACAACTATTTCAATTAAGGTTGTCTTTTCAAGAACGTAAACTGTGAACCGTGTGCGTTCAAGCAGTTTGTTTATTCAAGCCCTGATATCCAAGGAACTACCTTTCTAGCAAGCACATTTGCCGTTGTAGGTTTCCTAAGTGCCTAGCTCGATGCTGTTTGAAAAAAGTAATTCTGTGTTCACAGGTAAAAATAAGCAATAACCCATCAACCTATGCGCGCTCATAGCTTACAGTTTAAGTTTTTGGAAGGACAACTTTTATTGAATTAGCTATATATTACAACACGAATGCACAGGCATTAAGATAAGTTAATACGAGGACACTTAAATTGGAACCTGAACATATGAAACGCTGATTTGCAATGACAGCCGATCCGCACATTGTAATCCAATAAGATTACTGGTGACAACGTTTAACAATTCCAATGACTTATTGGAATAGTCATTTCATGCATATAAAATGAACCCTGACCCAAACCCCAGCCCCAACCCTAACCGTTATACAACGTTCGGATTGGGTGGCGACGAGTATTTCAGTAGACCTAATGTAACTTGAGCCTGGGATAAGACAATCGCTAAAATTACAACGCACTAAAACAGGCTCACTGCAATACCTGAAGTTGGCACTCGGATGCAGGACTCCTGAATTTTGGTCAGCTAGGCATATAAAACTCTACAACCAGTCGTTCAAAAGCCGTTGGAATTACATTAAAAATTTGTTAAACTATACTAGACATTTATGTTCATGTGTATTTTTTCAATTACACACTTTTCTGTTTACTTTTCTATTTTCTGCTATTCGCCTATAACAAGGGGAAATTGTTCGAAAATATTTATGCCATACGCCGTATATATGTCGTATCTGACAGTGTCTTGATTTGTTTGGCGACCACAGACTGCAAGCGTTGGCGGTTTTGACGGAAGTCTTTGAACTCACTACCAGGCCTTTGCGCGGTTAAATTCAATATGGCTGCCAAAGTGGAATACCTAACATTAAACGCCAAGAAACGTCAAGCAACTTACGAGCTTTGTAGTGTGATGGTGGAGGCAATTGCTCTGCTACGCGCGGTCGCAATTTTACCACGAAATTTAGGTTAAAGCCAAGTCCTATTTACAAAATCATCTTTGTTTTTGCATATTAGTATATTATGTACTGAGAAAGATCGATCAGTGTTATATAAGTAATATTTCCCTGATTAATAGTTTCCAGGGTCCAGCTCATAATAGTATATGTCCTGCAGTGAAGGCTAGTACCCAGCATCAAAAGGGAGCATATGTTCTAGTCAGCTCAGAATCCAGTTTTAAATCCGCGCGGTAAAAGTATATGTCTTTGGCAGATTTGGAACCAGTTGTTAATCAGCATATGTCCTTATCGATTTCCCCAAGATTCAGCTTTTCAATAGATCTTAGCTTTTATATTATATATTGTAAATTGTTGTAGCTATATTGTATGTTATTTGTAAATTTTTCTTTTGTTGACGTAGGACCTCCCTGAAAATTATCTTGTTATGAGTGGAGCTTCCAACTAAAAAATTGTTATAATAATAATAAAAAAAATATATGCCCTAGGAGCATATACTCAGCTCTCGCAGATATATCCACAATATAATAATTGAGCAATTGCCCCACATTCCCATAACCCTAAAATCCATGTGTAATTATTGTGTAATGTTATCAAAATACCTGAACGTATGCCGCAAACACGGCGGTTGACGACACTAAGTCCAATTTTTATGACGAAGTTAGAAATAAGAATCTTATTTATCTCCGTTTGTTTAGGAACTGCACCTACACGCGCGCACTTTATCCTCTGAAAATTTTACCACATTTAATTAGGATCGGCCAGGGGGTTTTGAGTATACGGTGTATTGCAGATTTTAAAATCAGGTATACGTTATTTTCGGGTATTAATAAATATATATTTTTGGATTTTCAGGATCCAATGTTTCAAAATGTTGGTATATGCAGTTATTTCGACACTCTGGGAAATTGGAAAAACTCGAAATTGAATGCAATTTCTTGTTTTTGCACATTCCACTCCTGTTAATAGTCCGTGTTGATATATTAACGCGAAAAATGTTTTATATTTCTTAAATAACACATTACCGAGAGTGAATAAATTGCTGTCACACTCTTCAGGCAAGGTTGAAGGTTTTGAAATCCAGCATTTTACATTTTTTTAAAACTTTCGCCATTTTTTAATGTAATTTTTGGTGTGATTGCATGCCTGAGGGTAAAAAATCCTAATAATAAAAATGGTGAAAACAACGTTTATTTGTGAAAACATGAAATTTCTAAGTAAATATAAAAAGAATATTAGGTAATGAAATAATAGCTAATTATTACCTCCTTCGACTTTGATGCAGTTGGAACACTTTTACGTTTTTTTGGAACTGGTCTGGCTCGAAATGGCTTATCAGATATTTCTAGTCTATGGCCATCAATTTCGTGAGTTCTTTGTAGTACATTTTGCAAATCTAAAAAAAAAATGTACGATGAAGAAATGTGCGAAGACCTATTTATAGAATACCTTTTTTTGTTCATAATTGTCATTCTGACACGATCGTGCTGCTTGATGCAAGATATTTGTGCGTTCGCTAATGAAAAAATTTGAAATCTGACATTTTTTGGCATGTTTATATAATCACATACACCATGATAAGAATTGTAGAGGATAAATTCTATCGTGTTATAAAATTAACGAAGGATGCATAAAAAAGGATGAAGTAGTAAAGTACCCATTTCAATTGATCGTCCCAGGCTCAGTTTGACAACCGTGGCTTCGATTAGTTTATCATATGAAGTGACATTTTAATTGTAAAGTGCACTATATAGAGTTAATTATTTTGACTGAAAATAAAATGTAAAAATCATTAAATTAACATATCGCAAAAGCCGCTACCAAGCCAGGTATATCAATTTGTATATGTACATTAACGTTCACTTGACAATCTTTGATATGGGTCTGTACGAAACTCCTACTTTCCCGTACCAGCTTACTAAATGTTTAAAAATGTGTATTTACTAGATCACGTGATTGAGCCTTCAACGCTTAAAAGGTATCGCTTTATTTTCGAGGTCATCGTGCACAGAGTTGAGCTGATTCAAGAAAGGCCTGGCCAACAATCATGTTAGAAATAGTGTCTTCTGTAATGAATTTAGCAAGCTTTTCAATTTTTCCGGCGCAAACAAAGAAGAATATATTTATACTGTCCTGCATGAAATCCCTACTTTTTGTGAGGTATAAACTTTCCGCGAATAATTTCGTAACCTCGATTCATACGGTAGCACATTTACACGTAAAAAATTCCCTTAAATCTACCCGTAATCTTACCGCAACGCTAGGCAGCCATGTATCTGTGCGCAGTGATATTTGTAACTTCAGGGACCGGTTGCACAAAAAGCAGGTAAACTTAACCCTGGTTTAACATATGATCCAAAATACATTTCCCATCCACCAGCCTGTTTAGTTAAGTCACGAAAAATCTCTTCAGAAATCTTGTCAACACCAATAATAGTTTTGGTTTCTAAGGTCGCGAAAGAGTACTTAAAGCTTAACTCTGGATTAGTCCTAAAGGAACTTTGAACAATTCCCCCAGGAATTGGAATGTCCACTTGGTATGATGATGGTATGACAATGTTTTGTTAGTGTGTTATACATTATCTATGATCAATTCAATTCCAATTTTAGGATGCAGTAATTCCATTCTAGGATGTAACGATTGAATCTTAGGATGAACTAACTTACTTAATCTTTGGATTCAATAATTGAATATAAGGATGCAATGGTCCAATCTTATAATGCAATGATGCAATCTGAGTGATAAGGTAATTTTATTTCAGTTATAACAGTTAATTAGGTATTACGTATACAAACTTAAGTCACGTGAGTAAGCGTAAGCAACAGATTGCCCTTAGATTTGCACTGAAAAACGACAGAGAAAATATAGTCAATGCGAAAGTTATTTACATTTATTTACATGAGCAGATATTTGTATCTTTTGAGAATATAACGTTTGAAATACAGTTTAAGTTCTTGTGTATCAACGCGACACTAGAATGCAATGATTTAGTCCCAGGATTCAATGATTTATTCTTAGGATTCAATGATTAAATCTTATGTTCCAGTGATTAAATCTTAGGATTTAATTATTCAATCTTAGGACTCAATGATTTAATCTTAGAATTAAATTATTCAATATAGTATTCAATGATTCTATAACAATAAATCAGTCCTGGGATAGAAGGATTTATTCTGCAATGAAGATGCAATGATTTAATCTTAGGATGCAATGATTCAAATATAGGATTCGATGATCAATCTTAGGATGCAGTGATCCAATCTTAAAATGCAATGATCGATTTAATCCCAGAATACAACGATTTAATTTTAAGATGCGATGACTTGATCCTGGGATACAATGATTTAATCTTAACCATAAGATGTAATGATTTAATCTTAGGATTCTAATTCAAAATCAAACTAATAATGCAATGATCGGATTATACTTTGTTCAATTTACAAGTTTTTGCTGTCAGTTAAAATGCACAGCTCTAGCTGACAATAACTTTATCTTTAATGACTTTTTAGTGAGTAAATTTGAAAACCATCTATGATTTGCAGTCTAGCAACTCTGAAAGCTTATAAAAATAACAGAGGAATACGCCTTTTACAATTCGGACGCATTATAAAGATGCAAATATGACTGAACATACCCCTGTTGCCATGGTATTTGTGATTATACGTTTTGCTTGTACCGCATTTGCAGAAGACGCGTTAAATACGACACGAAATACCGCAAAGAAACCGTAGGAATTGCGTGTAACATTACAATTTGTTTCCAGTTTAGTCCAGGGCGGCTGTCTTGTGTTTGGGTCAACTAATCCTCTTGCTGACATTATTAATTCCTCTTTCCGCGAGAAACGTTTTTGTGAAATCTGGAAAGCTTAAAACCTAATTCCAATCGCTAATGAATGCTGCGAGTTTCCAAAGACAATATAAGCATGCAAAAGACTATTTGGAGGGATTTTTGGATCATGGTATTCAGCGACGGAAAATCCTGACACAGTGATCCGTGTCATGTTGTTAGACTTCACGAAAGCGTTTGATCTTATAGATCATAATCTGCTATTAATACCTTGGTGAGTATCATATCTTTCCCAACGCCAACAAACCAGAATTAAATTTTATAGGAAGCTGTCAAGTTTCCTTACCACAAATGCTAGAGTACCTCAAGGGAGTAAAATTGGACCGTCTTTTTTATTACCTAGATCAATCGCTTCCCTGGTGTTGCATTGAATACCGAATAAGTTTAAGGTTACATTATATGAAAAAATGTTGAAATTACCAATTTTGAGCTTTTTATCGGTTTTTACTAATTAATTAGCGAGCTTTCGAAATATGCAAAAAGAATTTTAAAATTTTAAAACGCAAAAGAGATATGGGCAAATGTATTACAGTTGCTAAATATTTTGCCGCGAAAGTTGCATTTGAGATTGGCATTTTCTGTTAACACGTTCATCAAAATTATCCGGTCGAGGTGACAGTATGTGGCCATTTGTTTTGCTTTCTACATCAGATCCTATTTCGCATTCTGATACGTAGCTATAACACTGATTATGACTCCTGGAAAAGCTAAAAATAAAAAAATACGAATACATTTTGAAAACGTTAGCAGAAAGCGACCGTGGTTCTTGGTTTAATCAGGAAGAACAGTGGCAGTCAAATGACTCAACTAGCATGGCTTCAAGTTTAAGCTTGCCGTCTTCTAGCACAAGGAAGCTAAAAGCGAGTAAGCAGTCCTATTTAAATGATAGCTTTACTGCGTCAAGCGACAGTGAAACGGACTATTCCGGTTCAAGCGAGGAAATCAGCGCGACATTTGCAAGTGTGATATTGCCTATGCGCCAACAAAATAAAATTTACTTGAGAACAAACATTTTATCCAAAAGGGTTTGTTTGCTTGTATTTCCGTCCTGACTATCTGCGTCCGTTGTTTCAGTCCGTCTCCTTTTATGCGCAGACGATTATGAGGTTTCCTTGCCTTGTTTGCTCTTGCCTTTAGCCGGCAGTTTTCCCGTGTTTTGACTTTACCGAATGCTAAAAGCACTTTGCCGCACTAGTAAAAGCATTGGTGGAAAGAACACCTTGCCAAATAGCAATTACGAAAGTTGAACCTAATTGGTTAATGATAAATGCGATTAAAGGATTAAGGAAGTAGGAGGTACAAATGCTAAGTGCCGCTAAAATACCCGCGAAATGTTTGATTGCCTCTATTTTCTAAAGAGAACTTTGCGCAATTCTCAATACAAAGTGAGCTTTCCAGCTCGTACATTTTAACCGATTTTGCCCAAACTTTGTCACAATATAGGGAGATAGTTAAGGAGTAAAAACGTGTTCGGAAATTTTTTGTAACGTGATATTTTTTGAGTTATGATAGTTTTTCTCAACGCACTCTCGAACAGAAGGAACACTAAAGTTGCCTGGCTTATATCTCAGCTATAACGCAACCTGTCAAAAAATGCGAACACGTTTTTGTAACTTGATTATCAAAGATTCGGAAAATGTTAATTTGGAAGTTTCTGCGTAAATCTAGCGAAGGAGAAAACTCGTCGCGTCCAAGACGGCCGATTCTCAAAAACCACGCGACTATCGCTAAAATTTTAAGCTCACCTACATGGTTTTAAGTGCCGTATTTCTACAGCTATCAAGCAATATTTCTGCCAAATTTGAGAGACGTTCCGTTAAAACTGACTGAATAGTGAATGTTTTTTGTGTCAAAGGCACCTATCATATAATGTAACCTTAAATGTTTAGAGATGACACAACGCTTTCTAAAATACTGAAATCACGAATCACTCCAATCATCAATCGAACCAAGCAATTGGAAACACGGCACTTAATATCCAAAGAATACCATCAGTTTAAGCATTAAGATAACAAAAGAAATCACTTTTGACTTTGTCGTTAAGAAAACTACAATTAATTTACGTGACTTAGAAATCGAACGGGTCTCTTTCTTTAAACTCCTGGGTACATGGCTTGACGATAGTTTTAAATTGAATAGTAATACTGAATTTGTCATCATAAAAGCAAGAAAGCGGTCGTATACTTTCCTAAAGTTCTCAGTGAAAAAATATGGGATGCTAACGCAAGATTTACTACAATTTTATTCTAGCGTAACCAGAACAACTCTTGAACACGGAGATGCATTCGTTAATTTAACTATACTGTAGCCTTAAATTATCTCAACATCCAAACATTGAGTGAAAGACGTGAGAAACATTGCGTTGACTTATTTGCATGCAAGTACATCTGACCCTAGCAAAGTCTTCACAATCTACTCCAGGAACGCGTTGGAAAAATTAGGCAAAGAGAAATCAGATCGAATATCACTATAATGTGTACTATAATTTTAAATTCAGAACAGAACGATTTAGGAATAGTCCATTAGTGTACGCTACAAATTGTTATAATCGTAGTTTAATGTAATGTACAATCGATGCTCTTAATATAAATAATCTTAACCTGACTCTATAACGACAATTTTAAAACATTAATATATAACGCTTAAACTATAGTAGTAATATTATCTGATGATGTATTTTTTTAGACATATATTTTTACTTTGTTAATATGTGAATGCATGGCATTTAAGACTTTTGGTCCTCTTCATGCATGCTAGCATCCAATAATAATAATACTAACTATATAGAACACGATGTCCGACCCTGTTCGACCATGTTCTAAAGCGAAAGTGAAAACGAGTTTGAGACGTCATTTTCGCTTCCTTGTCTACTCATGACTCGCATCTCTCCAGTATTTTCCTCGTAGATACAAAGCGAAAGTCGTAATTACCTGTACATTAGATTCATGTTAATTTTAAAGTCCTGTGCAGTAAAGGTTGCTCTAATTACGTTAGCTCTATGACTATGTATGGCTAAAAAAGGCAAAATTTTGACGATCTATAACGAATATAGGCTAATGTTCAAGCTCTTTATGACTAACCAGGCATTGTGTTTCAGCGCCATGGACGAAATTATATCAACCGCCGATTTTTGTGCTTCAAATGAAGGCGAGAAGCCGATCGTATGGACGATATGTCGACATATAGCTAATATAACTATGTTACCTCCCCTTTGAATGACCCCGGCCACTACACAATTCAGAAAGCACGATAGCGCAGCTTCATTAATTTAAAGCGAAAGTATTCTAATTTTCGGTTGTTTCGATATAAGGCTTCTGAAATAAAAACAAATCATCACAAACTTATTCGTATGATATTTATTTATTATATTTATTTACTGTAACAAAGGAATAGCAAACGAAGTATTCAAACACGACACGAGTAATATTCCTTTCGCTTCTTGTTCGCTTCAACAATCATGTATGAGCACATGACAAACAACAGCTAGTTTGTCTGCCTGTGACTTCTGCGCGTTTCTCCGATTACTTTCAATGTAATTCATGCGTTGTTGAGGTTTAAGATTACCTGAAATTAATAACTACTTACACTCTGGCATCTCAAAAACTATAACAGCGTTTTTGCCAGCCAATTCGCAAGCATCAAAGTCCACATCGCCGCCTCCAGATTTCGAGCTGGATTGGAAATATATTGCTAGTTGCTCCAGAGTGATCTCAGCCGGTAAATCTTTCACATGAAGAGAACACGACATCTTTTTCTTCTTTACAATAGCATTTTGCAGCAATATTTGAACACCAACTTCTCCAGCAACAGCGCTAGCAAGTACGTGGCTGCCAAAACATGAAGTGAAAGTGTTCTGCTCGTCAAAAGCACTTGAAACCTGATACTAAATTTGGATATTTTTCTTGGAAGAGACAGGAAATTGAAAGAACGACGACGGCCCGACGCCTCCATGTTAAGGCGTTAAGGGGGTTCGCCTCGCCTGTCCGCAGGAAAATGGAAGCTCCGGATGACTTGAAAACCGGTCACTGGTCCTCTATGCCATTTAAATTGCAGCACTAAACAGCTACGCAAACTGTAATGTTTACAGCTATATTAGGCACAAGGTTGCAGTTTCGCAGGTGGAAATACAAACAAGTATCAACTTTTTTATCGGGCCACCTAGTATGCTTGCGTAAAAGTACTGCTAAAATAGAATTTGATAGAACAATTATTTGGGCAGTAGTAAACCGGAGATAACAGCCCCGAGCCATAGCCAGGCTGGGCTAGGCAAGCACATTCTCACTGGCCTGTTCACTGCTGACTCTACTTCGAGCATAACCTTATTTTTTTACTATTTTAAAGGTAGGTGATAGGCGAGTGCGCATATTTTCTGCGCATAACATTTCGTGCGCACTCCGGAAGTTATTTTGGCATTACTGTTGTCTATTAACGCGGTGTTACATAGGACAAGAGTCAAGGAGTGCAGAACATAGGTGAAAACAACGTATAGAATTGTGTATGAAAATAGATATACAAAAGTACGGAAATAACATGGGAACATTTGTGTTGAAGCACCGTTTCTCCTTCCGCAATAGCAGATAAACTGAGCTGCCTTGACACTTTATACAGGTGTCATATTTCAGTGGTAAAATGCAATATGAGCTCGGTAATATTTCAAGTTAATATGTTTCTTTAATTCAAAAACGACTGAAGCTTTCGATTTGAAACCAAAAGAGTTTGAAGAAAACGAAAGAGGAAGACGCGCGTTTATCCTAATATCCTACGATAGAAACCAGCTATGCTTAAAATGAAATAATCGCAAAGCTGTACGTAGTTTTCGTAAAGAGAATAGCGTTGATTTATCAGACCGTATCGTCCAGGTTTTTGCTATTTTACAAGAGTAGTATGGAATATTGAACTAGTTTAAATTTAATAACATTAATTTCTTTTTCTCGTGCATTTCTTCGACGTCTTTTTCGTGGCTCTCATGGCCTAAATCTATTAAATCCTTGTTTGTTGCTGTGCAGGAAACTTGTGAGCGATTGTTTCTCTAATCGCTATGAAACACCAAATTTAAAATTCGTCTTATGTGCACAACTTGCAACATGACCATAATTTTTTCAAATATGCAAAACCTGGTCAAGTTAGATTTTGGCATTTGCGGGCCCTTACGTTTAAGTTTGAATTCCTCTAGTAATAACTATGAGAGATTTTGATATTTGTTTGTCGTACAAATCGGCTCTATATATGAAGGCCATGAGATTCCGTAGTTTTATAAGATAAAAAGAAATGAGCTTGTGTTTGAGTCGCAAGAAATAGTTATGCTCTAAAGTTTGGCAGAGGAATTTTGCAGATAGACAAATTCACAAATTCAAAATAAAGTTACGAATTAAAATTTACATATCAACGTAAAAGCGCACTGTTCATACTAATTTCTTCCATGGTTCTGTGATTATTTATGCATAAAGAATTTCTATTGTACTAAACGATGGCCTTGAATTCTACAAGGCCAAAATTAAGGTTCTTTTCTCCTGAATACAATTGCTGCGATACAAAATGTCAAAATTTGAGATAAACGCACTCTTACTTTCTATTTTGTTAGATGGCTAATCAGAATAAAACTTTAGCTCATGTAAAGCTGAATCCATGATGCAATGGACGAAATGTATCAAGTAGATATTTTTAGCAATGAAATAGATATCAAAAGGTGGCTATAGGTTATCTTGTTTGTCTATTAAGCTCCTCTATTGTGACTAACTCAGAGCAACACTGCGCGGTGGTACTTTATCACGGGACGAATATGAATTTTGCACATTGCTTTGTACCTTTCTAAATCTGATTTAATTTTCCACTGCTAATTCGACTTGCAGTCTAATTTGTGACTTTTATTATGTTTTTTTAATCATACTTCTTCGCTCATAATAAATGTATGTGCGCCTTAGCAAGTTGATATGGCAACGGCAGATTTACTTCCGGAGTGGCCCACCAATTGAGGACCACCATGACATATGACGCACCCTTCCCCCAATTAACGCTCTAAGCGCCTCCCGTGGCAGTTCATGGCGTTCAGTTTCCCGTCTATGCCCTTCCCTTCCCATGCTTGATACAACAGAAGACAACAATTCATTTTTGCCATACAAAATTTCCACATCGGCTTCAGCATCTACAAACTACAAAAATGTATCATAAAAATTCAAAATATCTTTGCCGACTTGTGATATATAGATAACCTTCCATGGATCGTGTTATTCACCTGTGAAAAGAAAAATGCTAACATAAGTCATTTTCGAGTTTAGGGGTTATTTATGCACGTGCATAACTATCCATAAACTCAAAAATGGGTTTTTATCATCTAAATACCTGCAGCTACAATAAATAAATAAATCAAATTTGTCAATGTCTTCAAAAACTTCATCAAATATGCTATAAAATTTATATGCTGCTTGGAGTTTAAAGAAAGATGAGCTATTTAATGACGAGGCTGTTTTGAGAAACCTAGTCAATGGCAATTAATCATTCAAGATGCGGCTTCGGCCAAGCAATATTGTACAAGTACATATTTAGGCCCGAATGCTTTGTGTTCGATGTAGCTACCCTTAGCATGTGTTCAAATGTGTACTAATTTTAGAGATCAGTCTATTAAAACATGCATTTGCATGATTTCTTGTCTGATCTTTCTCGAGTTTATTAGATTTAACTTGCTTGTTCCATAAAAATTTATTTAAATTTGCTTTAAAAATTAGGTCTATTTTATGACTCAAACAATTTGTGGCTTTCATAAATAAATAAATAAACAAATAAAGAAAAAATAAACAAATAAATACATGGTAAAAAACACAAATTGCTTGAATTATTTGATTACACCTTCAAGAATAATTAGATCTATTTTATTCTATTTTATCTGGGCAGTTACCTGCATGTTTAATTTATGCAGTACATAAATCGGATACTTTTCGACGGTTTAAATTCTTTATGTGTGACGTGTATACCTTACTTATATTTGTACCTTTTTCAATCGGCCTATAGAGTTTTAGTCTGATGCATTCCTACCAACCCCCTACTTTGTACAGATCGCCCTGATTCATGTCGTATCAATTAGATGATTACCACTTTCAGGTGAAATTGGTTGCCCGAATAAAGATTATTAGTATTGTAGAGTTCATCAGCTGAAACTAACGATAAACAGTATAAATTATAATCATATTTATTCATTCATTTTTCCTCAGAATATAATTATAGCTGACAATTTTAATATATTTTAAACTGACAATCATGCCACTGAGCAGTTTTGTTGTTTTACTTCAAATCCCACACGCTGAACATTTTCGCTTAATTTTCTAACAGACCATGGAAATGGAAATCGTTTTATAGGCTGCTAAATATTACATGTGCAGTGTCCGCTGGCAAAGTTAGAGACAGCGCATGTGAGACAAAATTATACTGTGATGCAAAAATCATAAATATTGAAACCGGTCGAACTCCTTCCTTATTTCAAGATTTGCATACCAATTTGTTTTGTACAAATATTTTTTCCTAGGCCTTCTCCAAACAACGTCCAAAAACTCAAAGGTTCGTCAGCACCGCTTAAAACAACGTCGTCTACATCTCCAGGGTGTGAACTTCCAAAATTCAAATTTAAAATTTATTGTGCCGTTAACTCCAATAAGTTGTCTAGAACATGTCCATACTTGTTTTTCATCGCTTGCATCACATGTTTCTAAGCGAGGCTTATCCCAATTAACTGCATTCTCTGGATTAGTCAGACATTCACCAGTCAAAACATTTTTAAGTTGTTCATGTCTGGTCCAACGCCATTGTTGTTCTGCCGAGGTTTCGTTACATTCCTTTCCAGTCAGAACTGATCCGTCAGTCCAGGTGATACATCGCCGAAAAATATAGTGGTGAATTAGAAATTTTTCGGCTGGAAATTAAAGATAAGAATAATATGTGAATCCTGACTCTTCATAGAGAACTATATGGATTTACTACCGTGTAAGCAGAACTGTGGATTTTTGAAAGGTTATCATGTATAACAGTACAATGTTATTGATTTTAATGTAATTAAAAGAATTGCACACCACTTGATTACCCTTTTTAATCACCATGCAACAGCTATATTTGGCAAACTAGCAACTTTTGACAGGTAAACTAGACTACATTCACTTTGGTGTCCGAAAAAAATACTTTTCCAAATTTTCCTGTCGTGATGATTTGAACGTATGAAAACCCAAAATGCAGGATGTGTGATATAATATTATACAAATTGGGACTTAATAGTCTTAACAACCTTTTTCGAAAGAAATTTTTTGGACAGAGCACAAATATTTATATGAATGAATACGCACCCACCCATCTGACCAATAAAAGCGCTAGTTAGTTGCGTTCGAACCACTATTTCTAAGATTTGTTTGTTGTTTGCCTAATTCTGTGATTGATGTGCCAACGTTGATATGGTTATGCATAGTTAAAAACAGCTTTGTACTTTACCAAATCATCTTACTCTGGTGTCTGTCTCAAACAGACAGATCTTTTCATCGCTTTCGATTTAGAAGTGCCAAATTTTAGAACTATACTAATTTTTAGATAAATATAACCTAGATAATACATCAAAGCAAGCATTATTATAGTCCTTGTAAACACCATTATGTAAGTAAACAACATAAACTCACCTTTGATTGGACATAATATGTCATAAGCGTCTTGTTGCTTTTTAATTTCCTCTGCGAAATCATTACAACATTGTTGAAGATCACTTTCAGCACACAAGACATCGTGTGCATCCTTTTTGTTATCAATATAATCCTTTATGATTTCACAACACTTTTTAATTGACATGGCATCTATAAAATAATCAAATTCTTCATGGATACAGGCGGAATGTAGCTAAACATAAAATTTGATTCAAGCCCTATATATGCACATACGCACATTAATAGCCTTTACATCGTTTTTATTAGCTTTCTAATAACATAGTATTCATATAAATATAGATAAGTAAACATTGACATTACAATAGACGTGTTTATATATGTTTTTTGTTACATATTGTTAGAGTACTGTCATGAAATTACTTTATAAGCTATATTAACTGCCACATACCTTGTATCACTTCGCGCTTAGAACGCGATATGCCATTTTTCCCCCATTATCAGTTTTCATGTTATCGTAATATTTATCTAGAGCTTGAAAGTGTCTTGCAAAATCTATGGAAAAAATACCCAGACTTTTAATTAATAAAAAAAGAACTAGAAAATGATAACTTCAAAGTCATATTATAATACGAGTTTCAATTATTTTCATCGTTCGGTCAATTTCGAAGACATGATATGTCTATAATTTTTTATAGCTTGGATTGCTTAATTAATAGCGTGCTCTACGATGACAGTGCTCTGTGGCTGGGCCATATTGTAGTTACCTCATTCCAATTTTTATTGGAAAACATAAAAGCAATAAAGGACCATTCATTTTTTAAATGTTGCGTAAGAGAAAATAGTCGTTTTTTCGCTCTAAACGTATCATTTTGTATCATGATAATTGCAATAGTGGGATAGTAAGAGCAGACCTTTGTAAGAATGATTTTCGTCTCTCACTTTTATTGTCGAAGCTTCGTTTACTCTTTAGAATCTCCGTTTTTAGTTTTTCATAATCTTTGTCCAGTTCTTCAAATTTTGGACTAAAAAGTACCCCTAAATAATTAATTAAATATTAAAAAATATTAATATGAAATGTTAGTCGGTGAATAACTGCGAAGTAAATGAAATCAATATAGCCAATTGCAAAAAGGTATTTCATATCTTTTTGGTCTATACGAGTGTTCTTGAAATATCGCATGATGACAGTTTTATAGCTGAATGTAGGTGCAATGTGGTTTATGTATTTATGAGTTGTATCTTCGCATATCAGCATATCTCACCTCTTAAATTTAAATACAATATGTCAAGTGACTTAGCATTTATAAAATGGTACAGTACGCACGTTTTACAAGCTTTTAGCACATACTACAGGTCTTGGCTATTGTCAGGTAAAATAGAGTTAAAACAACACCTTTGTCTTTCTTAGGGTAGGAAAAACCAGCCGAAATCTTGTAACCGAACATAACCAAAATTGCAAGAAACACCGTTGATGAAAAACTCATGTTGCACGATGAAAACCTGGAAAAAAGGAAGTTATTCATTAGACAGCCATATCGCACTTCCAATAAGATTTACTCACCTAGTGGACGGTGAGGGGAAATTAAAAATTAAAGTTGAAATCACATGCAAATAAAGTGAATGCGTCCGTCTACTGTATTCGTACTAATGCTCTACATTAATTTTTTTGCCAATACCAGTACTTTTTAAACTAATAATTTGATAACCTGCCTAATAGATTTGAGATGGTCTAGTTTCAAACGGAAAAATTAAGTCCGTTCGTTGCATTTTGGACTCAAAATTAATATGACGTTTTGCCTGGAAATCGAGTTTTGCCTAGCTGTGCCAGGAAACCGAAAGCCAATAACTTTAATTTAAAGCAAAATACTTTTTCAACAGCTTGTTTATAAGCTTCGGACAAATGCTAGTTTTGTTTTAGGTTATCAATTTGATAGAAACAATTGTTTGGCACTGTACTGCATAAATATGTATATACATAATATTAATAAAAAAATTACATATAATGCGTGCAACATATCACTGAACAGTGGCGGATCTAGCGTAGGTCAAAATAAATTACTACAGCTCATTCTTGGATATATTTACATTTTAAAACACCTTCAAAGCAATTTCATTGGTAAGATTTTATTCTTTGGAAATTCATAACCAATGACATTGTTATAAAGTTATTTTGAATTTAAAATTGCGCTGCTATAATTTATTTTGACCTACGCTGGATCCGCCACTGTCACTGAAAATTATTTATTCACGTACAAAACACTATTATCCTGTTTATCCATTCCTTATATTGAAACACATAATAAAATCTACAGCTGCATATATTAAGTCGGTAGGACCGTGTACGGTATCACACCAACTGTAAAATTTTTCACATATTAACAAAAACAATACTCTCTTAACCAGACATGAAGTTTGGACTTTACCTTGAACTGTTCTTATTTCGGTACTTTTCAATCTCGTGTCTTCATTCAGTCTTCTACGGCGATTAAAATCAGAATCAAAACCGATGACCTTTTATGTCACTGTATCGTCGGAACTCTAGCAGAAAATTTCTGTTGTTTGTCACTGCAGACAAGTCTTAGTGAGAGACATTACGAAGTGGCCACAATCACAGTCTGAGTGGTCGGGTTTCCACAAGAATGCATTTGCAAATGGAACAAAAATGTATTTAAATAGAACAGAAACTAATCTGTATCGTTCTCCATGCACCGAGTTTGTGTTGGCTGGATGAAAAACTGATAGGAGAACTCAGAGAATGGCAATGCATGCTACCCACGCCAACAACGAAGATAAATTATAAACCTGATTCTTACTGCAGTTTCATTAGCGACATAAGTACAAGCTAAAACACAAGGGAAAACAAAGCCGAAATGCAGTGAAGTGTGTGACATAAGCATCGGCACAAGCACAAGTACAAGCATAGAACTAAAAAAGGTAAAAAACAGTTAGCGCTAATTCTTGACTTATAGTAATGGTACGACCACAATTATGGTGGCGTTGAAACTTGAAATAACATTAGCTCCTGCAAATAAAATTGATTCAATGCTTTCATGCATCCGTGCATGTACCGGCGCAGTAAAGTATTCAGACATCCAGTTATGCAGCGGTCAATGGTTTGCATCATGGGATATGACAGGAGGGAGGCGGGGGAGGAGAGAGGAGGGAAAGGGTATTATTGACTTGCGCATGCATTACAAAAATTAAGCATGGTAAATTGCTGCAGGTATCTTTTTAGCCACTGTATAAAAAAGTCCTGTTTACTTTCCAGTTATATTTGAGTAAATTCATTTCGTTTCACGCTTTGTCAAGAAGGTGAATTAAATTGACTCAAAGTGCTGTCCTGCTCTAGGCTTATTTACTTACTACAGACAGCAGTATCTTTTATGTACTGAACCTAAGTGCAAATAAGGCAACACAAGAGTTTAGCTATTTCATTAGCTTGCATTTAGAATCAACACATAAACACTTAAAAGTTTAAAAGTTTCAAAACTAGTCTTAAAGATCATTCTTGGTGGAAGCAAAGCTTAGCGCAGGAACGAAGGTTTCGTGCACTCGTATGGAAACGCGTTCATTCAATGTCCAGCCACTTTGGGTAAGGCACACTAAGGCCTAGGCCAAAAAATAGTCGAATTTCTTTCAGCCATATTCGAATACAATCCAAAATATATTTACATTCGTCCTTTCTCAAGAACGCGCGGGATTAACTTATCTTTTCTTTTTTATATGACAGTTTGTAGTGGAAGACAATTGTTACAAGTACAAAAAATGTGACAAGTGACACGGTGTCCTTCATTGTTTTTGAATACGCTTTCGTGCGTAAACCCGATCACTTAATGTCTACTTTGTAGTCACGCCTTTGAAGTCAGTTCCTACAAGCAAGGACAAGCAGACAAGTGAAATAGCTATAGTTTAAGCAGAAGCATCGGCAAATTTTACCGTACAGAACAAATAATTTACCTATGTATAATATAGCGCGTCGGTCTAACATACAGAGTTTCACATATTTGTAATTCATTTAAAATTGTAATAGGCATTCCTTTCTCACCTGCAGGTATGCATATTCTACCCGTTAGAACTATAGTTGATAGCCGAAAACATTTAACATTTGTCCAGTATTTTCTTAATTGCATAACATAACTACTTTTGTAGAATTTTCCGTTCCTTTTCGACATATTGGATATTCAACTAACACAGCGAATTAACATTATGGCACAATGAGTGCCTGCATGAGATTGTTTATTTTTATCATAAAACAATAAAAATAACTGTAACAGTTTACTGTATGTGGGCAAGCTATGATTAATTACTATATAAGTATATTCTCTTCATTTATGTGCAATATTTTCCCTATACTTCTGAATAAATGAAGTCCTTGTGCAATCCAATGTTACACGCGCTGCCTTATTTGCATATCCAATAAAGTTGAACAGGCCTGGAACGGAGCTAAAAAAATCCTACTATAAGTTGTGATCCCAATTGATCTTTGCAACGGCGCCAAGAAAATACTGGACATATTTTTGTGCCATATACAGGCTGGTACTTCAACGAAAATGTAGACATTTTTAGAGCAAAATATTACTGCGCGGATTCTGCTTGCTATGTGGGCTAGCTCTATCCATGATGGGTCGAGATAGCAGGCGAAGGTTGCGAGATCACTGGCCAAGCATCGCATTCTATCTATTTGTTTGCCTGCCTTACATAACTATATCTTCTCACTTGAAAAGGAAAAGAATTTTCTTCCATAAGTCAGTTATGGTCCATAACTGAGGTAGTTTACACAGCCGCAACGCGATATGCTTACAATATACTGAATTTCCATTCGCGGTGGTACTCGATAGACTTGCAAAGATTTTGACAGACTTTTTATCTCATCTTATTTAATTGCAGACACTATTTCATCTAGTCCTAGATAGTGGATACGGTGGTCAGCGTATACATAATTCACAACGAGTAAGCTCAAAAAATACCTTACTAAGGCAAAGTTCCCCGAATGCAGCCGTGCAGTCTGGCCGGTCCGATTATGTGATATGAGCCTAGTTCCTTTGACATTTACTATTAATTTTAAACTTAAGTGTAAATATGATTTTTATTTATATTGGCTTTGTGTATTCAAAAGACATGTGTTTCACTCTGAACTTATATCAATGCATGCTCTTAAGTAGACTAAATTGGCGGAGGAAAATACTTCTGTCATGGTAAGCTAAGAAGATAGAAAGAACAGTACAAGTTGATATTATAGAATCAGTTAATTAAACAAGGTATTCCCTCATATATGGTTGGCTGTACTGAGCTGAAAATGACTGTTTTAAAGACCACATAATTCTTCACAGGAAATACATCTCAAGTTTCAAAGGTATAATTGTACTAAATCAGGTGCATAAATCAAGAGTTACATTTAATGACTCATTTAATTCAACGAATCAATAAAAGCCTTATACATTAAACCGGATATATCGGAAAGAAAATCATGCCAATCTAAAGCATACCAAACAAAAACTCTTCAGTCTGAAAGCTTTTAGTAGTACTGTACCGTCCCTATAGAGAGTAATTATAAATTCAAGATGGCGGAATAATTTATGCATTTCGTGGACGTCATGATGGCGGAATAATTTATGCCTTGCGCTGACGTCATGATAACGTTATTGCGCTGACGTCATGATAACGTTACCAGTAACGTTACCGATCAGATGGCGACGCGCTAACGTCAGCATGATAACGTTATGGCTTATGGGGATAACGTTATGCCTAATATGGTTGAGTAAACATACAAAAGTGAACAGAAACAGTGTTTCGACATCTTTATTAAGATATAGCCTAGTTCTCATTACAAGCATTTACTTAGGGCAATAGTTTATCTATAGTGCTTGGATTCATTGTTCTGGAAAACGTCCTTGACCTTCTAAAAGCTGTTTCAGCAAAAAGTTTCTCTTCTTTACGGCCGCTGCTATAGCTTCATCCGGATCAAACATATTGTTGTTAATCATCTCGGGTCGCCATGTTCTTTTCGTGGATGGGATCTTTTTTCAACCCTTTCATCCATGTCAAGTTATCCATGTAAACATCGCCCAATTCCTTTTGAAAAACAGGTAGAATTTGCGCAAAAGATTTGCTCTTTCGCTTTGCTTTCGTCATGACCCTCCATGAGAAGCGCTTGCCAGATGTCATCGTACTGATCCCGGACCTTAGACGCTGCTTCGTTGATCAATGTAGCCGAGGGATCGATTTCCAATGCTGCTTTGTTCTTCTTCATAACTGTTTTCATCACGGTCTTCTGTCGTAATGCTACTATCGTCTTCGGCATGAGTTACCATGAAATCGCCTACGAGGCTTTCGCTGTACTGAGTGTCCATTGTCTGTCCAGTGCAAAATAAGCGAAGTCTCGGTTATGTATGACTATTTATACACAATAACAAGACAGAAGCTTGACAGAAGCTTCATAGAAGCTTCACAGAAGCTTCACAGAAGCTTTAGAGAATTTTCAGACCACTGCTCCCTCAAAGCAATAGTATATAGAATCATGTTTCTATTTAAACTGGAATCATTTTCTGGAGCAGACATGCAAAGATGATTCCACCGGACCTGTTCGGTTTGCGGACGACTTGATTTGAATATCAGTTCACATCTTTTACAAGTTCACGGCTTATCTTCTGAGGAGAGAAAACCCTATCTTAAGCAAGCCCAGGTGTCGTCATGGCAGCCCCGCTTCGAAAGGTCTCCGCATATGACCATGTCCTATATGAACGTTGAGAAGCCTCGACAAAAGCGTGTAAAACAAAGCGAACATTCGCCACCCGCAAAAAGACCAAGAACAGCAGCGCGTACGACATCTTTGGCAACCAAATCCTGTCCGGAATTCAACTTTCGCCATAAATTCTCAATTTTGTTTGTGGGTCCCACACAAAGTGAAAAAACGTATTTTGTCCAACAAATTTTACAACACAATCGTATCGTGTATGAAGAGAAAAAGAGTATTCGCATTTTTTGGTACTACAATCAATGGCAAGATTGTTACGAAAAGTTGAAAATGTCCCTCGGAAAAAGCACCCGATTTGAAAGAGGTGTGCCCGAACTGTCTGAAGATCGGTGTGAAATCAATCCCCGATACAATAACATCATCATCCTAGACGATTTGATGGCTGAAGCGACAGACAGTCCAGTGGTATCTCGACTGTTTACCCAAAGCTGCCATCGAAACGCCAGTGTTATCCTATTGCTGCAAAACATGTTTCCTAAGGGGAAATATGATATAGATATCAGCCGAAATGCCCAGTGCCCAGGAAACAAATCGGAATTATTGCAGAACGCATGTTTGACAAGAATAGAGTGCACTTTATGAATGCTTATTACAAGGAGACCGAAAAACCGTGTGGATACTTGTTGGTGCATAACAAGCCGAAACTACGGCACACCACCCGATAATCAAATTCTTGCAGACCTATTTGGGGAATGTTATGCTAATCACTTCACTGTAAACAGTACTGAGCCAACACGTGTGGAAACCAAGCCTGTAGGCAAACACCTCTTCAAGGAAGAAGCCTGTGCAAACCGTCACCTGGTTGGATGTCTCAAACGACGTGTGGCAAAAATACACCTTGGGAGCACCGGAGGTCCATAAGATTCCCGAAGGATATGCTATCATCGAAATGTACAACACATCGCGCAACGAAGACCATCAGCCTGTCCGTGGAGGTGTGTTAATCAACGACGAAAATTATTGGCCTGTGAAATTAAAGCACCGACCTACAGGTCATACCAGATTTACCCAGCGGCGAACCTACCGTCCAATCCATTGTCAAAGAAACCATGGAAAACATTACAGAGCCAATGATAAACTATTGCCCTAAGTAAATGCTTGTAATGAGAACTAGTCTATATCTTAAAGATGTCGAAACACTGTTTCTGTTCACTTTTGTATGTTTACTCAACCATATTAGGCATAACGTTATCCCCATAAGCCATAACGTTATCATGCTGACGTTAGCCGCCATCTGATCGGTAACGTTACCGGTAACGTTACTGGTAACGTTACTGGTAACCTTATCATGACGTCAGCACAATAACGTTATCATGACGTCAGCGCAACGCATAAATTATTTCGCCATCATGACGTCCACGCAATGCATAAATTATTCCGCCATCTTGAATTTATAATTACTCGCTATGGGACTGTACAGTACTACCGCTTTTCTCTCTACTTCATTGTTTGGATAATGTATCGTGTGATATTCAAATGCAAACCTAATAACTATATCTTTTATAACTATTATGCAGTAATATTCTTTGTGCCATACATATAGAGATTTACGCTAGGTAAGTGAGTGAAATAAAAATCGTATTTTCACTGTGGAGAAGCGAATAAGCGTTATCATTGGCCGCACGCTTTTTTCATTAGTGAAAAATTATCGTATCAGCATTTTTGATTGGCTATACAGTTTTTCTCACTAGTGAAGAAAATGATCATATTCTCATTTTGCTCACAACATGGCCGCCGTGTCATGGAAGGAGCGAAAGGGTATTTGGCCTTTATGTCCAAAAGAAGAAGAGTTTCTCAAATAAAAAAATATGAGATGGAAAGAACAGCTTTGACTCACTATTTAGGTCAAATTACGGAGAAAAAAATGGCAAATCTGTTTTGAGAGTTCAATATTTTGTTTCGACATTGTTCGCCTTTGACAGGTTTCCAGTGTCAAAATAATGTCTATATGTTTGACATAAACAAATTACTGCACGGTTAGCTCGTTTGTACGATTTTTATTATGCTCTTGTTGTGAAAGATTACGCACTCGCCAACCATGCCGTAATCTCTATTTATTCAATAATTACAGCCAGTTTTAATTGTTTGAAAGCTGCATGCTTGTTATAACTCACACGAACTTACGCAAACGTGATATCGCCTAGTAGTGTTCACTAAAATCTTTTTACAGCCTAAAGTTATTTAAATCTTTTTATTATATAAAACAAACTATAGAATAAATTTATGTCCTATACTGTACAGTAATTTGCAAGACAGAACAAAAATGATGCGACGATGTTGCGTGTGAAGAATAAAAATTAAGTCACAGCAAATGCCGTGCAGTACTTTCTGTTTTTCGCTAGTCATTTGAGATCTATTACAGTACAGGAGCAAGCAAAACTAAAATCTATAAAATGGAATGAAGTCTAGTGACTGCTTGACAATTATAAATATTTGCCAAACGTACTTCTAACCCTTCTGGGTCCCCGAATCTGTCAAGGGTGGAAAGTACTTATACAGTACTGCCGTAAAAATCCAAAAATGACGCTAGGGATATTGCACTCACAAGGGATAAAAACTATAAGATTTTTATGCCGATCACTGAAATGTTTAAAAAGTTTGACAAAATCACTGTCGGTAGATAGCTAATATATAGATAGTAAAGCGCTAATTTGGTAGTAGCTAATTAGGTTTAAAAACAAAACGCTCAAACATTTGTTAATATTAATTAACCACTAATTTTGTAATTATAATTACGTCTTGAAACAACGCCTTCACTTTTATATTGGTTTTAACGGTAACTGCATGTATCGAATAGCAAGAATATTTTTCTCTTATACTTTAATGCAACTGAAGTATAACTCAAGAAATTCATCAAAATAGTACGGAGAAAGATGATGGGCAATTCAAAGGAATCAACACGAATGTAAGTTAATATGATATCATATTTAGCTACTTGTATGTAGCTACATCGATCTGCTTAACTCAGTCAAACGATTGATAATATAATAACATTAGATTCTACTCATTCGGGCAAAATTTGTGTCAAAACATTGGTATGTTTATAAAACATGGAAGATTTGTCCAAGTTTCCATTTTTAATTTTTATTTAAAAAACTGATAGTTCGATCTTCTTGTATTGACCCTAATTGTAATTTATTAATTATTTTAATATAATATTTATTATTTTGAAGGTTTCTTTCCAGTTGCATTGACAATATATTTTGACTTGTAAAGTGTGTTTGTAAAGAGCAAGTGTGCTAAAATATACATTTTCTTTTCAAGACTTCAAAAGTAATGATAGTTTTCCTCATATATCATTGACGTCATCACAGTCAGAGAAAAGCAACCACTCTAAACTGTGTCGGATCCAAAATTCCTCCGAGATACCTGGCAACATTATTCCAAACATACCCATGCGCAATTTAACGTGCACCAGCGCTTTTTACACGGTCACTGTTAATGTTACTTATGCAGAAATAACAGTCGATCGTTACAAAACCTAGCCTCCTCCGCAGGCTGCCTCTCTGTGGGAGGGAAATCACTTGGGCAGCCTGCCAAAAATTGACAAACGCGGGCACGCCGATGTACCTTAGCGGACGCGCCAATGCACCCCGGTGGGGTGAGTAGCATTTTTGCTCTGTATTGCCGACTCTATCATGGCGTTTGAAAGGAGTGGTGCTACGAATATAACTGCAGCAAGAAAATCAAAGATTCCCGTTTTAAGTAAGGAATGTAGGAGTCGTTTGATAGAAATTAGGGAAAAGCGAGTGACGATAGACGCAAAGGAAGTAGAATTGAGTGTTTTGAAGCAGAAATTGTCGAAATTGACCTTTGAACAGCAAAGGATACGTCTCGCGACTGAACCGACTTCAAATGTATCCGCGACAAGAAGTATAACGCCGCCGTTTTCACCATTAATTCCACCAGAAGCTAAAGCAGGAGCCCGAAGAACGACAATCACCACTCCAAAAGGAACAAAACGGAAAGGTATGATGATAGTAACACGACTAAAATTTGCATATTTTTGCGTGATTTGTATATATGCGTTATCGTGTTTATCAGATACCGTGGAGCGCGACGCATCATAAAACTATTTCTATTAGTTAACATGCACAACTTGACGAAAACGATCGAATATTCAGTTATGTTAATGTATATCACATATTTTGTGCAAATTATACGAGTACTTTTTAAATTAGTTCAAACGCATAGGTACGTAGGCAGCCATGGCTGACGACTTATATGTGATTGAGGTATACTTGTTGCTGAGCTGGATGTGGTTGGTCGGGATGTGGTTGAGCTGCTCGTTGCTGAGGTGGACGTGGTTGGATGGGGTGTGGTTGACGTAGTGGTTGACGAGGAAATGGAACTTGTTGTTGGGGTAGTGGCATTTGTATACGATCCTTATCGCATGATATGCTTCTTGACGTTGCTTTTGGATTTGCAAAATTTGCATTTTCATTTCGGCCACTCTTTCCATCAGACCCCTGAAATATACAGTAAATACGTACATATACTACACATATACACACAAAATTGAATGGGTATTTTGTTTATACCTTTGCAAAAATCAATGTTTGATTACTGTACTTACTGCCTTACTTCACGATGAACGTAGTCTCAAACACGCCTACGCACATAATTGGTAACCAATCTGTGGTAACTGCTCAATTCGGAATTTCTTTTAATACCATTGACTATAATACCCTACAAAGCACCGTGTTGCCGATATTGCTCTGTAATGATAAGCCTTCCTTCTGCGTTTCCAATCTTTACTCTTGGTCGTGGAGGCATTGCTAGAAACTTATTATCTCACTAAAACGTGGAATTGTCCGTAGCCTCTCAAGGGTTTGAAAATTTCCATTGGCTTCGTAATCAACCAGCCAGTATAAGAAATTTTTCATGAAACAACGACACGCAGAGTGACTGTAAAATGAGTAAACCTTTTCGAATTTAATACCCATGCATAATAGGCATCATGCAGCTATATGCAAACTTTACAGCAATAATTGCTCTAAATAAATGGTTCATAAAACTCTACGCTCTTAAACGCATGGAAAGTTAAGTTCAAACCGTATGAAACAAAAGAACTTAAGTCTACAGTAGTCTTATGTTTGTGCTTATGCTTATGTCGATGCTTATGTCGCACGCTTCGGTGGATATCTTTGTTTTGTTTTACCTTGTGCTTATTGTTATGTCGATTAATCTGAATTTGAAAGGATTGATGGTTTTACGCGCACTGTTCACAGTACATGATTTGAGTATATCACCTTAATCACTTGACGAAAATTCATAATTTCTCGTGTCGACCAATACGCAAGTGAGTTTATACGCGTTTAAGCAACCTTATCGTTCAGCTGATGAGGCTATTCGTTCGTTTTCGTTAACTTGTGCATGTTAACTAATTATAACATTTTAGTAAGTCTTGTCCATCGAAAGTTCCATTTGAACTTGGAAAAGGTGATTACAAGTGTTGTAAAAGTTGAAACTGGGAAAGAGGTTGAAGTCAGTATCTTAATGCAAAGACTCACGGATATTGCACCTGATATACGAAACCTCGAACAAGAGTTGGTTTTGCGAACTGTCGGGAAAATATTTCGAAAAGCCCTCAAAAGAAGGGGAAGAGAGAGAAGGTAAGTGTTTATATCTTTATTCAATCAAGGATTTGGATTTAACTCGTCAATGGGGAAGCGCTTAATTTGCTTTGCGATCATTGTTTAGAATTGTAAGCATTCTGTAAGTGGGGAAAAAGCATGTCCAGTTTACAGAATAGGATCCTTAGTGATACCTTTGTGACTTTTTATTGCTCACTGACATAATTTGTTTTTT
Source organism: Muricea muricata (assembly GCA_963855995.1). Classification (NCBI taxonomy): domain Eukaryota; kingdom Metazoa; phylum Cnidaria; class Anthozoa; order Malacalcyonacea; family Plexauridae; genus Muricea; species Muricea muricata. The sequence continues at coordinate 6,256,021 of OY979722.1, forward strand.
TGTAGAGGGTATTACAGTGATCTATCACTGATTGAAAAATCATCCACTGCAAGTGTTGCTCATCCAACCAGTACAAGCTTAAATACAGGTGCAATTTCAAACTAACTTTTTCCATTGACGAATAGACAATGCTTTCGTATACATTTAGTTGCTTAATGGTGGATTTGTCTAAAACATACAGGGCTTAAACAGCAGGTGAATAATTGTTACTGAACTTATATCGATGGTGATATTGTAAATGTATATTTATCTTTTTCATTTATTTACAAGATTTGCCAAACATTTAAACAAACATATAATAAGACTAGACAAAGTAGACAAGCAATAAACAACACAGGGACCTGAACACAGATGTTGTCAATTTGCAGGAGTTCAGTCTGAAGAAACAAGTGAGTTCTCCGAAACGAAAATTAAAAAAAGGTTAGAAAATGATCAATCTCCAGTGCTTGACTGATTGGATCAATCCAGGAATTACCAATTGAAAACTACCAATTATTTACATGAATATTGCTTTTTAGTGACATCATAATATGGCTGAATAAGGGCCATGTCATTCTTTTGATTATGTTTCATGTGCTTTGTGAGACGATTTTTTTCATGTAATAAGCTTTATTGACACATATATTATAAATAACTACTCCCTTTGCATGGATGCATGTGACAAAGTTAAAAAAGTTCATGACACTAGTGTCAATTGTTGGTTAATTGCTATAGATTATGTACAAATAACTTTAATGCACATAATTTATACATTTGTTATATATATTAGGCAAATGCTGTAATTGCAGTGGATACATAAATTTGGCTATAATTGCAGTATGATTTTGTGTGTATGTTTAATAATGCTTTGTTAAATGTTTTTCAAGCTAGGCTCTGAAATTGAAAAAACTACTTCTGTTAGAGGTCGACTTGATTTTGACAAAGGTACAGTACGCAAAAGTTTTAAACTAGGTTATTTTAGCATGTTATGTATGACAAAGTAGTATAGTGGTGCTGCTCCACTTCCACACTTCCTATTAAATAAATAATTGTTTTACAGCAGAAGTTGTGGGTACAAATGACCCATCTTCACAAGGTGCTAGTGGCATGGTGGTTCTCGAAGAAAAGATGTTTGATCTGGATTTATCCACCAACCCCGAAGGTAATGTTCTTTTGTAACTACAAGCGACATGATCTATGGGCAAACATTTGACTGGGTTGTTCAAAAATGTTTCTAGTTACCATTCTCTCTCAAAGGGGAAAATCCTGTTGTTAGTAGAATAAGAGAGGGATCATGTATGTTATATCTAATATATCTAGTTCAACCAATAAGGTGTAAGTAGATCTGGATGAGTGAATGAATAAAACTGGGAACATCTGCATACTCAATTGGGGTAAGTGATTAATGCATTATATATATGCTATAATACACCCATCTGTACATGATTGTGTGTTACTCCTAGCTATACTATTAATTATTAGTAGAATCATACTAGTATACTACAGCAAATGCTGTCATTTGATTGGTTACTCTACTCGCTATCTATTCCTCGATAGATAGCGAGTAGCGAAACAATCATCTTCCTATAGAGATTTCTTTTAAAAAAATTGCTTAAAAATCAAATTTTTTGTTGAATATTCCATGTTTGACCTCTGATTCTACTAAAACAATTAGATTACTCGCTCTCTATTTCTATGCGGTGATAGTTGATTCGGGCTGCGCCCTCATCCACGAACACCGCATAGAAATCTCGAGCTCGTAATCTAATTGTTAATTATTATACTTTGCCTGATATTATTTTTCCTGCCAACACAAAATGTGTTTACCGGTACTTCTCAACACAAGAGTCATGAAAATTGATGAGTCAACAAGATAAAACACCTAGCCAAATGTTGTATGGTGTCCAGCTCACCAGTTTTGCTGTGACATTTCACATAATGTAGATCATGTTACTTTCAGTGTGGTTTATCTTTCCTGTGCATAACACTCGAAATTCAACAATTGCCAAAGTATTTTGATAATTTTCAGGTTTGCCTCAGCATGATTGAACAGAACAAATTTCTGATTCAAAAATTTTTGAAAACATACCGCTAATAATCAACAAATTGTATGAAAGAATAAAATTGATGGTTATCACACAACAGTCTGTAATTAAAGTGGTTTTGATAATGCAAAAAAAGGAACGGATGCTGTAGTTTTAAGCAAAAAGCAAACAGACTGTACAAGGTATAACTAGTGGAATTGCCTTGGCATACTTTTGCTGAAGCAAACTGTGAAAATCAAAATTTACCTTGGCATTTTCTTTAACAGTCGTCCACTGCCAAGCTAAATTTTGATGGTTGGTGCATTCATTGCTTTTCTTTGTGTACACTAGTCTTGTTTATACTGAAGGAACTACCTTGTGTAAATAGAAATTGATTATTAGAAGTATCTGCATCTAAGCTAATTGACTCTTTTTTTTACTAAATTTAAAGATGTTGATATCAAGCTAGCAACTACACTATCCAGCCTTGAAACAGCACGTTTGAACCAATTCATAGAAGAATACATGGATACAGCTTCTAAAACAATTTCTAAGCAAGATGAAATTTTAGCTTTGTACAAGGATCTGGTGAAAGTTGGAAGCCTGCTGGGTGGTATGTTGTCTTTGTCAGAGAGACATGCCATCAGAGATGAAGTTGCTAAGGCAAAAGTATTTTTCAACCTGAACTTGCGAGGAAAAGAAGTATTGGATTTAAAAGATAAGTTTGATCCATTGCTATTTAGCAATCTTCTTCGAAGATTACGTGACGAGTGCCCTACCATCACAAACATCTTGGAACAGTTTGTTCTGACATACAATACGTCAAAAAATAAGATAAAGGATGTGAACATGAAAATGAAAGCAGCTGTTCATTTACTTGCATCGTTACTGGATGTACGTAACCAGCGAGGTGGCAACGATATCCCTGTATTGTTTGGTCTTCTTTGCTTGTGCTATGGGGCCGGTCCATCGATGATTGGTGTGTTTCAACAATTAGGATTGTCTGAATCTTTTCCAATTCTGTGAGTTTATGATCCCATGTATATACTTCGCAGTACGTTTCGTCCTAATTTTAGTAAAAATCGTGTAACTGTAGTGCTATTTTTCGTTAAGGATTGGCATATTGAAGAAACAGTTGGACAACTATAAAGCTATCATTAAACTACGAGCCCCTGATGATAGTCCAGTTATCACCTATCAAGACAATATGCAATTAAAACGGACATCCATGCGACATTTACGCCTTTCTAAACTCCAAAAAGATAAAATGAAGCAGATGAAAATGTGGGACTTTACTGTGAGAGGATGGAGACTGGCCAATGTTGTTGAGATTCGAAACCTGTTTCTGGCACCGGAGACTGCAGTTGACCAACAGCGCAAAGCAAACGCCCTGGAATATAAAGACACTAAAATAGGTAAATAATATATTCTTTCTACGTAATACACCTATTGTACATCCAGTACGACATATCGACTAAGAATAAAGTTTTGTTTTCGTAATTTATTTACGACGCATCAGCTTACGCTCCCTTCGCCAAGTGATGATTGGATGATACATATAAGCTGCTTAATGTATATTTTAGTAGCTTTGTCACCGTGTATAATCCTTATTAAGAGCACGCCAGTGGAAGGGGGTCACAAGTAATACACAATTACAAGTACAGTAGCTACAACTTGAATTTCGTATATTTTCTGTTTACATATAGAAAATAATTCTGAACAAAAGGAAAAGTGGGAAACATTTAAAAGACGAAACTTACTGCGTAAATTTGATTTGGCATTGAATCAATTGCAGTTGTCCAAGGACGAAATCACTGGGGCATCCAGTAACACCCTACAGACAATTGCAGGTGCAAGAAAATATCCTGTTTATGCCATAAGTGTCCCTCCTCCAGAAGAAGACTTTCCTCAGTTTTCAACCGAGAAATCAACAATGTTTCCTCTCCCTATGTCGCACGAAAATCAGTGCACAATTGCCGGGGCGGCTAGTAATTTAGAACTGTTCGCTGGTGAGTTTGATTTCAAGACTCCCAAAAAGGAAAAATTCTTGTCATTAAAACAAAGTGGAAAAGATTTCGATTTGGATCGTGCATACCAGAGGTTTGCATTCAAAAAAATGCTTGAACAGCATAAAAAGAAACAGGCTCAATACGAAGGGCTGCTAAGAAATGAAGATTTAATGCAGGACAATGTTTGTGGTATTGAAGTTTCCCAAGATCAATCAAGTGACAGTGATAATGATGACGAATAGGTGACGATAACAGTTATTTCCTGAGGGAAGTAATTAAGTAAACTTTTCTTGTGCTATGGCAGCAGGCCTTAACTCTGCCATTGTTAGGTTACAAAATTATTGAACAAAATAAAATTTGAGTCGAATTTATCGTATTTCAGTAAACCAGTTACTGTTGCTGACTCTGTGTGTTTTCACAGTTTCAAATTTTGAAATTATGCTACGAGAGTCTGAGATAAAAAATGTATATTTTCGGCAAGTATTTACAAAGGAAAATTTTACAATTTAATCCAAATTTTTTTAACTACGAGAATGTGAAGGAACAAAAGATCAAACAGAGCAAGCAGTTTGCCACCCAAAAGTGACAGATTTTAAGGCTTGGTCGTACTGCGTGAGAAAAGCAAACTGCATAGTAATATTTCAAAAGTATACATACTGTATATAACAATAATTATTTCACAATTTCATTGGTCAAGATCTGTCCGTTATTATAGTAAGTATTAACAGATGAGTTCGTCCGAAGTATACGTCCGCAAAATATTTTCGCGGGTTTTTGCTTGAATTTATTCAAACTTTTTATTATATAAAACAAATTATGCTTCCGTAGTAATAGATCACAGAAGACGACATAGCGTGTGAGGAATAATAAGTCACGGCACTTACAGTGATCTATTACAGTACAGACGCAGTCTATTTTGTAAACAACACACACTTCTTTTATAAATATAATTTACTTTCCCATAAATGACGATGTTATGATAGTCGAGAATATTTATACTCGATGAAATTTCCCATACTGTATATAAATCATGTCATAAATTTACTTTCAAACATCAATATATATCTATTAACAGTATAAATGAGAATATGCGTCTGATATGTCGTTTCAGTTAAACACGTTTGATTGTTTATGCGTGGTAAACGGTAGTGAAGTCAAATCTGAATATCTTAGTATATAAAGGCAGGGGGGAATCCTTAAGCTGTGTAATATCATGTTGCACATTAGGGCTGTTTTCCACTAGGCAGAATTTTCCGCGCGGAGCGCAATTTTTCTTTATTTGTGAGCTCAAAGGCAGAACTAATCAAAAAAGAAAAATTGCGCTGCGCGCAGAAAATTTCGCCTAGTGGAAACAGCCTTTAGAGTAGCTCCAACAACGTGCTCAGTGCCTGGGTGCTCTGTGGTCTAAGATCACCCTGCAGGTGCCAATCAGCCGGCGGAGGAGTTCATATTGCGATTGGACATATTGAGAACACATGTCAGAATTTTCCAGTTGTAGTTGGGAAGTTTTACGTGGTAAAATAGGTTTGGAAGGTGCAAATAAAGAATTGGATGAAAGAATAAAAGACATTTATTATAAATTGCGTGACATCACCTCTGTGTCTTCAAATCTTACTTTATTTAAGAAACTACAAGAACTTAAACCGTTGTGGGTACCAGCTATTGATCAGTACGAGAGAACTGTTCTTCACCTGGCAGCGTTAAATGGAAATACAAAGCTTGCTTGTGCGCTTATGAATGCAGGAGCCTTGATAAATGAGAAGGATGGGATTGGCCAAAGCGCACTAACTCTTGCTTTACATAAGGAGCATCATAACACTGCTAGAAAATTGATTCAATGCGGCGCTTCCGTTAATGAAATATTTTATAAAAATACAATAGCGCCAATCAAAATTGCGAGGGTTAAAGATAACGATACCCTAGTGACACAAATCGAAAATAAACTGAAAGAGGAACAAGAAATTATTAGTAAAGTTGGTTTGTTATTCAAGGCATGTGTTAATACTAAAGAATCTGTGGCTGAAAAGAAAGCCAGCTGTCAAAAACATTCTCGATTTTTAGACATCAACGTCGGCGACCAAAAAAATACCGCTGCAATTCAAAGCTGCGCAAACAGGTGTCCGGATGTGTATGGATGTCATACACCAGGTGGAGGTGATTTTCACAACCGGACCTACATAAACGAATCCGTGGCAAGAATTGCAGGACAAGGCGGATTTTGGTATACAGCTGAACATGTATTAAAACGACCAACTGTAAATCCTACTTCTTTCAGCAAGAACAAGTTTAAAGAAAACAATTACAACAACAACGAGCAAGCTTTATTAGACTACGAAGATCGTGTTTCAATTGCGATGATTAAAGCATTCGAAGCAACTGAGTTTTTTCCCACCGAATATGAATGCACAATGACATTCTTCTCAAAAAATTTAGTGAGTGGAATTCAACATCATGCTTAGAAGACGAACAGTTTCATTACCACAGCAATATAGTTAATGAACTGATACCAATTACGCGGTCGTATAAAGAATCTGTACGATACGGAAATGGTATTGCAATTGAAGGCGTTTGGATGCTTTGCCCCGCACTTTACTGCGCTGTTGGAAAAACAAATTATAAAGATGAAGCCTTCACTCATGTTGTTAACAGCATTGCTAAATGGCCGATTGCATGCAGAAAGATGTACCAACAGAACAGAAAGATAAATCTGGACGGAAGCAAGGGGAGGCAATTGGCTGGTGATGAATGGGTGGAAGAATACTTGGTTCGACCAATGAAACAGTATGCTTCAGCACAATCATCGTTTGCGATGGTTGAATTGATGTCATGCAGTACCAACTTACTGGAGATGAACAGGGAAATGTATAAGAACCGCGAAGCTTTTGATGTGCACAGGACGAGTAAACACAAAACTCCTCAATCCGTGTATGATCAACTTAAAGTTGCTCAGTTTGCCACGAAAGAAAACTGGTTCAGTAATGAGGGAAGGAAACATGTGATCAAGTACCAATGGGGTGACAAACAATTCGAGGCTGGTGCAACTGTTGTACCTAAATACATTCAGGCATATCAAAAGGGCTGTCAGAAAGCAGAGCAAGAGTTCCCAGGATTTTTGCAGCGCAAATTTCCCAGCGACATGCTTTAAGCCTGTTTTCCACTAGGCGAATTTGTTCGCGTAACCAGAAGCGAAAGAAAAATTCGGCAACGTGATTGGTTAGTGGAAAAGCGATCCTTTTCCTTAACCAATCACTTTTCTTATAATTCCTGTTTTCGATACATTCGCGCTAACAAATTCGCATAGTGGAAAACCGGCTTTAGCGAAGAGTATTCCTCGATTAGAGTTATGTCAGCGACATTCATTACTCTTTTACACTACGACATGGTAACCGGCCAATTAGAAGAATAAGGAGCTGGTGGTAACTAAAAATTTTACACAGTAGTACCCGCATCGATAAATCTAAAGCAGACTTGGATCAAAATAGATGTAGGTAATAATTGAACACCTTCATCCCAAGCCCAAGCAATTCCCCATTAATGAGTAAAGTTATTTGTACACTTTGCAGCTCAGTGGGTTAAGTACTGACCTTGTCATATGTTCCAGTCATTACCACTGAAGCTGCTGAGCTTCCCATGGACAAGTAATATCATCTAACTTAATTAAACTAGTAAAAAACGGGCACACTGCAACCTACCTAGACACACTAATATTTTTTTTGGTTTACTGTATACTTGTCAGATTACTGTATTTCTTAAACCCATTAGGCTGAGCATCCATGTGGGCTCTATTTCCATTTTTACATGTCTTCCAGATGATTTTACTTGCCAATGGAAAAGCTCATATTAATTAATTAACCAAAAAATAAAAAATAGTCTCTATATCACCAACTGAATCACAATGTTTCCCAGTGTACCCTACTTGTCATCCTACTACTACTGTAAATGTTTAACGCCAGACAATTTTACTGATCATTAGGGAAGTTGTGCAGCTAAATAGATTAAACCTATAAAGCTGAAGACTTAACTTCTTACTGATGGGTGAAATTGCTAGTGTTAGACAAGTTAAGAAAATAATTAGGAAACACTAGGACACATAGTGAGTCAATGGGTTAATCAGTTAATTGTCTGTGCTATATTATTCCTTGTTTCAACTATTAGTGTCATAACACATTTTATGCCTTCTCATACTTTGTAACTGTAATTTTATCTGCAAGGAGGTCATGTGCCTTTGGACCCAAAGTTATCTTTACAGAAACACTACCCCTCGACCCTTTCTTGGAAATTTTCTCAGACAGTATACCCATATTGATAAGTATATGCAAAAATTTACCAATCAAAATTGATGAAGAAAATCTCTTCTCCAAAATGCCAAATGTGCAATATCCTTGTAAATGTGACACACATTTCTGATTACTTCTAGCAAGATAAAGCAGGAATTCATTACAAGTAATTTCTACATCACTTAGTTCAGTTGCAGCTTGCACTACCTTCTGGGCATCTGATGTACCATCAGTGATCTGGAATGAACCACGTTGCTCACAATTGCTACACTTCATAAGACACACAAAACTGTCTGGATTCTCACCAAAGTCATCCCATGATCCCTTTGTGTACACATTGCACTGGATTTTCCAGTAAAATAATCAGTTTGTACAAGTTACTATATTGTGCAGTTCCTTCACATTCAAAAAGTTTGTAAAGACTGCCCTTATCATTGTAGTTATAATACAGCTTACAAGTTGCTGGAAAGCCATCTCGGGCAGCCCGACCACATTGCTGGAAATATTCTTCAATACTTGTGGGTAGCTTTGCATGGACAACATATCTAACATTTCCCTTATCGATACCCATTCCAAATGATGAATTGGCTACCACAACTTTCACTTCATCATTCATCCCCTTGGCTTGGTTTGAAGCTTTAATATCGTCTGACAGTTGACCATGATACTTCACTGCTTTTATGCCTCTCTTCACCAATTCAGCATGAATATGAGAAACATCTCGAGCTAGCGCACAATAAATAATGCCACTATTATTTTGAGATTCCATTTCTTCAATAAATTTAACCAGTTCGTCCATGAACTTGCTGGTACGCTCTATGACTTCTAAACAGAGGTTGTCTCTGATAACAGATGTCCTATACAATATGAAATTACCAAAAATGCTTCTGACATCACTCTCAACATCTGATGAAATTGTTGCAGAAAGAAGCAACTTTGGGCAATCTACTCCAGACAAGCTTTCACACACCTTTTTATATTTAGGTCTGAAAGTACTTCCCCACGTAGATATAGTATGCGCCTCGTCGAAAACAATTCGCTCAAGTTTATTTAGCATTAGTAGCTCATCAATTTTTTGTCTAAGTGTCTCGCCATCTTCGAGACATTCTGGTGTTACAAATATAACTCGATAGTAACTTACATCCTTGACTTGTTCTGTCCTGATATGTGACGGAACATCACCGGTAAATTTGCACGCACTAATGTTTAAATTCAGGCAACGAATTAAGCTGTCGTCGATCAATGACTTGAGCGGAGAAATGACCATTGTAACTTTCGAGCACAGTACAGCGGGAAGCAAGTACATTAGCGATTTTCCTCCTCCAGTTCCAGCAACTGTTAAAACGCTTTCACCGGCCATTGTCGAAATAATTGTTTCTTGTTGTAGAGGGAGAAATGATGTGTAGCCAAAGTAATTTTTTAAAGTTGATTCGATCAAATCGGATCCTGAAATTTGCATTTCTTGCGTTGACGTTTTGGTAATCACAGATGTATGGATTCCCGTTTCAATCTCTGTATCATCATCATCAGGAAACTGCAAGATCTTTTGAATAAGTTCAACAGCAACAGGCGTCGATTCAGCTTTTGTGACTTTATACCTAAATGCATTTTGTGTACCTGAAACATTCACAACCGCATCGCCTTCATCGAGTTTACCCGCTTCGAGTAAAACAAAAGCCATTCTTACTGCCGCCTCAAAGCTCGAACCGCCTTTCACAGTTAATACCGTTTCATTGGATGTAACTTCAGAAGTTTCGCAAGTTCTATCAATTGAAAGCGACTCTGAAACATTTTCGATAACCTCGAATGCTTCTGCCATTTTGACAGTATGACAATATATAGAATGTTATCATGTTATTTATGCATTTAGACACTCATATCAAATTACACGCAAAAACCACGCGCGTTTACAATATCGCTCCCCGCGTGCCCACCCTGGCGAAATATGTATTTTGTCGATGCGCGAGACTGGCGCGAGTACATTAAATTTGTCAATTTTTGGCAGGCTGCTCAAGTGATTTCCCTCCCACAGAGAGGCAGCCTGCGGAGGAGGCTACTCTGACGTAAGCGCTTCAAAAGGCTATTGTATGGAAAGGACTGCTTTGCATGAATTTCGCAATTTTCAATGACTGATACCCCCATATATAGTCAATATAGAAATAGTCAATATTTTCAAATTGACCAATCATAACAAAATATATGACTGATATAGACTCCCTTAAGGTACAAATAAGTCAGGCCACCCCACAGACCAGTCCAACTCAGTCCAGATTGTCTATAAACCAATCAAATGGGCTGATTCGAGACTGAGTCGGTCACCCGATTCGGCAAGATTCTGGTGTTTCACCGCTGCTCTTGATAAGGATATCGCTTTCTCAAAACGAAGAACGAACACGTAACTGGACTATGATATGAATTCATATTATAATCACATAAATTATTCTACTTCTGAAATAATAAATTATTATTACTGTGCAAAAAATACGTCAGTCAGGCGACTGATTGGACATACCCTAGATCCGCCCCTGATTTTTGAATTCTAGTTTTTCTAACTTGTCTACAGGGGATTCTTGCTGCGGATGTCACCTTAACTTACGCTCCATAGTGCCCAAAACTTGCGGAATATTAATGTATGCGTAAAGACTTCATGGCCGGGTTGTTTGAAAGCCGACCAGCTTTATATAGAACCCTAGGTTCTTTCAATTTGAAAGAACATTTTACATTTTGATCAACAGTAGTTCTGGTATTAAATACGAAATAATAAAACGGGTGAGTAAAATATGCAACTACATTAGTCGTTGAAACTTATGCAAAACACCATGCATCAACAATTAAATTTTCACATTTCTTCATAGTAATGATAATCTACATATAACAAAACCATGAGGGTGACCAAACAGCAGCATCATAAACTATATTAAGGCCTATATAGGCTTACCTCAAACTGTCACAATATGTCGGTACTCTTAGTCTCGTATTTCTTTTACGCCGTTTAACACCAGAATGAAAACTGGTGATAGGCACTTATAGTACGTATTCCATATAAGGTAAGTGATTGCACAATATGCAAGAGCATATATACACGACGCTGAAGAGCATATACACGACGCCGAAGAGCATATACATGACGCTCGAAAATAACAACATGGCGCATACAGACAGAGGCTCAGCTTTACTCGCCCTTCGGGCTCGCGCTTTAGCTAAATTTGGTGAAGTAGATACAGTCCCAGTGAGGGAGAATAACCCTTTTAAAATTGAGAAAAAATATAAGAATATAAGAAAAAAAGTATTCGTGTGTTAAGAACAAAAAAAAAGCATAAAAGAAAAGCACGTAACCGGGCTCGAACCCGAAACAAACATGGCTAAAGCGCACGACCTAGACCACTGAGCTAATGCGGCGAATCGAAAGTTTACCGTTAAAAACTAAATTTATACTTCTTATGTAACCTATTATATTTGAAACGTCGTGTATATGCTCTTCAGCGTCGTGTATATGCTCTTCAGCGTCGTGTATATGCTCTTGCATATTAAGTATATACTAGTCCATATATGGAATACGTACGGTAACTACATATGAAACTGGTGTATATGAAAGCATGTCGCAGTATCGTCGGCACTCTTGCGGAAAACATCTAGTGTTTGTCACTGGCAAGTCTTAGTAAAAGGACAACCCCACTTATAGTTGTTGATTTTTGGTGGGAACGGCCGCGGAATTACGAAGTGGCGGCTACGGCCACTGGGATTGGCTTTGCACATGAATGCATACGCAAGTAGAAGCAATGCAACCCGGTGATTTCTATAGTTTGTTTCCACTTAAAAATTACCATTACCAGGGAACAAAAAAACTAATTAACAATATACTTCAGATTGTAAAATTTTTGCGAAGCATTTAGTCCAACGAGCATCGAATTGGGGAAGCCTGGTAGGATCTACATATTATGTACGTACAAAGAATAGCTAAGGAATTTAAGTAAATCTAGTATATGAAGTCATGTCACTGTGTCGTCGAAACTTTTGTGCAAAAAATTCTGGTGTTTGTCACCTGCAAGTTTCGACAAAGCACACTTATAGTTGTTGATTGTCGGTATGAACTGCCGCGCGATTACAAAGTAGACCACAGTCACTGTCTGAGTGGTGGGTTTCCCCACGAAGGCAAACACAAGTAGAAGCAATCCAGCCCAAGTTATTTTTACGGTTTGTCTTCCAGTCCTTGACTACCTTCAAATTGTCAATCTTTTTAGGTAGGCGTGTAAAGATACAGTAGCAGCCTGTAAAAATAATGGCCTGTAAAAATACGGCAGATAACAAAAAAAAATTCTTTTAACTCGGACTAAAATGTTTAGCGCTGTTTCTACTACATGCAACTCACAAAAATTGTTCTTGAGTAATCACGAGAGTGATTTATTAACATTATAACAAGCAGCTCCGAAAATTCTCAACACATGCAGCAGGCTCGCTCCACGCTATTTCGATATTGCAAGCCGATTAAGGGTACGTGTGCTGGTTATAGCTAAACAATTATGTTGGCAAGTTTCTTGTCCAGTTCGCCTTATCTACGATTTCGTGCAACCATGCATGCATTAGCTGAGTATGAGTACGGAGATACCCAATTAGATATTCTAAATTAACTGCAGTCAATGCTAAAGTCTGTTTTCATGTGCCGAAACAAATATGCATATATATATATATAAATATATATATATATATATATATATATATATATATATATATATATATATATATATATATATATATATATATATATATATATATATATATATATATATATATATATATATATATATATATATATATATATATATTCATATCATATCTTAATAATATTTACAAATCGCTACTCAAAGTTTCACGCTAATGCGATTTTCAAGCGATTAAACTACTGCTGTTTTTACGGTTTAGTTTGATTCGCGCTTTGCTTGCTGACGTGATCTTCTTGCGCTTAAAATTCTATGCGCTGAATTTGTTTCGATGGCAGCATCTCGAGAACAACTCAGTTCGTTTGTTCAGAAGGTTTTGGGACTTTGACTTAATTATCTGCAATTTTTCCTCGGTACAGAGGTTGCAGCGGTTCTTCCCTGGGACGTAAGCCTGTGCACGTTTGACAATTGACCATTTAATTGCAAATCCTATGTGATCGTTCTTTAAATTCCACACATGTTTCGATAGTTCAGTTTCTGACGAGTATTGACAGTGATTAAACGATTTTAGGTGATTACGATTTCTTTCTTTAAAGCTGTTTGATGTCATTCCTATGTACGTTTTTACTGTTCCGTTTTGTGATGCTATTTCAGCCTTGTATACGATGTTTTTCACTAAGCACTTTCCGTCGAGTGGACATTCTTTCTCATGTTTACAGTTGCATTGGGCGGACGCTGGTAGATCATTTGACAACAGTTCATGGTTGTGATTGGAGATAGTTGACTTGATGTTTTCCATGCATGAATAACTGACTTTACGTTGTTTCTGTTGAATACTTTATGTAGAGGGTTTGAAGGAGGGAAGTGCCTGTCGATGAGATTTAGGAAGGTTTTACCAACGTTTGTTTTGACGGACTTACTAAATGGGGGGTTGAACTAAATGATGTTTCTTCGTCGAGTAGAATTTGATGTGGATGGTGTTTTCGCTTCAGTTGAACTGGCACTAGGTTGATATGTAAATGGATCGTCGTACTTACTGCGTTTTAATGCATCTCTGTACACGGGAGCAGTTGATTCGAACAAGGAATGGTTTGCAGAAAGCGATGATATACGTTTGTTGATGGACTTGGGTAATTGCTTGATGATTGCAGGTGGGTGGTTAGAATTTCGGTTGATGTACAAAGGTACACTGTTTGGCTTCATGTGAGGGGCATATGTTCCATCTGATAAGTTCAGGGTAACATCCAGAAAGTTTACTGCTTGATGGCTGATTTTTGCTGTTATTCTCAGACCATGAGCTTTGAAAATTTCATGCAGTCCCTTCCTCACATTATCCGCTATTCTTGCGCTTTTACCTTGTATGATCGCCAAACCGTCGTCACGATACAAACCAACGAACTTCTTACCGAATTTTTCCGCGAGGTGATGTAGCAAGTAAAGACCGACAAGATCACCGCACCATCAAAACTTCCCATCGTGACGTCAAACATAGAGTCATTGTTCTTTTTCACCCAGGGAGTTCCGTCATGGAAAAGAAGTGATTTACGAACATGGTGGATGATAGTTTCCTGTTCCTCAGTTATGGTTGTTATTGTCTTGGCCCATTGTATTACTTTTTCGAGGAGATCTTGGGTTATGGACGGGTAGAACTCAACGATGTCGAATGAGAGGAATATACAGTTTGATTTATTCTCGAGCGAGTTAAACCATTCAATCATGGAGTTTGAATTTTTCCATTGGTTTACATTGATGATATTGCGAATTCTGTTGTTGATGTCATCCAAAACCACCTTGCTGACTTTGCCTAGTTCTGTTTTAGCCGGGTTGATTAGACGGAATTTTGGATTCGACTGGAAGTTTTCTTTGTGGTCTTTCAAGGTAATGTAAGGATTTCTTTGTGCCATTATATCGATCCTATTGCTCACACCAAGTTTATTTGATATAGTTTGTAATTCCTCGTTAATGCTGTCCGTTATGTTTTCTTCCGCGATTTTATACGTTTTGGTGACATTTTCTTGAAGTAATTTGTTGTAATTATCGACTGAGGTCGTATAAACTTTGGTCGATTTATCTGCAAACACATGTACGTTATTCGATGTCCGAATGTTTTTCATATCATCTTTAATCTGATTTAAAAATGGGTCGTCAACCTTTCTAAACGTAATGTTATATATATATATATATATATATATATATATATATATATATATATATATATATATATATATATATATATATATATATATATATAATATATATATATATATATATATATATATATATATATATATATATATATATATATATAATTGTGCAAAA
This sequence comes from Muricea muricata, assembly GCA_963855995.1. Lineage (NCBI taxonomy): Eukaryota > Metazoa > Cnidaria > Anthozoa > Malacalcyonacea > Plexauridae > Muricea > Muricea muricata. The sequence goes on from OY979722.1 coordinate 6,271,287, forward strand.
TACCTCAAAAACTTACCACTACAGTCTGTTTCATCCAAAGGGAATCTTCAGGTGGTAGGTCTACCACCTGAAGATTCCCTTTGGATGAAACAGACTGTAGTGGTAAGTTTTTGAGGTATTTTGCACAATTATACATTTCGCTCTGTCTACATGTCATTGAGCACTCTTTTGTATTTCGCTAACCAAAACTAGCATATTATATATATATATATATATATATGCATGATTCAATACAAAAAGTTATTTTATTGGCTTGCATTTAGAGATCAATGGGTTGCTGTTCAAGGAACCGATGGTTTATCACGTCGCAGGGGAGGGGGGTGTTTTTCAGCAAAACTATTGACATTAAAATCATACCCTCTCCAATTTACATTGATTTAAAAGACCTCCCCCCATCTATGATCATATTTGTCGTATTGTACCCCCCCCCCCTTTCAGCACGGATAACCGTGCATACAGTACATTGATAAACCGTGATTTGACATAGTATGCGATTGGCAAATTGGGTTTTGGCAAGGGTTGTGATAGAGTCTACGCATGAAATAACTAGCACAACCAATGCAATCATGACATCGGTATATAGAAAAGTGACTTCTAATGTCATCTATCTGAAAAATGGGAAGAACGTCAACAGCATGGGGATGCTTTTCTTAAATGGTACCTATAACTTTTGCACAGTACCACAGTAGAGGACATGGACAGTGGGGCCACTCAATTGAAGTTTGTGTGTCCACGCATATTGCATCTCATTACCACTATGCCAGCCAGTCAATTGCATTTTCTGGCCAATAAGAACACTGAACTGGCTGGTGGCAGCCAGTAAACTGCAGAATGGGCGCCGTGTTACACGTGGCCCTAGTGTGTGCATTCACTATACTGTGACAGTATTGTAGACTTTAATACATACTCTACAATCTTGGAAACTGAATGCTCCTGGAAACTAATGACATAGATCACATAAGCATATATACAGTAACCACAGCTTCTCAAAAGCATCTATTATAATGTTTTGATTTCTTTTTGTCTTTTTTGCCGTTCTCTTCTCTTATTTTCTTAGTTGTTTCCAAACCTACATAAACACGCCCCCTGTGACGTACGTAAATAAGAAAATTATTAAAATGTTATAAACCGTATTGTACTTACTCATGAATACTTAGATATTCAAATTAGGCCGTGGGCCACTAACGATTTTCGTTTAACGACGTTGCCCAAATTTGCAGAATAAGATATTTCGATGTAGACTTACGTTTTGAACTGTGCTGAATTCAATTCTTCTTGTTCCCAAGTCTGAAACCCCGCAGTTTTTGTGTAAAATAGCATTGAATATTCATGTTTTGAAATTTAAATATAGAATAAGCCGCCATTGTTCTATTAAAAACACATCGTTCAACAATGCGATGTTTGGTACCAGTCCCTCCCGTAATGTGATATAAATTATATAAAATAACCTCAAAGCTCCTTTGGATGTATAGTTTTTTATAACGCTCGGAATGTCAACATGCGCATTTGAAAATGGCACAACAAAAATCTACATTTTTAGACTGAATCTCACTGAGCATTTCAGATCGAATGAGATAAAAAGTGCTGGTACAGTGTCGCTCAATACTGGAAAAATTTGCGCTGATTCTCAGAGAAATTTCGCGCACGCGCACAGAACTCTTTTGCAGTAGAAAATTTCTGAACGGATGACCAAAATTTACTCTATGGGTTCAAACTCATTTTCTCATTCCTCAACAAAACACGTGAACAAAATGCTGTTTTCCAAAGTGTTTTAAAGCGACAAATTTTGACAGATTTTACCCAGAAGGAGTTAGCGACTTTCGCCAAGCTTTGACTTTACGCAATAGACAATGTTTCTGCTGTGTTTCCCCCGACGACTGACAACCCATATGTGTACGTACCTGTAAACTTTAACTTGTGAAAGACTAATGAAAAGCTTTTAGTGAAAGTCTGCAGTGAAGTTGTATATAAGACTTCAATTCACTGTTTTACGAAAGTCTAGCTTGCATGTCCCACTTTGATTCCCAGCAGGCGGAGCCCGTCTTAGCAGATGTCCTGTATATCAATATGTCTTTAGGCGGGGGTGCGAATGCACGTAAACTAACGTCCAACTGGATTATTCATCATCGTTCATGTTTTCATCCTCATAGCTACTATTCATTGATCGTGTCTTGAAGTGAATTGAAGTCTTATATACAACTTCACAGCAGACTTTCACTAAAAGCTTTTCACTGGTCTTTCACAAGCTAAAGTTTACAGGTACTACATATATGGGTTGTGAGTCGTAGGAGGAAACACAGCAGAAACATTGTTTATTGTGTTTGCGTAAAGTCAAAGCTTGGCGAAAGCCGCTAACTTCTTCTGGATAAAATCTGTCAAAATTTGTCGCTTTAAAACACTTTGGAAAACAGCATTTTTTTCACGTGTTTTGTTGAGGAATGAGAAAATGAGTATGTATGTATGTCAAACTTTATTTAAACACGCCAGCCTCGACAACTATTTACAGCTGTTTTCCACGAGGGGCGTCATATATAGAATACTTATAAAATGCAAGAAAAATAACATACGCCAATATAAAAAGTTAAAAACTACACATGCACAAACGTAGATAAGATGACATATCTAGGTGCAGTTCAGTTCAAAATCGGCAATCGTATTTTTAAAAGAGGAAATAGAGGCAGCTACCTTCGAATGCTGCGGCAAACTATTCCATAACTTTGCGCCGTTGTACCCAAGGGTTCGTTTCAAATATTCAGTTTTTGGGTTAGGCAGAGTTATATCTGTTTGATTGTTTCGCAAATTATATGAAGTCTGGATTTCATTTCTCATGTTAAACAGTTTTTTTAGATTTGGGGCGGAGTGGTCATTGAGAATTTTATACATCAAAATAGCCTTACTTCGAAGAAGTCTTTTTTCAAGTGTCTCCTACCCAAAACTTTCCAAGACGTCTGTAGATCGAGTCTCATAGCTAGCTCCACTGATGACCCTGGCTGCCCTGTTATGATATTTTTGTAATTTATCTTGCAGCCCTTTGCTACACGTGTCCCATAATGGGGAACAATAATCAAAATATGGCATTACTAGACCATTATATATATCTATTTTTTCTGGGAACATATAGGGTTTTATTCTCCTCATTATCCCAATTCCAGCGCTGACCTTCTGGCAAATAGAGTCGATATGGTTATCCCAATTCAGTTTCCCATCCAGTTTAACCCCCAGACAAGTGAACGTTCCGGTGCAAGGAACTGGAGCATTATTGATTAATACTGGTTTGGCTCCTATTTTACTACTTAAGTTACGTGGAGAACCAATAAACATTACTTTGCACTCTTTTAAAAGATGTTGCAACTTGTTGTCAGACAGCCAATTGTGAATGTTGTGTAAATCACAATTCAGATTTTCAACCAAAGTATCATAATTGTCTGAAAATGAGGAGATTAGTGTGTCGTCCACATAGAGAAAGGGAGTTGATTTTTCCAAATTGTCCGGTAAATCATTATTGTATAGTAGGAATAACAATGGCCCTAGGATTGAGCCCTGGGGAATACCATTTACAATTATTTTAGGTGCAGATGTCTGTAACATAACAGACTTGCGTCCTATTATTCAAGTATGATGAAACCATTTTAATTCATTATCATAAATTGCGAATTGATTCTTAAGTTTTTTCAAAAGAATTTTATAATCAATCGAATCAAACGCTTTCCGAAAGTATCTAAGAAAACAACTCCGTTTAACTCTCCTTTATCTATGTGACTTAGCCACAGGTCGCACATTTCTATCATTGCGGCATTTGTTCCGTATTTGGGTCGGAATCCGCATTGACAATCCGACAGCAGGGTATTTTCGTTTAAGTACTCATAGAGTTGACTAAAGATTTCACTTTCAAACACTTTACTTATTACCGGTAATATTGAAATTGATCGGTAATTTTTGCATTTTTTTCGATCCTCACACTTGTAAATAGGAATTATCTTAGCCAATTTCCAGTCGTCTACATATACATATACCAGATTCAAGGGATACATTAAAAATATATGCTAAGGATGGCGCAATGATGTTAGCTGTAATTTTCAGGACCTTAGCTGGTATGTTATCCATTCCAGTTGATTTTGAAGCTGATAGGCTACTCAGACGTATAGTGCAACGCTATTGACGGAGATAGTCCTAAAATGAAACAGATTCGTTGAAGAAGAATCTGTTTCAGCTACATTTACAATATTTAAAACTCGTCTTTGCGCTCATAAATAGTTGATCTACTTTTAATATTTATTATCTACGCATGTCTTATTATAATTTGTTTTATTTGTGTTGTTAAACGTTAGTATAGAATGTAATGTAAATATAACTATATGTAGGTACACACGCCCCTAGTGGAAACCAGCTATGTAGTTGACTAGGCTAGCGTGTGATTTTTAAATAAAGTTTTTACTACTACAACAACTACTACTACAATAGAGTTCTGTGCGCGCGCGCTCTTATGAAATTTCTCTGAGAATCAGCGCAAATTTTTCCAGTACTGAGCAATACTGTACCAGCACTTTTTATCTTATTCGATCTGAAATGCCCAGTGAGATTCAGTCTAAAAATGTAGATTTTTGTTGTGCCATTTTCAGATGCGCATGTTGACATTCCGAGCGTTATAAAAAACTATACATCCAAAGGAGCTTCGAGGTTATTTTATATAATTTATATCACATTGCGGGAGAGACTGGTACCAAACATCGCATTGTTGAACGATGTGTTTTTAATAGAACAATGGCGGCTTATTCTATATTTAAATTTCAAAACATGAATATTCAATGCTATTTTACACAAAAACTGCGGGGTTTCAGACTTGGGAACAAGAAGAATTGAATTCAGCACAGTTCAAAACGTAAGTCTACATCGAAATATTTCATTCTGCAAATTTGGGCAACGTAATTGCTTTTCCAGACGATTTTCCCATGGTCGGCCCACGGCCTAAATGATGGGAGTGTTCTAAACGTCGTGATTTCGTTCGGAAATAGTGAAATACAAATCCTTGTTCTGTTACACATCGTCGCCATATTGAATCAATCACAGTTTCCATCCCCCTGGCAAAATAATAAGACGGCGAAGAAAATAGGGGAAAAATAAGAGGGTGGGAACAATGTGGGCGTGTTCTGGGCGTGTTATGCTTTTGAGCGAATCAACGTTCGCAAATCCGTGTCACATGACCGATTTAAATCGTTATAGGCGGGAAGCATCATCACTGTTCTTTGAAATATATGGCTGAGTGTTGCTAAGTCACGGAATATTAAATATGGGACACGTTTGTACCATATTTGGAAGTGTCACTGCATCCAGCCTCTGACGAAACACGCCCACATTGTTCCTACCCTCTTATTTTTCTCCTATTTTCCTTCGCCGTCTTATTATTTTGCCAGGGGGGATGGAAATTGTGCTTGATCAATATGGCGACGATGTTAACAGAACAAGGATTTGTATTTCACTATTTCCGAACGAAATCACGACGTTTAGAACACTCCCATCATTTGAATATCTAAATAATTCATGAGTAAGTACAATACGGTTTATAACATTTTAATAATGTTCTTATTTACGTACGTAAACAGTATCGCAATGCGCCTGTCCTATAGCCCGTGGTCAAATCCTTGTTTGTACATATGCTCCACCATTATATATAAGTTAAGTATAACAATTTCGCCTGGTAATAAAAGTCCATCCTAGAGGTCTACTTGCAGCTAATGATAATCAGCGATTTGTTGTGTCGAGGTCAAGATATAAAAAGTAAAGTCCAGTTATCCTGCTTTCGGCTCTGCCGTTCCGTCACTGTTTGTCCATGATTGCGCGGTGAGTATTTAATCAGCAGAGCATTCTGGTGATGCACCAATCCCAATCAAGAAACGAAAAAGTTAAGTTTCAGTATCTCCGATTTGTTTTCTTCCCTCAAAAAAGTCTCATGTCTTCAGGCCAAAGATTAAGAGCGTAGAATATATATTCATGCCATGCATATAGAGATTTACGCGAGGTAAACGGGTGAAATAAAAATCGTATTTGCATCGTGGAGATGCGAATAAGCGTTTTCATTGAAAATTATCGCGTCAGCATTTTGATTGGCTATACGGTTTTTCTCACTAGTGAAGAAAATCGTATTGTCATTTTGCTCACAACATGGCCGCCGTGTCGGGGAAGGAGCGAAAGGTTATTTGACTTTTATGTCTAAAAGAAGAAGAGTTTCTCCAGTAAAAAACATGAAACGGAAAGAAGAACAGCTTTGACTCACTATTTAGGCCAAATAACGGAGAAACAAATGGTATATGAATCTGTTTTGAGAGTCAATATTTTGTTTCGACGTTGTTCGCCTTTGACAGGTTTCAAGTGTGAAAATAATCTCTATATGTTTGGCATTAACAAATTACTGCATGGTTGGCTCGTTTGTACGATTTTTATTATGCACTTGTTGTGCATTTTCACAACTCGTACATAAAAGCCGTACGCACTCGGCAACTATGCAGTAATCTCTACATATCACTATTGAACAGTTGTAAAAGATGGTTGCGCTGAGAAATGTCTATGCTTGGTTTATCTCTAAAATGATTGTACACATTGTCCACAGAAAGAGTTTCACTATTATTTATCTAGTATGCATATTGACTATTGTATAAAGTTGTCGGATATATCGGCTCAATGTCCAACGATGGTCCAACCATTAAATATTCAATATGAAAATTTCGCCTGGCAATAGAAGTGGATCTTATGGATTTGTGGCTGAAGACAATCCGTGATTTTATTTTATGTTAACTGTAGGTAAGGGCTGTGGGCAAGGGTGCGATTACAGCTCACAGAGGATGCGATTAACGCTCAAATCGCACTCCTGTAAACCAATGAAATTGCAGTATTTGCCACTGATTACAGAAGATACATAATTAATGAATAATTGTAGACCACTTAACCAACAAGCATTTATGCAGTAATTTGTCATGGTAATAATAGAAACATTTGCCGTTCAAACAAATAAATTACTTTATCAACTCCTTAAGCAGTTGTCCATTTGATTGGGGTTCACACACGCCCAGTGAGTGTGTTTATGAAAATGGCCAATTACTAATTTTGATAATTTACTCATAAATGAGTTTAAATGCTTACCGCTTGAAGGACCATTTAAATTGAAAATACTTATATTCCATACAGTCATGGTCAGCATCCCAGCAATTATGAGTCCAAAAACCATTATTTACAGGTATCAACTATCAATGGATTATAGGGGGGATTTCCTATGCCTTTTTTATGTAATGATGTTTGTTGTGATAGTTTGAGTTTACATCCGCACAGAGTGAGCAACGAATCAACGTTATTGCGTAACTAAGTTGTCAAAACATTGCCCCGGCATAACATTCATTATGATTCTCTTTGCACGCAATCTTAATTCTGAATGGACAATTTACCAACAAATAACTGCGTGAAAAATAGTTCGAGCATGCGCATATGTTGAAAAACATTGCTGAGCTACAAATAACACTTAGAGCATGCAAATTGCGTTCAATTTAATTATTTAGCTTAGCCACAAGGACAGGGTCACCACAACAGCGTGAGCCAATTACTGTGGGCCCGTATTACCTATCCCACCCTGTCGACTTTAACTGAGGGAGGAAACCGGAGTACCCTGGGCCGCAGATCAATTATTTGCCTCGGCCTTAGGCAAATAACGGATCTGCTCGCCACCGAAAAATGACGATATTTTGTTCAACCTTGTCGAATAATTGATATTATTAGCAATCGCCAAAGTTCTTCTTTTCATGTGTTTGATTGGTCGAGAGCGTACAGGTATCACGACGAAATTGAGAGCGACGAAATTTGACAGTCTGCCTCGCATCAGTGCGAAAGGGAGACAATGCGTTATTCACCGTTGAATAACAAAAAGATCCCGTCCGCCATCAGGTGAAAACGCGAACTTTGGACAAAATTAGCATTGTTGTGTACCGAAATAAATTTAACATCACTAAGTTTAGAAATAACGTATTTCACGTATTTTCGTATGTAATTCGCTTTATTTTGTCATTTCTTAGACGCTTGACATGTGTCCTCACTGTGTCATCAGGAAACAGTATGTTTTGTGGACCCTCGACCGTCGACGTCACCGACAGCTCGGGTCAACAAAACATACTATTTACCTTGGTCCAGGTCAATAATTGTTAATAAATATTGTAGACAGTCATACCTCCAAAACTTTGCGCACAAAATGTTTCAATTTTCACTTTTTCATTCTGACACAACATTTATCTAATTATCCCTTCCATTTTGTAAGTTATGTTTGGTGATCTACATCTTTATAAAATAAAATGAGCACACTCAGAAAGTGCCCCCGCCGCGCATGCCCTTGACATTCCCCCATTTTCTGCCCCCAAGATCTTGTTGAAAACCGCTCTACTGTACTTTACAGTCTGGCGTCTGATTAATGCTTTGTAAACAGGGGCGCAAATTCAAACCCTCGATTCTGGGACCGAATTCTTAATTGTGTACGCTTGCGATGGTGGGGATGCTCGCTAATACATAATCGTGCTTTAGGTCCGGGGTAATTCTCCCTTGGAATCGACTTTCGGGACCGACTTTGCAGCTTCACAATTATTCCGGGACCGACTTCCAGGCAATGATTGATTAATTTTTTGTATTTATTTTTTTTTTGGGGGGAGGGGGATATAAACATGACATTGTATAATACCTTTGGTAAACTAGAGAACCAGCAGAAACTCCACTCCTTTCAGCATCTGAAGTGTTGATTGAGACTTTACAATGAGGCTCTTGTTGTGGCACATAAAGTATGTCCGGCGGGGTTGTGTTTGCGATGTCGCTTTTTTGAAACCCAATAAATGTACCTGTAAAATTTACTTCACGCTGTTAGTATGGCAATGACACCTGGGGTCCGTGACCGTGTTGTGTATTAGGGAGTGGGAAGGTAGCAACTGGCAAGGGCATGAACAAACGTTCAAAATTGCGCAAGCCCGAAAAACACGCAAGTTGTCAACTTGTTGTTGACATCTTGCAACAGATTGGTATCATGAAGGCTGACAAATGAATATCATATTTGCAATGTTCAGCTAGTTCGTCAAGTATGTTGCAACCCAATTAGACAAACTTTTAAATTCGAAAACAATTTTAGCACAGTTGGAAAGAGCTTCCTGAATTTAGTGAAATTCTGAAGTTTGGCTAAAAATATAGCAATGTAAAGTTTGCTAATTTTGTATACTTTTGTATTACGCGGGAAAAAGCGTTCCCATGTTTCCACATGGTGGTAACGCTTTTCCGTTCGTAATACAAAACTATACAAAATTCGCAAACTTTACAGGACTATATTTTCCACATTTTACAATAATGTTGCAACCAAACTTGACAATTGTATGAAATTTAGGATGCTCTTTCCAGCTGTGCCAATTGATTTTCCGAATTCAAACGTTTGTCGAAGAGGGGAATGGTCCATTGTTTCAACAAGTTGTAACAAGTCTGCAAGACAGAACTGAGTTTAACACTCATGTTGCAGCTCGATGAAATTGACAAGTTTGCTGCAACTTGTTGGCAAGGCTGGTAAAATTGACAACTCTCAACAAGGCAGAGGCATTTTTGGCTGTTCTACAATTATCTTGCTTTATTTAAGCATTAATTTGTTATTTTTTGTGTACCGGTATCACATATCATTACATTTTACATTCTATTCTTAGGTTCAAGTATGGCATCTTTCTTTTCAGTGGGGGTGAAGACACACAGTGAATTATATATGTGCATAATATGTGTGTGAATTATTCGTAGTATATTATAATGCATTATGGTAGTAAATAATATGTGCATACTTTAGTATTGTGTTGGCATACAATATTTGCTCACTCCAGAACAGAATATTAAACATTAATACCATTGAAGTTGAACAAGGGTTGATCCCCCCCCTGATTGGCAGATGCACTGCAAGTCTGCATAATAGTGAAATCCAAAAATTAATTATAGCTTTTTTTTAGATTATTCGTTTACATATACTGCACTTTTTGGAACCTTTGGGAACCTTTCAGAGCATATATTACTAGACGTTTGCAAGAACCACAGAATACTTTGTGGGAGACACATATAATGACCCTCATACGTAAGTCTCAGCAAATGGGCTGGCAGGTTCAAAATATGGTGGTTTTATATATGTAAACCATTAAACTAATCTAATAACAGATCTGAATATTTATTAAATAATTTAAAAGCTAATAGATGCAAAATTATGCCTGAGAAACATAGACTGAACACAAGCAATCCCTCATGGAAACAGGTTGAGCAAAGGGGGGACTGAAGGCAACAAAGAAAAAATTAAAATGTGCATTCCTCACACAACATAAAAAATCTATTGGCCAACATCAATGTGTCCATCTAATCAAAACAGGTGCCAAACCCTTTTGCCTGCAAGCAGCCTCTAAAGGAAAGGTTTGAGCATTTCATTAACAGACACATCAATTTCAACCAATTGGAATTTTGCATTGTGTGGGCAACACATGTTTTGTTTCTTTCTGTGTTGTTTGCAGTCCCTCTTTTTCTGAAGCTCTTTTGCTTGGGGACCGTTCACAGTCTATAAAACATAACATGGCCCATATAACACAAACCAATGTTTGGGTTGATGTGAAATTTTACCTATTTTGAGTGACAATAATCCATCATCAAACTAGAATAAATCTATGTATTGTGAGACCAGAATGTGAATCCTATCGAATGTGAATCTTGGCATAAAATCGATGATGAGAATGTAATGTTTGAATAAATCTTTCTTAAAATGTGTTTGTGTGTCTTTGGCCTTTAACCCGCCTTCGAGTGTGACAAGGGCTTGAGTCTCATGTAAAATCCAGAGCATACTCAATGTCTCTGGTTTTGAGATAGCAGGGGAGTCAAAGGCACTGCATTATCGCATTAAGTAGAAACTTCAAATTGCATGCTTCGTGCAGTTAGTGCATGAATACATGTAGTCCTGAAATAGGATTCACATTCTGGTCTCACAATACATAGATTTATTTGAGTGACAATGTTTATGGACCTGGCCTTGGTATTAATGATATAAAATTTGACATCAGGCTATTTTTCTATTCGGATTGAGCACTGCAGCTTAGCAGGGTTAACTGAACTAAAATATTGTGCCCTTATGCAGACCTGGAAAAGGTGGGATCTCAGGGGTAGGATCTCTGAGGTCTTTTAATCTGGCATTTAGATAAAAAATACATAAATAAAATAAACAGCATTTCCACGCCTGAAACCTTCTAATTCTTAGCTGGAACTTATTTTTCACTCGTGTTTTTTCATTACTACATGAATCGATACGAAATACTGTGCAAAGAGCTTAGAAACAGCGGATATTTTAAACGTTATGAAATCAATTACCCATTAAGGATCAAAGTTAATTGCCTCACCCCTGTGCTTTCTTGTCAAATTCAAACCAAACTTTTTTCTCTAAATACCAAGAAATATGCCTTGAAATCTTGTAGCACGTTACATTGGAACTTCAACTAATATCCAAAGCAGTTTATTGCCAATAATGTTATCGCAACAGGCCGTCAATCGTGCTTAACAAAAATATTCACAAAAACTATACTGCATAAATTTATATAAAACGTCAAATAAATCACTTTATTTTCGCTCTAAGACAATTTAAAATACATACGCGAGTTCTTCAAGTTCATATTTGTTAGAAAAACCATCTTGGCGATGAAAGGAGACCAATAAGTGGGCTAAAATCAATGATAAAAATGGTGCAACAAGCACAAATATAAGTTATCCGCCATTCGTGTTGTCTTCCTGCACGGTGCTTACGCAGACGTCCGACCCATGTGTATATAAACAGCGCGGTAATTTTGAAATGCATCTGAACAGTTTAATCGCTCGTCGTGGTAGGTTCATTATCGCAATATTTAGAAAATTCAAGTCGAAGATGTCTTCAGGCGAAGTTCAAAAGAAGAAAGCTGCTCCACCAGCTCACCCGTTGTATAAAGATATGATTGTCGCTGCCATTACCGCAACCAAAGATCGCAAGGGTGTAAGCCGTCAAGCCATCGTGAAGTACATTACGGCGAATTACAAGGTCGGTGACAACGCTGGAAAATTGATCAACAATGGGTTGAAGAAATGTTGCGCTGCTGGCACCATTGAACTGAGCAAGGATAGCCGCGCTCGTTTCAAACTCACCGAAGCAACGAAGGCTGCCGCCAAGAAGCCAGCTAAAAAGCCTGTAAAGAAGCCTGTCGCAAAGAAACCCGCAGCTGCGAAGACCGCAAAGCCAAAGAAACCTGCTGCGAAAACAACGAAGAAGAACACCAAATCTCCGGCGAAGAAGACCACCAAATCTCCGGCGAAGAAGGCGAAAAGCCCAGCCAAACCCAAGACGAAGAAAACCACTGGAAAAGCTGCGACCAAAAAAGCTGGAGCGAAGAAGGCAACTCCAAAGAAAGGCGTGAAGAAGCCAGCGGCAAAGAAAGCAACCAAAGGCGCTAAGAAATAAATTTCAAGAAATTACAAAGTAAAACAAAACGGCTCTTTTAAGAGCCACCACATCTAATGAAAGATTAAGCCAATGTCTGGATTCGTTGTTTACTCAAATCCTCCATATTTCGACACTTACATTTAAGACCTTCGATATCATATCACCTGTTAGGTGTGTTTCTACTGAGGCCTATAAGTAACAAGTCGCAACATAATTTTCAATCATCGACAAATTTGGCAAAAAATGAGAAAGGATTACATAGAGAAATAATACATCATGGGTGCTTGAACATGTATTTCTCAACACTCGAAATAAATCTGGTATTTCCAACCACATAATACAGGTTTTCCACCAATATATAATATCCAGAAGCTATGAAAGCGATAATTTTCACATGCGAAATTATCTGAATAAATAATCTGAGATTATTAAACAATTACTGAATATTAAATCGGTTCTTGCAGGATATGAGGATTTTAAGGCAGAGGTTTGTGTCTTCTGCCAAAGGCTGAGGCAGATAACACAAACCTAATAATTCCTCATCCTGCGAGAACCAAATTGAATAATTGTTTTATTTTTTGAAAATATTTTAAAAACTGAGTTTAAATGCTTGCTTTGTAAGTAAGAAGACACATGAACAGCATAAATTGTTCAAAATTTTAATAAGCCAATCAGACTACGGAAAAAATATTCTTAAAACAATTGTCAGATTACGACGAAAGGTCGATTAACAAAGGTCAGTCAATATACGACGAAATGACTCATAATGTCGTATATTTAATTTCAACCCCAACTTTGGGCAACTACCAAGCGAATATGAGGATTTCACCTGTAGCTGTTAACCAATCAAAACTCCAAAAACATTTTCATTAAATAATAATAATTATTGGATGAGGCTGAGCAGGATACTCAGAATTATTCAGACCAAGGTCATGATCAGCGTTATCTGGTGACGGAGGTCTGAATAATTCTGATATCCTGCGAAAGCCGAATTCAATAATTCTTTTATTATTCATTCCCGAACAATTACTAAGCCAAAGCGCCCATTTCTGAAAGACTTTAAAATATAGCGGCGCTATGCTCTGGAATCAACCCCCTCCCCATAGAAGGGGAATTAGCAAAAACACTTCATTAATTTAATTAAATTAAGTGTTGGATGATGGCATGTCCAGTGTATTTGTTTATTTCCATACACTTTATTTGCGTGTTTTGTATTTAGTTCTCGTTCTCTTTTTCACGATTCTCAACACGCCCCAAAACCTTGACTTTTATTCTAAGTATTGTATTACCCACCTATCAAACCAACTGACGAAATAAAGTTGACAGTATTGTCAAAGAGTAGAGACTACAAAGAGAGGCAGGTTCAGTAAAAAAAGCGTAAGGTGCTTGCGTGATGTTTGGTCATGGGCGCCATGTTCCTAGCCAGTGCCCTAAACAGAAGCATCCCCCGGTACTAGTAACCATTTTTAATATTTCGGGGGGGGAACAAGCATTCAATATTCGTCATGGGCCTCATGTTCCTAGCCAGGACAGTGCCCTAAACAGAATCTTTCCTCATGAATAACTGTATCGCCTTGTTCGTGCGTGCGTGCGAACGCAACGTGTCCACAGCTTGTTTGCAGACGTACTACATGTTGGGAGATTTTTACGCTTGTATGGCGAGAAGTTGCTGCAACAAGGAACTTGGAGTGTATCTAAAAGTCGAGGGTCGAGAGTAAATGTCGAGAGTAAAAAGTCGAGAGTAAATGTCGAGAGTAAAAAGTCGAGAGTAAATGTCGAGAGTCGAGAGTAAACGTCGAGAGTCGAGAGTAAAAAGTCGAGAGTGGACAAATGTCTCAGGAACAATAAAGTAGATATATTTTTAACAAAATATGCACGACTACGGAAATAATTTCACTTCCTGGGGCCGGTTGTATAAAAAAGTGATTAAAGTTAACTATGATTAGTAGAAACGTCAACCAATCAGAACAACGTATTTTGTACTTAATATCATTTTTTTTAGTTTACTCGATTCTGATTGGTTAAAAAGTGTGCCGATTAATCCTTAATCGGCACATTGTGCCGATTAAAAATTAATCGGCACGGAAACAAGCTATACGTCATGTAGTAAAATGTTTTTGTGATAAAATTTGTCAACATTTTTGTATTTTTATTTTTGAATATTCAAAAAATCAGCAGTTTTTTTTTACAAAAATGTTCACAAGGTGGTTAAAAAACTTTCGATGGATCAATACTCGTGTTAGAAAAGGTTTCTTTGAAGAGAAAATGGCAAACCTGAAAGTATTTATTGCGAACGTTTGCGAAACATATCGTCGACAGCACTTCATTCACAAAAACAGTTAAGTTCAGAATTGAAATATTTAGTAAAATGATATTAATAGGAAATTACACTTGTTCTCGAAGTATTAATGAAAAATCTCACTTGTGTTTGGCGAAATATTTATAATACCGCTCGTGCTACGCACTCGCGGTATTATAAACATTTCGCCAAACACGCGTGCGATTTTTCATTAACACTTCTCGAACCGTGTAATTTCCTGTACTAATCACTATTTAACTACGAAACAGTGATTAAAAAAGTGATTAAGAGTTTTATACAACCGGCCCCTGGATATACATGCACGAGAAAATAAAGCGTAAACAATCAAAGTAACAATATCCGTACAATATTTGAAACAATTCAATTTAATTGAAACACAATCTTTCACATGAAAATAGTTATCACGCAGTCAACAATAATAACGCAGGTATAAGCTAAATATAAACTTCCTTTTTACAGATTTATAGGATTCCAAATAAAGGGAAACCCAAAACTAACATATAAACGCCTCCGATCCGCGATCCCCTGAATTTCAAGTTTATCTATTTCGCAAGTTTAGATTCCATAGCTGCTCCGAATAAAAGAATAATTATGCGTAGAACATGAAGCATTGATAAACCTCACTTTTTTCATTTAATGTACGTCTATTTTAAACGAAAGTTCATGCAGTTTTGTACGTTGAGCACAATCTAACGAACCATACAATTCCGAGTTTATATATACGAGCCCAGTAAAAAGCGGATTCTTCTGCATATTTTGTTAAAAATATATCTACTTTGTTGTTCTTGAGACATTTGTCCACTCTCGACAATTACTCTCGATTTTTACTCTCGACTCTCGACTTTTTACTCTCGACATTTATTCTCGACTCTCGACATTTACCCTCGACTTTTTGCTCTCGACTCTCAACGTTTACTCTCGACTCTCGACTTTTAGATACACTCAGGAACTTGAATACGTCTCAGCATTAAACTTCATCGAGTGAACAAAAGATTTTGTGCCCGCAACATGTCTAACAAATTCAAATCAGTTTATGATAGTCCGGTGACAGTTCCCAAGGAACTCTTACTCTAACTGTTACTTGACAGTACACGCAAACTGATTTGTTGCAGTGACGTATTGCAACGAATTGTCGCTTAGTGTGTTTTATATAATACCTCATTAAATTCCGGTCGTTTAATTGGTTGATTATGGTCACGTGATATTAAATAAAAAGTTCCATTTTCCAAGAGTGGAATGGAAAACGTTCCATTGCACTCCTAGGAGCGCAATAGTTTTTTCCATTGCACTCTCACAATTCCCATCCGTCAAAATGCTCTTCGTACGGTCTTCGTAGTTTACTTTAGGCTAGTTTCGGTCGAATAAATTGGCTTTGAAAAACAATAGTCTGGTATTATATAAAGCAAATAATGAATGTTTTTATTCGTGCAATAGTAAGAATATTTTCATTCGGTGAATGGAACAATCAATCTTTCACCTCGTGAAAATATTCTTACCATTGCACTCATAAACATTCATTATTTGTATACTGACTCTAATGGCCCAATTCATAAAAGCATCAACTAAAACACACGAAGGCCAACGAAGATTCTTTTTAATATTGCATGACTATATACAAGTCGAAACGTTAATTCTAAATTATAGTTTAACTAACAACCTTGTCAAATTGGCAGCCACTTCTTAACAGGGATATCTAGATGGATATCGTCTTCGGGCAAACATCTACACAGCAGAACATAAAGCCATTTAGTGCGGGTAGAATCAAATTCTGTATATTATATTTTAGTTACGGCACGAGGTAGATATAGTCAAGATACTTTACTTTACTGCCAATTCACGCGAAATAGCTGGTAACGAATGAATACTATCTTGTTTTTCTTCCAAAATTGAGCTAGAAAATAAAAAAATGGTTGTCAGCTTGCTCTATAGTCTAGCCTACTTATTTTCTCCAAACATTCCTGTGCCTGGTACAAGACAAGTTATGAGTAAACATGTATGCCTTAGATGGAAATTTTTATAGGTGAAACAAACTTTGACCACATACATGCATAGAGTACAGTCTGAATGATATATACTCGACCAGAGTACATATTACTAGACGTTTATACAAGAACTAATTTACACTAACTTATGCATAGCACAATTTAGAGTCTGTCACTGGGTGCCATTTTAGTTGAGACTTGTTATGGGGACAAATCTGACTCAGTATAACAATGGTGCGTCAATACCGTTACCGCTAAACCTTTTACTGGCTAATATGTACAATGAATTGCTTGTCGTCAGAACGTGAACAAACACAGTGTAAACTTACTTAATTTTAGCTTGAAGGTGTGAAATTTCACTTTTTAAGAGTTTTACTTCTTTCTTGTGCAACTCAATCTCCTGAATTGTAAAGTAAAATAGATTTTACACTAAACATACGCAGAAACTTATATTATTCATACATACAAATATATCTGTACCTCGGTCGAGTACTGAACGTTAACTTAGCAATGCGAGAAGGAGCCACAGGGATATCGCAATAAAATCGTATAGTATTAATCTCTTTCACATCTCTCTTATTTCTTGAAATAAACTAGGCCGTCCGCCACTATTTCATGTTAATATTCTTTCATCTTATTTGAACTTATCAACAATGGTCTTAAGTTAAATGACGTCACAAAGTTGGGTTAGCCACACAAAACCAATCCCAAGTAATAAAAAACAATATATCAGATATATAGATGCTTGTGGGTAGTTTACATTCTTTATGATTGTCCCACATAAACACAGCTTTCCCGGGAAAACGTTCTATCGTATCAGCAACCTTATCGCCTGGAGACCCAACCTACGCGTCAGCCTGAAACGTGACATAGCATTTTTTCATATCAGCAGGAGAAACTTTTTTTACTCGTCAAATGTTTTCCCCCCAGACGTTCTTCCAAATAAGAAAAACTAAGCTTGCTAGATGCTGTTACGACGATCACGTTCGATTAACAATGTATAGAAATGTTACCTTTCTCATGATCATATTTTGAAGACCTACTTCTTTAATATTTTCATTCATCGAGAGAATAACCTCCTGTTGTAAGTAAACAACGAAGCTATTATAAAATACCTACAGGTGAAAACATAGAAATATAGCGGATGTGACTAGCTTTGTACATTTTCACTCACCTCTGTAAAAACATCTCGTACGTTGTTGTTGAGACATTCTTCCTTTGCGAGACTCGTTGCTTTGTCTTCGCTGATTGCAATTAATAGTTCTTCTAATTCATTCTAAATGAAAACAAGTATATACAGTAAAATACAGATGTTGAGACTTGCGTTTTTGCCAATCGCTCAAAAACCTCGCTAGGTACTTCTTTGCATTCAAATTAAAACCAGGAAACGTGTACCGTAAAATGTCCAAGCCACACGATTTATTCAAAGGACGTAAATGTTACATTCAGACACTTTGTAAGACCACAGAAACGTTATCACGGACGGGCAATTTGTTCAGGGCGATCAAGAAGGCTGAATATTTTCCTAGGCGCGAAATAACGGCTGGAGGTTTGCTGATCAAGATATAATTTCTCTAACGAATTTCTGCTTGGACGACTGCATTTTCGAGCAGTCAAACTACTCAACATAAAGCAAAAGTTTAGTGAATTTACCCTCGAAATTTTGATCAAGTTGTCAGCAGAGAATTTCAGAAAGCCTTATTATGTGTTATCCATTTTCTACCTGATGAGCCACACGAAGCCTATCTCGTTGTCGTTTCAACTTTGCTATATTCTGCATCTTTCCAGGATATTCTTTCTCCTATACGAAATCAAATACGTAGTAAAAATGACGATTTGCAGACAAGGGCGACAGGGGTAAAAGGCCTCAATTCGTATACAAAATTGTAAGTATTTCCATCACTGATCTTATAAAAACTGTGTACAACTTCTTCTGCTGTTATTAAAAGTCGAGCTTAATTGTGGATGCAAATTTTCACCGAGCCTGTGTGATTCAAATTTGTATACAAATACCTAGCAGGAAAAATGTGCATTTCATAAAAAAGACAGCGGCTTTTTGACAACCGTATTGTTCTACCATGGAACTACCATGGATAAACGAAATTATGGATAATTTCTATCCAAAATTGGTCAATAATCCAGAATTTTTTTAGGGAGCTTTCAGGACCGTAAAACGGCTCCAAGAACTCAATCTTACAGTTGTTTTGTAATTGAAGTTGTTAAAGTTAATTCGTCGAGTTGGAAACCTGAGAATTAAGAAAAAATGGCCGGGAATCATTTCACGACACAGGAAAAACTACTGATTATAGTGATGATCGTATACAATTCCCATGCAGGCGTTGTCGTCCTTTTCATTTCAAATAATTCCCTATCTTCTGTGCACCAAAACGGACCTACAGGAAAACCCTGAAGGAAACTTGGTCATCGGAAGTGAATTTTGCATTGTAAAATATAGGCTTCACTTTGATAACTAAATCAGAAGCATGCATGGAAGAATGAAATGATGTTACCAGGTAAAAACCACAACAAAACCATAGGATGTCCAACGTCAAAATTATGCTTGTATGCTTGTATCATTCAGGCCAAAGATCCCATGGTTTTGCATGGATTCAAAGGCCAAATAGGTAAAGTGTGAAACGTTTTTCATTTTGAAGAGTTAGTTGTTCAGCATGTAGCTACCAATGACGACAAGCATACATAATAAGACTATCTTTATATTTAGGGTGCTTAGCGTTTGAGTTTAGTATATGAACTATTCGTTTGACGTCGTAGTGTGAACACTTATGAAGACTTTAATGGATATGAGGACTTGCTTATAAAGATGATTGATTGTTTGGATTGATTATGCAGCTGATATATAGTCGGTTGTATTTATGTTTGTTTGTTTGTTTGTTGATGGATTTTAATTAGTGCTATGTATTGTAATGTGTATAGATTTTCCATCAACCGGGGAAAGTTTTCAACTATTCGAAGTTTTCTTGGTTGAAATTATGATTAGAAAGGCGTTGTAATAAATTGATGTAAAGCGAAGTGGAACTACCAACATGCTGATGAATGAATAATGTCAAAATTATCCAGCATGTCTATTAGAAGTAAACATGAACATGAAAAAGATTAGAACAAGCATTTTCTGCCGAATACACACGCTAC
The DNA here is from genome assembly GCA_963855995.1 of Muricea muricata. Taxonomy (NCBI): domain Eukaryota; kingdom Metazoa; phylum Cnidaria; class Anthozoa; order Malacalcyonacea; family Plexauridae; genus Muricea; species Muricea muricata. The sequence continues at coordinate 6,291,217 of OY979722.1, forward strand.
GATACATCTAGATCAGGAGCAACGAGAAAAAATCTTTGATAACCAAGGCTATAGAGACGAAAAGTTGCGTCAAATTGCAAGAAGTCGGTCGGGACATATATCGGAGTCTTGACTAGAATATATAATGAGGTTCGTGATTTAAATTTGAACAAGAGGCAACGTGGCGACATCTTAGTGAAGTATAAAACTGCTTTAGAAGCTTAGCGAAGGCTTGTGAATGCACACGAGGAATACTATGATTTATTAAAGGAGGAGAATGACAAACTTATTGCTGTTGTAAGTTATGATGAACAGAAGAAACGAAAGTTGGAATTTGAAGCAATGGTTTCTCAGTGGCGTGACATGACTCGTGTAGAGCAAGGATCGAGAACCGCGGACGACAAAAATCAGGGAATAAAGAGTCGAGTTTTAAGTCAAAATCAAGATTAAGTCAACTTTCACATAGTAGTCGATTATATCAAAGAAAAGAAATGACACTTGCAAAATTAAAATTGGAGCAGTTGAAAATACGTCAAAAATCTGGGGAGCAAGAATAAAAATTGAAGAGGATGAAAAAGTTGGCTGAAGCGCAGATGGAAGTCAAACGAGCAAATTCATCGTTGAAAATATACGAGCAAGAAAAAGAGAGAGTAATTTCAAGAAAGACGATGATCGAACACAAGTTACAAAAAAGGGCTTGAACATGACCAAGCCGTACTTAAACCCCAACAGAAAGAATATTTCTCGAGTCAGTAACGTATCGCACGACTCCGCCATCATACTTTGTCGAAGAAACTCAACCAATTTCCCGCCACAGTACGAAATTCGGGGTGCCAACACTCGTACACAGTACTGAAACAAATCATGTCCTACTATTCCTAACATAGCACGTGAGTCAACATTACATCAATGAATCATTCAGCTAATATCGACATGACACAGGCGTTAAAGCAAATTACAAATACGCCTAAACTAGAGTACACTGTACCTGCGTTTTGAGGGTGATCTAATGAAATATGGAGCATTTCTTCACAACTTTGAGCACTTTTTGGAAAGAGATAATCCTGAAGAGTCCAGGAGGTTGTCGCTTTCAGTACAACGTTGCTCTGGGAAAGCAAAAGAAGCCATTGAAAGCTGTGTAAGTTTGGATCATAAAGATGGCAATCGAGTCGCGAAAGATACATTATACGAGAATTTTGGAAAGCCTCACACCATTGCTGACGCTCACGCTATGAAAATGATGAGTATATCAAATTTAAAGACTGCAGATGGTCCTTCCCTGTTGCAATTCGCATGACATTTAGAAATGGCTCATAGGACGCCAAAGGGAATGGGTTTGGTTACATACACGTCTTGAGAGAGCTCCCAAAGATAAACTTCCGATGTATCTCCGGTCAAAATGGACAGAATTGGCAGGTTAAAAGTTACGTCAAGTATTCAACATTCACAGAAAGCGAAAGAGTAGAACAAAGACATTTCATTCCTTCGAATCAGCACTGAAATTGCGAATCGTAATTATGGTGATCAACATCGTATATGTAACTGTAATCGCTTCACGAAGACTGATTATCAAACAAGACATGCATGGACTTTGCAGCAGGTTTCACCTTCAAAGTCAAACGCTTCAAGTTTCTTGAAGATATCAAAGATGGCAAAACAAATGGGCAATATTACTACAAAGATCAGAAAAAATCAATTGAGGGCGTTCCTACGCCAACAGTTATCGCGATTGTGGAATACTGATTTCAAAGATCTAAACGCGAGTGACATAGTACTGAACTCTGTGAACTGTGTGCTGAGTTTTATAGAAGATAGTGTGAAACTAGTAGACAGACATTTCCAAGTAGCATTGCCTTGGCAAAAGAATCCCCATGAAATCTTCCCCACAAAAAACCAATGGCAGAGAAAAAAGACTTCGCTCCCTGAGAAATCGGTTGAAGAATGATGATGAATTGTTTTCGAAATAAAAGAGCGCCATGTAAAATTAAATCGAACAGGGACATGCTCAGAAAGTGCCTCAAGAAGAACCGAGTAAAACTGTAAAAACAATGGACGAATTTTATACCTTTTTGTCACCCAGCAACTCACCGCTTGAAACCAGACAAAACTAGGATTGTTGTTGATTGCGCGGTAAAATTAAATGACGAATCTATCAATTAGCAACTGTAAACACGACCTTATTTAATGACTCATTAATTGGTTGGTGTTATAATTCGGTTTCGTCAAGAACCAGTTGCTGTTGTCGCTGATATCGAATCTATGTTCTATCAGGTGTTGGTTGAACATCGCGATATATGAAGATGCACAAACAGTAGATAAGAGCATGTATGTCGATGATCTAAATAAATCCGTTTATACATCAGAAAGAGCTATCAAGTTGTCAAAGGATCTTCGAGACTTATTAGCTACATAAAGATTAACTAAGTGGTTCAATAACAATACAAACGTCTTTGGAAAACATTCTTGAATGCGAAGGAGCAAAGTCCGTAGTAAACTTTGGTATGAAGTGGAATGCAGAAACAGACAACTTTATCTGGGAACTTCGCGAAGAGAATAAAACTCTAGCGAAACACAAGCCGTCAATACGACGTAGAATGCTGTCGAAAAAATATTCACTCTTTGATCTCATTGGTTTTGTTTCGCCCTATCTACGATGAAAGCAAATTAAACTGCCGTTATTTAGAACTGTGTTGAAAGCAATCAAAGGTCTCAAAGAGACGACTCACGGATACAAAAAGAACGAAACAAAGCGAATGATTTCACGTGCAAATTGAAATACGATGTTTCTATTTTTTCTTACCGCAGACAGTCAGATTTTACGAAATGTCCACTTATGATTAGCCAGTGTGAAATCATGATCAGTCGACTAGTATAGCTGCTGGAAAGTTCATATTCCGAGAGTACTCAGAGTAGTCGTCAATCCGTGTTTTAAGACTTCATTCTCGCTCCACGTTTTATAACATGACTTTAATAACAACAGTTCGAAAACAACACAATCAAATGGTCGATCGAATTTCAGCGTATTTTTAATATCTAGATCTGTTGTAGATGTTTTAGACTTAAAAGTTGATGTTTTTGTTTTAAAGAACAAAGGTTAGCGAATATTTAAAGAGGGGTTACAGTCAGCAAATTATAAAAAAGGCTAGCTCGAGTGACTGAGGAGCATGTTTCCTATAGTGATGACGGTTTAATTCGAAAGGTTAATAATGTGAAGACGACGAGGAGGAGAGATATCTTATCCATCCAATAACAAAGCTCCGTCGTTTGAAAATGGATTGAAAATTCGTAGCCTTTTTGTTGTTTTGTACATGAAACCTCATATATATATATATAGCGTTCATTTACGGGCTGGTGTAGCTACCAATAACGACATGCATGCATAGTCACGAGGCATTCATTATAATTAGGTTGTTTAGCGGTTGAGTTTAAGGTAGTATAAACTACTGTCGTAGAGTGAACATTAGAAAAATAGAAACTTAGGAAGACTTTAATGGATATATGAAGACTTGCTTATTTATTGTTGTTTGTTGATGTTTTGTAATCTGTACTATGTATTGTGATGTGTAAGCTGCACATGTATTTAATATACTTTTATAGATTTATAGTATTCGAGATCGGCTTGCTAGATTTTTCCTCAACCGGAGAAAGTCCCAGTTTCGTACCCAGGCGCTTTATGTGCTTTTAATACAGTTATAGCTATAGAGGTCAGTAACTAAAGTAGCGGGGGTTAAAAGCACATAAAGCGCCTGGGTACGAGGCTGGGAAAGTCCGGTACACAGCATATAGACTAGGGTTTTATCAGGCCACCTTCCAACTGCATGTGTATGATAATTACCATGACTGCGGAGACAAATAAATAACTTAATTCATACCTTATAGTTAAGTAAGGTTTTTAATTCATTATTCCTTGTACGTACAGCAATGTCTAACTTCTCCTTTTGCCTTTGAAGCTCTATTAAATAACAAACACAAAAAAAAATTATCAATGATATTATCTGCTTTATTGAATAATGAATAGAAAAATACAATCGTAAAGTTGTGCATTTTTCGGCCTGTTGACATTCTTAATAACAGTAGTCTTCCCAAACTATACATTTGGGGCTGCTTTTTGTCATATCACCATACTATATATTTCGTACCAAAATGCTGTTCGCTATTAGGCGCATTGCATAAATTATAAACATTTTGCCAAACATGCATTTCTCGGGCCATGTAATTTCCTGTACAAATCAAATATCAAATCAAAGGCCAGCCTTGAACTTCTTTAAGAATATCTTCTTCTGTTTTTCTGTAATCTTGAGAACATTCCATTGATTGGTATTTATACTGTTTCCGTAAACTACCAATAGCCCCCTTAAAAACAAACAATAGTGAAGTTTAGATTTGACTTGAGGTTCAAATGCATGCTGAGGTGAGGACTCATGCTCTCATGCACTAAGCATTCATTGTCATCTATCCACTCATTTATACCCACAGAGGGGGAAAATCAAGGTTTATATTTAAAAACTTGGTACCACTGTAGCAAAAAATTGTATTATTTGTAAACTCGTCTTAACATGGGCCACAGATCCCACATTGGTCATTATCCAACTAGGGGACCTAGGGATGGCCCTTTCCTGAAACTGTGGGGGCTTTTCAGGTAACTGCAACATTCTGTTAAAAACAGACTGTAAGGGAATTTGAGAGTAGATTCAAAGATGGTAAACTTTCACATGAGCTGTGCTCACAAGATCCACCAACGACACACAATCATGAAATACGACCTACCCGAAACCTTTCATAGCGTTGTAGCAGAGACTTGGCTTCTGAGTGCTAAAAACAAAACAAACAAAGTATATAAATAAATTTGTAGACTAATGACTCTTATGTAGTAATAATGTAATAATGACTCCTTTTTTATTTTGTTCAACCTCTTTTATTCCATTCATGAGTTGTGGAGTTGCTTGATCGTGCCGCCCCATATCCTTAATACATCTACCGAGATGTCAGTTGCAAATAAGGATGATTAGCATACTGTCTTTTGCATAACTCTACATTTACCTAGAACATGAAAGTTTAAATTTACGTACATTATTTTCTTCAGATTCAGCAATTTCTTGTTTAATTTTACAATTTTCTGCAAGGCTATTCCACATGTTAAGGCTGTATGGTATATGGAAAGCACAGTGACACAAGAGATAAAGAAAGGTTAGTGTCGTGTGTGAGGAAATTGTTAAGTATAGAGTTAACCTAAGGATTTCCCTTTGGGCTTGCCACGCAACTGGTAGGAGCTATAACTAATGAACTGCAATTAGTGTTTTAAATGGTATATATATAATATATATATATATATATATATATATACATATATATACATATATATATATATATATATATATATATATATATATATATATATATATATATATATATATATATATATATATATATATATATATATATATATATATATATATATATATATAGTTTATATATCTTGTCTCGGACCACAAAAAATCTGATAATTGAGGGGGGCATATTGATTTCATATATTAACATTCGGGTTTACAAACCATAGAGACAATAACATTACTTTCCAAATGTTGTATATTAATAAACACTATTTAAATTACAACACATGCCATTACAGCTGTACATTAGCTTCTATATTACAAAATTAATTTTTAACATAACATATATAATCATCTGATTATGTAAAAGACATAGCATGCCAGGCAAAAGATACAGTTTTTGAAATACTTTTTTGTATTCACATAATGACATTTCTTTCAGTTTGACCTGCATCTGAAAATATAATCAAGATCAAAACTAAATTACAATTTTAAAAAAATTGGCAGCACCCAGTACGTTAACTAAAGGTACAGGTAAATATTTACAAGACATGTTTCATGGCAAGTCTGTTTTTTCATACCTCTGTCAAAAGCTAGATTTAAGCTAGAGTTCTCTATTATAACTGTCACAGTACCGCTCGCGTATGATACGCGTATCAAACCAATACGCGCATCAAATATATACGCATATCATACTAATAGGAATTACGCATATCCCGTATTAAATCAGATATGCGCATATATCATTGCGCGTATATCAGATTCAATATATCGGAACGTAGCATACTACAAGCTAATATAGATATACCGCGTATAGATATACCCTAATATAAGCCTGTATCCCGTATTTTTTGTTTGAATTATGTATACAAGGCGATTAAGTTTATCAAAATATGGAGGCTCGTTCCATCTTCATAAAAATAATAAGCTGTTTGGTGTGAGATTAACAATTAATGCACAAGTTTATACGAACACATATGCAAAAAGGTAAGCCGAATTTATATTCCATCTTTGTTTTGTCTTGGTCAGATCTCACAGTGTTGCGATCGGTACCCATTAAATTTTTTGTCGCTAGCACTTTTTCGCCACATATAATTGGCAGAGAAAAGAGGAAATGCTTTCAAAATTAAAACGTAATCTATATGAATATTCGAAAGATACGTTGTGCACATGATACGCGTATAAGCCATATACGCGTATAAGCCATATACGCGTATGATACGTGTACATGGTACGCGTATCATACGCGTATGATACACAAAAAAATGTTAAGATATACGCGAGCGGTACTGTACATTACAATTGAAGGAAAACACTTGTGAAGAAATATTTTGTACCGGTACGTAATTCACTCTTAAACTAGATCAATCAATAGTAGCCGGCAATGCAATATACCCTCGCGAAACTGGCTCATTTTGACAACCCCACATGGCATTATAAGTAATGTCATCACAAAGATACCATTAATAATGTTTTTGACAAAGTAATAAGTAGAACATTCATGACGAAGACATCAAGAGGATGTGAGATGGGGTTCTATGGTGCTTAAAAATCTTCATTTCTGAAAATATCTTTTATTTCGAAATTCAATTTTTGTGTCATATCACACCATTTCCATTTTCCATGTCCTCAATCTTAATGTCTATTAATTCTCAATGTAATATATGTCAACCACACAACCAAGATTTTTGAGGATAAACACATTAATAGAGAACATTTTTCATTATCATTCTTAACCATGCTTTGCGCCACGATCGTAATGTGCACTTCGCAACATGGCATGCAATTAGCAAATCATTAATTATAGGGGTAGTTTACACTTTACCATAGGATCAGTACAGTATGTGATGGTGAGATTATTTCTCGTTCTTTTACATGCTTTGATGGCAAATGCATTTTGTAATTACTAGGGTACTAGGCTAACTAGGATAAAGTGTAAAATTTCCAATTATAGTATATATAGTAAATCCGAAATCTTGTCAAAAACTGCCATGCTCTAGAGTCTGGGCATGAAGGTCAAGGTGCATGTGGAATATACCTTTAAAGCTATCAAAAGCTTGCGTCTCTGGTTTTCTTCCTCCACGTTGATTGGCGGAACCACACATTTTTTATTCCAACTATGTTGACACCTTGAACTACAAACTGTGCGAGCAGTTGCAACACTTAATGCCCTACTTTCAGAGTTTGAGGCCGCGCTAGTTGAATGTCTTGACTGACGACTGCCTGTTGGTCTCCCAGTCCGTTGCCAAGGGCGATAGTCTTGCTGGCTTTGCAAAGCAGATTTCGCTGTCTTTATGGCATAGTCTCGTCGCCTTTCCTGGTTTAGTTTGTCGTGTGGACGTTCCATGACGATTAATGTGTATACAAGAATCTAAAATCTCTTTACATATTCAGCAAAAGTAATAAATAATGCGATAAAATGCAAGACCACCAGTGGACAACCAGTGGACACTCTTAAAATTTCTTCCAATATTAATTGTTGTTTTACTCGGAAGGTTATCGGAAGGTATCGTTCTACGGTCGTAATTACCCGCCAACCCCCCTACGGATGACTTTTTCTTTAAGGGCGGCAGAAAACTGCAAAATTTCGAGCCATCCCTACAGTCCAGATAACGTACTCTTATAATATAGGTGGCAGAGAAATGCAAAATTTTGTAAGTTGTACCTTGGACTACCTCATACTGATGACTTTTTCTCAAGGTTGCATATGGCAGGGAAAGCAACAATTCTTAAGGGATGCCTCCTCTAGCCATAACTTTTTTTCTGTGTTCTCTCCTCCATTTATAACTTTTTCTCTCTTTCTGAAGAGTAAAACATGGAAGTTAAGGGTTGCAGTACCTTAGACTTCATATGCGAAGGTCCTTTTCAGATTTCTTAGTGAGAAGATAATTTTATTTTCATAATTTTTTAAATACTCGAGACGACATGACAACTGCATGTTAGAAAGAAGTGGGAAATGTTTTGATATTTTGGCCTTTAATATTTTAATTGAAGCCTTAGGGTCTTATTCAACACCAGTCATTTATTTGCACTCGGATCTTTTACAAGATATACATATATACATACATATACATCATATTTTTTATAAGTCAGTTTTTATAAGTCAGTTTTTATAAGTCAGCCACAATATTACCGCCATCTGCAATTGAGCGTGCCCCCTGCGCTGCTTTAGTAACACGTAAAAAACGCAAGGTGCGCGCTCAGTTGCAAATGGCGGTAATAATCATTATTATTATTCACTATTTTATTCACTATTCTATTCACTATTTTATTCATGTATAAAAGTCGCATTTTGATTGGCTAAAGAACTACAGAGAATTCTTGCTGTTTGTAATTCTGACGTCACTCAGTTTGCAAATAATGTGCTGACCCCAGCAACATTTTTGAGCGAGAAATGGCGACCGCCACAATGAATAACAACGAATTACAGAAACTTCTCGATGGCAAGGTGCGGAAAGCACTAAAAAGGCCACGAAGGTTGCATTGAACATCTTCACGAAGTATTTGGACGAAAAAACGGAAATTTTACACTTTACCGTACCGTACGTAGTCAGTACTCTAGGAATTACGAAATACATACGCCATCAAAACATATTATAAAAGAACGAGAAACTGATCACGCCATCGTACACTGACGCTATTTGGGTACGGTAAAGTCACAGATAAGATATATACAGATAGGGAACTCGCGGGAAATCATGTCCCCACTTTTAATGCGCATGCGCTATGCTCTGGCAAGTGTAATGCACATATTTTATTAGGAACAAGATAGGGAAATGCAAAATTTTGGCAGTTAAACGGCGATTTTAGGCGCAATAACCGATCGATCTTTATTTTCTGGACGAATTTTACTGATAAATGGCACACTGCGTGTTCTTAGCAAGAAGGAATTCAACGAATACCCTTTTTAGCGGCGAAAATGAGAAAAGAAATCCCGCAGGAGTGAGAATTCTCAGGCAATCTGAAGATTCGATTCAGTACTCTGAACTCGAGTTGGAATTTGGCTTAAATGTAAGTTTTTTTTGCACCAGCTCGTATATATGAAATTATCAATATATTTTTGTGAAATGCAATGTTGTATCAAAGGGTATTTAAACACTTTTATAGACCAAGGACATGCAAAAACAAAATGAACATCAACATGCACAAACGGTGCCATGGAACAAGACGTGTAGATTTTAACTTATACGATTCCTCTACGCTTAGAACAGTGCATTGGTCAATGGTGATTGTGATGCAGCATGCAGAGTTACTGTAAATATGAGTGTTAACCTAAACTGTTTTATATTTTATTTTTCTAGATTGCCAATCAATCCTGTTAGACTGCATTATTCTTTCAGTTACAGTGAATTAGATACAGGATCATACAACTATGGTTGATTTTTTCACTTGATTGTGGAAAACTATTTGATTTTAGTATAAATTTCCAGGTAACTATTGATTTTCCTGCTCTCTGATTTGTCAAGATCCACTGTTTCTGAAGTGACAGTCACTGGTCAGTGACTATAGCTTTTTGCTTTTTGTCTTTTTTATACAGTAATAAATTTGAAGTGAATTTTTATAGAGTTGTGTTGATTATTATTTGTAACCGCCTGGAAATTTATACTAAAACAATTAGTTGCCGAAGGCAAGGTGATTACAAGCCAATATTCACTGAGCCGAAAAGCCTATATTCACTTCGCCTTCCACTCAGTGAATATAGGCTTGTAATCACCTCGCCAATCGTTAATTATTGGAATGCCTACCAATTTTACATAAGTATATAATCTCTACTTACATCAATAGAGATGCTGCACCCCCTGAGAGTGGGACCTACTATGCACCCTACTGAGCTGGGTTACCAGATTTCTTACCATCATTGGTGCTGTCACAAAAACAAAGAAAACAAAAGGCAAATACAATGAAAAACAAAGAGCATTGTTAAAAGTTTGGCTAATTTATGCATGCAATCTGGCAATCCTGTTACTGAGTAAGTTCAAAATTTTTCTGTGTAAACACTTGCCTGGCAGTTGCTACAATAGTATTATGTTTATATAATTTTACCTTGCCAGAGTGGCTCAAGGAGTAAACACAAGATTATATAACATGCCTTCAAACTGTGCTGGTTTAATCAAAGGTTTGAAAAAAGTAGCCCAGCCCCCCCCCCCCCCCCCAAGGAAGAGTTTTGCAATTTAATAGGGCTTCCCTTTAAATAGAAAATTTCTTATCAAAGAAAGGAACAATGCATTTATCCATAGTATTTAAAATTTTATATCCAGATAACTGTAAAAGTAAACATTGGATCATTGGCTGCTTTTTTATTTAGTAATTTTCATGACAGCATGTGGGGTCTATTGCCTGTTTTAGAGTGAGAGTATATTATACATTGAGAGTGTAATAATTGATAGTTCATTGACATTGAACACATATTTTTTTTAATGATTTATTAATATCAAGCACTTTTATATAAATGTGGAATAAATTAACATTTATCAAAACAAACTTTGTATTTTTAAACCTTAATTACACTGTACAGTAGCATCTGTAGTATACATTTTTAAATGTAGTAATCTTGCATTGCATGCACAAAATTTGTCTTCACAAGTGCCTTTGCTTGCCTTTGAAGTTTGGGAACCAGGAGCTATGTTCAAAGAAGAAGAAAAGTAGAAAATACATGAAGGTTCAATGTTTATGACTTGGTTCCAATGAGACATCAAATTTTAAATTGATTTCATAAATATTGAGATTGCTTGAGATTAACTAAATTTAAACATATACATTTTATGTCTGATCTTGCATGTATAGTTTGCATACCGAGTCATAAATGTTAAACTCAAATAGCATATATTATTCATACAAAGTAGATTTCATGTCAAATCATCAGTGTTTCTCATAGAAAGTTGACAGGGATATGCCGTGGTTCAACATTTGTGGCCAAATTATTATACCATATCACTTGACAAGTAAAATCACCAGTATGACAAAATCAGTAAAATTATTGCAAAATCAGTAAAAATTAGAGTAAAATGCTAAAGTACTGTACCATAGGTCTATGTACAGTAGTGTGTTTAAGGATTTACAGAACATAATGGCAGAAAATCATCTGACGTTAGACAGAGTAAAAACTAAAGTAGGGCGCATGAGGGCACTGTTGCTCTTTAAACAAAGACAAAGTTCACCTTACTATCGGGGTTATCCTTGCTTTTGACTATGACCACACTGATTGATTGATATACAGTAGAAAGTGTATATACTCTAATAACATTAATACATTATTAAATTTCATGTAAATAGTATTATATATACAAAATTATAATATATTTGTATATTTTAAATTCTTAAGTTTCAAAGTAAAAATATGGCTGCTGGAGCAATAAGCAGTCACTGCACTGCCACTGGTATTTTCAAATGTGTATTGTGGGCTATTAATTATTAATGGTTTGACCTGTCTTCCTCAAAACGACGAAAAGAATCAATCAAATTCAATGGCTATTGTTTTAAAATCAACACCTATGCTTTCTTACTAATTTAAAAGACAGGAAAGTAATACTTTTGCCCATTAATTTATCGAAATGGACATGGGATTCTCCTGGGTGATGCGGCAGAACTTCACAAGCACCGAGATTGTAAAATATGGCCATGCGGTGCAAAGTTTATATTAATTTATTCTTCGTATTTAGCCTCTAAATGTACATCTTTTTACATAAAGATAACCACTTACTGTTTACCTTTCAAATTTGAATCCCAAAATGAAGATCGGTGGAGCAACTTCGCAAAAATATTTATTTTTGTACTTTCGAACGGGGTTTTCCCTATGCTTTTGACTGAAAACACGACGAGCGACACTTGCCAGAGCAATTTGCGTGGCGCGTGGAATGACGTGAGCGTGGGGACACAAAAATTGAGGTAATTGAGTGCGAGTTCCCTATCTGTATATATCTTATCTGTGGTAAAGTGTAAAGTACCCAAAAAAACATGAACCAGCTCAGTGAAAAGAACAGATTAGCCGAGGTTTTGAAAATATTTTACATCGAAGCTCGAAAAGAAGATGGCTCAGCTTACAGCAAAAGCAGCCTGAACAGTATTCGTTTTGGTTTAAACAGACATTTTCTTTCAACCCGTGACGTAAACATCATAAATGATCCGGCATTTCATGAAGCCAACAAAGTTTTCAGTGCAAAATGTGTGGAGCTCAAGCTTTTCACAGGTATTGATTTGTATGGTGACTTTGGAGAAATTTTACATTTTACCGTACCCTGGTAATTACAAAGTACATGCGCCTTCATGCGCCATCAAAACATATTATAGAAGAACGAGAAATAATCATGCCATCGCCTACTGACGTTATTCGGGTACGGTAAAGTGTAAAGTACAACGTACCCTATCGAGAATTATTGAGGCCTCGGTTAGCGTTATCTGCCTCAGCCTGCCTCCGCCAACCTCTGCCTCAATAGTTCTCGATATTCCGCTCAAGCTCATCCAATAATTATTAATTGTCGGATAAATTAATCGACATTTTCAAATGTGGCGAGCAGTTACAGGTTAATTAAACACTGTCAGGTGATTGTGAAGTACTCTTTAGCTCATGCATAATAGTAAGTTAAACATAATCATCCAATGAAAATAGGTAGTGATTTATCTTGAGTCTTCTCACAAATATATAGCCAACATTTTCGAAGATAGGGTGCTATAGTCGATGCTCCTCTTCCAAAGTAGTGAAAGCTAGGGGCATACATAACACCCCCTCCCCCCCCCCCCCTTTCTGCTCTGGGGTACTTGATAACTCAATCATATATTATTATTCATAAATTGTGAAAGGGGAAAAGCTTGAATTCTGCCAGCCATTTCCTGATACTAAACGTTTTCTTTGTCACTGTTTGTTCTTATTGCTTAATTGACTTTCTATTCCGGCGAAGAGAAAAACTATAAAATCAGGGTCTTTTATTCAACACAATATATTTATTTATTTGCACTAGGGCCTTTTCAAAATTACAAGATGCTTGAAATATGAGAAATTTATATACGAGTAGGCATTTATCTAGTTTATATATATAAGTACCTCTATATTAATGATCATTGTCAATCATAAATTAAGTCTGACAATTTCAAATGTTACGAGTAGTTATGAGTTAATTAAACACTGTCACATGATTACCAAGTTCTCATGTCAGTTCAAATATAATCGTCCAAAATAGCTAGTGATTTATCTTGAGTCTTCTCACAAATAGCCAACATTTTCGAAGACAGGATGTTATAGTCGATGCTTTTAGATAACAATGTATTCATTTTTAGCTTAATTTGTTCATTGAATGTAAACATTCCAGCTATTTCTTTAAGCGGTCGAAACAAGGACTCAAGTGTATAAGCGTGAAAGTCTACTCCAGTCTTCAGCACGCTGCTTCTCCCCCACAACGTTTTCATAAAAAGGCAGGTGTTTTTAAATTTTTCTGCGAGTTCAACATATCTCTTCTGTTCGGCTTCAAGATCTCGCTTCCTTGCTTCAAGGTTGCGCAGCTCCTGTTCAGTACCACGCAGTCGCGTAGTTTCCTGGGAGTGTTGCTGTTGAGCTGTTGAGTAGCATATTGTTGGCTTTTTTTCTCGGACACACTATTTTCACATGCTCTAACATTTTCCTCGGCGGAGTTCCGATTTTCCCTGGCATTCTTAACAGCGTCTTCGAGGGCAGTGAAACTGACAGCGAGCATCGTAGCTCCAGCAACCCATCCAAAAATAGGTATGGCTAAAACACCAGCTCCTACACCCGCTACAATCGCTTGATCTCGTTTTTTCTTTTCTAGTTCTTCCTCAGCATCATGATATGAGTCATTAGCCCTTGACAAAGACTGCCGTGCATCCCCTAATTCTCGTTCTTTGTTGGAAATTTCATCGCTTAGAGATTGTATCTTCTTACTCAGCGATTCAGCATTTTGTGTTTGCTGCGACAGATTGTGCTTTGTCTGACCAATTTCTCGAACTGTGGCTTCTAATTTTGCCGATGCTAAGTTGTTCTCACCTTCCCAATGGCGCAACGATTTCGTGAGGTTTTCATACGCGTGATGAACGAGCGGAGTAAGCTGCTTGATTGTTTTTTCTGCTTCTCTTGCGGATAAACTGTTTCCTGATTTCACTGCGCCCAAAACATCGACAACAGCATCAAGATTTTGTAAGCCACTCACAAATGCTTCGTTCGCATCATTGGCCAAAACCAGATCGTGTCCACTCATTGTTGACGTCTGATCAGCTTCAATCATAAAGTAAAACGTTTGCTCATGTCTGGTTCCTCCATTTTATACTCAATGACACCATATTGATTAATTTCGTGGAATTATATTTCGTAGAATCATATTTCGCTGGAAGTCACAAGATCTCAGTTTTGCATTGTAATCGAAACAAACTTGCACATCCAAGAAACACAATCTATATAAACATTAGTGAATGTTTTGTTGCATCTAGCGCAATATTATATATATGAGATTATGAGTACAATAGATAGTATATATTATATTAACTACAGTTTTTTCTACCAATATAAGATATCCAGAAGCTATGATTGGTAATTGCATGTCAGTTGAAAAGCGATAATTTTCACATGTGATTATCATAAATAGTTTCACATGTGAGATTGTCAGTTTTATGACTGCCCGAAATCCCTATAAAGCATTGTACTTTATGGGATAAAAATAATAGTGATAACCAGGTAACAATATCGACCAGTAAGTCATGTAAATTGTTGTGCATGTTGTCTCAATGTGACTACTGACTTGAAACATTTTACTCTGTCGCGTACAAAAGGTCACTCGTCGAAGCTGAACCTGTGCACTAAAGTAATGTCAGTTAACGCAAAGTTTGAGCTGAAAAGCTGAAGCGCACTACTTGTTTGTCGGTCAGCACAGTTTGGAATGTTTATCGGTCATATACTGTATAGTACGACTTAAACAAAATATAATATCCGATTCTGTGTTCGTTTAAAGGCTTGAATCATCATTAATTTTAATCAGTTCAGATTAAATTCACCTTGATCTCTAAAATAACACTGCCTGGGTATTCTTGTAATAAATTGTCAAATGATTTCTAAGTAAAACCTTGAGAAAACAGGAAACTTGAGTACGAGATATTCAATCAATCAATCAATCAATCAAGGGGTTTTATTATAAAATCGTCGCGCTCGAAAGCGAATTGCGAAATTATTTACACTTGAAATTATTAACCAATGTAAGTAGACCACAGTACATGCTATCATTGCTATGTTACAACAATCGTTACGTATTTAAATAAATTATGTAGATAAAAACATATATCTTTAAAAGTACAAATTTAAGACTTATGTTATTTACAATGTTTAAAGACTATGTGATTCGAGACACATGCTAGGAAAAAAACTTTTCTTAAAACGTTCCGTCTTGCAGGGATACAATGTTAGTCTGTTTCCGTACCTTAAATTTTGACCATGTTCATTGTCTCGAGATGGTGGTACTAAATGTTCAAGGCGTGAACCAGGTTGTCTTAGTTTATCGAAAGTTGTGGTGCATATGAAGTCACGTCTTACGCTTAAGGGTGTACATTTGGCTTGAATTAGAGCTGTGTCGTAGTTCAAAGTTGGATAGATTATCCGCAATGAGCGTTTCTGGACCCGTTCAACTTTATCTGACAAGTTGATTGTCAAAGATGAATGCCATACCGGACAGCAGTATTCTAGTAGAGGTCTGACTAGAGTGAAATATACTTGTAACAGGTGAGGGGATGAAACTCCATTCCGTTTGAGAACTCGTAAAATATGTATCCTCTTTGAAGCCTTGGTTACGATCTCACTGACATGCAAATCCCACTTTAAATTGTTTTGCATCGTTAAGCCTAGGAGTTTGTAGGATTCTACTCTTTCGAGGCTAATATTATCCACTACTAAGGAGGTTGGAGGATGCTCGATGTCGCGTCGAAAGGTGACTATCATCTCCTTACACTTCTTAGGGTTCAATTTCATATTGTTGGTATTGGTCCAGTCACTGATTGCATCCAGCTCGTTTTGTAGTATGGATACCTCTCTTGTTGGTACAATCTCAGATATAGTTACGTCATCTACGTACTTCCAGTTACTGGAACGAGGAGATGCTGTTTTCAAATCGTTAATCATTATGGCAAAAAGGATTGGACCTAATTTGGTACCCTGTGGCACTCCAGCATTATTTGGAAGCCATTGTGACATGCTCCGTCCCAAATTAACACACTGACGGCGGTTTGAGAGAAAACTACAGATCCAAGGGATTATTGAACGACGTACTCCCAGATTAATTAATTTCGTTATGACGACGTTGTGGTCTATTCTATCGAAGGCTTTGCTGAAATCCAAAAAACACGCCCTAAGATAATGACCTGGGTTGTCCATTTTGGATAGCCAGTTGTGGACAAGGTCTATTACGCCATATTACCCAGAAGTCAGAACGAGTTTCTCTCAACTTTAATATTAAAATGTCGCAATTGTATTATTATATAGCTTTGATTAAACCAAGTGATTAAACTAATGTGATTTCAATTCATATCTAAATTTTCAAACTTGTGAAGCACTGTCGAGCTTTCGGAAATGAATGGTGCTACATAAAATACATCAAATCATTCATTGTTATCATTAGTATAATTCTTGACACATAATTTCGTAGCTTGGACCGGACTGATATTTATACTATACCTGTGCAATGTGTTCGATAGCGTTTGCTCGACGGCTTGCAAAATATAACTTTTCAGAATCAGTGATGAAAAGAAAGACACTACGTACGTGTGATATAGCTTTCTGTTTGGAAAGATCCGGATTTTCCTTTTCCTTTTGGTTTAAAGCCAATTAAACTTTTTACCCAGAACTTATGTCAGGACACCATATTACAGGAATAGAGTTTCCATGTAAAGCTTAGGTCACAAGATCAAATAATATTATGTCAAATAATTTCCGGGGAAAAAAGGAAATTCCAATTATAGTTTTTTATTATAGTCTAATTATAGAACAAACCGAAAATTCTGGATTTTCCTACATACATACTGTTTTGTCAGTCCGCTTTCTGTTTACATTCACAGACTTTACTTCCTAAAGGTTTGCAGGTGAAACAAAATACTAGTTCACCACAAATTTTGTTGAGCTGTGACCGCCTCTGTATGTGAAAATTATTATCTTGTTATGACGTAAAACTTTACCTGGAACGCTATTCCTGTAGTATCGTGTCTAAAAATTTCTGGGTAAAAAGCTTGCCTTTGAACAAACAGAAACAGGAAATTCCGGGTTTTTCCCAGAAAACGATATCGCACATATATTTATGTCTGATGCACCACCAACAGAACATTCACTTTGAGTTCAACGTCTGACTCGCTGGCTGTGTTGCTGCTTTCTGCGTAAAATATTTGAAGATTGTCTCAACTCTCAAGGTCAGTAGGTTTTCAGTAGGTTTATTAGGTTTTTAGGTCGCTGCTTCAGTTGATTGCAGATAAACTAAATTTCGTCATTGTTCTAAGTTATGCTACAGTATTTAATAATTCTTCTGAACAGAAACTTTTCAAAATGGAAATACCACTTATTCATACAATATAATTTTTAGTGCCAAAGTAAATTAGCCGGTTTATATGTGATGGAAGTAGCTATGTATTCTGAACAAAATTAGCGCACTTTGGTCGAGTGAGAGATCGCGCCGCACTGTAGCCGAAGGTCGTTTGAACGCAGGAACACAGGTCATAACTACTGACTTAAGTCTGGTGTACATGTTAATTACAACCTCTATTAACCGTGCTACAACGCATGCGAGAATAAGCGCAAGTTCGAAGAAAACCTTGTTCTGTGAACTTGGGAAAGCTAAGTACAGTTAGCTTGTGCTTGCCCGTATATTTTACTAAGCGAATTTTTTCGCCTGGAGTCAAGCGAACAAACAAGTGGTGATCGAGCCTTGCTCACCGCGAACATTTTCGCTATAAGTATAGCTAATCGGTAAACTGCCAAACTCGTGTTTTCGTTTCTGTCGGTGCGCGAACACATCCGGGCCATGGACAGTTCGAAAAAAAGGCTTTATGCTTGCGCTTATATATCAGCTTGCCAGCGTAGTGAGGAACAGTCTGAGATCGATTTTATGTCATAATTCACATGTCATTTTATGTATGCTTTTAGATAGTTCATCTCTGCTATCATGCTGGTCTCAATGTAAAAGACTGTTCCAATTTTTATAATACTAATAGCATATATAACAAGATGCCTGCTTTAAAGCGTTCACTTCGCCTTCCTAGGAGTAAATGGACACAAAATTGAATTTCGTAACAAAGTAAACGAGTGAGTTTACTGGCCTCACTGGCGTTGTAATTAGCAGTCAGTTATTAATGAAAGATGAAATTTAAGTCCAGCCTGACCGAAGTTCTTTAGAAAGATTTAGAAGAAGCGTAACTGGCGAGTGGGGGGGGGGGGGGGATTTAGCTTTCTTTTCTGTTACAATTAATCATGTTTTTGGTGGTCATCTTTTAGGATGGCTGGAAGTATACAAGAGGTAAACAAAGCCATAGCGAACATGAACAAAGGTTCAGACAAGAAAGAAGAATTGAGAATGAAATTAGCAGCTTATTCAAACTGGGATCGTTTTCTAACACCGGCTCCTGTCTCTATTGCTTTATTGGGACAACTGATCCTTGTGTCGGCCGATACAGATTTTTCCTTGCAAGACAAAGACAAAACAATCAAGTTCGATTTACTGAAATATCCTGATTCATTTCGTGCATGTCTGATGCAGGTGAGTAAAGGAAACTCAGCTCTTCATCTGACTTATTTGCTACTATTATACCTGGGTATTATTTACTCTCTTGCTGTATGGTATATAATTCTATGACGGAGTGGGTTTTTGTAAGAAAAATATATACCTGTACACAAACTAACAATTAACATGCAGTTATACAGCTAATTACTGGCTGGGGCACTGTGCCCAGGGAAGTGTAGTTTTCAGCATCCAATCATCATAGTCACAAAATTGAATATTACTGGAGATTCCTGCCAACATTTACCAAAATAAGTCAAGAAATCTTTAGTAACCCTAGTCTCCCATGGTCTTTATTGGTTTATTCTGTACCCTCTTCATGTTTTTTGAGGAAATTTAAAACTTATATAGTCGTTGTGGCTACTGAGAATTTGTATGACTTGTATGGAAGTATTTTCGCGAGATACAGATAACGATTAGAGACATATTTGTATTTACTCTGTGTAAAAGCACGAAAAAGCAAAGAAACACAAAATGGCGATGTATTCGATGCTCAGGTGCGCAGATTAACAGATGGTACAAAGCACAACGCATAGCAAGAGATTCTGCGTCTGAGCCTGCAGGGACCAGAGTAACCCAAACCTCAGTGCCCGAATTGCAAATGTATTTTTATGTGTTATGTGTCGATATTTTCATTATTTACGTGATTACATTCATTGATTCATGTGATTATGATGTGTGAAATAAGGAATAATAATACCTGGAAGTATTTACCTTGAAACTCAATGCAATGCAAATTTTCCAGAAGCTTGTTCCTAATAAACAACACATGGCACTGATTGTATTTTTATGTGCGAATGATGAAAATATTTATCATGTCATGTGTGATATAAAATAGGGAGTAATACAGCTCTGCTGCACTATTTCACCTAGAACATTGACTGGAAACGTATATGCAAATTTTTGGATTAAAGCTTTTGTAAAATTGGAAATATTGATTCACACCTTGTGTGCATGAGCAACTGTGGATCATAGGCATACAGGCAAGGATAATTTGGAACAGGGGGGCTAAGACTATTTTGCCCGAAAGTTTGTTCTTAACAGTTTGGACTGTCCATAAACGTTTGCCTGCATTTAACCAGGGGGTCTGGGGGAGTGCTTCCCTGGGAAAGTTTTGAAATTTTCACACAATTACTACAAAGTTCAGTTGTGAAGAACACAAATTTTACTTTGACCAACAAATGGCCAAAATATCTCAGTAGAAATCGCCTGAAAAACATCAATTCGCATTCACATTTGGGGGAGGGAGTTGCACTAAAGTTTCTGCCTCCTCCGCAGGCTCTTAATAAGGCCAATATGTAATTTGATGCGCATACAGTAGATATAGAGATCAGCGCTGGCGAAGATAAACTATTGAGACCCCCAAGTACTTTGAGCTATATACATTACTGTATTAAACTACTTTGAGCTATATACATAACTTTATTAAACTACTTTTAGCTACATACATAACTGTGTTAGGCTTAAAGTACTTTGAAAAGTACTAAAATAAAAAGCGACTGGGGACGAGGCAGCTAAAGTTTTCGGGTCAGCATTTTTGAAATACACAAACTGTTTAAAACAGTGGGTTAAACTTCAACCCAGGTCCAGCAGGTCAGTGTTAACCTACCTTTTAACACAACCAGCCCCAAGAGATTATGAATGTCATATGTCCAGTCGTCTAACTGGCACATCTCAAACAAACCCAACAATGCATTCAATACTATTGGGTCAGTTTTTAGCAGTCAGTGCTGCTGTTTCACAACCATGAACCTCATGCTAAATAGATAACGGGCTATTTCAAGAGAAAGGCCAGGACCACATTGTTGAAAAAATCATATCAGCATCCAGTTTCAGAACATGTTAAAGGCACTTGTGGCAGCAACGTTTCAATGACAGCTGAAAAACTGTCACAAAGCTGTAGCGATATTCCAACCATGAAAGCATTGGTAGGTCATTTAAGTGAGGATTAAACCAAATATTGTGTTATTAATTACAAATATTGTGTAAAAAGTAAGATGTGAAGGGGGATACATGTAAGACTCCCTGGGACAAAAGCTCTTGTTGTCACCACATCCAATATTTCGCAAATTGTTCAACACTAAATTCGACATAGTGAATTGACATTTTCAATGTAAAAAACATGTGCTCACATCCTCACGCAATTAAGTAATCATAAAATAAGAATAGATGGCTACATGGCCTGTAGTTAAAGCACTTTCACCTCATTTTACCAAAATTACACTGATAAACTTAAACAAAACTTTATTTAACAACTTTTACTTATTTCAATGTGCAAAGACTGTTTGGTCCATAGTTTGTGTAGGCTTCAGACATGATGCCATGAATGCTATGCAAAAATTTCCAGAATTAAGTTTGACCATAGAAGTCCCAGCGAGTAACGCTCAGCGTCTTGTTCAAGAAAGGTCGTCCTTCCAAATGCGTATTGTAAACTATGAGCGCGCAATGGATGACGGATTGTTGCTTATTTTCGCCTTTAAACACGGCATTATTTCTTGGAAACAGCATCGAGGGCGCATAGGATACTTGCGACGGCAAATTTATATTAACTATGTACAAAGGTAATTCCCTGAGCATCAGGGCCTAAATAAACAATAATCCATCATCCCTTGCGCGCTTATAGTTCGCAGTTTAGGCTTTTGGAAAGACAACATACAATTCTTGGTTTGCACATGACGTCATTTCGTGTCATTGGGCGCCATCTTGGTTGACTCTGTAGATTACTTCAGCTGTTTACAGCGAAGTACTTGTGTCAATTTACTATTTCATCGTTAGTTTTAGCGTATTATGAATGATACTTTAAAGACGTATGGCTCGATAGGATCAGAAATAATGAATAGATACTTTGTGGTTGCCATGTGTTTCAAACGTCAACCAAGATGGCGTCGATTGCAAACCATCAATAGACGTTAGAAGTCCTTACGTCACGCCAGAGTTAAACAATTAATTGCAATGCAATGTGGGAACGTGTGGAAAAAATTTACCTTGTATTTATATGCATTGAAAACCGCGTGACGTAAGCACTTCTAAGGTCTATTATTGGATGAAGCCGAGTATGATATTAAACAATCATTGGATGAGGTTTTTGTAATCTGCGGAATTATCAATGTCGAGGTAAGAGTTATCAGCCGAGCTGAAGGCGAGGCAGATAACTCTTACCGAGCATTGATAATTTTGCATATCACAAAAACCGAATCCGATAAATGTTTTATTTTACATTCACAAACATGGAAGTATGGTGAAAAAAAATTAATGCGAAATTACAGTTTCTGTGTTTAAATTTCCCTTAGCAAACCTTAAAATGTTTAGTTCTTGTGGCGAACATGCTCTTCGAAAATGTTTTGATGCAAACCTTTAGTGCAAAACCGCCGTATTAACTTCGTCAAACGAGGCTAGGCAAATCTGCTGCAAGCAAGCCACTTTTTGTTTTATTTTCGCACGTTTTTATAAAAGATGCCAATACGTGGGGCCTGGGCATCACACATTCGTCATGTTCTACGTCATCAGCGTCCAATATTTTTTGTTTTGGATCGAAGTTCAATTTTTTTTTAATTTAATTTAACAACTTTATTGGAACCTTTATTGGAGTGCATGCAAACAATGGCCCAAAGGGGAAATATGCGAACGGGATACTAACTACGTCCCATGCAAGGCATCTCCCTCACAGTAATATAGAAAGTATGTACCAGTGAACTCTATAAATACTGGAACGATAACTCCAGATAAAAACCCTACGTTTGGGTGAAGGCAAGATGGCGGCAACAACTACAAATGTTGTAAACGGTCTTAGTACTATTTTTCCGAGGTATTTGCTATTTTTAAAAAAGACTGTATCGCAAACTAGGTTATAAGTTCATAAACCATAAAATTACTTCTTAAATCAAAATAAGAACATCAAATATCAGTGCATTCCCAGAAGAATGGTGTCGACCGCGCCGAGAGAAATAATAGAAAAGGACTGAACTTGATAACCTATTGATAACCAATTTGGCTTCGTTCCAGACTAACTTAGAGTTCACTGGTTTTACACATTCTACAGTATCACAATAGAACAAACAATACACAACACAACACAACAAGAGCAGAACAATCTAACAGAACGAAAGTAAAAATTCGGTCAAAAATAAAAATTATTGGACGCTAATGACGTAGCACATGACGATTTCTTGGGATATTGCGAATTGTCCGTCGATTATTGACCAATCACAATCAAGAACAAAGTTTGAGTGTATAATAATTCTGTTTGTTAATAACTCGGCTTCGCCTGGTTTAACAACAGGCTTGAGGGGCCACTATTAAAACTCGCTCTTTCCCTTAGTATTATATAGTAAATAAGTGATAAATGTTAAATATCGAGGCATTGAGCACCCTAGACCACCCGGCCCAAAGTGCGATTTACCTTTTCTTACACACGCTGTATATAGATCTCATCGCGCCTAAATAGTACTTAGCTACTCTAATACATCTGTTTATATGATTAAACCTCGTTTACTTCATCAATGTTTTCGTTGTGTAAACATGATAAATTATCTGTATCCTCAGAGTAGTAAAACTCGCTTTCTGAATGTTCGTTCTCGTTCATTTGAACGGCAATCTACATCTTTTAAAAAAAAGTCTACTAAGTTCATTGTACTTCGCTGTTTTGCTGTCTCTTTCATTTTGCCAATTTTCGTATTTTCTTTTTTTCTCAAAAATAAACTCGAACTCATCAGTGCCGCAAATTTTCACGATCCTAATAAACAAAAAGTGTACTTACCTCTTAATCAAAAGCATTTATCCAACCTTTTCCCTCTTTATGACAACTTTTATATATACCCGCTTCATATGTTCGCAGACAATCAATTGTTGCTAAATTCGCAAAATCATCCTGTCCGCACACACACACGCCCGAAGCAAGTTAAACTCGTTCACGAGAAATGAAACAACTTTGACAGCAACCATGACGGCAACTTTGCTACAAAAATTCTCCTCCTAATTTTACGTTTCACAATATTTTGCAGAATTTCATAGAAGTCAAAGTTTACGTAAAAAAACAACAAACGGACAGCAGAAAACGTGACACTTCAAATTGGCGATTTCGCTACATTTTTGCCAGCTATAACTTTGCCAATAGCCATCGTACATAAAATCGTTACTTTCACTTTTTTAAGTTTTGTGCCACTTTGTTACAATCATCAGGCAAATAAAAATTTTATTTCGCAGGAGATAACTTGACTATAACTTTGATTTAGATATTATATGTCGTGACCGTCAAGCCATACCCAATGGCGTAACCAACCTGACAATTTAGTCCCGCTATCATCATTATCGTCCTGTCGTCAGAAATTTATAATTGCTCACAGACCTGTGCAATGAGCACGAAATATTTGCAAGGCGGGACTAAATCGTAGGGCTAGATATGCTACCTACTGGGTATGAAATACAACATATAAAACCTTCACAAGCTTACGCTCCCTTTGCACTTTTCCGTAGGTTAGCAATAGTGGCTGGACTGCTTTTAATATGGCACATACTAACATGGATAAGATACGTCTGTATTCCGGCAATGTGGAGAGCCATGTGAGAACAGCTGTAAACTTTCTTCTGAAAGGGACCCCCCAGGAGGTTGAGCTGATGTTGCCGGACGCCCTGAAAAGCATCGACGTCATCGCGGATGAGTGTGTGAATCTATCAAGTTCTGTTGAGAAACAGTTTGTCTCCGTTATGGAGATGGTTGCTGAACTCCTTGAGGCGTGTACGAGAGCTAAGGGACAGTATGAGCAAGATTTGAAGGAAACAAATATCGCTATTCAGGTTGCCAAAGAACACAAGAAAGCTGTTGAAGCTCAGAAGGAAGAAGCAGAGAAAAAGCGAGCTGCGATGCAAAAACAAATGAAGAATGCAGAAGATGATTTCCAAGAGGCTATCAATTCGAATCCATCAACTCTAGAGCTAATTGGATTGGCAGTTGCTGGTGCGGTTATTGATGTAGCTCAAAGTTTCGGCAGTATATTTAGCGGCAATAATGAAAATTCTTCCCCAGCATCACCTACAAATCAAGCTTCTGCGCCATCATCTGCAGCTCGAGGAGAGTCAGAAGAAATGAAGATCCTTAAACATATACCATCCATTCGTTCTCAAGTAAATTCTCTTCTTAAAATGGCTACCAGCAAGAAATCCAGTGACGGCCAAGTGCAACCAGACTGGAATATCATTGAAAGTGGGAAGGGAGTGTTATACATCAAAGAACAGCTCAATACAATGGTAAAACGCCAGTTACCTAAAAGCGAGCTGGATCTGCGACGGGAAGTAGAAGAGTTATGTAATGATGCTATTGAAATCTGCCAAATCCTGCAAGATCTAGGAAACGCTATGAGTAGAGATAACGATTTGGTGGCTGATGTTATTCGTCGTTTGATGGAATTATCATCGAGAGTTGAGTTTTTGATGGCGTCATTGAACTTCGCACGTGGGGGAAATTCTTTACCCAGCCCTCCACCGCAGATGAAGGCACAAGCGTCAGGTGAAGGGGGGAGTGGTGGGGGACTGGCAAAGTCTGCCATGGAAAATGCAAGGTTTAAAACCGAAACCGCTAAAGAAATGCTAAAAGATTCGCGGAAAAGTTACGACAAGTCATGCGAAGAGCTAGCTGAAAAGATGAAAGAATATGGAAATATTTTGGCTGACCTGGCAAAGCATGATTTGAAGAAGATCGACTTCGAGAATATCAGACAAGTTTTGATTCGGGGGATTGAAGCGCTGGGTGAGCTACGAGTGCAGTGGGGAGATTTGGTGCAATTCTTCCAGATGCTTTCCAACCTTGTAAAATGTTCTCTTGAATCGTCACTGAAAACCTTCACTAACCACACCAGCAAGGCTGGTAAGTTGACTCAGGCTGGTCACATTATTTCTAGCACCATGCGTGACGTCATCTTTGAGCAAGCGTTTCAGGCGAATCAGATTGCGTATGTTGTTAACAGGTAGGTAGGCCGATTATCAATGGAGTTTGTATTAAATATTGTATATAAACATTCGTCATTCGATTGCTTTTCTAATCTTTTAATATGAACCTTAACTATAAATCGTACAACAACAAGCCCTCCCATTTTGACAAATCACAATATACACGTGTCCGTAAAAATGCGCCGAAATAAACTAAATATTCCATAAATTTTTATTACAGTCCATTACAAAGTTTTTTAAAGTAGCACTTGTTTTTAACACATTTCAAATTCTTCACATTTATTAACAGTATCTCCGGGGCGTATTTTGAAATATCACGTGATCACTTGATGGATCGAATCACTTGCCTCGGAAGGCTAGTTGCCCTGGACCCAGAAAAAGACAAGCATGAAATCCAGTTGAAACGTGAAGAATTGAACCAAGGATGCTTCGAGGCGCAAGAAGCTATCAAAAGAATCGCTTCCCGAAAACAAAAAGAGATCGATGAAGCTTTTGATAAGAGAATTGGACGAATCGAGCAAGAAGTGGAAGCTTTAATCCCGATGCCTGAAGCCAAGATTAAAGAAATAGAAAGTCAGGCCAAGTCGGCGATTGCCATCGGAAAAGCAGCAGCTGCCGTGGAGGACGTGGATAATTTGATTTGAAAAAGTAAGCGTACTATATAGAATAGAGACAGAGACATTTTTACTCATTGCGTGATATCAAAGTACTGATTTAATGTTTTACTAAATTAAAATAAAAGTAAAAGTATTGCCTGAAAACTTTCCTTGATCAGAAATGTATACTTAAGCGATAGTACTACTGAAGTAAAATTAATAAAACGTTTATTTTGGCGGTAGTAAACCGGATCGAAACATCACTGAGCATTAATCAATGCAAAACCCAAATAGATTTTGTCACCGAAAACAGGTTATATTTTGAGACCGGCAGCCATTTTGAATGGTCGTGGAAGTCAATCGACGTATTTAGGTAAAGTAACAAAATAAATTTACCACGTTACTGGCTAACACTGAAATAAATATTCACTAGTCAGTAGGTGTTAATGTTGTGTTTGGTAGCAAATAGTCGCAATTTCGTTTCATTTTCTCACTTCAGTACAGAAAAAATCGATACGGTTGAGGATAACCCCATTCAGATTCACTTCATAATGGTATAGTGAACCCCAGAATTTAGAAAGCTTATCGAAAATATTTTTAAAATAGCACTAAATAAAATTCTAATTATTTCAATGATCGTTCAACAGAAATGTAAAAAATGTTGCGCCTCTACAGGCTACAGGCTATATGTAAGGTATGTAAATTCTGTATAACAACATCTAGATACAGGAAATTTAGAAAGCAAGCTAAGGATTACTTTAAAACGAGAATTTTTTTAACGTGACAGATTAACCTGTACCCTGATACCAAATTAGCACCACTCGGGCCCTTACACCTGTTAACTCAATATAATTTGCTCTAAAGTTTTATTTAACTCAGGCTATCAAACCATTTTAGCACTGTACATGATAACCATTTAGGGATCTAGTAAGAGGCTTTAATTTACAGGCAAACCGGAAACTCTCTTGCGAGCAATATTGCGATGCAATGTTGCAATATTGATGAGCATGCTGCTCGAAGGAATTTGCAATCATGATTGTAAACACGCTCGCGTTCGCGTTCTGTTTGGCGTGCAGCCAAGATAGCATTAAAATTTTTTTGCAATACTCAAATTAGTTAAACATACATTTATTGCAGCTTTGTGAAACAAATTTACCTTCAATTTTGTAGTTAACATTGAAAAATAGGGCAAAGTTTGATCGGCAACTTGTCAAACGATCGCAAATTCCTCCTCGTAACTTCAACGTCAATGTATTGCAACATTGCTCGCAAGAGTACATCCGGTTTGACTGTGCGTCTGTCGAGAAGCCTAAGCTGGTCACTTATGTACTTTTTCTACCAAAGACCACTTTGTACCTATTTTCTTCTTAGCCGGCGTCTTGTTTGTTGAAGGAATGTCCACCATCAGGGGCGTAAAGGGCGCTTTAAATGTGTTTGTGTGTGTGTGCGTGAGTGAGGGGAGGGGGAGAGGGCATTCAGGGGCCGTAAAGCAGTAAAGTAGGGAACGGTAATAGAGCACTAAAGGCTTGGTTTCCTTCGATATACAGGGGGTTGCCAAAAAAAAGGAGCCCCCTTCAAAAATGGCTTACTTGGTTTATAATGACTATGAATAAGGAGAATGTTAACAAAAGTTGTGTTTTTGTACTTACATGGGTACCTGTGTGTAAGTACAAACAATAAATGCAATTCATACTCAAATGTGTGAAAAATAGGTGCATTTGGTTAGTTTTTAAAATAAATTCAAAATGGTAGTTTTAAATTGGGAACTTGCTGATGCAGTTGAATTATTTCTTCAGCACGTGTCTTCTCTGCATTAATTGTTCATAAACGACAAGGAGGGATGTGTCGATAACAGGGGCGTAAATCCTGGGGGGTATGGGGGGAGGGGGGTGGTTCACCCCCCAAAGATTAAAATGAACAGTTTTTCGGGCAAAACTAAGTGTTTAGTCGGGCAAAAAGCAACCAAGTGTTTTAAAGAAAATTTAATTTGTTTAAGTTAAAAGGTAAAAAAATACTAAATTACGAAGTTGATGTAATATAATGCGTAACAAAATGATTTTTTTTACTTTTATTTATTTGACAATAACTTTTATTTGTGAGTACTATCTACTTAGTGTGGGTGTGGCATTTTCAACCACGCCCTTTTGTCGGGCAAAATTAGTTCACACCCTCCCAATCTTGAGATCCTGGTCGATAAATGTATGCAAATTATTACTTTCATGCGGCAATTTTTTGTAGCTTTTTCGTCGACCATGAGGTAGATTTTTACTTCAAAACTCTAATCCAGATATCAAAAACCAAATGTTGATGATTGCTTGTTTCAAGATCCAGATTTTTTGTTAAAACAGCATTTGGATTACTCTATGTCTACATCAGGTACTGATCACACGATAGGTCAACCAACTGACTAAAACGTAAAGTAAGTGTGGCCTTGGCCCTTGGAGTTAACTTTGCTGATAATAGAAGCACCTGCCTAAATGAATCGCATTCTTTTAAAGACACTATTGTGCACATGAAATAATTACATTGCCTATTACGCTACAATGTGCTTTCACATTTGGACCCACATTATTGAGTAATTTTTAAATATTTAAACATATTTTTTGGCAAAGACTTTAAATCCATTGCTGAATTTTAGGTTCAAAATGGCCATCTTTAATTTGGTTTAAAACTCATTAAATGGATCTGTTAATAAATATTTAATTGTAATTAATGCTTGTTCTTACACACAGGTACCTATGAAGTACAAAAACACAACTTTTGTTAACATTCTCCTTATTTATAGTCATTATAAACCAGGTAAGCCATTTTTGAAGGGGGCTCCTTTTTTTTGGCAACCCCCTGTAAGCAGCGTACTGTTCCGCAGTTTTGGCAATTTTACAGGATTTGATTTGCAGCAAAAGTGAAGGAAAGAGACAGGAGCATTCTAGCTCCCTCTCCCTCTCTGCTCGCCCTTCTGCGTTGTGGTTCCTGATACTCATATATTCTTTCATATGCTCGGAATTACCGTCAGAAATCAAACGTGTACAAATACAGGCAAGGCCGGCGAGGACCATGGTCGGGCCCCAGGATGAGCAAGTAATTACGCATTACGGGCCCCAACCCTCTTGACAGTCGTACCATGACCGGACGTTTGGCAAGCATGACCCAAGCAAGGGTAGTAAGCAGGGGTGCGTACTTCATTTAAGGCAGTCATAAAGCGAATGTTTTACATTTTACCAAGATTTCGGCCTCCAAACCAGTCCCCCCCCCTCACCGACCTTGAATACAGATCAGGTAGAGGGGTATGGCCTAATAGGACATATATTAAAATATAGGAAGATGTGGATTTATCTAGCCTGTTCTGAAAGGCATGTGATTTACCATTGATATTTTGGTCATGTTATAAGGGCTGTGGGATTTTTCGGGAATGGCAGATGGTGTTGATGATAATCTCTACTCGTCCTATAAGTTCTAGGAGCTACACGAACCTAGAATTTAATTTCAGGCTAGGTGATGTTGAATAATTAGGCTAGGCTTACTATAGTGTGATTAGGTGATATTACAGAATCCTTTTTTCAAAGAAGCTGAGGGTCATTGTAAAATGTTGGAAAGTGGGGAAAGTGGAAACATAATTTAATATTCCCCTTTCCGTCCAGAAAGGCTCGGTTACAAAGCGTTTCACTTGTTCTGGCGGCCATATTGGAAAAAAAATAGTTTTCGTGTTTGTTCATAAAAGATTGGCAAGGTTTTAACAGCTAAAACGTACAATGTCGGCGTCAAGATTTCTTCTTCGAACTAGCATGTTGTCCAGGTTTGCTCGACGTGCGTTTGCAACCGAGGTTGCTATATCTCCCGCCCCTAGACTCGAACATTACAGCCCGGTTGAAATGGGCAGAAGTGACATCGCAGCAGCTCTTGCCGAAAAATCCAAGAAGCCGTGGACTGAGCTTAGTAAAGATGATAAAATAGCAAGTAAGTTTATTTACCTAAGTCCTCGTGTTAGGATGTCTCGTGAGCATTTGGTTAAAACTGTGGTTTAAGAAATATAAAAAATTATATGTTATGAAATGTATGATTACTAAACCTTTAAAATGTGTCTTAAATTCAATCGGAAATCATATACATGTTTAAATTGTAGGTTCAATTCCTGCCAGATGTCATAGTTGATGATAAATTTTCTGATCTGTTCCCAGCTTGAAACTTGTATGATATCCACTCGAATTAAGACATATTTATCCTTTAGAAATTCTTCAACATCATAAAATCAAAATATATAGAGGATATTACATAGTCGCATTAAACAATTTGAAAACCCAAGTCAGTATTATAAATTTTAATAGAAAACTCCAATGAATTACATCAAATTATTTGAACCCAAAGAATGCCTAGGATGCAAGCTTAATTTCGTCCACAAAAACATGTTGTTTATACTAAATAATGATATATGCTAATATGATAATGCAACTACAAATCAAACTGGTTGTGCCCTGTCTGTGGGCAGAGATTTACAAAATTAATGTTAAATATGTGGAAGACATCAAAATTGTCCAGTCAACATCTCTAATTTGTCAGACTGGTACGTTTGTACTGTATATACAATTTTGACGCCTTCTTTATCTTTTTTTTTTAACTTTGTAAATCTCTGGCTTTCAATATTCAAACTTTCCAATAAGGGAGTCGAGAGGTACAAACTACAAGGTGTCTAATCAACAGTTGTCAGAAGGTAGGATAGTGGTATCACCAGTATCCACTGGGTGGCAGATATAATGAACTAATATCAATTTGAAGTACCAAGATGGTGGGATCATTATCAGGATAATTATATGAATAAACATCCTTATTTTAAGAAAATTTCTGTTCACCAAGAACTTTGCGTAAAAGCTTACTCTTACAATGGCAAAGAACACTGGACCTGGAGTACCAAGATGAGCTTTAAAATTTGATGACTGAGATTAGTGAGATGTGTGTTCTAGGTGTATTCATCTCAGTGCGATAGAGCTGTTTTTGCAAGCTTACTAAAATGATCTCTAAAGTGTTGAAGTGCCTTAATTCAATTTGAAATAAATATACACATGCTTGTCGAAATTCAAGCTGGGTAAAGTTGAGAGAAATTCATCGTCAACTATAGATCAAACCAATGGCTTTGCAATGCTTGTGCAATGAAATTTGAAATACAGTAACATGGCCTAATTACCAAACTATGCCTCTGTGGTTGTGAACAACAATTATTTTAATATGTCCCTGTGAATCTAGAACTTTTAAGTTTATTATGAAGGGAAATACTAATATTATGATCATGTATTGTGCAAAAACTACTGCTGTATGTTAATGGCAGATGACCACAGAAATGATAGACATAGAATGAATACTTCTACTATATTTTCTCACTAAAAATTTTGCCCCCATAAAATGTCAGGTTTGGTTGGGACTCATCCAAATCTCCTGTGGAAAGGAATTTAATGCGACCAAAAGCTCATTGCACTTCTAGTCAAATTTCAAAGAACATGCTCAACAAAAAGTGCATCGTACATGATTTGTGATGGAATATGCATTCTGTATCTATTTTTTAAATGCTGGTGACTCACATGACTTCCACAATTAACTCAAGTGATTGAAGAGAATGAAAGAGGCAGCTTTGTTGATTATCATTCTCCTTTAATTTGTAGTATATCGAGCTTCATTTCCTCACACAATTGAAGCCATGGCACAGGAAAAGTCTGATACTAAAGAAATTGTTGGTGCTGTGGGCATACTGCTAGCAATTTCCATGGCATTTTTCTTGTTGTTAAGGAAATATGGTAGGTTGTGTTTAAAACCATGGCATGGGTTCTTGTAGAAAGTCATGGTGAGTCTGTGGTGTGATGAAAAAAAACCAGACAGTTACTTTTTCATATTTGGAAGATGGAAGTAAATGTATCAAGGTTTTCAAAATCCATCCAAGTATTGAAATTGAAACACTCCAGTGTTCTTAAAATAAGCTGTCGACTGTCACATCCAACTGCGACTTTACAATTTGTAGCTCTACTTTTTTTTATACATTATATTATCCTAATAGACCAAAGAGTCTTCCAAAATGTTGTCAGGGAGCAACTTGTATTTCTTTGCGTTGCGGCAGAGAACGCTCAACTTCAATTCCACATTGGCTTTTGGTTTCTAGATGCACGAGCTCTGTGAAAAACATAATTTTTAGTCGGGAAGAAGATAATAATAAAGTTTTTCTCGTTAAATAAGCTAGAAAATGCAAAGTTTGAAAAGTCAAAATTTCCCAGAATGGACCGGGCATTTCTACTCTTGGCAATCCAGCACCTATTGTAAAACATCTTTTGCATCCTTGATTACACGCAGTCGCTTTAGAGATTGAAGTGCCTGCCTTTCTTGTGCATGCTTATGAGAAAATAGTTTCCTAATCATGACTGAAAAGTATATAGTACTATGTACTTTACCGAACATCCCTTTTGTTATATTTAGTATCAGCAGAACCTCCCAGAACTATCAACGAAGAATGGGCCCAGGCTACCGTTGAGAAACTAAAAAAGAACCGGGCTAACCCAATAACTGGAATCTCATCTCAATAAACTGTCTTTTGTTGGTATTTATTAGCAAACAGTGTATCTTTACACTGCTTTTGTTATTTCTTATAAAATGAAATAGAAGCTCAGTACTTAGCGCGTTTGAATTTGAATATGTATTGGCTAAAAAACTTTATCTGTTTAAAATGAATAAAATATTTTTTCTTTTGATGTATATATTGCATGTTAAATGTTGTCTGTGTTTTAGATGAAGTAGATTTTTGTATATCAAACCGTGATTTTAGTGAGTAACTCGTATGTAAACTATTTCGTTCTGTATTAATTATAGACTAATTGCGCTAGAAAATCAGGTTGCATAATTGCGAAATTAGATACAATACATGGTCCTGTGTGGTGATAACTGCCATTGGTGGTGCTGCTACAATCGTACGCCTATCACATTCATGTGAATCGAATATAATATTACCACGTATTTCGGTTATCCCTATTGGTCAAGGTAGCTTAGTTCATATTACTGAATTTTTTTTACAACAGCTGCGTTCATGCAAAAACGTTTTATGTACACAGAAACTCTCTGGAATCTGGATCTTAGGAACTGGTCATTAATTACAGAGCAGGGGAGGAGGAAAGAAGGTTAACAAGAAACCTACAAATAAAAATTGGTAGTACAGCATTTACTGTAGCAACTGTAGTAATAGAAGTGTAGTAAAAATAGAGATAGTACATATGCTTTACCCATGTACTTCTGAATATTACAGCAGGAAAGGAAATTAAAATATGCGCGCATCACAGATGTTACACAAGTTGTACACGCCATTTCATCAATTGAATGTATTGATTTGTCTTCAAGTTAATAACTAATAAGCTTAAAATCTGAAAAAAATCATCGAATTAACTGTACCATCGTAAACTGCAATAGTCGTCATACACTGATACACCTCTTGCTTCCATATGTTAACCTCGCTCTCAATATCGGTGGCGCACTGTAATGAATTTTGAGCAAACACTACTTAAAGGAGGTACAGGAGTAGAAACATGTGACTGAAGTTACCACGATGTCCACCTCAAAATTAGCGTGTTTTAAAAGAGTTCATAAACTTTTTCTGAGCACTTTTCTCTTCAGAAGTTTTTCAGTGCTATTGGTAGGAATTTTTCTGTGGTACTGATAGGTTAACAAGTGATAGAAATGGGGAGGGAACCCTCTATCGTCGGATATTTGCCAATCTAAAATGTCTATGTGATTGGCTTGTTCAGACATTGTTTGTGATTCGTTCCTAGGAAAACAAATTTCTATAGTTTATTGTCTTTCATGGTTATCACCAAGCACTCAAAAATCCTGAACATTAGTATTGGCTGGTGCCGACCCATACCTTACTGCAGGGAATTAACGATGCACTTTGTTTAGTTTATCGTTAATTTCAAGTAAGCAAATTTTACTTATCGTTTAGTGGCATATGTTCACACACGGTTAAAATAATTTTCTCTCCATTATGTTCACGGTTACTCTCAGAATTAATAACATGTGTATCATTTAGGATTAGCTCAAGACAATTCAAGTAATTTTTCAATAACCCCGTAGATCAAATTCACCTTAATTCAATTACATAAAGGTAGCTGACAAGTTAATTTATGTCGCGTTAATGTAGTGCATCGTTAATTTCCTGTAATAAGGTGATTAGTTGTACCAATGCATGTTTAAGTATTGTAAGTTCCACTTTCAATGCTGCCAACTCGATAAATGATCGTGAATTTTGTTCATTTTAAAAGATAGCATGCATCACGTCACATATATATGATACTTAAAGGAGGGACAAGCCAGCTCTCTCCCCCCCCCCCCCCCCCTTCCCCGTAATTAATGATCGTCCTCTTTATTTTTGTTATTATTACGCAACATTTGCAAAAAACAAAATGGCGACCGTTTTAAACAGGATTTGTCCGATGATGCATCGGCTGTTATCTTTTCAGGAAACTTCAGCTGGAAGAGCCGCCATTATTTATACGACTCAGGTAACATTACACAACTGATATTTGCTGTTTTCATGGCAGTTTTTACGAAGTTATCATACAATGCAGTGCAGAAGTGTGGGTATAGACGATATGGTCTGATGAACCAGGGCTTCCATTGAATTTCCTGAGACCCACATACATGACTTCAACCCCTATTTAGACTTTTGCCTTCGCAAGCCAGTTAGCCAGCTTATATAGGTACAGGCAACTACTAATGTGAGCTGTGGGCAGACCACAGATACCAAGCACCACACTGGCACACTCTAAGTGGTGCCAGCTCTTGTAACCAGAAATGCAAAGTATGCAAAAGATGAAGAACGCAAAATAATGATGCACAAAGTGAGTTATTGAGCTCCACAAGTCTGTCTGTAAAGCACCCTTGCTCAATCAAGGTACCCTTGTTGGTAACATTAAGGGTACCTTAATTTTGTAAGGATTCTATTCTTGTTACCAACACTTGACTGAATCTCATTGCACAAATCATATTGTCTTTCAACCCTATACCTATTAATTGTGCCATTCAGGCATACAGCCGGTTACTTAAAATTAACCAGTCTCTATAGCTAATTTATTGCCCTATTCAATTTTTGAGAAATAAATTAACAACAGTCGTGCAACTGGGACATTGGTTATACACGATAAAAATGTTTGAATATTAGCTTAACAAGGAACTTGCAAGTGTTTCAGCCTAACAACCAGTTTCCTAATAAGTTCCAGTAAAGATCCACCCTTTCCCATGGAGGAAATTAACAATACCCCATCTCCAGACATCCTATGCAAATTTAAGACAGCAGAAATCTCATTTGTAGGTAGATTATAGATCTTTTTTGGAACAATTCAATACATAACCATGAAAATGAGCACTGTATTCTGTGTAAACTGGCTTACAGAGCTTTTTCAATATACATGTATGAATATCGACTGTTTTGAGAGAGAAATGCATGATTCAACTCGACAAAAACACATGCTGTCAGGAAACATTACTGTGCATATAGACAATTTATCTGAGACACATTACAAGACTCATTACAAGTCATAATTATTGATGTGATGATGTCTCAATCTGTAAGTCAATGAAAAAATTGGAATGATGTTTGAGATTCACAGTCATTGGTGCACTTATATGTGTTTGAAATGTAGATTACTAGCCCTAGTTGATTTGTATGTATATGCCAAATTTAAGTGTCATGTGTGATAACAGTTGGTAATTTCAGTCTTGCATGCCATTTAGAATATCTATCGAAGTCAGTGTACACAGGTCATAGCTCAATCAGAAGGCGAGAGAAGAATAGCTGAAAAAATTCAATCTAAGCTCAATGTTTCTAAAATTGAAGTGGAAGATATCTCAGGTATATTTTTGGTTTTTAATTACAACATTTATTCTATAACATTCAGTCAAGGTAGGTGAGAGAGGGAGGGAGCTGGGAGTTACCCTGGGAACAGAGTGTTGGGGGACTGGCAGTAGAAAAGTTGAAGTGAAAAAGATTTTGTATCAAAGTTCTTTCAGTTGCTCAAGGCTAAGTTTTTATGTTATACCGTACTGATTTTACTCTATTATAGATAGTATAGACAAGTAGCTATTAACCAGGGGCTCTGCACTGTTCTGGCATGTACTTAAAAAGTAACTAGTGATTATTTTGAATCACAATACCGGGAGGGGGTATGAATAAGTCTAGAGCCCGGTGATTGGGTAGCACTGACCTTGTAAAGGCCGTTTTCCACTCCAAGCGTACTGTACCCCAACTTAGGTGAGTGAGCCAGAGGTACTGTATATTAAATTGTAGCGATTGGCCGAATTTGTCACAATCGTTACCGATTTCTCAATGCTCACTCATACGAGATACCATTGGTAATACAGGTTTTTTAAGTCATGCGTTCTCAAACCAAAAAAATATCACTCTGAAACCATATAACCATTTCCACTGACATTATTTCTTACGTTTATTAAAAAGGAAACATTGAACTCAATCTGTATATTATACAGTGTAAATTATCGTTAATATCGATACGGTGGGATGCTAGAATTTATGATATGTTATACAAACTCGTATTTTATAAAGCAATCATACACAATACAAAGAACCTCTGTCACTCTTTATTACGGCAAGATGTATTCGCCTTCGTCTGAAGATGATTCATCTGAGCTCGATTCTGATTGGCTTTCAATTTCGGAAAGAGGTGAAGTCACTAGAATCTCTGGGATTTCGATAGCTACATATTTTGGTTCATCTTTCGTGTGAATGCGTATATCCGATGGCTTTTCTGTTTTACCAAATACAGCAACAGAACTTTTACTGTGGAGCTCTTGTAGCTTGACACCAGAGGAGGTGTTTAGTCTTGGCTCTTCTGCCGGAGAAGTGATAGCAAGCTCGCCAGTGTTCTGTCCATCGTGCTGTTTTTTGAAATGCCTGTGCGTCGTTTGTCAATAAGATAGGAAAATTAATTTACACACTTTTCTTGTTGGGTGCTCTTACCTTTGGTCGATTTTTTTCTTGCTTTAACTGCATGCAGTCTGGATTATTTTCGTGTTAATCCCAGCTAACTTTCTGGTTTACTTAAAAAGCAGGCATTTTGAGTGATAGTCTACTTAACATTGTCTAGTGCAAACATACTAGTGAGTGGATAAATCAAGCTCCAATTCCGGTCAAATAAACGTAGGAATTGTGCAGGAATATTGACCAGTTAATTGCGTGGCTGTACTAAGATTGTTACGTTGGGATTTATTGGGACATGCGTAATCAGGGTGTTATTATGATTTTGTGGTTATGAGTTGAAGGAGATGTGCGATTTTTATACAAGAAGTGAACAAAAGAATTGTGAAAGAAGAAACTAAAAAGAGTGTCGTGGAGCCTGTGGAAGCGATGGTGTCTATAAAAAGAAGTAGACTTAAATATCTAAAGAATAGACGAGACATTTATCATGAGCGGAAGGGAAAAGTGAAGAAAGAGGAAGAAACTAAAAAATTGATAAAGAGGAGAAGACGGCTTGTTGTAAGAATTAGACTAAATGGAGAGTACGAAGACAAAGAATTAGACTATAGAAGAAATAGAAGATTAACAGATGAATACATATAAAGACGCACATATGGAAAAGTCTATTAATACAAAGAAGAAGGCAATTAAAAAGACAGAATCATGTGGCAACTGTAAGACGTTAGATAATGGGAAATATAAAATCCGATAAACAAATCAGTAAATAACCACTTACCTTTTTAAAACATAGTACAATAAACTTCCTAAAGGGAATGCACCAAATACTGTAACAAGTGCAGCAAATATTGCGCCATGGATAAAGCATGATTTTCCAAAATTTCCAAACATTTTACGGAAGAATTGAGCTGAAGTAAACAGATAATTTCCATCATTAATGTGTTGTAGCCATTCTCGAAATTAGAAACGACATATTTAAATTAGCTAAGTGCTGTCTAGTAGATAAATCTGATTCCATGCAGTCTTACCTAGGCATGCATACCACAAACACGACTCCTCTTCAATCCTCATATTACTGCGATTGCCATTATCGTCTGAAAATATGATATTTTAAAAAAGTGTTCTTTAAAAGATTAGTGTCGCAGCATACTAATGCGGGCACAATTTTCTGCTGATGGTATTTTACAAGCCTGCCACAATCAAAAGTTTTTTGTAATCCCTGGTATATTCAATCCATCTTTCGAATCCTTGTTTCTTTTATCATATTGTTATTGGAAATCTATACTAAACAAGGTATTTTGAACGTTGTTTGTTGATTTTGGATGAGATAAAAATAACCAAAGCCCGCGATACCATGATATGTGACACTAATCGTTTAACAGTTATTATGCAAGTTCGAACTGCGGAAATATCTTGCGGCATAGTACAACCAGTTTGACAATTAATGTATGAATATAAACCTAAATGTTTCAAAATAATTGCTACTATAAGTCTCTGCAGTAAAATAATTATTTACCACCCTCTACAAATTGTTATGCGACTTTTGGGGGTATTTTTGTAAATTTTGTTCTTTTTAAGGCTAAAAAAATTGGAATACCTTGCTGTTTTCTGGTTCAAAGAAAAACTACGGAAATTTTGCGGCCGCCATCCCATTTTCTTGCCAACAGGATATGAGCTAATATCCTCTTACTAGGAAGCCAATCAAATTGTTGAATGCCTGATTCGGCTTTGGTTTATATATTAACAATCAGGCCATGCTAACCATATTTCGCAAATAACCTACCAACAGCAAGTTCTTCATGCGCGTCAAGAAATACAGACGCAGTTAAATTGTACCCGTCATCAACGCTCACTTCCGCCAGTTGTATTTGATAGGACAGATGTTTCATTAATGCAACTTGGGCTTTGAATATAGTTTGCTTAGTCTCCCAACCATCTTCTGAAGACTTTACTGCGACCGATATGAACTTCACCACGGCTTTTCGCCTTTTCCCGAAGTTGATCATCGTTTTATTCGGACCGTAGTTTGCTCGTCGAACAAAAAAATGGAACTTTTTACCGTATGTTGACATCCAAGTTACTGTGGCGGTCGTGTTGTTTAGCCATGTTGCGTCCACCTCCAAGGCACTTCGATTTTGTGCTGAAAAAGAGAAACTACAATCTTTAAACATATTTTAGTAAACAGGAGGATGTATTATAGCCGAGCAATTACAATCAAGCTAGGATGGAACTAAATACCTAACCTAACTCTTTACGTCAATCATTACGTCAATGTAAAATTGCTAACACTACTCCAGAATTGGTAACAAACGGTAACAATAAATTTTACTTGTAACAGATTTAAAGCTTAAATTTATGCAGTTGTCGTTCCAAACATGCTTTGGATGGCCTGCCAGCATCGAAGAACCGTCGATAACCACAATACCACATTAAATAATAATATGCAAAATTAAGTCACACCTTGGTATTGACATTTGTTGCCATAAAAACTTGGTCGGCATGCGCATCCGAATCCGCCATCTACTTCCGAAGCTTGGGCGAAGATTGCCCGAACTGGGCATCCAGCTGTGAAACAGCTGTCGATTATAAAACAAAGAAATATCAATAAGAAAGCTTTGAGCTTCATTTCGCTCGCACTTGAAAACAAGTTTTGCAATAATAGCATTAATTGCGTCACAATTAAATTACTGACGTAACCCACCTCGCTGGGAACTGGGTCCTAACTGGTTCAGGAAAATAAAGCAAAATGCCTTACGTATACCAGCGATTTTGCCAACAACGAATCTTTAGAAGCGAAGGAGAAAAAATCAGGGAAAAAGAATATTAAATGTGAGATAAGGCTGAGGCGCCTGGAAAAATTCCAGTTAGACAGTAAATTTGCAACGACATGTTTGCAGAGCCGTAGCAGCTAGTACGTTCTCAGGCTGGCATCCGTAGTGAACAGGGTGGACGAAATCCCTGAGTATTAGCACTGTGGATTTTTTTCCAGTTTGAAAATGTGTGCTCGGGAGATCGGACTTCCATTAAAGTTCTTGCACCATTTGAATCACTTACAGGATACATCACGATGCTACTGAAAAAAAAATCACGATCGAAGACGCATTTAAGTCGCATGCGTGCAAATACGCGGGGAAAATCGTGGTTGTACCCTGTTAAGGTGTGGGAAAGCCGTGCACTTGTCTTGTAACTAGACGTTATCGCGAATTAGAAATTGTTTGTCGTGGTTTACCACATAATCAAGGAATGATTTCAAGTTAAACGTACTTTCGATTGCTTGTATGAAATGTTTAGATTATTGACGGGGATAAGAATATTCAATATGATTTGTTAATAACATGAGTGCAATTTTCTCAAAATTAGACACAATGGTAGAAAATAAATAGTTATCAAGCGCCAGTTTTTTTGCGCTGTAGACGTTAAAAGCTTATAAGAATTCTTTTTAATATTTACATATTTTCACATGTGTTTCGTGCGTGAAAGAAAAAATAATTGCTTGCCTAATAAAAGATCGAAAATAGTTTCGGCCTGCCTACACAAAAATAGGTAAACAACCTAAGCAAGGAAAGGAATGCATGCTATTTGAACACCCACACACGTTTTCTCCCTGAGCATAAAAGTTACTAGCTCGCATGTTTTCGAAATTTGTCTACCACCTGAAGATTCCTTCTAGATGAAACAGACTGTAGTTGTATGTTTTGAGGTACTTTGCACGGTTATACATTTTGCTCTGTCTATATGCCATTAAACACTCTAGTATTTCGCAAACCAAAACTAAGACGAAAGTGTGTTGTTAATGAAGTCATCGCTGTATTAGACAAATGTAAAGTCAATACATTTGTCTTTATTATATGCATAACTGCCGGATATGAAATATTCCACAATCTAATTGGTTCTCGGTCTTAGCGGGCTAATAGCTCGTATTTTGCAAGATGGCAGCCCAATAAAGGCTTTCAATCATTAGTCTTTTTCACGAGGGGAAAAGCCCGCCGTTTTTGAGTTACTGTCTGTCCATGAAAAACTTTTAGTCATGTAAAACAATATATATGGAAAACTTGACAATATATAAAAT
Organism: Muricea muricata; assembly: GCA_963855995.1. Taxonomy (NCBI): domain Eukaryota; kingdom Metazoa; phylum Cnidaria; class Anthozoa; order Malacalcyonacea; family Plexauridae; genus Muricea; species Muricea muricata. The sequence continues at coordinate 6,332,826 of OY979722.1, forward strand.
CGTATGTTTAGAGGAGGTGGCGGGAAAATAGGTTGTGACAAAAGGTAAATTAAATTAATTTACTTAATTATCTAGGGAGAATATTAATTTTTTATTTATCTTGAAAATTGCTTTTGCCATGATAATTTATAAATTATCTCCCAGCTGAAACAATGTATTAAGACCTCAAGACGCATCAGAGAGTAATTGAGATCTGACCTTTTGTGCTAGAGGTTGCACGCCCTTACTTTATAGTGGAGCGGCTGTATTTATGATTTACTGACTAGAAATGGCAGATGACAACATTGCTGATAAGGTCGACGTGAAGTTCACATACGCATATTTACCAGTCATCATAATCAGTATTCTTGGAGCAGTTTCAAATGTGTTACTTCTGGTTGCTTTCATTAAAGACCCTCTCAAGTGTTTCAGAAATTCGGGAACATATCTTCTAATAAATCTCTCAGTTTCCGATTGTCTGACATGCTTATGCTATATGCTGGCTTCCGTTTATGCGATTTTTCGTTTTCTCAGTAACTGGTTCTTGAATGTTTCGTTTGTGTCTATAGCTTCCATATCGATTGATCGCTTTCTGATAGTGGCTTATCCTATAAAACATCGCATTTCAAGCAAGCGTAAAGCTGTGGTGTTGTGGTTAGCAGCTATTTGGTTAGTGAGCTGTGTCATTCCTGTGTGGAAAACGTTCTTTGAGAGCAGTACAGAGATCGATGGAAGCGCATACGTCATTTTTTGTGGGATCCTCGTTATACTATCGTCAGTTATGTACTCGTCTACATATTACATGTTGAAAAAGCAGTCGAGGAACATGGCTTTACAAAATTCAACTGAATGTCCTGCACAAGAGATAAGAATCCTGAAAGAAAAGCGATTTTTGAAGACAATAATTGTTATAGCATGCGTTGCTTTTGTTTGTACATCGCCTTTTATGGTATTCTTGACCATCGATTATCTTACACCTTTGCGTGCAGATAATGCAGCTTCTGAAATGGCGCGTATGTTACTCCTTTCCATTTTTCAAGCTAACTTTGCAGTAAATCCATTGATTTACATTCTACGACTGCCAAACTATCGTAAAACATTTCGTGCGATTTATTGCCGAAGAGCCTCCAACTGAAATGGTTGATTCCTGCTTGAGAAAATTGCACATCATTGCAAGAATGGGTACTGTTCAAAAATATCAGGTCTGAACTTTTTTAAAAGAAGGCGACATGTAACCAAACACATCGCTCAAACTCATGTTACCTGTAAACAAATGTGAATATATGTCAGTTGCCTGATGATCGCCTAAGCGCGCAAAACTTAGAATAGCGACAGCAAAATTTTTCTATAGTATTTACCAGTAATGCCACGCATAGTATTATATGAATTATTAATAGCGGACGCTAGATATTATGTTACCAACCCTTTTTTTGTTTTATGGCTGAATGCTCTTAAAATATTTCGTGCTAAAAGTAAGATATTATGAATAAGTAAAAAATAAGAATTAGTAATAAAAGAGGGAAAATACGCAAAAAATGTACCATTGGAATGACCAGTTAACCACAATGTGATGTAAATCTTCGTCTTTGACCATCGAGGGAGGGGCTATTGTCTCTAGAGATTTCGGATATTCTGACGTGTTTAGAATGTTTTACAAGCTATATCACGGTAATTTCCACTTCGTTTCCCTCTCGTGCACACGATTTATTGTCCTATATTGCATTAATAATTCGCATGGCAAAGCGCCACACTGGGAACCGTTGTCTAAACTACGATCGCGCATTGCGTTCAATTTTGAAGTCATCGCCGCCATCTTGATACTCCAGGTCCAGGGTTCATTGCGGGTGTAAGAGTAAGCTTTTAAGTAGAGTTTTCACTTTCCGTAACTTCCCTTAAAACAAGTTTATTGTCCACCATCTTGGTACTCCAAATTCATAATTTCTGTTGGCTATATGCAACTGGATGCGTGATCCAGTATTATACAGATCAATAATTACGCCTCGGAAGCCAATTGGAGCAAACTAAAACTAGATCTCTATATATATCAAACGTCAATCAGCTCAACTGAGACATACACTCGTTTGCCAAACAAAACAGTAATAATCATCGTGAGCCACAAGGATCCCAAAGCACTTCTGAGATCTGTCGTGAGTTTTGTAGATTTCGACACCGTTGCAACCGACGAGAATCAAGTGGCGCAAGGTGCGTGACAGGTCGCCACAATGACCGCGAAATGAGTTGCGAACCCGTCGAGCGAGGCCAAAATGAACAGCCACTTAGATTGTCACCGGTTATTTCTCTTTTACCAGCACTCGAGAATCTCCACGAAGAAAGGAAATTCCTGGCGGCTTATAATAGATTTGTCTTTTCCTGTTGAACATAGCGTTATCTATGGCATTGATAAAGATGATTTTTCATTTCAAAATTGTACTGCGAAACACGCAATTAATTTAATTATTAAAACCGGTAAAAGAGCGTTTATGGGCAAGGTAGACATCAAAAGTGCCTACCGCATGATCCCAGTTAATCCTAGTGACAGATATTTGTTAGGAATGCATTGGAAAAGAAAATATTGCGTCGATGTGATTTTACGTGATGGCTTGCTAAAGGAATTGGCTTGCAATGGTAAGAGCCACTTGTTGTATGATTCAATCGGGTCGCAACGTCGAGTTGTAAATTTCAATTTTAGCCTATCTGGGTGTGACCTCGGCTAACTACGCAACACAGTCAACAAGGCCTACCTGGGTGTGACCTCGGGTAACTGAACTCGGATAAGCAGCATAATTAACTTTGCATGGATCAAGCTAGCAGGTCGTGGTTGGTCGGGTGCAAGGGAGGTATAGAAGAAGAAAAAAGAAAGGATTACTTGGATGGGTAATATCATAGTGATGTGGATGTCAATTTGGGTGGTCAGGTGAATACTTGGAAACTTGACCTGAATCCAAGTAAGGGTAAGCGCATCTGGTACGCAACCTGCAGACCTCCCACCCATGCACCTAACCATCCACACAGGTAAATTGTGCGTTACTGAAGGTGTTAAATGAGATGATGCAATAAGCAAGATTAACAACAAAGTAACATAGCGCACGGAGTTTGGGGGCGAGCCTTAAGTGATAAAAGTATGGCAGCGCGGCATCATTGTGTAAATTGCAGCCTGGCAAGCTGGTTGGACTGGTAGTTATATAATTTCTTGTCTCTCTTGTCTTGTTTATTTCTGTTTTTAATTTTTCTGTCTTGCTCTCCACCGAGTTATTCTAACCGCGTGACGGGTTTAAATGGGTGGTCAGGTCAATACTTTAAAGCTTAGTGTCTGCTATGCAATCTGCAGACCTCCCACTCATGCACCTAACCATCCACACAGGTAAGTTGTTGAAGGTGTTAAGTCAATTTACAGTAAATAAAATGTATGCAGAATACCGAGGCTCAGAAGGCTCATTCGTCTTCTTGATATTTTTGTTCACACGGCCTATCCCACCTACCAAGATCTGAAATTACTTTAGAACATTGATTTTTATGTGCAATTTTTATTTATTATAAATTTTTACAACACTGAATAATCGATTTTTGAAATGGAATTCTGCAACCACTTTGCAAAAATCAGTTAGGTTAGCCTAACTATATGTATTTAAACTATGGCCAATTAGCTGGTCCTGTAAAAAGTCCAACTAGAACGGACTGTCCTTCTTCTACAATGCGCAAGGTTAATGTATGTATCCCAATTTGTACCTGAGTTGCCAACATTGCAATGGCGGTCTGTGACTTGTTACTGCCAAGAGATATTCTCACTCGTTTTTCGTAACGATTGTCTAACCACGCCTCGACTGTTCCAGCATTTGGGCCGTAACGTGATATTATGCCAACTGAGCCACTCGAGACTAAACCTTCCGACCTCTGTGATGTAATTGTAATGCTGCTATTTTTGTGGACTGTGCTCTCTGATCGGGGTGATCGTGCGGAAACTGTGAATAAAAGCGTCACCTCAGAGTTTATTGCATGTCCAAAAAAGCCACTGAACGCGTCGGTTCTTGTTACATCTTCCGCCGAATAGGAGGCTTTGCCTATTGTAACATTGTTAATATACTTGAAACCAACGTTTTTTACAACATTCCAGTGTAAATTGTTATGGATCATGTTTTCTTTGTAGTTTGGCGTGAGATTTGACCAACATTTTGTCGATCTAATTGTTCTAGTTTCTCCTTTGATAAAAACTGGTGAGGGTAAGGGAGGTATTTTAGAATTAAGGGCGTTTAGCCAGGATGCGGAAAGATCGTTCACCGCAAGTCTGTTCATATCTTGCGCCGTTTTGATTAATGTGTTTGAAATTACGTGGATCATCATAAGCGCAATCTGCGCATGTCCCAGAAGGTTACTGTGCCATCCTTGAACATTGCCTGTCCTTGCGTCGGAGTAGAATTTACCTTTCAATGAATGGCAACATAAACATCGTAAATTGAATGTTGTGATTGCATACACTTCAGAAATCAAACTTTGACCGTAATCTACCAGATTTATGCATTGAGACGTCTGTTCGTCCTCTATGAATAGGTTTACGTAAAAGACAGCAGGATTATTAGGACGATTGAGTATCTGTCTACTTAACTGCTCGAGTGGCAGGCTTAGACTAACGTTAGGTGTTTTAAAAACTATGTTAAGTACGTCGTTTACAGCAGTTTCAAGAATTGCTAGGTCAACTGTTTCGTCTTCTCCTAGGTACACCCCATGGCAAAATTGATAGTAACCGCTCCCAGTTCCACCAATACCAATCACTTTCAGATTTAACCTTGATCCTGATATAGGTGTAATAACCTTTGTCCACCAGTCGTGGAATATGACAGGGAACATACCTTGTGCACAATTAGAACCACCGTAAACAACAACATTGATTGCCTCTCCTTTTAAAACTTTTAACAATACCAACTGGAGTCGGAGATTTTCCTGGTTTATAATACACGAAGCCATCTTGACCAGATTCATTTTTAATGTTTCCAATGTTGGATAGCGATCCCTGATTAACCAAACTGATAGCGGGTCTGTAGAGGTCAGTGTATGGTTAAGCGATTGGATTGTTTGGGTGAATTTAACAGCATCATCGGCTGTATCTGTTGATGCCTGTCCTACTATTGTTGACTTTTTTGACATTTCTCTGTTTATTGACATTTGTACTGATAATTGTAAACAATAAAACAATATGTACAGCTGGAGTACCTGCATGCTTTTTAGGAAGCATTGAAGGGAAGCAAAATAAAAAATCAAATTAATAGCTAACAAATATTTCGTTCCACAACGATTCTTAACATCCGACTATCCATAAATGTAAGCTATAGTGAACGTGTTAGCGATCCTCACCAAGAGATAACAGCTTGTTAGCAGGTCATATAGCAGGTTATGGTTTTCAGTATTTCAAAAAAGCACATAGCCAATTGGCAAGCTATGTACCGGTAGAAAGCGCTACGATCTAGCTTTCTAACAATGGCTAATAGTGTTAGCTTTTAGTGGGTGTACTTGAAAAATTTGATTTGTGAGCAGTGGGTCACTATTTACGATGTCAGTGTGACAATGGCAGTTTACACGTGTAAACACGTGTATGGCCCCAGTAATGTGTGACATTGCTGTATGCATGTATTCTGTACAGGACGCCTCGGGAAATCAGATTTGCCAAACTTGTTTTTATTGTACAGGTGGTTGTGGTTCAATGTACAGAATATTCGTGTCGGCTGCTGAATTCAAAGGAAAACGTACAATACAACAACATAGATTAATCAATGAAGTAAGATATTTTCTTTCGTTGTCCAATGATTATACTAGATATATGTGTATATAAAAATAGCTTGTCTTATGGTGAAAATATGCCTTTTCAATTTGGATGCTCATAGTTTTGGTAAAATGTGTCATCAAAGGGTGCGCTATATCCAGCTACGGACAGTAATTTTTTTAAGCTTTCTAAACGTGTTCAGTAGCTGCTAAAACCCATATTTAAGTTCAGAAATTTCGATTTAAAGTCAGTTTTTATCTCTTGCAAGTTAAATATCCCTGGTGGTTTCTATGGCTGCATGGCTGATTTCACTCTGGGTAATTTCCTATGTCCGGATTTCTTTTGTTATAAGATAACCAGAGCTAAACTCATGTCACGATGACACAGGAAACTTTTCCTAGTCCATTCCTATTTGTAGGAAAACTATTCTGAGTGGAAACCAATTAACCTTTATACGACAGGAGAAAAAACACCATTCGTTGGACAGCAGTATCTACCTTTCGCACAACGGAAAGTTTCGTTCCTTTGCAACGAGCAATTAATAACGCACAATAGATATCAGCATATCACAATTTGTCACTATTTATTATATACACAAGCACTGGATATTAGCTATTCTGCAATCTGATTGATTCCTCCACTCGTAGGGTATTAGCTCATATCCTTCTAGTAGAAAATACAAACAAAATGGCGACAGATGTGAAGATCGAAATGAGAATAATATTTTTATTTGACGAATGTGTCCCAAAATGAAAATGCTAAAAATATTGAGATCAAAAGTATTTGGAGATAGGTAAAAACAATATAAATAAGTCGTTTTGAAACTTGAAATTTTGCTTAAAACAGCTATAGAGACAATCGAAAAATTTACGGAAATATATAATTTTTAAATGATTTCCTTTCAAGTCTTTATAGTGTTTAGTTTAACTTCTACCAGTGCTTGTGTAAATAATAATCAGAGCCGCTCACTCTCGTTGTATGGGAATGTAGCCGACTTGGTTCTGCGCACCTTGTCGGCCATCTCCTCATATACGACTCATATTCGTGAAGTAGCTGTTAATACACTGTATTATTATTACATATAGTCGACAGTACGATACTAAAAATACACAATGACATATCGATCACGTGGTTGTTTCTCGCCAATAATTTCGTGTTTTCAAAATGACGATGTTTGTAAGAGCGGCGAAGCAATTTTCACCTTTGACTTTGTGCAAAGAAAAAAAACTACCTGTTTATGTCGAAAAAATGTAAATATTTCAGTTGAAACACTAAAAGCATAGACATGGTAATATTTGAGTTTAAATAACATGACGTGATTTGTTTTAAGCTAAATTTTTAGTATTATCGGCCGAAAATTAATATCACCGACTTGGGCCACATAATAAACAGAACATTACACGGCATTTGAAAATATGAATTTTATCTTCTCGTGGTGTGAACAATATTTAATTTCACCACTCGAAGATAAAATCCATAACTTCGCACCAGCTGTATAATATCCTTCACTTACATGTTGCGAAGAACTTTGCGAATGAAAACTTCCTGGTTACTTGTGAACACTATAAAAGTGCTACGCTGTACTAATGTAAATTTTCACCCTTTTTAGATCTTGGAAGACGAAGTAAAAGATATGCACGGATTAACATTACATACGACCTCTTCTTCGTGAGGAAACCGAAAGTGAAGATATGGGCACAAAAGTTACAATCTTGTGGGTACGTTTAGAATTTCACAATTTGTGGAATTTTAGGATCAGCTTGTGGAATATATCAGCAATACACGGAAATGTGTGTTGAAAGTTAGGAACAGATTTCAAAGCCAGTTGAGTATACTCATCAACTGAAATATTGAATTATTACATGATAATTATTTTAAACAACGGGTCATAAACACCATGCCAAAATAATTATGCAATGCAATAAATTATGCAATAATTATTATCTATTGGACCTGTGAACGAATGGATGTATTACGGATGTTCGCTTCGCTCTGGAAATTGCAGCGAAATCACCCGACGGAGTGCAATCGGACCTGTACACGATGCAATTTTTGCTGCAATCTGCAACGCAACTATTTAACAAATAGATTCATTTTTGCCTGCGTCTGCTCTGTAATAAATCACAGATGACGTCATAACCTGTGAAGAAAAAAAAAGTACTTTTTGTTCTTCACACGCTATGGCGTCATCTGTGATCTATTACAGTACAGAAGCACAAAAAAAATGAAATCTATTTGTTTTATATTATAATAAAGTTGACAAAAATCATGCAAAGACCCGCGAAATAAATTAGCTAAATTAGATCACGCCATCAGTTGACGTCATCCGTGCGTGTGCACTTTAATAACACACAGCTCGCGACCAATGAAAATGATGAACACGTATTATTATTTAAACTGATATAGAGCGGTGTCACTCAACCGACTAGAGGCAAGATGAACTAGCATGGCCCAAATTGTACTGTGCCAACTATTTCTTGATACAAACATGCTGTAAAAACACAAAATTGAGCGAAATATGTAAAATATTAGACGGCGTCCCTTCTACTTTTGTTAACCTCGTCGATGTCGACGAGATTAGTCAGTATTCAATTGTAAATCATCGGTAGATCGATCAATTGGAAATCGATAAATTCGTCAACAGAATTGATATGGCCGCGGTAAATCAAATTGTCTATAGAGAAACTCCACAAGCAAAATGACTGCTTTATTCTGCATGGCTATATAGTGTCTTAATTAAAAGTTGCAGGAAAATTTCCTCACATAATGTCGCATTCTAGCCCGTTTTTTACTGGGCAAATTTGTTTGTTTGACGCAAAGCACAAGTCCAGTCCAGGTTTTACAAGTCCAGTCCAGTCCAGGTTTTACAACATGCCCTATCTATACATTGGAAATGCTACGCAAAATGTTTTCTGCTATTAAGATATTTCGGTCATATTTTATTCAAGACATATTATTTTTTTATGATACATCAATTGCTTGTACACGTAATTACTTGTACCTTCTTTTCATTTACAAAATTAATATAAATATAGTCTCTGACGTTATTATGTGTTTGTAACACAGAACTTTACTAATTCTTAAATATATTTATACTCTAATTCTATTTTGTTGACTGCAGTGTTCCATCTTTAAAGATTGAACTTTTCTCGAATGAAGTCTGTAAAAATAGAAACAGTATGTACACATATAGATATAAACATTCGCGTACAGAAAGTGTACGAAATTTTTATCATACATATACCCTAATCGACAGCTGATGTGAAAGCGAAATTGAGCGTTAAATGTTTGAGGATGTCTTTATGACACTTTGTGTCGTCATCTAAATGTTTACTTCAGTTAAACTATTTGCCTGGAGCGATAGTTTTACCTTTGAATTATAGCTGCGTGGTTTTAGCATGCCGAGATAATTGCCTTATTTATAGTAGCACTATGTCAAATATGTCCTTATTGAGACTACATTGTCGGTTATATAACTCGTTATCTTTTTTCATTTTATCTAAGCAGTAAATTGACTTTAATCGGGCAATTTACAGTTTTGCATAAATTCCTTCAGCTAATTGATAGCTATGTTTTTATTGAGCTTAAGTTAGGCAACCTCTAAACAATTATATTTGTATTCTTGTTATCTTTACTTTGCTATACTTTTTACCACACTACTTATACTGTCAGCATTAGTTGTATAGTGCACCTGGTCGTGTGAACAGTGCATGCACTCTAGCGTGAAGTGTCGCAGAAATAAATTGAATATTCACAAACACGCGAAATTGGCAACAGAGAAAGAGATGTAAATGACTGATCTCAAAATGACTACCATTGAACTGCCATGCATGTGTCCGATCATTTTGAAATCTATATAAATGTGTATTCTATTTTGGTGTGCGGGAACAGTTACACGTGAAAACCTTATATGATTAAACCTTACATTTACCCCACTTTTCGAGTAATTTTACACCCAAGGGGTAAGGTAAGTTTGGTAAGTTTGGCAATTTGAAAATTGCCATTGTCGTGATTGCCAAAGGTGTACAATTATGCGCATAAACCTGAGGATGAAGGATTGAATTTTGCCTAAATTGTTATTGTTATTAAAATTGTCTTTAAATTATCGTATCTATGCCTTCATTGTTCAGTTCTATTAATATTCATTTCCGCAAAACCATCCATGTACGTGTGCTTGTCAAAAAGCTGGTTTAACAAGAAGACTGTTCCAACAAAATCAGGGCAATTTCTCAATGCTGACATGTAAAACTTCTTACAAATATAATTTGAATATACTGAGATAGATTCATGCAGCAACAAGTTATATTTATGGGAACCACTGAGTATTTTAATAAAATACAAAAGAACAGTAACTCCGAATAACATTTTGTAGCTTTATTGAATCTACGTTTCGACTATATTTTAGTCATCATCAGGACAGATTAGTGTAATATTACAGAAACATGCATATACATACAGTTAGAAGGAGGAGCTTAATAATGTCATTGAAATATGATCAGTTCTTTGGACGCCTTAGTGCCGTGATTAAGTTCTGGTTTTCTTCTGTGTTTTGCAAGGGATTCCTTATACAATAGTAGAGACCAGTGGTCAGATTTATCAATTATTTTACAGTTGTCAAATATAAGTTGTGTTAAGTTAATGTTAGTAGTATTAGAAGAATCAGGTGTTAGTTTCATTAGAGTTTTGATATACTGGAAGTGCTCGCAAGAGTTAATGTGGGCATTAATTTCTGAACTGTCAGGAGTGCTGTGTTCTTTAAGGCGCGTGAAAAGGCAGCGATTTGTTTTGCCAATGTATGAACTTTCGCAGCCAAATGGAACTAACACCTGATTCTTCTAATACTATTAACACTAACTTAACACAACTTATATTTGACAACTGTAAAATAATTGATAAATCTGACCACTGGTCTCTCCTATTGTATAAGGATCCCTTGCAATACACAGAAGAAAATCATATTTCAATGACATTATTAAGCTCCTCCTTCTAACTGTATATATATGCACGTTTCTGTAATATTACCCTAATCTGTCCTGATGATGACTAAAATATAGTCGAAACGTAGATTCAGCAAAACTACAAAATGTTATTCGGAGTTACTGTTCTTTTGTATTTTAACAAGTTATATAACATTCAGAATTCACAGCCATAATTTACCTGCACGAGGATGTATGCATGTTTGCATCGCGATTCTCAATGCACGCGCAATGAATTGAGTTTATCTTGAGTAAATTCTTTAAAAAGATGTAGAAGCAGCTCCGCTATACCTACCTCTTCTATAAGGTACACAACACTTTTCCCCATTTTTGCATCTTGCTTCATTAGGAAAGACAAAAGTACCCAAATTGTTGTGGCAATACAAGTGGGTTGTGCAGAAACCTAGGTTTTCCATTTCACCATCAGTTGAGCTGTAGCATCTCACATTGCTAGAGTTCACAGATGATGACAAACGACACGAAATGAGAAGAAGTATAAACCATTTCCTCCTCACGATATCTTTCGATGAAGATAAGAAAGATTCCATGCAGCATGCCTTGTCGTGCGGCATGCAGCAGGGTCTGTGATGTCTGTGATATTCTTGCCTGGTTGCATGCACTTATCTTTTAAATTGCATAATTAACGCATTGTTGATTCCCCACCTTATCGCACCGTCATTGTAATTCAGCAAGATGTTTAATACCAGCTTATAACTTCTCCCGTGGATAAGTTCTCCTGTGCCTGGTGCAATGTGAAATATTAGAAACTGTTCAAGAAACGACATTACGATCAAACGCCCCTGAGTGAATTTGTGTAGAACATAATTTCGAAAAACGTTATTATTAAGAAGTTTAAAAGCAAGATTATCAGCCTTTTGTTAAATCTAATGAACTAGAAATGTGAAAAATACGATAGAAGGCGCCGAAAGCAATACATCCATGCTATAATAATGATAGTCTTTGTGAGTCTCTTGTCTTTAAGGACTCGTAATCATTTTGGGAAGGACGTACTTAATTTTGCATATAAAGGTGTTCTTTGTTTACTTGTTTTAATCTGCACTTCTTTGAATGGCTGTATGTTTTGTGCGTTTCGTAATGAGAACAAAAATGACACGTTGGAACTTTTCCACCCATAACCTTCGACAAGAAAAGAGCAAATTACCAATAATTATAACAGAAACATCAATAAAAAAGACAAGACATCTCAAGTTTGGATGTATCAGGATTTCAGACACCCAAATAGGAAAGAACTGCGATAGTCATTACAACAGCATTTCATATGTTGTTTCTTTCTGGAATTGTCATGATTATAGTCGGCAACAACGCACCCAACTATGGTAACTAATCATACATTCCGAAACTAAAATTACATTTTGATGGCGATTATTCCGAACATACAGTATATTAGTTGACAATATTTTTAGCATGTTCACTCGGTGGTGTAGCCAACCGGCGGCAATGTAGTCCTGCTAGCAAATTTCAAGTTATTATATCATTGTTCATTTCTTTAGAAAGTTATTCTTTTCACAGTCAGTGAATTTCAAATATTTGCACGCAGTAGTGGGACTAATCGTCGGGCTGATTACGCTATTGTTTACACTCATTTACTTATATTAAGAAAGGGAACACGCAAATGAAATGGCAAAGTTTGTGAACTGCATTAAAATGCATCAAGTTTTTAACCTAGCTGTTACGATTGCGCGCTAATGCCAGACAAATGTTTGTTCGGTACCGTGTGAACGCTAATCCGGACAAATGTTTGTACGGCGGATTCATTTTAGTTTCTTGATTAAAAGCTATCGACGTCATCCAAGGCTATTTATAGTTTTGCGCTGGTTTTTTGTGAGCACAGTTCTGCATAATAACTAGTGAAAAAAAAGAAAATATGAATCCTTTAAATAGAAATATATTGTTTGCATACCACAACACCATTACTAACTGTTTCTGCCGTGGAGATGCTAAACATGGCGTTACTGGTGGTAAAAGTTAAAGTTTTGAAAGTGAGTATTGAGCATCCAAAACAGCTAAGCAGGACGCATACCAGATAGCCATATTTATCGCGCTAAGGACAATGGGTAATCACTCAATTACATCTGCTGGACTGAATATTGATATTCTCAAATTATCCTGCATAGATGTGTATTTTAACGCTGTCAGATTGGTCCGCTATACGCCAAAACCCATCAGACAAAGTGAGCTTAAACTCGTAAATTGACCGGAATAACATACTCGTTATCATATCATATTGCGAGTGTACACGTTTGGACATATTTCCTCTGCTTTGAACGTCTCTGTGTTTTGTGTAGCTGTGTCTGCTGTGAGCAGTATTTAAGCATGTCTTCTATTGACGCGTAGCAAAACTTTGCATATGAGGAAAGAATCTGGAGGATACTAATTCATATTCTGTTGAGCGGTTTGTCTCAAGTTGTCCTCTTGATATTATTATTTAAAATTATTTAAACACAGTAGCCTTTCAGCTTTAAAGAAAAGGAAATAGAAAAGATTACAAAAATAATAGCAGCTGATTTTCAAAGGGCCGTGTATGTAACTTTAAGAAGAATATTACAATATTTCATTATGAATCTGTGAATTCCAGATCTTGGCTGCCGCATAACTGAAAGACCTCTTCATTGCATTTGTTTTTGGCTTTGATAGGCTCAGCATCAAGTTATTGCTCCTAAGGTCATGGAAATCATTACAGGAGATCTGAAACATTTCATTAATTCTCTCCGGGCATTTTTTCTTTAATGCTTTTTTAACATAAGATAAGGTTTGGGAAGTTCGCCTATCCTGGAGATTATTCCATCCTAATTTATGCAGGATGTCGTTTGACCGAACATCATAGTTATCTCCAGTATGGCCCTAGCCGCTCTATTTTGTAGCCTTTGTATTTTATCTTTAAGAGTTTGACTACAGTTATTCCAAACAAGAGAACAATAATCAAAGTATGGGAATACTAAAGAATGATACATTAACTCTAATGTATCTTGTTTGACATATTTTTTAGCTCGTCGAATGACTCCAATGGCCCTTGAAGCCTTAATACTGATACTTCCAATATGTGCTTTCCAAACTAAATGTTCATCGATTATAACTCCTAAACTTTTAGTAGATTTCGTGCGATTTATTTCTTTATTCCCAATTTTAATTTTCATTGTATTTTCGTTTTGAACATTGGTTATTCTTTTATATGATCCTATAAGCATATATTCCGTCTTGTTCATATTTAATGTTAATTTATTAGCTCTAAGCCAAACATGAAAGTTTTCAAGTTCCAAATTTAATCTTGTTTCAATATCTTTAACCAGTGTTCCCGCCACTGATAGATTAGTATCATCAGCATACATAGCTGGAATTGATTTGTCTAGACATTTTGGTAAATCGTTCACATAAATCAGAAATAAAAGAAGGCCTAGGTTTGATTCTTGCGGAACACCGCATGTTATTTTCTTAATTGTTGAAGTAGTATTATTTATCCGGCACACCTGCGTTCTCAGATGTAAATAAGAACAAAACCATTCTAGTGCAATGTCTCGAATACCATACATTTCTAGTTTTTTAAGAAGGATCTTGTGGTCAACTGTATCAAATGTTTTTTAAGATCGAGGAAAAGGACCCCATTAATTAGGCCAGAATCCATATTCACCAGCCATGAATTTGTCGTGGTCAGTAAAGAGGATGTAGTTGAATGGCCTTTTCTAAAGCCTGATTGAAACTTAGTCAAAACATTTTCCTTTTTCAAATTAGCAATCAAGCTGACCACAGACCAACCTCTCAAATATTTTAGCGGCGACAGATAAAACTGAAATAGGTCGATAATTTTCACACTCTTGTTTGTCGCCAGATTTATAAATCGGTGAAACTCTGGCAAGTTTCCATTCATCAGGAAATATACCAGAGAGAAGAGAGCAATTGTACATATGCGTTAAGTATGTGAGAGATACATCAGTAGAGTCCTTTAATAATTTGATAGATATTTTATCTTGCCCGCTAGACTTAGAGGTTTTAAGTTTTTTTAAAACACTTTGAACTTGGCAAGTAGAAATCATTTTAAACTCAAAAGTACTGATTTTCGGTTCCAGATAATCTTCGAATCTCTTAATAGTGGGTGGAATCTGTTTTGATAATTCATTTCCTACATTTGCAAAACAGTTATTAAAAGTTTCTGCAATGTCTCTGTTACTGGTTTTTATACTATCATTCACCTGAATACTGGATACGTTAGTAGTCGAATGTTTCCCAATAATTTGGTTGATGTTTCTCCATATTTCCTTAGGATTATTTTTAGAGCTATTTATAGCGCTTTGAAAATATTTGGCTTCAGTATCCTTGATGAGTTTATTAACTTTATTCCTGGCTCTTTTGTAAACATAACTATAATAGTTAGATTTAGTTTTAACTGCTCTCTTTTTCATATGATCACGATAATTCATTAGAGATAAAAATCTCCCTATTTAACCAGGGTGCGTATTTACTTGTAACCCTTCTTTGTCTGATAGGAGCATGTAAACTGGAAATCTCATTGAACTTGTCTCTGAACTGAATCCATAGTGCATTTGGGTCGTCGACGTTCCACGCACAATTTGAGAGAGCAGCAGAAAGATCACGTTTAAATTCAGATTCACATTATTTTATAATGTTTAAAATTTCTTGTTTCAACAATTTTTGGAAGATTTTTGCTCATAGAAATTTTTCTACAGCCATATATAAGGCTATGATCACTAATCCCCAATTGGATAACCGTGAATTAATGATATTTTCTGGTTTATTGGTAATGAACAGGTCTAATAATGTTTGTGTATGTGACGTAATTCGTGTTGGTTCTTCAATTACCTGACTGAGTTGAAATAAATTTAAAATATCTAAGAAACGATTTGTCAAAGTAGACTTATTAACTGCCAGGAGATCACGGTTGAAATCTCCGACTAGAATAAATTCCTTATTTTCTCCATCTATTTTCAATCAGTGTGTTGATGAGATCAAATATCTCAGCCTTAGTGTTAGGAGGTCTCTACAAAGATGTCACGAAGACAGGTTTTGACTTTACTTGGATTACTTCAATACAAACAGCCTCAATATTCTCAGGGACTAGGTCACTATGTTCTTTTACATTTAAGTGATCCCTAAAGTATATCGCTACACCACCTCCCTCACGTGAACGATCTTTACGTATCAAATTATATCCTTCTATCTTAATGACACAATTATCTATACTGCCATCTAATCTAGTCTCATTCACACTTAAAATATCAAGTGGTTTATGATACAAATAAAATCTTAGTTGATCTATATACTTAATGAGAGAGGCAATGTTTACATGACCAACACGAAAACCTTTAAGTTTTTTCAACTAGGCCTGAATATAATATTATCATTATTTAAATTTTCTGATGAAATTTCCGTAAATAAATAATCTGGTATATTTTCCGCAATTGGATCATTATCTAGGTTTAGCTCACCAAGATCTGAAATTTCATTATGCAAAAACTGTTTGTCAAATGTGATTAATTAGATTTTTGGCTAATAGAGAAGTTCCTGATCGGTTCAAATGAAGTCCGTGTCTATTTAGACTTTTTCCATCTCTATTAGCATGACTCAGTATGCTAATTTCAGATTGATTAAAATGAGTTTTCAAAAGCTTGTTTATCTCAATTACTTTAGACTGGAACGAGTGGTTACCATCCCTTTCGATGATTTCCGAATATCGTTACTTTGGAATCTTGATTAGTTTTCTTGATTTGTTCACAAAGGTCAGCAATTTGGTTGACTATTTCAGACGGTTCCTTGTTGCGAATGTCATTTGTTCCGATGTGTAGAATGATACTATCTGGGTTGGTTCTCAGACCCGGCTTGATGTGGTCTTCCATTTCACGAACAGTAGCCCCTGGAAATGCTTTAACGTGCACTCGGGTGTTTGTTGATTTGCTAATCTTGTGGTGATTCAAATTCTTGAGCAATGAATCCCCCGCAACGAGTACAGAACGGTTTACCTTATGTCTATTAATGCCTCGATCTTCAGGACTTCGACTGTTGTGTCGTGCTGCACTGCTTGGCAATCTGCCTACTGATGTATTCTCATTTGTGCCGCATGCATCTTGACCATCTGGAGTTCTAGATGAGTTCTTACTTTCAGACTCTTCTCTACTGAGTGGTTCAAAGCGATTTCTGCTGATCACATCATTCCCGACTACATGATCGTTTGTGCTAAGGTCTATGTTGATAACATCTTTCACAACTTTATTCATTCTTGTTTTGTTAGCTTTACGGTTTTTCTGCCAACGGTCTGCCCCAGAATGGTCATTCGAGTCCCTAATTTGTTCTTCTTGTAATACTTTTAAAGCAGTTACTAGACTTAACTTTTCATTCTCAGTATCTTCAACCTTCTTATTTAAGTCAGACAGAGCATATGCCATCGTGTTTAGGCGATCTCTAAGCTCATCATTTTCTTGCTTCAATTTTGAGTTGTGCTTGGTTAGATCCTCATTTTGTCTCATAAGTAATCTCTCTAGTAATCTCTCGAGTATTCTAAATGGTTTTGTCCGTTTGTAATAGCAATCAATTAAGCAACAATCTTTGATATTTCTCCTCTTAAATCGACTTCAATATTGTCAATTCTTTGTTGTAATTTAAGAATATCTGGTTCGAAAGTCGATTTGTTGACTTCCACGTTTCCACTCGTACTAACCGCCTCTGATTCCGATAGATTTTGTGCAAGTTCAACGAGTAATTGCTCAACTTTCTCAGATGCTTCGCCCTCGAGCGATAATATAGATGCTTTGCTTTGAATACTTTATCATAACTTGTTCGCTATTAAACTGTTTCGTTGATCCGCCAGGGGATGACCATTTTCCCTTCAAGTTCAAATGAGACTCGACAAATAGCTTCAGTTCATCAAATGAGCCATGCCATTTGATTTTAGTTCCTTCAAGTACAATTGAATTCAGAAATACAGGGGATTGCCAAAAAAAGGAGCCCACTTCAAAAATAGCTTACCTGGTTTATAATGACTATAAATATGGAGAATGTTAACAAAAGTCGTGTTTTTGTACTTCATTGGTACCTGTGTGTAAGAACAAGCATTAATTGCAATTCTTACTTAAATATTTATTAACAAATCCATTTAATTAGTTTTAAACCAAATTAAAGAAGGCCATTTGGAACCTAAAATTCAGCAATATGATTAAATTCTTTGGCAAATAAATATGTTTAAATATTCAAAAATTACTCAGTAATGTGGGTTGAAATGTGAAAGCACATTGTAGCGTATATGTAGTATAATTATTTCATGTGCACAATGGTGTCTTTAAAAGAATGCGCAACTAAAATGCGATTCATTTAGGCAGGGGCTTCTATTATCGGCGGAGTTAACTCCAAGGCCACACTTAATTTACGTTTTAGTCAGTTGGTTGACCAATCGTGTGATGTATCAGTATCTGATATACACATAGAGTAATCCAAGTGATGTTTTAACAAAAAATCTGGGTCTTGAAACAAGCAATCATTAGCATTTGGTTTTTGATTTCTGGATTAGGGTTTTTGAAGTAAAAATCTACCTCATGGTTGAGGAAAAAGCTACAAAAAATTTCCGCACGAAAGCAATAATTTGCATACATTTATCGACACATCTCACCTTGTCGTTTATGAACAATTAATGCAGAGAAGACACGTGCTGAAGAAATAATTCAACTGCATTAGGAAGTTTCCAATTTAAAACCGCCATTTTGAATTTATTTTAAAAACTAACCAAATGCACCTGTGTTTCAAACAATTGAGTAAGAATTGCAATTATTGTTTGCACTTACACACAGTTACCTATGTAAGTACAAAAACATAACTTTTGTTAACATTCTTCTTATTCATAGTCATTATAAACCAAGTAAGCCATTTTTGAAGGGGGCTCTTTTTTTTTGGCAACCCCCTGTACAAGATGAACCGATGTGTCGCTTTCAATAACATGTTTATCTGCCATAATAAGTTTTACTCAACGTTAAATACCAATATCAAAGAATGTATTTGCGATATTTAGGAAGAGCTCTCAATAACACGTCTTCGCTAGTAAAAGGATCGTTTATCAAAGCGAAGAACTAAATTCAGTATTCCCTGAAAAAGTCATGCATAAGCTCATTTAAAGGTCAACTGAAATGGGTCTATAATAATAGGAGCCTTAAACACTGCCACTGGCCGCGTACTATAGTATAAGAAAAAACGCTCTGAAAACTAACATCTTGTAAACTCAAGATATGAGCTGTTAACAACAAGACAACAGTTTTATGATGATATTTCGAGTTTGATAGCGGAGAAACTACAGCACGGTGATGTCGCAGACGCAAAAGGGAGCTGGACGATATAAAGACGAAACTAAATGGTCTTTCTCGCAAAGATCAGCTTAGTTTTCTCAAAGAAGCGTTGAGACGTTGAGGTACTGAATGTCTCTCTTGATCGATCCACGCACTCAACGCAAAGCTCGACGAGCGACGTGGAATCTAACTTGGATACGCGGACTACGTTTTCATTCGTTGGAGTTACGGCAGTTATCTATGAATCTTTCTGAAGCAATTTATCTGCTTTTTCGGTGGCGACTGCGAAGACTTTGTGCACGACTTTCACCTCACGTTGCTTTCGCTTGTGGCTCATTTACAACGATATCTTCCAACCAACGATTTTGGACTGGGATCCACTTCGGTCCATCCCACCATAATTTGTTTTGTATTTGTATTTAAAATTTATTTATAGACACGGTAACCATTCAGCAATTACAGCTGATTTTCAATAGGCCGTGCTATTAGTCTATTAAAAATATAAAATTTACAAAGAATGTGAGCCTACTTTCTAGTCAGCTTCACACTATGGTAGGTACTTATTACAACTTCTACACCTAGTATTATCACTACATAACATTAATAACACTAAAATAAGTACTTTGTAGCCCATTCAAATATTACATGCAAACAGTTTTGCGTGGATAAGTAATTTGCCAGTGGTGTCAACTTCATTAAAGTAATTGTCAATGCTTTAAAACTTCAAAGTCATTGCTCCTTAACTTGTACATATCGCGTTATGGTTAAACTTAAACATTTCTGAGATGTAACCTAGTAGATCGTCATGGATGGCCTTAAATGTCATCGTAATTTTGCGTTTTTAAGTATTTTATCAATTGTTTGCAACCGGTCCTCCTCGGCTTTCCAGGTCAGCTAGTTTGTTTACAATCGGTACGTGACGTCAAAGAAGTCTTTCGTTTGTTTTGTTTTCCAGTGGGACCGGAGTGCATCTCTTTCTGCTTGTTTAATTCGCACTTGTAAGAAGGCCAGCTTTAAGTCACCTGGGTGAAATCTCATACGAGCAAGTACGCTCCACAAATGGTTTTGATGGGGTGGATCTGCTGCGTTCAGGCAATCATTGAGGATGGGGGCTACAGGATATGCTCGGGCCGAAGCGTCATACACTATTCGCAATTTTGTTGACTCGGCAGCTGATAAATCCATATCTCGCCTCACGGAACCGATTGTCATGTCGATACCTCGCATTTCTTTACAGTGGTCACGCATGGGCCCCCGACTCAATATTGCAGCGGTAGCGTACGAGCTCCCTGCACCTGTGTCTAGCAGCGCACGATACTTCACTCCTTCGACATTAACTACAACTATTGGATACCCTAACGGTTCGAAACTTTCCCCGGTTCCGGTCAGTAGCGGCTGCTCTTTGAAGCTTTCTTGCAATCCTTGAAAGCATGATTCGAATCTTCGCAATAAATACATGCACACTTTCTCCTTTTCGTTCTTTCCATGGTACATTCCTGACTTGGAATGTGCAACACGTTTCAATTTGTTTTGTTCTGAAAAATCATTGCCAATTGAATTTATATGTCCTTTCATTTTTTCAATGCGAACACTAATCGCGGAGGTCCCAGTCCTGCCACCCTTCTTCCCCTCCTACTAAGCCGGCTTGAATCCCGTTTAATTTCTCGAGCACAACTCTGGTCGTTGTATTCGTTTGCGTCTGAAATTACCAGTATTGCCATAATATTTTGTATTTGTTCATTAATAATTTCCCTCGGTTTACTGTACTCACTTTTAATATTTTTTTGCATGCTCGTATCCCTCAGTGTTAAAGGACAGTCCATCAATATCTACACGCACTTTTGGTTCTAAATGTTCCTTCAAATAGCCAAATTTTGAAGTAGTGGGTAAATTTACGGAATAGATTTTGGCTTCATGCAGAGAATTTGCCAGAAAAATTTTTGACAGTTATAACTTAGGTAATTCAACATTTATTACCTTTTCAAATTTACCTGCCGAAGATGCCATGGATTTTTGAAATCCTATTTGTTGTTGTAGCATTTTGTCTAGGTGTTCCATTTCGCTTTTGCGTTGTTTTTTATATGTGCCCATTTTCTATGTCCAACAGCTTTTCCGTCTCCGCGTTCATAGCTTCACGTCTCTGTTGACTTCGTCTCGCTCGCGCTTCGATTGAATTAACTCGTCCTCGGTCTCTTCGATAACCCGTTTAATATCATTCAATTTTAGCGTTGCGTCGTTAAGGTATCCCTCTGTTTCCTCTCCTTAAATAAATTTAACTCTTCGATGTCGTCTGTTAGCAAATTTATTGCGCTAAGTTTGTTTGTTATTGACACTTCATGACGCTTTAACGGTATACAGTCGCGCTTTGTTACGGCGTCATCGATTTTAGCCAAAATAAAGTTTGAAGGCTCGAATTTCCCAGTCAGTTCGGTTTGTTTCGTTTGACATATGTATTGTAAACTGATTATAATCTAATGCGTTGCATTCGCATAAATCCTATTTTCGTCTACTTATGATAAGACAGTCTTCAACAGGATGTTCCGTGATTTTTCTTCAAACTGTCAACTGTGATATGTCGACGCGTACAGGACTGCTGACAACGATTATATTGAAAGGGTAGATTGCGTTACTTTCAATCTTCCCCCGATTATTGCATGGCGTGGACGAATCTTAATGTTGAAATGATACAGCTCACCCTCTAAATGAGTGCTAGCCAAAAAATCATAAGTTTACCATTGATCAAAATTCGATGTTGTAGTGGATAGACCACCATTATAAAACAATCTATCGATATTAAAATAATCGATAAAGTTGATCCCTGCTTGAAGTGCGAGGGAAATTACGAAAAAAAATGTAACTAATAAACACGTTGAACAATCGGAAAGTGAAACGTTGATTACAAGATATGTTCTTGAAGCATTTTAGAGGATCTTCAACAAAAGCAACCAGCAGTAATGCATTTTAAGCTACACCAAGGATACGGATTACAATAACTGCTAGGTCGGCATGCGCGAAAGAACCGCTACGCTTTTCTGCCTACATATTTTTGCTGTTTTGCCCGTGAAATTCAAAGCGGTCTGCCGTATAGGCACTGGCGTAGACAAGGGGGAGGCAAGGGGGGGCTCAGCCCCCCCCCCCCCCAATGAGCTGAAGGACCACCCCTGTGAAAAGATGAATTCTGAGAAGAAATTGAGGGGGTGGGGTGATGACTATGCCATGGAGTCAGTACCAATCTTATCTGCTAATTACTGTAAATTGCCTATAAAAGTTCTAGTCTTACGTCCACCTACTACCTACTTAATTAAAATCGAATTTTGGAACTTCGATTTAGCTACCGGTATTCATTATTCAAAATGCCACCAAAATATTCCACAAAATGAAGTATTGGATAAGCTGATGCATTATGCAAAATGGCTAAGGTTTCTCTTGCTCCAACAGATCTTATGAATTATTTATAGCTATGACCCTTTCTGTCCATTGTCTACAGGAAAAGAAGCCAAAAATCATGTAATAAGCAAAGGCCCTTGCCAGCCTAAAGATCATAACTTCCCTGCCGATAAACGAAACCGTCGGTTTCAAGTATCACACGAAAAGTTTGATTGGCTTGAGTACTCTAAATCAGTGGAAAAAGCTTTCTGCTTTTACTGCAGGGTATTTAATGCACAGGTGAGGAACAATTCTTGCTTTTTGGCATTGAAGTTTGCTATAAGTGAGGGATTCCAAATAGATTCTTCTGCAACAGTACGAGTAAAGTTAACATAAAAAACACTGTCACAGAACGTTACAGCTGGCAGTTACACTGGCAAAATTTTCCGTTTAAAATGGTGATATGTTTTGTGTGCTTTTGTAGGTCTCGTCAAAGAGTAATCCATCTTTTATCAAAGTTGGTTTTAGTAACTGAAAGAAATCTATAGTTTTGACAAAACACCAAAAATCTGACTGTCACAAGCAGTCTCCTCAGGCCTACCGTTATTGGAAACATCAGAAACCAGTTGATCACCAGATAAGTGCTGAAGCAGAACGACTATAGTCTTATCGTCAACACATGGTAAAAAGTCATTCAGTGATAAATCTATATACACCAATAAATTCCCAATAAATAATTTTCTTCATTCAATACCGTAGTTGGGCTCTAATTAGCAGGAGATATACTCATATATTTGTGTTCTGCTGAACTAATTTCTTTTTAAATCAGTAGTTTTTAAGGTTGATTTCAAAAGAAATTAGTTGGACAGAATACGAGTTAGTGTCCTGGCTAGAATAGTTGGGTAAAAAGCCGTGTTTTGTTAGCCAGAACATTCTTATTTATGTGGGTTGCGCATGTATCACGCATGTTCAACACAAAACCATATTAAAGTAGTAGCTTTTAAAAGTTAACTCTCATACAGAGAAAAGTTTATTCATTCCCAAACTTTTCACAAACTTTACAAAAATTTTAGTTTAGCAGGCATTTTTCGACTACATAATTATACATCCCTAGCTAACACAATCAAATTGTGGTTCTTTAGGTGAAACAAAATCGAACAATAATTGGTAGAATTATAAATGTGGTGCAACTCCTAGGCAAATTGAACTTACCTTTTAGGGGACGCCATGCCTGAAGGTGCATGCTCAGTGAATAAAGGAGTGTTTAAAGAATTTATTGCACATATGGCAAAGAGTGACTCACTTATTGAAAGCCATCTAAATGATTCTGCAGGTACATACATTATTAGAGTCTTGGTAAACATGTTTTTATATAAGTAATTTCATCAGTCACATGTTGTGCTTGTAGTAATGTGTAACGATTGGAAAGCAAGGCTAAATAAATTTGATGTTGGTTTGTATTATATTGTTCATACTATTCATACTTGACAAAAATTGTTCTTCTAGGTAATCCAAGGTATATAAGCCATGAAATTCAGAATCAAATAATCCAGATAGTTGGTTCTGCTATTTTGGATGAAATTGTGCGCAGGGTCAAAAAAGCAAAACTGTATTCAATAATAGCAGATGAAACTCCTGGTGATACTAAAACTGAACAGTTGTCTCTGCTTGTCCGGTACATATGCAATGGAAAAGCAGAAGAACGGCTTTTGGGAGTTTTACCAGCACAAAAAACCACAGCTGAAGTTCTATTCCATACTGTTTGCAGTAAAGTAAAAGAACTTGGAATTGAAATATGAAATTTACGCGGACAGTGCTATGATGGTGCAAGCAATGTTTCAGGAGTTCACACTGGGTTACGAGCACGAATTAAAGAACTTTCACCCTCAGCTTTTTTCACCCATTGTTATGTCCATGTGTTGAACCTCGTCATTGTGGACACAATGAACAACAACCGAATTGCTAAAGATTTCTTTGGAACATTACAGAACATGTATGTATTCATTGAAACCTGCCCCAAACGACATGCAGTTTATCTGAAACGACAACGAAAGGTTAATCTTGCTGCTGGTGAAGAAGGAAGAAAGCGAGAGTACGTGTTGAAAAGATTATCCGATACTAAATGGGCCTGTCGTGTTGGTAGCATTAAAGCATTCCACCACACCATAGAAGCTGTAATTGCCACTTTAGAAGATATCCGAGAAAATGAGAAAAAAGCAAATATTTCTGCCGAAGTAAAAGGATTACTTCAGAACATCAAGGAGTTTGAGTTTATTTTAGCATTGCAGGTATATTTTCGGTATGTTGTTGAACACTTGTAAAATCACATGTTAAAACGTATTCATATTTGTCCACGTTTTTATTTCTATTTTTTAATGTTAACTTAAGGTCCTACAAAAAGTCATGCATCTCAGTAAAGGCGTTTTTGATAAGTTGCAGTCAGAAGACTTAGACGTTGTATCTGGCTGCGAGAGAGTCACAGATCTACTAGCAACAATCAAAGTTCTTCGGTGCGAGGCAAAATTTGAATCGTTCTGGGAAAGTACGTTGGAGAGATGCTGTGTACTCCGCATAAACGTCCTCGTCGAATTGATGACAATCCCCAGACTGCTGTACAAATATCAGCAAAAGACAATTTAAGAGTCTCGTTCTATTACAATGTAAGTTGCTTGATCTTGTTGCCGGGCATTCCTTCATGTTTGATCTTCTTCTGTCAATTTCTGTGCAACAAATTACTTTAGAATATTTCTTTACAGGTTCTAATCTTGATCTTATGATTGTTTCAATTGAGAGCCGGTTCGATGAAAATAATGCGCAAGTCTTGCAGGGTCTAGGCTATTTGCATATTTGTCGATTTGGAGATCCAGAGACATGGAAAAAAATTTCTGTGGCATGTAAATGGTACCTAAAAGACCTGAAAATCGATGCTCTTTAGACCGAAATATTTTCCTTGCAAGTCTCATCACTGCTCACTGGCGTGCTGAAAGAAAAAAGCAGAGTCCGAGAAACAAAGAGCCATCTTTGTTGACCTGTTCACAGTATTGAATGAAGAACCAGAGTGTTATGGTGATACCATACAATTGATTAAAAACGCTGCCCCTCACGTCATACAGTGCAGAAAGGGCATTTTCGAAGCTCAAAATTATCAAATCTCGGTTGAGATCAACGATGAACCAAGAACGCGTACAAAGTCTTATGTTTATGTCAATAGAATCTGACATAATGGAAGCGCTAGACACAGAAAAGCTGGTTCAAGTATTTGTGGATATATCTCCGAGAAGAATGAATTTAGTATGAATAAGACGTCTTAACTTTACTCATCAAACAATACAAATGCATATAACTATATAAAATGAGTTTTAAGACTTTAAGCCAGTTGTAAATATTTTATGTTATTGATGAAATTATTAGAGTTCAGGATGCTGAAATTACTTCAGTAGTGCTGGGGTTTTCTTGTTTTTTTTTCCTTTTAAAGGCCGTAAAACGAAATGTTCTTATAAAAAAATCTTGAAATTCAAATTTTTTTTTCCTGCCCCAAATATTTTTAGCAGACCTAAGTAAAAAGGTCCAACTAATTTTCGCTTAAGCTTTCGGCGTTCGCATTTTGCTCCCCCCCCCAAAAAAAAACTATGACCCTGGCTGCGCCACTGCTTATAGGCGTGGATGTTGTATAATTAAAATCCTTATTCAAGCGCGTATTCAACTGGGTTCTGAGGAAAGTAATTAAAAGACATTAACATTAATGTTGTATTGATGAGTTTCGCGTATTCTTGATGAGAGGATATAAAATGTATTTTAATTATGTCCTAGTTTAAAGCACTTCGATGACGATTAATAAATATTAGTATGAGCACATAGATAAAAAATGAAAATTCTCTTATCTGATCGGTTACCCTAGAGGACAGTATAACACAACAGTCACCTCTACCTCATCTCCCAGTAAATATTCACCCACTTCGCAAAAGTAAACACAATTTATAAAGAAGAATAATCAAAGCAAACGG
The DNA here is from genome assembly GCA_963855995.1 of Muricea muricata. Classification (NCBI taxonomy): domain Eukaryota; kingdom Metazoa; phylum Cnidaria; class Anthozoa; order Malacalcyonacea; family Plexauridae; genus Muricea; species Muricea muricata. Next base: position 6,359,200 of record OY979722.1, read on the forward strand.
AATTGCCGTGAAGCAACTGGGCTGCGTGAGGACTGTATAAGGGTTAATGAGTTTTCAAGTTAGACATGATGATTTACAGTGACTATAAACTTACCTGGTTTATAGTGACTATAAATACGGAAAATGTTATCAAAAGCTATGTTTTTCCACTTGAATAGGTACTTGTGTGTAAGTACAAGAATGAATAATTGTAATCCTTACTCTAATATTTGACTGTATATATTCATGAGGTTTGAACTAGATCAAAGATGGCCGTGTTTGAGCTCCGAATTCAGCAATATTATTAAAATCTTTGGGGGGGGGGGAAAATGCTTCAATATTCAAAAATTACATTAAATGTTTGTTAAAATGTGTAAGCTCATTGTACCACAATAGCTAATGTAAGTAATTGACGTACACTGCAACTGTGTCTTTAGAAGAACAAGACGCCTGCTAAGGTGTTCACTCCAACTGCCGAAACGAAAATGGGCACAAGGCCAGGCAGGGCTGTAATTAGAGAGTTCACTGGGAGTGGGGTATATTTACTTATTTCTGTTCTGCCCAACTAATTCCTTTTTAAATCAATTATTACTAGGGTACCTTCTAAGGCATTTTACCAGTAAGACATTGCTAGCACATCTTATGTAATCACAAAGATAACCAAAAATCAATGTCTGAGTGACTTGCCAGGCACTCTGTCCAGAGTCCTAGTAGGATTGCATTTTTTAGAATTTAATTTAATTAAAGACTTTCATTGTACATATGTTAAACAAGATTCTTTTGTCATAATACCACCAACATATAGCTGTTTTATTTTGCAAGTAAAGAAAATTTTACTAAAAGTCTATACAATACATCAATATATTAATCTGATAGCATCATTTAAATCTATTCTGTAGCACACTGCCTGAAGTCTCCACGATATAATTTGTTAGGAACTTTAGACTAACATATGTATTTCTGGAATTGGAATGTAAAATGTCTCTTACCTTTTATAATTATATGAGATCCTACAAGCAAACTAGAGAGTTCATTGGGGGTGGGGTATATTCACTTATTTCTGTTCTGCCCAACTAATTCCTTTTTAAATCAATTATTATTAGGGTACCTTCCAAAGCATTTTACCAGTAAGACATTGCTAGCACATCTTATGTAATCACTAAGATAACCAAAAATCAATGTCCGAGTGACCTGCCAGGCACTCTGTCCAGAGTCCTAGTAGGATTGCATTTTTTAGAATTTAATTTAAATTAAAGACTTTCATAGTGCATATGCTAAACAAGATTCTTTTGTCATTATACCACAAACATATAGCTGTTTTATTTTGCAAGTAAAGAAAATTTTACTAAAAGTCTATACAATACATCAATATATTAATCTGATAGCATCATTTAAATCTATTCTGTAGCACACTGCCTGAAGTCTCCACGATATAATTTGTTAGGAACTTTAGACTAACATATGTATTTCTGGAATTGGAATGTAAAATGTCTCTTACCTTTTATAATTATATGAGATCCTACAAGCAAACTAGAGAGTTCATTGGGGGTGGGGTATATTCACTTATTTCTGTTCTGCCCAACTAATTCCTTTTTAAATCAATTATTATTAGGGTACCTTCCAAAGCATTTTACCAGTAAGACATTGCTAGCACATCTTATGTAATCACTAAGATAACCAAAAATCAATGTCCGAGTGACCTGCCAGGCACTCTGTCCAGAGTCCTAGTAGGATTGCATTTTTTAGAATTTAATTTAAATTAAAGACTTTCATAGTGCATATGCTAAACAAGATTCTTTTGTCATTATACCACAAACATATAGCTGTTTTATTTTGCAAGTAAAGAAAATTTTACTAAAAGTCTATACAATACATCAATATATTAATCTGATAGCATCATTTAAATCTATTCTGTAGCACACTGCCTGAAGTCTCCACGATATAATTTGTTAGGAACTTTAGACTAACATATGTATTTCTGGAATTGGAATGTAAAATGTCTCTTACCTTTTATAATTATATGAGATCCTACAAGCAAACTAGAGAGTTCATTGGGGGTGGGGTATATTCACTTATTTCTGTTCTGCCCAACTAATTCCTTTTTAAATCAATTATTATTAGGGTACCTTCCAAAGCATTTTACCAGTAAGACATTGCTAGCACATCTTATGTAATCACTAAGATAACCAAAAATCAATGTCCGAGTGACCTGCCAGGCACTCTGTCCAGAGTCCTAGTACGATTGCATTTTTTAGAATTTAATTTAAATTAAAGACTTTCATAGTGCATATGCTAAACAAGATTCTTTTGTCATTATACCACAAACATATAGCTGTTTTATTTTGCAAGTAAAGAAAATTTTACTAATATTTTAATAATTACATCAATATATTAACCTGATAGCATCATTTAAATCTATTCTGTAGCACACTGCCTGAAGTCTCCACGATATAATTTGTTGGGAACTTTAGACTAATATATGTATTTCTGGAATTGGAATGTAAAATATCTCTTACCTTTCATAATTATATGAGATCCCACAAGCAAATAAATCATTTTGCGCGAAATATTAGCATCTCAACATAGGTAGAAATAGAAAATCAAGGAAAGAAATCACAACGTGTTTAGAATTAGGAACACATTTCCTAGACTGACTCCTTAATCATGGAATGATGGAGTCTATCAAAATTTGCCGTTTTAAAACATTTCTGGAGCAATGTTTTGATAAAGAACCTCCCTGCCCTTTTTGTTCACTATTACATGTTAAAAATTGTGTTTTGTATATAGATATTTCAGTAGAATTTGCGTTTGATTCTTGTATAGAAATTTCTAAATTTCTTTAAAAGTAGGAACACAACAGAAAATGACGGAAACACGCTCTCAAAACTTCACCGCGATACATCGCTCCTCGCTAAAGTTTCGCGGTGGAATTTGTCATTTTAAAACATTTTGCATGAGAATCTTTGCACGTAAAACCTTCTTGCGGTTCAGATGTTCTAGCATACATGTTAAAATGCGTGTTTTGTTCACATATTCCGCTGGAAATTGAGTTTAAACGCCGTGTTTAGGTCGGCTCACGAGGCTTGTGCCCAGCGGTATCACCCATGAGCGCTGCACCGGCTTCTGACACCGAAAAAAAATTTAAAAAAATAAAAATAAAAAAATAAAAAAAAACAGAAACCGGGCGAATTTAAAACTCCGCCTCGCCTACGGCAGGCGGTGTAATGAGTTTCTATAGGGTGCGACTCGTTTAGGTACGTGCTTGTCTTATTATGTTAGCGAAGGTAACTCCAAGGCCATGAAACATCGTTTTTGTGGGTAGCCGCGCATGCGAAGCTAACCACTATGTTATAGCCTGAAAAGTGTCCGTATATATATATATATATATATATATATATATATATATATATATATATATATATATATATATATATATATATATATATATAAATGTCCACATCTTCGGCGAGGGTCGACTTGACGACAATCTTTCGGGACATGTCGTAAAGCACACGGAATTGCTGAAAAAACATTTCTTGTTTACAAGGAGCGAGCGTGGAGACTTTTTGACAAATACCGTCGTGTTAAACTGAAGGTAAGTGCCATTTTGTCTTTGAAATAATGAGTTTTCTTATTCCAATCGCTGATTGTGTACGCTGATGGAATATTTTGATTTAATTTAAGAGCGTGCGAATAGAATCACACGGATCAAAATCTTATTTATGACCGTGCGAATAGAATCACACAGTTCTTGTTTAATATTGGCGTTATACGTGTACATTGAACTGTCCACATGTCTCATCATATTCGTATACAATCTGTACTTATTCAGTTCGAATCGTGCCTTCATTTGTCTTTAATTTGATATTGTTTTGTTTTTAGGCTAGCTGCTGCCCATCTGTATGTCAGTGTTGTTGGGAGATCAATGATCAATGCGATATCATATCGACGAGAAGACCACAAAGATGAACTATCGATATATTTGCCCTCAAACGTATTTGGTATTTTCATGCAGAATTATAAAATGTTCATTGGAACTAGAGATGCCAAACATGCAAGTGGCAAGTACTAAATGAGGGAAGCACCATTGAACAGCTTGACAGTTGACACATTGATACAGGACAAAGGGAGGAAAATAACAAAAATTTCTGGTTACTATTATTTGCAAATATGCTTTAGAAATGATGTGTTCAAATTACCTGATTCTCAGATTGATAAACGATGATAAGATATAACTATTAAACCTTGCAAACAAGCTAGCATCCATTCTGGATGAGTGATCTCGTACTGCTATCTCCAAACAATTAGTGGTGATACAAGGGGATTCATACCAGCTCTTTGCTTTGTTTAAAGAGTTCACCACATCGTGTTTGCCAATAGCGAATAACTGAATGGTGCAAACAAGCTGTGCATTAATACTGGAGCTGTGGTGTCATTCAAACCCGAAGATTTAACAACAACATGCCTGCTGTTGTTTCTTAAATCCAAGTTATTAAATATGGAAGAACAAATTTACAAATTAAAGCTATTGTTTGACATCATATGTAATAAATAGTTTGCTTATATTAGAATAAACTAGTTAGTAGCTGATTAATTGAGCAATCTTCCATTCAGCGCCAGACACTTCATGAAATATTGGGGGGGGGGAGTTCCAGCGGCCTCTTAAGATTTATATGTCCGTTCCATGGTAGGGGAATCTGGGGGCATGCTCCTACAGGAAAATTTTGAAAACTACAATCCCTGAAACACTTTTTCTAGCATTTGGGAATGGTATTTTACAGAATTTCGAAGGCTGTGAAGTATGTGGAAGACATGATTTTTTCATAGATTATTCTCAATGGTAAACAAATGTGAAAATTTAAACAGAAAGAGGGACATAAACTATCATGGAAATTTGGGGCTGTATTTTCTCCATACAACAATTGTCTTCAAGTCTCGAGAGCCAAATCTGACTTCAAGCCTAAGATCTGATGCACAATCTGGTTATATTATGTTTCTAAATTGTACTGAATAATAAGTAATGATTCCAGTTATTGAAATAAAAACTTTCTTGTGCTTCCACCTTTTAAAACTAAAGCTTCAGTAAAAATTATTGGGGGGTCTTGCACCCTCCTTCACACCTCCCCCCCCCCCCTAGTGTCTGCCACTTCTCCATTACCAATCAAAATTTAAAATTGGAAAACTTCTGAAAACTTATTGTTATTTCCATTAAGTCCTGGCTTCTTGTCTATATATACTTTCATATGTACCACCATCCTGGAATCTTATTTTTTCCTTCTCTGTTTTCTTCAATTCTGTATACTTATGTTGAAAACATTCTCTTTATTTTTGGTGTACCGCTACATATGTTGGCTACATAGTATACTTGTATTTTATGTGACTAATTATGGTATTAATAAAATCTACTTTACTAGTTTAGCTTTGTGGAAACAGCCATGCAAATGTGCAAACTATTTTGTCATAACTGTGTCCAATATATATGTTTGCTAGTACACTTTTTTGGCAAGAGAGATTACAACACTGGAAACATATAATTAAGCATGAAAATTTGCCGCAATTAACCATTGAAATGCACCATTGAAATTATGGTACACCAGTTTTGAACATTAAGTTGCAATGTAATCTAGGAATTAATTTCAGTTTGTATCAATAGTGGACTTTGTTACATAAAACCCCCAGAAGTCTACTTAGCGGGTGGTTTGAGCATAACCTGGAAAATTGTGACCACGGGTTTTTAACACTCACAATAGACCATTTTCGAGATCTTGCCAGATAATATTGAAAACAATGGAATCCTCAAAAAAGGTAAATTTTCAAATGGGACAATCAGAATGGTAAAAAAATGCACTTGAAGTACATGTAGCGTCGCAAACTTCGAAATAACTAGCCTAGTTCACTGATCTTTTTGCGGCTACCCACATGTACGCGTACCTATTTTTCTTACTGCTAACGACTGCTGTGAAATGTATTAATTAAAAATATTTCAATTTTTTTTAAAAAAGCTCATAAATTAATAATACAATATAAATCATCATGTCTTAGTTGAAAATAATGGGGTTAATGATAACCCTTATATAGTCTGTGCAGCAGACTTATCCCGGCCTCTAATTAACCAAAGTAAAGTAGATATGGAAATGATCATTACAATATAAACTTGAGTTAGGCATATTTACAGTCACACTAAATATCCTGCGAGAATCTCGATCGGTGTTATGTTATTTTTATGCTCTTCACACATTGTTTATCCGATCAATAATAGGTCTATGCAATCATAACACGTCACGTGTGCAGAAATTCTACCGAGGCCGGTTGTATAAAACTCTTAATCGTTTTTTTAATCACTGTTTTGTAGTTAAATAATGATTAAGTACAAAATACGTTGTTCTGATTGGTTGACGTTTCCACTAATCATAGTTAATTTTACTCACTTTTTTATACAACTGGTCCCAGATGTTCACAATAAAATTCTTTTAATAATGCTTACACTGGTCATTGCATGTCAGTTTATTCCATAGCTTTACATCACGGATTAAAGGTTGGAATCTAAGCATCAAGTCTTACGAATGATCACGAACCGTTCTTTTGTAATATAACATACCAAATGTCTTTCGATAGCTCCGCAAGCGGATGACATATATTAACGGATTCACAGCAAAATTTGCAAAGAAAATGAACAAAAATATTTTGTGTAAAACAGCAAAGGCCAGCATATCATTTTTCAAGCCCAATAAAGGGTATATCTGAAAAAATACCAGTAAAGGCATTGTGCAAAAGAAAGCTATGCATGCTATGATGATGATAGTCTTCAAAAATTGCTTTTCTTTTAAAATTCGTATCTTTTGTGCGCAACTTTCTTTTGAATTTTGGGAAGCTATTTTCCTTGATTTCTTTCTGAGCTTGTAATATGTGCAAATGTACATAACTGCAGATAATGAAACGACAACTGCACCCAAGAGGTAAATTCCGACTTTCTTGCTTTTTGCATAATTATAGAACAGTCTGAGTACGAAAACCGCACTGGTCACTGTCCATATACTTCCTATCCATACGGCGATAGCTTTACCTTTGATCAAGATGCGATGTTTTATCGGATGACTTACCATTAGAAAACGATCAACAGATATTGATGCCATTGATAGAAGTGATGAACTTCCGAAACAGAATACGAGAATTTTAAAGATCGAATAGCGATCAATTCTTGCCTTTGTACTGGTAAAAAACGGCGCAAATAAACACATTAGAAAGTCGCAAACCGAAAGGTTCATGACAAGATATGTTCCTGAATGTCTGAAGCATTTTAAAGGGTCTTTGACGAAAGCGACGAGAAGTAATATGTTTGAAACCACTCCAAGAATAGAGACTAGAATAACCGGAAGATCGGTGTACTCGAGTTCGTAGGTGATGCTAGTAGGAATCTTGTTCTGACTATTCTCTGACATTTTTGGCCAAGCAAAATTCGACTGGCAGATTGATTGATTTTGTTTGGCGTACACAAGACGCAAAATTAATGTGTGCCAAAACCCTCCGAAGCTACCTTTTATCAAGGTCTGTGATTAATATTTTATTGAAAATATTTTAATTATTTTTGTTTTCAAAAAGCTCTTTAATTAATAACATACACTGCGACCCACGATATTACTTTTATTAGATATTTATGCCGTACGCATTCAAAATGAGCATTGCTATTCATTAAAACTTACGAACATCAAAACAAAGTTGTGAGAAGATCTTTACGATGTTGATATTTGATGTTAGTCACATGACTGAAAAAAATATGGCGTTGTTCCATATTTGAGGCGGACCACGATATTAGTTTTAAAAATATGATAACACGACAGGACGTCGTTTTTAACTTAATTGGAAGTGGAAACGACATTTTTAAACCAAAAACAGCATAGGTAACAACAAGAGAATGTTTTAGCTAGAAAATAAACGAACTTGGTGTCATAGTTGAAGGATTTTTCAAAGATTACGTGGGACGGTGGAAAAGAGGGATTCTGGATTTCTAAAATGGATAAGAATGGGAGGTATTTAGGCGTTTGAAGTAGAACTGTTCGTAAATTATCGTGATCAACGTCTATCAACATTTTGAGAAAGTTTGCTTTGCCATATATCTTCAAAACTAGCAATGATGGATTCCTGGTAAGCAATAATAATTCTAAAAGTACCTCCACTGGTGTAGTGGAATAAACGTTTGGAACTGGATTAAGGCAAAAAATACTTCAGAGCACAACAGAAGTTTGTCCTTTTGACGGCCAGACGAAATCAGCATGATAAAGCTTGGAAAATGCATGCATGGGTTAGATTATTAATATTCAATGATGGTATGTGACAGGCGAGGCTAAGGAGTCAACAAAAAAGTGGTTAAGTGAACGAGTTCTGCTGGTAACAGCAGAAATAGCGATCAGAGGTCTCTTTTGCACATTTAGGCACATATGAAGACATTTTGGTTGCTAATAATACGGATCTAAATCATCGCTCTACCACTTTTTTGGTAGGTACCTAAAACCTTTCATCAGAAGTTCATTTTCCTATCATTAGGGCATTATTATGCTGATCTCGACTTGTCTGTCTTGTTTGTCTCGACCTGTTGTGCTTTCAAGCACTTTTTGCTTGATCCAGTTTCAAACGTTTCTTCCATAACAGTAGTTAAGGTATATTTTTAGAATCATTATTGCTTACCAGAAATCCATCATTGCTAGTTTTGAAGATATATGGCAAAGCAAGCTTTCTCAAAATGTTGATAGACGTTGATCATGATGATTTACGAACAGTTCTCCTTCAAACGCCTAACACCTCCCATTCTTATGCATTTTAGAAGTCCAGAATTCCTCTTTTCCACCGTTCCACGTAATCTTTGAAAAATCCTTCAACTATGACACCGAGTTCGTTTATTTTCTAGCTAAAACATTCTCTTTTTATTACCTATGCTGTTTTTGGTTAAAAAATGTCGTTTGCACTTCCAATTAAGTTAAAAACGACGTCCTGTCGTGTTATCATATTTTTAAAACTAATAGCGTGGTCCGCCTCAAATATGGAACAGCGCCACATTTTTTCAGTCATGTGACTAACATCAAATATGAACGTCGTATAGATCTTCTCACAACTTTGTCTTGATGTTCGTAAGTTTTAATGAATAGCAATGCTCATTTTGAATACGTACGGCATAAATATCTTATAAAACTAATATCGTGAGTGGCAGTGTAGAATGAGGTGTATAATTATATGGGAGGACTAAATTATTGTAAATAGTAACGTACTCTAATAGGGGTTAATCTTTGCATGTAGCTCAGACAAGGAATTTACACGTTTTGATGAATATTTATAAACTATTAAATCTTTGTTTTGCAATAAAAACCATTTCAAGCCATGCATTTTTTATTAAAATAGCTACGGTCGTATTTTTTACCTGTAAATTATCTTCTCACTTATAATAAAACTACAGTCTTGCTTTTACAAAACAAAGAAACGTAAACTTGTAAATAAAAATGTGGAATCATTAGTTACGGCTACAGGCTACTGAATAGTCTGAATATGGCTGGCTACCTTTTATGTACGTTTCCGTTCTTGTTTCCTTCTGTTGGCCCATTTTTTCGTCGTCTTTTCCGTATTTTTGATTTGTTTTCATTGTTTTTTTAATGATTTCGATTTGTTTCCTTACAAATTTCATGACATTTATTTTAAAAAAAACCTTCGGAATTCAATGATGTGAGCAAACCAAACCAAACCGACACATAATGACAAATGACTTTGGCATATCAAAATTACAGCATAAGCTCCTCATCTGAATTTACTATATCAGTAAATTGCTAAAAGCCTCTAAATTTACTCATATGATAAATTTACGACAAACCTAACCCCAACCCTAACCCTAACCTAATCATTCTTTCACAGTCGGAAAGAAAGCTTTCGATTGCCTTAATTTTGTAAATATAATGGGCAAATACGAATCGTGCATAAATACAAAAACGCATATTCCACCTCTGAGCAATAGCGAATAAGAAAATAAATTTTTATTTTTAAAAGCTTCGTCGCAAGGACAAGGTCACCACAACAGCGTGCGCCAATTGCTGTTGATTTTAGAGAGAAAGGAAAACTGGAGAGTACCCGGAAAAAGCCCTCAAACCACAGGAGAGGTCAACTGCGAGAGCTCTACTGACATGAAATACCAAATGTTTACATCAGAATAATTTAATAAATTCGCGACATTAAAACTTTAAAATATTCACTATTCAATTTTATTGACATATTTCTGTTATTCTGTGCATGCCAGTATCTGATAATGCAGTGGTTAAGTTGAGCTAACACAATTTGTCCTGTTGCCAGCCTAGCACAACTTAGTCGATATTGCAGTTCATTAATCTTTGCATGCCTCTTGTTCCTTCATATTTGTGGTGAGTCCACCTGCAATAAAATAGTATATTCAGATGCAAAATGTAGTCAAAGGATTCTACATTTTCCTATATCTTTAATCATTCTGCTATATTAAAGTGACGTTTATTTTCCACACCTGTCGTCAAAATTGGGAATGACTGCTTTGGTCGTAATGTGATCCAGTTAATTCTGTATACAAATAGCTATATATCTTTAGAAGACCAGTGTACTATTTGCTCCACGCGTTGCATTTGTTAGGCGCTCGATCATTACAAAAAGGTAGATGTTGGAATGAGAAAATCCCCGATTTTCAAGACAAGTTATGTGAGCCAGGCTTAAAGGGTTGGTCCTAGAAGCAAATGTTTTAGTCAAAAACGCTTTATTGCAAAAGCATTAATTAAATTTAACATTAGCCTGAAATTTCAATTGTTTAAACTTATAATGAGAGAGAATACATTTCACAAAACGATCTTAAACTTTTTCCCCCTTTAAAAGACATAGTTCGAGCAATCTACAAACCTTTTAGTTTCGTTGTTATCTGCGCCTTAGTACGTTTGGCAGGCAGCAACGTTTACCATCAGTACATTGCGTTGACAGTGTCATGATGCCATTTTGGCAGTTTGTCTTTGTCGTGCAGTAACCATAGTTTTCCATTTCACCATCTGTTGAACTGTGGCATCGATTGCTTATTGCACCTGAGCATTGTTGAAGCGTTAAGAACAATAAGATAAACACGCGTATTGTTTTGGCCATCGCAAATTTTCTCCTCTGCCTACAATCAATCGACTTCAGACTGTACGACCCTGCAAAATCATATATGTGCCAACATATTAATTTATAGTGTAATAAAGTACCTTAACAATTTTTCAAAACAGCATGTGAAAAGATATTGTGAGGGTAATATAACGAAAGAAGTTCTTGTATGTTAGGTAATTTATTCCATTTTTTATTGTGAACTCAAAGTCAAGTTTCTCGCGTAATTTACGTAAAGAATCCAAATGCGGTTTCACTGCGTTTACTTCAACAACTCAGGCGCTTTTATAAAATGTTCAAGCTCTGAAATGCGAATTGCAATTTAGGTAAATTAAATTCTACTTGAGCTGAATTCAAATGAGTTTAACAATTATGCTACAGGTCACTGATTTTTGTTGCCATAAATACACATCAATTAAGGAAGTGAAGAGTAAATTTGGCTTTGATTGATAAGTGCTTAACATTCAACTCAGGGTTGATGGGCATTTTAATGGCTAGAGGAATGAGTGAAAGTGTGTAAAATAATTTACAAGTCGGTGTAAGGTTTTATCTTATTTTTTATTATCACTATTTATTATTTTGTTTGTCACTATTCTGGAATTATCGCGAATTTTATGTCAGTATTTCATGTCATAGGCACTTGCTTCATAAATCATAATCTTTATTTAAATCGAGTAGTGAAGTTTTCAAGTCAATTTCAAAACAAAAATCCTCTGGCTTCTTTGGATTCAAAGGACCCAGACTACAATCATGGTGATCTAGCTTATACTTTAGTATGTATTAAATTTTTAAATCAACAATTTAGATCAACAATTGACACACACGTTTACAATTCAATTTCAAAAGAATTCGGAATTACAAACAAGGCGGACAACCTTTCTGTCAGCCTTTTCCTGATGTGAGTTGTTTGATATACTTTTAAATTGGCGCCATGATAATTATTTTTAATTAAAAAATGTTGCTAATAATGTACAAGTTATTAATATAGTCCCGAAATAGGCTAGTCGCTCAAAAAGAACGAGTTCATCCATCATTGATAATACACTTTTTGTTTAAAAAACTACAATTTTCGAACACAGCACAGGAGAGACAATAGTTTGGTTCGAAGTCGAGTTTGAAGCCAATGGAAAATTTGCATATCACGGAAATTGCTGGTTCAAAATTCAGTCCAGTTTTCCTTGCTCCGATTTTCAAGTGAATAATGACAGCTTCATACGTTTTTTGCATGTGTATACTTTTCGTTGTCTTGTGTGCGTTTTGTGGCACGTAATTTCTTACGTTATATTTCTTATATAAATCGAGGGAGATGGTCTGTCGCACTGAATAAGATTGTTACACTCATGCAAATGACGCTACTTATATCCTACAATATCTTAGCCCTTACTAAAAACCTTACTAGTTTGTGTTAGGAATAATTAAGAATGTGTTCAAAAACTATTAACAAGCTTATTGTTGACAATATATACATAATTATATAGCATTGGAAATTCTTAAAGCCTTTGAAATACTAACCTTGATATGTTTAATATTCCCAAGAAAAACAGTCGAGTCTCAGAATGACCTGAAATGGCCACAAATTGATAGACTATACTTATACAGCTGTTAATCCGAGCCGACTGACGGAGATACTGTGTTCACCTTTGCTGCGCGGCACTACCTTGTGAAATTTTGCAATGACATCAAACATTCCAGAACCAAGCAATTTATCAATGCACGTCAGCAATTTGAAATTGTAATTTAGTTTAGTTTACGTTAACCTGCATTTTTTATGGTCTATTGATTAGGAATTAACTCGACATAGTTTCATAGCTAAAACATGCCTAATGAGTGTTTTTGGATCAGGTATAAGCTGTTGCACAAAGGCACAGACTATATAAAATTCCAGCTAAAATAGTTTCGTTTCAAAACGATTTCAAAACAACCGTTTAAAACGGTTTCAGCTAAATCGCATGTTAGCGAGATCCATGTGAGTTAGCATATACAAGACATCAACTATTCAAAATATTTGTGCATGCTGTGCAAAATGTGTGGGTTATAATGTTTAGCCTATTGTCGTGGCAACATGCACCACGCGCATTTCGAACGCGTGGGAATGCGTGGGTATATCAATGACCAAGAGCTGAACCTCCGAGTTAAGTGAGTTCCGTGTAGCACTTATTCTGGACAGTGAGTCGTTTTAAGTTTATTTCGTAGAAAGGACTATAACAGAAGTACAATTGATAAAATTAGAACAGTGCAAAAAGACTTAGCTGAAAAATATGCCTATAACCACCGTGAGAATGGACTTGCTATCCTGATGCTTTGTCATGCAACTGCAGGATAACCACAACAGCGTGAGTCAGTTAAACAACGCAACCTGACATATATATATGCATGTATATAATCGCTGCCTGCTTGACTTCAAAAAGAGTTATGCAAAAAGGCCAAATATGTGAATGTTTGCAGTTATAATATGGTCATGCCGACTCGTTCTTTATGAATTTTGGTCATCGGTTTACTACAAATGGTCTTCTTTTTAAGCACTCAGTCTTAGCGAGACATGACCGAACTACCGTGTTCACTCATGAAGTCGACTGCTGACCAGTATATTGGCTCTTCTCCGTATTTTGAAACTACAAAACCCTTCCTACTCCTAACATCCTTCACATCGAGACGATATTTGTGTTTTTTCAAACCCTCTAGATCTTTTTTGCAAATAACCTTTAAATTCCTCCATCTGTTGGTCAGGTTTTTTTTCCGAACTAAAAATAGCTACGTCTCATTCTTGGTGCCTGCCCATATTGAATAACCTGCTTTACATGCCCCAGGTGACATGTTCTATGATATATACATGATCAAATATACTGATGTTTGTCCGTATGCTTTGAAAACACATCAATAAAAATACCACCTCCTACTTCCCTACAGATGGTAACATCAAGAAATGATACTGGATTCTCCGAATAATCCCAAGTATAGCTTATTGTTTCGTAAAACGAATCAATAAACTTTTAAAACTTGTCCAACCTTTAAATACCATACAGCCAAATGGAAAAATTATCATCAAAAAATCTCCACCATACCCACTTTTTTGGCATTCTTCTCTCCAAAACATACGTAAGTATATTGGCGGAAGCCTGGGCAAACTTAGTACCAATAGCTATTCCTTGTTGTTGCAAATATATCCCGATCAAACTCGAAATTCAGTCAAAACTTTCTTCATACTCTCCTAACCCTTCTTGTGAGGTGTATGTGGATAAAAAATCCACATGACCAAAAATAGTTACTTCAGGTAGACGTCCCAGCTCCTCCAATTTCCTCAGGAAATCTGAAATAAAAACAGTAGATAAAACTTTTACAATTGGATAAATATGATAATCCCCATGTTCAGAAATCCTTTCAGTAGGCGTCACACAGCTTACCTACCCCGCACCTCAACTAAACTTTTGGCAAAATAAATTGGGAGGCAAATAAAACCTTCTCAAATTTAAACTTTCTCTCTTAAGATACTTCAAATTTGCTTGGTTGTTTTTACCATCTCTAGCATAATTCTGTGATTTCTCATCAAAAACCTTTTCAGAGACATTCTTTTTTTAAATTAAATGACGCTAAATTTGACCAACAGATTGAGAAATTTAAGGGTTATTTGCATTAAAGTGGGTTTAAAAAAACACAAATATAGTCTCAATGCAAGGGTTGTGTTGTTCAAAGTCTCAATGCAAGGGTTGTTTCAAAGTCTCAATACAAATTTGTGTTGTTTCAAAGTAAGGGAAAGTCTGTGTTGTAATAATAATGTACTGTCTTTACTGTTGAATTTCCATCCAGCGTTGCTGGACTTGGGATTTATGGCCTGTGTTGCATGTTTCCGGTGAGATGAAAGACGTTCTTAAGAATGCAAAGCCTTTGATTTCGTTTATAAGGCCTCGAAATTTGGCTGATAATTCAATTTAATAAGATTCAAAGCACAAGGAGCAACTGATGCACGTAAAGAAAAAGGCATGAAAAATGTAGGAATTCTGGATGTAAGATATAGGGTCTCTAGTGATGTAAAGAAGGCTGAAGAATTTATGGTAACAAGACGTGTTGAATAAATTATCATTTTTATTGCAATTCAGAAGGTGTAATTTATGTAATGAGATATATATTAGTTATTCTAAAATTTATGTGGGGATAGTATAACATCATTTAAAAGGGGTTTAATAACCGTAAGAGCTCTATGAGGAGCCTATGAACAAGTGTGTAAAAAAATAGCTGGGGAGCATTTGTACGCACATTTTTTCAGCCCTGGATATTTGTAGGCACATTTTAGCCCTGGACTAGTTTGTGTGATATTAGGGTTATCATTATTGATAAAACCAATCTTGATAATCCTACACAAAAGGAAGCTTTCGGGGTATGCAAATTAATACGTTTGTACCTAAGGGATTAAATTTAAGGAATTTTGAATAAAGGGGTAGTGTCAGGCCATTTTGAGTAATTCTTACACCTGCGAATTCTCTATAAAACTCAAAACTAATGACTGTAAACGCAAGAAATCGCAAACGCAAAAAGTTTGTGCAGGAGTACAGATGGTCATGATTAATCGAGCATTGAGTTGGATTGTATTTGACATCTTGAAGTGTTGTTGGCAAACAGCTTTCAAGTTTTGTCAAATTTTGATACAATATTGCCTAATTGCCCATATATTGTTGTAATATAAATTGGATTTCAATTGAGTTTTTACGAATACAAAACATTTTTGGTGAAAAGTAGCCTGATAATATGGTAATATGTATGGTAAATAAGCATGTTAGTAGTTCATATGATAAAAGACATTCAGCGGAGACATTTAGTCTTGTATATTAATTCTCTTGAAGAAGGGCAAGACGTCCGATGTGAATATCAATAAAAGTTTTTGAATTTACAACGTTTATTTTGTAATCTGTTTGAGATGCTAATTTTCTCTTTTAGGGCAACTGCCCCCCCCCTCTTTGTACAGCCCTGGTATTGGCTTTTCCACCAACCTTTACTAACAGGCTTTGTGAGTGATCGGTTATAACAGTAAAAAACAATAAACTATAAAAATTTGTTTTCTAAAGAACTAATCACGAACAGTAATCACTTTCGTAGACCCCCTTTCACACGGCACTCGATAACAATTTTGTCCCGATAATCTTTTTGTAGTGGTACAAAATATTTGCCACACTGCCTTTCCGTTTACCCGGTACGGACAGGGTAAGGATAAATTCTTTCGGTCTTTGTTCGGCAGATTACAGGTTTTCTCAGATATTGCTCGTGACCTTGTTTACATTTGGTAACCCGGGTCCGACTTAATGGTCGGACATTTGTGCAGCAATCTGGTACGTACGCTTTGGCCTAACAAACGCAACAAGTTGCTTCGAAAAAGCCAATTTTATAAATTTTCGTTTTCTGTTTCGATGGACTGAATTGGCTTTCACCACCGGCAACGCCATGTTCAGCATCTTCACAACAGAAACAGTTAGTGATAGTGTTGTGGTAAATGCAAACAATATATTTCTATTTAAAGGATTCATTTTTTTTCTTTTTTTGCTTTTTCACTTGTTATTATGCAGAACTGTGCTCACAAAAAGCCAGCACAAAACTATAAATAGCCTTGGATGACGATAGCTTTTCATCAAGAGTCTAAAATGAATCCGTCGTACAAGCATTTGTTCGCATTGGCGTTCACAGGGACGTCGCTACTGGGGGGGGTGTGGGGGGGTGTAACACCCCCCCAATAATTTTAAGCTGGAAAAGTTGGTCAAACTCGAAAAAAAATTGGTCAAAATAATTGGTCACTTCTAAGCTGAAACTGCGAAAGAATATAGTTAAAAACCAAAATGCCTATAACTTATTGACCAACACGGAGCAAATTAAACTGTGAATTGACAATCCGGTTTGACAATCAACATTTTTTGTTTTATTTTGCGCACAAATACGAAAATATCTAGCTAAACCAGTGAATCTCTTCTCTATTATTCTTGATCCACTATATCCTCGCAAGATGAAGTGTTTAACAGTCAATTATAAATTGGCTTATAACAGTCTAGCGCTAATTTCATAATATATTAGTTTTTTGCACAGTTACCCGGAATGAGTACAGTTCTAATATAGCGTTCAGTGGGACAGCCATCTGTTACATAATGTATATATTAACACAAAGGTTGGCAAGTAAATACAAATTTGAACACTCGTACAAAATTTAAACCACAAAAAAATCTGCAAAAAGACTTCGATATTGATTTAAAAACATACACATATTGAGAAGAAATAACTGAAAAGCATATACGTTGTATTTTTGTGTCAATTCAACATTTTTTACCCGACGAAATTCGCGAAAAGTCATCAAATTTTTAGTTGATTTTCGCTAAAACTATGCGCGATGCCGGCTGCCTGCCTTACGTCACAGGAAAAAGCTCCCTGATTGGCCTGCTGAAAACTCAATTTTTTTACCGCGAAAGCAAAACCGGGGGGAGAAATGTTAAAATTTTTAAAGAGCGACGCCAACGCTGCGGAGGGAAATTTGAAGTGAAAGCTTTTTTAAAAACAACAACTTAGTAACAACTGCAAACAACTGCGAAAAATTTTAAACTGAAGTGCAAAAGATGTGAACAGGTGCAAAAGAAGAAGCATTGTATATTCATTGTATATTACGTAGCTCCCCGGTTTTGCTTTCGCGGTAAAAAAATTGAGTTTTCACCAGGCCAATCAGGGAGCTTTTTCCTGTGTCGTAAGGCAGGCAGCCGGCATCGCGCATAGTTTTAGCGAAAATCAACTAAAAATTTGATGACTTTTCGCGAATTTCGTCGGGTAAAAAATGTTGAATTGACACAAAAATACAACGTATATGCTTTTCAGGTATGTCTTCTCAATATGTGTATGTTTTTAAATGAATATCGAAGTCTTTTTGCAGATTTTTTTGTGGTTTAAATTTTGTACGAGTTTTCAAATTTGTATTTACTTGCCAACCTTTGTGTTAATATATACATAATGTCACAGATGCTGTCCCACTGAACGCTATATTAACACTGTACGCATTCTGGGTGACCTGTGGTTTTTTGGTGTTAATAAAACTGAAACGGGAAAGTTACGTTGTTGAAAGACCAGATAAATTTATATTATTTGTTAGTTTCAAGGTGAGAACATTTTTTATACAATATATATTATATGTTTAATTATTTAATCTATTCGTTAAATTTCGTTTGTTCTGTTTATCACTAGAAATAAAATAAATAACAGTAAAAGACAGCATATAATTGTTTACCAATTTATGTCAAGTATATATTTTTGATATTTTGGTTTTCTGTATATAATATATACATTTTATTTATTAAATTAAATTATTTTCTCTGGAGCGAGCGAAGTTTGCATTATCGATGTTTTAATGTTAATTGTTAATGCAGAGATGGGGAAAGAAAATCAAGAAATGCGAGCTCGAAAAAGTCGGCGGAAAGTATCATGCTTAACTTGTGACAAGACAATGAGCTGGGAGTATTTTCGCAATCGCCACGTTCCCACTGTTCACAATGGAAAAAAAGTACCCGTTAAAGTTATTTCAAGAGCAGAAGCCCCTGCAGGATCCTCTACACAAAGTGTTGATATTAGAAACCTTTTTGCGTCGGCTCTAACTGCCGTGAGTATACAAATTTGATTCTGCTTTTTAATTAAACTATCAACTATCGACTGTTTACCGAAGGGTGCGTATATTTCCTTTACTCAGGGAGGTTCCGTAAAGAATCAAATGGATAAAACCCGTATCGATGATGAAGCAAGAAATATAAAAGACGCTACTGTAATTGATCCAGAAGTAAATGTATGTTGTGTGAGAGTTTAAGTTTTTGTCGACGCCCCAATGACATTACGGCACATTACTTATTTACTTATGAATTTATTAATTATATTTATCATTTATGTATCTTCTACAATTTTTTCAGGAAAATTCAGACATTTCGTTTATGAATGAGGGTGAAGAACTAGGAGATAGTTTTGATAACAACCAACCTCAAGAAAGTGCTGAAGTATGTTTCAAATTCATAATTATCGTAATCATCATTGTAATTTGCACTATGAAATATTAAAAAGACATTAAAGACTTAATTTAAAACGTCAGATATGCTGTACTATTACATCATTGAACTAAGAAAAATTGTTCGTTGCTGTTTAGATTGGACAGGATTCACAGGAAACACATTTGCCAGCCTTAAGGTGGCTCAATACACTTTTCTTTCATGGGAATGGGTACGAGTTCTCGTGCGCGAGAGACAATTGCGGGAACCAAAAACTCGCGCGTGGATTAAATGCCGAAACAAAAATTGCGGGGAAATTTAAAAAACAAACACAAAAATGGCATTTATTTTGCATCGTGTCTTCAAATATCATAGTTTTACTGGTTTAAAACCTTTGAAATTGAGTTTAAAGAAGAAAGAATCCTTTAATAATAATTATTTTATAAACTGTTGTAAATATTTGTTTGAATCAAAAGTCGAGAGCGACCACCAAGCCGATGGCGAGGATAAGTATGTACGTTTCTTGGCGAAAACAGGGTTTTTAGTCGCGGCTATTCTAACAGGGTCTTCGCTAAAACAACTGCAAGCGGGTAAAGACGACATAAGTGAAGTTTCAACCACTCCATTATCAAATAACATTGGGCAAACCAGGAACGCTAGTGGAAAGTTTGTGAAGAAAAGTTCGTGTGACAGACTAAGAAAATTGCAAGAAAGCATAGCAGGACCAAATGCAAAACGAAAACTAAACTTCGCAGAAAACACGAATGAAAACACATGCACACCAGCTAAAAGAATATTACGAAATATGGAGGTAAGATTTGAATTTACGCTAACTTTAAAAGAACAATGCACCCAAACATTTATAATACTTTCCGCAAATCAACCTGATGTTATGTAAGATATGTAAACAGTGTAAATCACGATTTTCTTTATAATTATAGAATCAGAGAGAGAATCCTTCCCAGATGCTACAAGGGTGTCGTGTTTTTGATTTAGAAGTATTAAGCAAGTGTCTTTCTAAATGCAGTCACTGCTTGAAAGGTTTGTGTAAAATCATCAATGCAAGGCAATATAATGTCCAGCTTCAGAATTATTTACATAACACTAGGTTAATTGCAATTATCTTGTTCAAGGTCCAATGGCATTAAACAACATTATCAAGGAGGAAACGGCTGGTCTTGCAAGCATCTTTGACATCAAATGTCACCTATGTGGAAAAATTAACAAAATTAAAACATCATCAGAACACAGAAGTGGAAAGCGTGGAAGGCTAACATATGACATTAATACGAGAGCTGTACTTGGTTCACTACATGCTGGCATTGGCAATACACATTTAAATAATTTGTTTTCTACCATGAATATACCAACAATGAACAACAGGACATTTAAATCCCGAGAAAGAGAGGTTGGATGTGCTGTAGAGGTTTTGGCTCAAGCTAGTTGCAAGAAAAACATGGAAGTTGAAAAGAAAATTGCTGAAATCAATGGAGAAGTAGCTGATGAAAATGGCTTGGTTGGAATACCTGTTTCATATGACATGGGATGGCAGAAACGTGGGAAAGGGCACAACTCATTGACTGGACAGGGGGTGGCTATGGGGATTCAAACTGGCAATGTTTTGGCCTATGCAACAAAATGCAAATCCTGTAGAGTGTGTGATTTTGCAAAGAAAAAGGGAAAGCAGCCAAGAGTCCATGACTGTCGAAAAAATCATGCCGGGTCATCCAAAGCCATGGAACCAGCAGTTGCATGTGAACTGTGGAATTCAGCCCCTACAGAAAATGTCAAATTCTCTACCTATGTAGGTGATGATGATACCACAACTCTTTGTCACTTAAGCCAAAATGTACCATATGGAGTTGAGAAGTGGTCGGATATTGTTCACGCTAAACGTTCCCTGACAACAAGGTTGTACAACATTGCTACTCGTTGTAAGTTTGAGAGCTCATCAACACTGAGCCAAAAAGTTATAAATTATTTAGGAAAGTGTTTTACATATTCTGTTGCACAAAACCGAGACAAAGCCAGTTTAAAGTCAGCTATAAAAAATATTGTTCCTCATGCTTTTGGAGATCACCATGGTTGTTGCTCATCATGGTGTGGATATAAAAAAGACCCTTTGACATACAAGCATAGAGATTTACCATACAATAAAGATTTGATGGGCAATGAATTAAAGAAAGCACTCACCAGTTTATTTGAGGAGTATGCCACAGACACAGTTGCTGAAAAACTTCTACCATTTGCAAATTCACAAAGAAACGAATCACTAAACAGCACCATAGGGAGCAAAAACCCCAAAATCCGTTTTTATGGAGAAAGTGAGAGTAACGACTTTAGAGTTGCATGTGCAGTGGCCCAAAAGAACATTGGTTTCTGCTACATCAGTAACACACTTGAGTCCCTTGGCATAGATCCAGGTGCCACTTGTGTCTTTCACAGTTCTTTGATGGATAAAAAACAACAAAGTGATAAGAAGAGAAAATCTTTAAAAGAATATAAAATCAGACGGCATCAGCTTCAATCAGAAAGAATTTCAAAAAATGCCCAAAAAGAAGCAAGAGAAGGTAAAACATATCAAACAGGTATAGGGCTGAATCTGGAAAAGGAAAGTTCATTTACAGGTGACTCTACCAATATTGATATTGATGGAATAATCAGGAACATAACAACAGATCATTATCAAGAATACAGAAAATCAGTTCCACCCTTTATTGAAAGACCAAAGAAGAAATACCTTACTTATGATCCGGAAAAAAGGTACCTGTTTGTTTTATTTGACACAGAAACAACTTGTACTGGTAAACAAGCTGAGATCTGTCAACTTTCAGCTATCACTCAAAATGGGGAAATCTTCTCTTCCTACATTATGCCTAAAGGTTCTGTTGGCTACTATGCATCAAAAGTCAATAATCTAACAGTAGAAATCATAAATGGAGTGAGAACTTTGTGCAAAAGTTTTGACCCTGTAAATTCAGTGTCCCTTGAAACCGCCTTGCTGTCATTTACAAAATTCCTTGAAAAAAATTTACATACCTGTGTTAGAAATCAGGACAACCTTGTAACTGTTATCGTTGGTCACAATGCCGCCACATTCGACGTTCCTACACTTCTCCGCAATGCTGGCAATAGTTTCGAAGAACAACTTTATAACATGAACATTTGCTTTGGTGATAGTTTACCACTTATTAGGACATTACTATCCCGCCAACATTCCCCATTGAAGCAATCGAACGGCGAGTTCTGTCAAGCAAATTTAGGTAGTGTTTACAAGTGTTTGTTCAACGAAGATTTCGATGCACACGATGCATTAGAAGATGCGATTGCCTTGAGGAAAATATTGTTCAGTTCTGAAATGGCCATTGAAGTAAACACAATCGTGGATTGCTGCCAGATGTCCTCAGTTACTGCTCTTTGCAATCAACCGTGCCGCGCGCCGAATTTTTAACGTTGTTTACTATCACTCAACGTGACGTTGATGTCTACTCGACGTTACGTTTGCTTAAGTCAACGTTACGTTTGCACCAGTGAACTCTGGTTAGCACAGATCTACGTTTTTCGATTTACGCATACATCCGCACACAATTTAGAGCTTTTTAGCAATAATGGTTTGTTTACGTTTCAAACGTAATTAACGTTTCAAGTGTTTGGCCAATGTCAATGATATTGAACCGTTTGAAACATACCACGGTTATTATTCATTACGTATATTTGATGTTTTGTTCGATTAGTAATCTCGTTTGTACAATTTCATCCTTTAAATCCCTAAAATTCAGCTACTGAGACTAAATAATTGTTTATATAAAGTATACGCTTCCAAAATAAATATTCTTCGTATTTTTCAACGATTCAATTTCATTGGCCAAATGGGCGTGACAATCTTTAATAATAAAGGTGAACAGACGCGAACATTTTTGTACGAGACCAATGATGAGACCAATTCCATTTTTATGAAATAAAGTCCTAGTATAAATTTTAATATGCCATTAAATGAGCGCGGTCGAACATTTGAAAGCGGTAAAGCTCTATCAAACGACTTAAGAAGAAGCATTATCGACGAAGTTGTATCAGCTGGAGGGAATATTGTCACGGGTTATTTTCGAGGAACATACCAGGCAGTTGCGACAAAATTCCGCGTAGCCAGAAGCACCGTCAGAAAAGTGTGGAAAAATTTTTGTGATGACTACGTTGAAACAGCGATGCCAAGTGGTGGTCCAAATCGCAACCGTGACAAGCTGACAGGTGAAGATCTCGAATTAATTGAAGCTTTAAAAGTTGAACGAGGATCGGTCTCTTTAAGCGAAATTTGCGAAGAACTCGCAGCTCTGGGTTTACACGAGAACATTTCAGCAAGCACTATCAGTAGAGCAATAAAAAACAAGATGCCTTCTGGTAAGCGATATTCGAGAAAAAAAATTACACATTTAGCCAAAGAAAGGTTTACTCCTGAAAACATGCTTTACACCCAGCTATTCATAAATTACGTGAGCAGCAAAGATCCCTATACCCTAAAATTCTTTGATGAAGCTGGTGTTAGAATTCCTGAGGTTGGGACTAGACTATACGGACATTCACCAGTCGGCGAACGGTGCGTGGAAGTAACACGCAAATGCCCAAGTCCCAACCACACTCTAAATGCATTAACATCGTTGTATGATGGAGTGGCCTATTTTAGCATTTTGGACGGACCAACAAATACAGCTGAATTCTTAAATTTCTTTGATGAGGTTTGTCAGAGTACATCACCGACAACAGAAAGACCATTACTAGAGATCGGAGACACCGTAATCATGGATAATTTAAGTTGCCATCATTTTGAAGGCGGGGAAATCTTAGAGGACATTTTCAATGAGATGGGTATAGAACTGCTTTACACACCGGTATATTCGCCCGACCTTAATCCTGTCGAACATGTTTTTGCCAAAGTTAAAAATGCTTTGAATTTCGATCTCCTTCCTGTAGTACATTATGACATTAAGATGGCCATTTATGAAGCAAATGGATTAATAAGTTCAAGTGATGTACATGGATTTTATAAGAACACGGATTACTTATTTGTATAGCTTATTTTTATATTGAAATAGGTCTTTTGTCTATCCTGTATCACTTTATTTAATATACCAACGTTCTGCATGTACAAATATGAATTATCGAACACATCTTAAAAGTCTATCGACTGTACTCTAATGTTTTCATTGATATTAATACAACTATGCGATACCAAAATGAAATTTGTAATTTGTAATACAAAATAATATGAAGTCTAATTGTTTCACACGTAAAAACAAACATTAAGAGAGCTAAAAAATATTTTTTTAATTTTTGTACTTCAAACAGTGACATTTTATTTCAACGTTGAGTTCGACACTAAAATAGATTTAAGATACTTTATGCATTAAGTTTATAGATAAAGATACTTTATAATGTGTGTTTTTTTTATGTGCTGTCGCTCCAGCATCACATACAGTAATGCGACAGAACCTGTCGCTCTAAAATGTTAGGTCGCACCTAATTCATTTGTCTAATTTACAGTAATTCACGTCAAACCTACTCTGACATTAAGACAGCGCGCTAGGAGAGCGTCGTTTGACTCGGGCCTTTTATAAGTATTATAGTTCTCACCTTGTTTTGACGTGTGAAATGTACCGATTGCATGCCAATTACATATTAGCTAATGAGTATGTTTACTGTGTAAGATACAGTATTGAAACGTTTTACAGTAGGTATTAAGGCTAAATAAGGAGAATTCGGTTATCTTTAATCGAGTTTAATGAATTATATATAACAAGTAAAATAGTATGCGCACACTGCATGTGTGCATGGTTCACCTAACAATATGTGAACTACATTTAGTATATAGCATCCGTTGACTGTTGAGCGTCTTCAATAATACATTCATGGGGTGGAATAAATGTAAAAAAATCATTTTGTAAGGCGCTGATGAGAAACCACATTCTCCTTTTTATTATTTGAACAATTATACATTTATACATTGGGTTGTATTACCTGCATGTACACGGTAAACAACAATTCAAATTGTTACTTACGCAGCAGATTTAGTTTGTCAGCATTAAAAGTACGTTTTAGTTCTTTCGGTGGAGTGTCATTAAAGCCATCGCTGCCGCCTCTTCAGAAATTTCAGGTACAAGGTTGACTTCACTTGAAACGTTTGTCATACCAGTAGATGTGTCTGCAGTACTATTTGCTGATTTGGCTTGCGAACCCGTCGCAGTATCGCTTGTTGATTTGGCTTGCGAACTTGTTGCTGAACTGCTGGTGACAGTAATAGCTTGGCCACCATAATACTGGTTATAATAAGGTGGCAGTTGTGACGGTAGAAAGTGTGCAGGATTGTAGTAATCAAAGTTTGGCCAAGAGAACATCGGCATAGGCATTGCAGCCGGATTTACAACGTTTGGGTGAAAATAATTAGGGTCGAAACCACGATGCTTGCCCTGTAGACTAGCCTGTATGGCCAATTCTATTTGATTCTCTTCTTCCTGAGCAGTATTTGGCATGCATCTTGACAAGTCCGATGAAGGCTTTGAGTCAACCTCAGGTATAAAATCATCGCTTTCTTCAGGCTCTGAATCCGATGAGACTTTAGACGCACTAGGAAAATTAATGCCATGTTCATGTAACGCATTTTTAGCTGGATTACCTTTACGTTTTTTAGAACGATTAATTGCTTTTTCGCAACCACTTTCTTTGTAATCTTGGGTAGCTTTCTTCAAGACGTTCTTGATTGATTGCTTTCCAGGTATTTTGCCATTCATATGCTTTTTACAATAATTTTCAATAAGTAATGTATGTTTTCGAAGTAAGTTCCAGTCAAGGATTCCGTGCCCATTCGTATAATCACCTTTATGGTTCTCGATTAGGTTGTTCTCAATTTGTTTAGTTTTAGATTTTTGCACAGTCTGAAAAGACAAAGTTCGCCTTTTCAATTCTTCTTCGGCTTCTGAAACCAGTTTTTGTTGTTTAGAGCTTTCCTGATCAAGGCGCCGTCTATTGACTTGACCTGGATGACGCTTTTCAAGTCCGCAAGAGAATACGTCGGTACATTTTGGTAATGTACACTTTTTTTGGGAGTGACCCAATCGAAGATGACAGTTGCCGCACGTTTTCACATCGGCGTCACCAGCAGCTGCCCTTGCAGATTCTATTCGCTCGAGTGTTTCGTCCCTTTCATGCTGCATTTGTTCTAACTTAGCTCTTGCAAGATCAACTTTTGTTCGTGCATTATCAACGTACCTTTCAAGGGCGCTCATCGTTGAATCGTCATCTCGAGACGCATCGCCTCGAGACGAATCGCTTTTAGTTACTTTGGACTTATCGTCAGGACACGCATCTTCTTTAGAATTGGCCAGTTCTGCGTCTCTGGACGTGAATTTGAGGGAACGAGGCTTTAATCCAACTGCTACAAGCCCATGTTTGGTTTTTACTTTTCGTTTTTTGTCAGCAGGTGATTGTTTCAATGCGCACGGCGAATCAAGCTCTGATATACGAAGCTGGATTCTTCGCATATTTCTCTCTTCAAGAAACGTAGCTTGTTGCAACATTTCTTCAAAATTTAATTTATCTTCTTCAGTCAAGTTAATGTAATCGCCCTCGTCATCTCTAAATCTAATTCGGATTGTTTCTGCTGTGATAGATGTAAACCCTGGACAGTGTTTTTTAATATCATCGACAAGATCATAAAACGAATACGTACTTGTGTCAATAATTCGGAACATTTTGATGAATTTCCCAGGACTATATTCTACCTTGAACTGATAGTTCGCCATAACATTTACAGTAACTTGAAACAAGCAAACGAAAATACGAACATTGGAAGTGCTAGTGAGGTTTGGTGAGGGCGTGTTTTGTGTTGTCTCCTGATAGGTTAGTTGTCAACAAGGCGGAAGCTGTTATTCACTGTAATAATTACGTACTCTACTGCATATTTAATTTGTATTATCACTGAAACTACACTGCAGCTAAATTGCAATGTGTTCGTACTTCTTAGCGAAAAATTAGTTTACAAACGTCAAGTTGGGCAAACGTAACGTTCACTTAAGCAAACGTAACGTTCACTTAAGCAAACGTAACGTCGAGTAGACATCAACGTCACGTTGAGTGATAGTAAACAACGTTAAAAATTCGGCGCGCGGCGCGGTTGATTGCAAAGAGCAGTATTGACGTAAAAAATGACTTGAAATTTATCGATAATCGGCACGATCGCTACCAAACTTTCGTAGGAAATCTTTATTCTCCAAACGAAGACCACGGCTCCATCACTCATGGAATGGCTCTCAAAATCGCAGAAAGTGGGTTATCGTACAATGATCTTCTGGCGCTATGGGAAAAGTTTGGAGAACCCGGAGTTGTTGGAATTCTATCCATGCCGCCATATAAATTACACGATCGTTCGCAACGTAGAACGTCGGATAAAAGTCGCCCAAGAGTCACGAAAAACAAGCGGATTCTTTCAAATATTGTTAAATACTTTAAATCAAATAATGTTTCAACTACATCCAATAGTAGTTAGGAGAAAATTCAAATATCCAATAAAATTTTCAATATAAATTTGAATCAACAACAAAATACACTTTTTACGCCGAATGCGTGAATTTTGCGTGTTTTAGTCTGAATGCGCCTGCAAAATTATGTACGCGCATGTCATATCATTGATCTTGCAGAGTGCGGTAAAGCGAGACGAAAAGCGTGACCGCGCCGCAACAAACACAACACATCTCCCAAACGAGTTCGGAAAGGTACCCTGAAAATTTGTGCATTAGCAGATATACACTTATCACGTCCGAGATAAAAAAATAAAAATATTCTGTTGATTGAAATTTTTAAAAAAGCTGAAATTTCATAACAAAAAATTGGGTCAACAGAATTTTTTTAAACTTTCCAAAAAAATTTCTTTGAACCAAAGTTAATGATTTATCAAAAAAAAAGTAGGGGTAACCGAGCTAGTTTTTGAAAGAAACTGGAAAAACGACAATTTTACATCCATTTTTGAAATATTGCATTCGTCCTAGTTGCCATGGAAACAAGAAATATTGCCAAATATTGTTTTAATTGTAACAAGTCTTGCACGTTCTTTAATTTTACATAAATTTAGAACCGTATTTTTACGTTAAATAGAGATCAAAACGATTTCATTCTTTACATTGGAAAGTGTATTGAGCCACCTTAACTACAATATCAGATAAAGAAGATGTAGACGATGGACAACACGTGGACACCATATCAGACGTAGAAAGCGTGGAAGATGTCCAAACCTTTAAAACCGTTTCAGATGAAGAAGACGTGAACGATGGGGAAAACGCTAACCAGCCCACTCTGGATCAATATTCCCCTGAATTTTTATTGTGCGCAGCTGGCAATCTAGAGCATGTAGCTGAACAGGTTGTAAACCTTGGAACACGCTTGCGACAGGCTCCTTTTCTGGACGTAGATGCGTGTTTGAATGAGATAATATCTTCCTGCAAAAGTATTGTTGATTCTGTTCAACATGTGCAAAAAATAGCTGAGAAATATACCTTACAACGTAGTAACGACAACGGCAGTTTGGACCAAATACATATTTTTGAAGATCCATCCACACAGCGTGATCCTGGAAAACGACCAATAATACTTTCTGATGCCAACAAAAGGTATCTTATCAATCTTGGTCCTTGTCAGCCTAAGTTAGATACCTTTCCAAAGAATTCTAACATCAGAAAGTCAGTACAAAATCGGTTTTCGTCATCATGGTACAGAGAGTATCCGTTCTTGGAGTATAGCATCTCGAAAGACTCTGCTCGTTGTTTTGTGTGTTCTCTATTTCCATCTGGCATTGATCGTCCCAAAGCGGAAGATGCATGGATAAAAGGCACAAGAAGTTGGAATAAAATGAAGGGCAGTCAGGGAAAAGGCAAACAAGGAAAATTAAACAAGCACTTTAGCAGTAAATCCCATAAGTCTTCGTTGCAAGATTTCGTTAATTTTTGCCAAGGAGACCGTCATATTGAAGTGTTATGGGACAAGGAAGTCCGTTCGCAGTTGGTCGATGATGAGAAGCTCCTGCAAGACCAGAGAGAAGTTATATCTATTTTACTAGACATTTCAAGAACACTTGCCCGACAAGGACTTGCGTTCCGAGGAAATGAAAATGAAGACGATGGAAACTTTTGTCAAATAGTTGGACTGATGAGTCGGCACGTTTCCTCGCTTAAAGGATGGATAGACTCGCGAGCAAAACGAAAGTATAAAACAACTTACATGGGTCCTGAGAGCCAAAATGAATTTATCAAGATGTTAGCCGATGAATGCAGAGAAATGATAGATGCAGAGATAGGCAAGGCTCCTTTTACAGCTGTAATTGCAGATACCACCCCGGATGTGTCCAATGATGACCAAATGGCCTTCGCTGTTCGATTTGTTAATGAAGAGGGAAAACCATGCGAACGTTTACTCGAGACCAAGAAAGTAATCGATAAGACGGGCGCAGGCCTTGCTAAAGCTATATTGCAAGCAGCACAAGAAAGAAATGTAGACACCACCACCATCAGGTATCATCAATGTCTGGAAAATACAAGGGAGCACAACAGATTCTTTCAGAATTATTAGAGCGACATGTTATTTATACGGCTTGTCTGCCTCATGGCTCGAATTTAGTTATTGAACATGCGTCCGATGCAAGCCCTATCATCAGTAATATGTATGACAACATAGAAGCACTGTATGTTTTCTTTGCAGCAAGCACGAAACGTACTTTCAACCTAAATGACGTGATGAAAACGTCTTCAAACTGTCTGAAATTAACTAACTTGTCGAAAACAAGATGGAGTGCGCGGCCAGATGCGATAAAAGCAGTTTGGGTAGATTACGACGAGATTTGCCGAAGTTTGCAAGAGATATCTCAAGATTGGAAATTTGACCAAGAGAGCAGAACCAAAGCATTTGGGTTGCTGAGCAAAATAAAAAGCTTTGACTTTATTTTTGCTCTTATGTTCATGAAGAACATAATGTTTAAAATGAAGATGATGATTGACCTTCTCCAAACGGAGGAGTTGGATGTTAGCGGTGCCCTGTTGGCGATGCAAGAGACAAAAGACAGTCTTCAGAGAATTCGAAGAACTGAAAACGCCATTGATGACGAAGTCCAGGCTGCGTGCCTATTCGCACGCCAATTCAACGTTGACGCAGAAGCTGAATTTCAAAGGATTCATCGAACACGTGTTCCACCAAGACGCCTGGATCCAAATCCCGAAACCCAGACCAATATGTCTATGGCTACGTTTTACAGAAAAGAGGTTTTCCTTTTTCTTGACACAATGGTGGAGGTTTTATCAGCAAAGATACATGGCCTTGAGGACTCATTTAAACCATCTATCGATGTCCTCGACCCAAATCTAATTCCAACGATCGACAAGGTGGTAAAACTAGCGAATCAGTTTCCAAGCGACATTCCCGACCCAGAAGCGTTCCTAGCTGAATTGGAGATTTTTAACGGGTATTACAACAAAGTGAAAGTGGAGAGGTGCGAAACAAAATTGACAATTCGCGATGCAGCGGAACTAGCCATGAAATGCAACCGAGAAAAGATGCTTTTCCCACAAGTTGCCAAAATTTACTGCTTGTTTCTAACATCTCCCCCTTCTGTCTGCAAGAGTGAAAGGACATTTAGCCGATTAAAACTTCTTAAAAATTACTTAAGAAGTACGATGACACAAGAACGACTTGACAACCTGATGATTCTTTTTTGTGAAAGAGACATTGCTGACAAGCTTTCAATAGAAAAGGTGGTTGATAAATGGACAACAATAAGACGTCGGCGAATTATGCTTTCGTAGCTTAATTGTTACCATCGTCCACCTACTGACTACTGCAACTGTCTCCGTCTCTCCGAGGCATAACTGAAACTCTTAACATGGTAACATTTGCACACAGTTTGAACAACCTATAGGCCAATGGCATAGGCCTTAGATATCTAACATTTTATTGAAAGCCTATTATTTGAATATATATGTTATTTACCGGCTGGGAGGTCCGTGCTGAAAAAATATTTTCCCGAGGTCTCTTTATTAGCTAAATTCGAATAATTTGTAACAACTGTGCAGACTGCTGTAGTTTAGTTTGGGTTAAAGTTGTTAAATCGTTGAAATATCATTTTCATAAAAATGCTATTTACAGTTTTACTGGAACTTGAATTACCAAGCACAACCCTCCCCCCTTCTTTAAGCATTCAGTTTCTCTTTCACGTAAGTGACGTTGTCCGAACTAAAAACTTGAAACAGTTGAAAGTTGGTCAAAATGCTCCCCAAAATTTGGTCAAAATATCAGGACACCCCCCCCCCTCCCAATATTCATGCCTTCGCGACGTCTCTGGGCGTTCACACGGTACTAGACAAACATTTGTCTGGCATTGTATACATACGTAGCAGGTTAAAACCTTGCATGCACAGTTTGGTGGTCAAAAACTTGTCCGGATAGGGTAGTGCCGTATAAACGCAAACCGTATGCGAACTGTCCCTAAAGGAAAGAAGTTGATGAACGGAGGAAGTGCAGACAACACAGGAAGAAATGAAATATGCGTTGCCCACACAACGCAAAATTTCCATGAATTGGTCTAAATCGATATGTCTGTACATCAAATCTGATACGTAATGGTACAAATCCCTTTCCTTTACAGACTGTTTGTATTCTCGTGTTATCTACATGATTTTTCGGACGGACACATCGACTTTGACGAATGGTAATTTTGCATTATGTGGGCAACGCGTATTTCATTTCTTCTTTCAAGTCTATTTGTCCGGATAAATATGCCTTGATATACAGGCACAGAAATGAACGAAAAGGCCACTTGAGTAAGAACCATTGACGTTTGTGTCCCACGCATGTGGCATTGCGCATGTTCATTATGCTGGTTCTGGCCAGTCAATTGCCTTTTCTGGCCAATAGGAACGCTGAACTGGCTGTTCCGCCATTATTCTGGCCAGTCAATTGCGTAATAATAGGGGGACATTTCGCACTGCTTGGCGGCACTACTGTATACTGTGATGCAGGTTTTGTCCAATCCACCCCCCCCCCCCCTTCCTCCCCCCCCCCCCCCCCCTCAGTACTGCGCAAATTATATGTGGAAACCTGCTGACCAATCGAATGTTAACCGTTTACTCAGATCATATCAAAATTTAAACATGTCTGGTTGGATATTGTACGCTCGACACTGCAGGCAGCTACGTTGTATAAAAATACCTGTTTTAAAGCAGAGAAACAACACGATATTACAATACGCTCGCCAAGTTCTTCCTAATGTCGCCACAATACCAAAAATAAACCGACACAGCTATCGCTTGATGTCACAAGTGTCCAAGAAATTCGACGATCAACGACCTGAGAATAAGCATGACGAGGAGGCTCAAGAGAGCGAGCAAGATTTGTCGAACAAAACGAGCAGACAAAAATTAACTTTGATATTTGCAAAGTATGGAGTTACAGCAGTTGTTTTTCATACTGTAATATCACTCACTTCGCTTGGGCTGTGTTATGTAGCTGTTAGCAGGTTGGTCACTTTATGGTAATTTATTATATATATAATTTATTATATGCAGTAACCAGTTAATTAGATGAAACGATCGTTCTTATTAATC
Organism: Muricea muricata; assembly: GCA_963855995.1. Lineage (NCBI taxonomy): Eukaryota > Metazoa > Cnidaria > Anthozoa > Malacalcyonacea > Plexauridae > Muricea > Muricea muricata. The sequence goes on from OY979722.1 coordinate 6,391,919, forward strand.
AATGCCATTGATGTTTGTATGGTTACATGTCATGCCTGTCAGGGGCCATCAACAAGTGGATGTCATCCTCCAAATGCAGACCATTGCTTCGACAGCCCCCTCTCTCACCACCACTCCATCATGAAGCAGTTTAAAAGATATTTAGCTAAAAAGGTCTTTTTATGTCCTATTTATTTTATTGTGCAAATTCAAGGCTAACCCTTCATGGAAAAATCCTGGCCTTAATTAGTGGATGAAATCTATTTGTGTGTTGCACCCTAAGAGCTGCATATGTCATATAATTACTATGACAGAATACTATATGATGCAAAGTGGGCTATGATTGGCCCAAACCTATGATTGGCTACCTATGAAATGAGCAAAACCTATGATTGGCTACCAAATAAAACCAGCCAATCATATGCTCTGTTTAAAAACCTTGTGAATCATTAGGTATGAACTTTGAACAAATTTGTGAAGTTTGCTACGAAGTTTGCCACCTCTGGTGGAAAAGCAATATGAAATTGACTGTAATTGTTAAAATGGCTAAAATTAAGATGTAGCCTTGTTATAGTGCACTGTTACAATCAGACAGCTTGTAAGACTTTAATGAAAGCTTTGCTATAAAAGGGTGAGTGGAGAAATATGTGTTGCTTCGTTCTTAAGAAAATGGCACCTTTCCATTATCTTAATTTGAAATACTTTTTCACAATTAAGACATAGCCTTAATTTGAGTGAAAGACTATACTGTTTAACAATTATTCACCAAAGGCAAAGTGATTGTTGGTGAATATTCACCGAGGCAAAGTCGCGGTGAATATTCACCATAATCATTGAGCCTGAGGTGAATAATTGTTTTAGTATAATTTCTTTAGTAAATCATGTATAAAATGCACTTCTTTTATGAATACAGTCTACTTTGCAAAATTCTAAAGTAAAAACTAAAGTTTATTTGTAATTTTTAAATAGTGAAAAAAGTATTTAATAAGTAATTTGCAGATGATCTATTACTTTAAGATAGTATAACATCAAAGTTTGTTTATATCCTTTGACTTTGTATTAAGTAATATTTAAAACACAAGTAGGAGTGTTTTATGTGATATAAAACGCGAGACGCAGTCGGCTGTTTTATATCACATAAAACACGACCTACGGGTGTTTTGAATGGCTTAAAACACTCATTAAATTTCAATAGACATTGAGACCGACTTGAGAGCAATCAGTAAATTATTCTACCATAAATTAGGTGTGACAAAAAGAGTAGACCTGTTCAGTTATTGGCACCCTTTCAAATTCAAATCAGCCAAAATAGTATTCTATTGATTTCAAAGAATGAATAGCTTTTACGCATGCAGTGTTTCGTACCAGTATATGGTAAAACGCTACCTAAAGCACAGTTACGACAATAACTCATTTTTAATTTGGATTAAATCAGAGACACATCTTCAACTGATTACTATGTCAACTTCATTTATTATTTGCTCGTGAGCTGCTATCGGAACTCAGCCATATGAACAACAAATGAATGTCAGTAATACACTCGCCCCTTCAGATTACAGAGTGCAGGTATTGATATCGGCAAAAGTGAAGGAACCTTTGTAAATAAACCAAGTTTAAGCGAGTTAGTACAAAAAAGTTCGTCAGACATTCTCAAAGATCTTGAATTGATTGACTTTGAAGAAACTGATTACTTAATGCGTAGTATGATTTCGTCGAAGCCTGATGTTAGTGATAGTGTTGTTACAAATGTTTCTATGTCGGGATCTGTATTCAATAACTATACCTTCAATTTTTCTAAATAGTTTCTACGTTTGTCTAAAATAGTATGTTGTTGTGAAGTGCTGAATTAAAAGTCATATCGTTGTGTGTTTTAGTTTGGGTTTATGTTTGTACATGTACTCATAAAGAAATAAAATGAAAAATTTTATATAATGACACAATTTTATATAATGTGTCATTATATAATGTTCATGTGTCGCTATATAATAATTCATGTTCATTTGCATTGCTTTGTTCTTCTATTATATCCCATATTTCCCTGAAGCCGATATCAAATCCCTCCCCGGGCTTTTAGAATGTTGAGTGATTTATTGGGTATAAAACCATATGCATGTGGGAGAAAGCAACGACGTGATTGGTCGAAATGCGTATTGAATGTTAATGAGTGTTTTAATGCAATTTTTTCCATTTGTTAATATTAATTTAGGCAAAAGTTAAAACATCAAAACAACTTTCATTGGTGGCCATTTTGAAAAAATGCTAACTAGTAAATAATGCCTCATATTCACTGGTCAGGCAACCAATCAAAATGCTTTAAAACTATAATTTACTATAGAAATCATACAGAACAAAGATAGTTGTAGCTTGTTTGTTTATGAAACATGCAAACTTGTTTTATATTTTTGACTTATCCACCATTTAAGCTAAACGTCTTTAATACAACCGGCCCCAGGTATATTTATAAGCAGTAGGGTTGGTTGTACTGTACATAATTATACAGACAATATTAGATGGCTGTGCATTGATAGGTTATATTATTTCACGTTCCTTCAACTTATCTTTTATTTCAAATGATCATGTAAAGTACTGTTTCTTAATAAATTGTTATCACTAAAAACCATAATGTGGAAAATAAGATTGTCATGAAAACTAACCCATGCTAATTATTCATTGATTATCTAAAATCCAGCTAGAATTTTTGGGGGGGAATCTGATTAATCTTGTTCCAGCTTTCCTGTTGCTAAGGGGACTTGTGATTTATTAAATCTTAAATGTTCAAAAATGATTTTATGAAACAGTTTAATTCTGAACATTAATATTGATTAGTACAAGTAGTTTTTTAGACATCAATATTTCAATTTTTTACTTTTTGATGCATTCAAATACCAATAACTAACTCGTTCTTTTATTTATTTTGTCGTTGTGTCTGCAGATTTCTAATATTCTTGAGTCTTTCTTTTTAGTGGCCTTGACATACCTGGATTTCTCATGAAAATTGGGGCAAGTGAAAGTTTCTCGACATCGGTTGCTGCAAAAGGAGCGAGCACATTTGTGATTGCATATGCCTGCCACAAAATTTTCATGCCTGTCAGAATTTTTTTGACTGTCACATGTACACCTTTAATAGTCTACCGGCTACAACGGCTTGGATTGTTGAAAGCTAGATAGACCTGTATGGGCCTAATTACTATTAATATTTGACTGCAAGACTAGAAACATTTGAAACTTGGAAGTTCAAGCTGGGTGACTTAGACTATCCCCAGCATAAGACTCCTCACCTGTACCATACCAAAATGCGAAATGCTATTTCTGTACTACCTGCCATAACTGTTAAACGGTCCTGTCATTTTAAAGATACTACATGACACGTAAGGCAAGGATTTTTTACATCATGATCAATTAGATAAGTGCTCTTTGGTGGTGATCTTAGTTAATTTAATTTACTTACGTTTTCTTCTAATTTAATTTTTTCATCTGAGCCCAACGGAATCAACTTATTCATAATGAAGATATTTTGATCATAAATTGTATCTTGTGAAGTTTGTATCATGCATGGTCTATTTGCAGGAGTACATTATAAGACAATGCAATTCTTATTTTAAAATGTAACAAAATGTCTAATTCATCGCAATCATGAAATTATTACTTGGTTATAATTGAAACCCCACATTGCAACATAATGGTAAGCCATATCCACGCGCATACAAAAGCATACAAAATTCGCAAACTTGACGGGACTATATTTTCCTCATTTTACTACATTTTACTACATACTACGTCTCATTGATTTTATATAATTAAAACTTATCTCAATTTTTAAAAAAGACTTGTGACTCACTCTCTCAAGTTTTATGGACAACCTATCCAAAAAAAGCTGGATGAATTGACTTTTAAAAGAGAATAAACAGTAGTTTTATTGCTTAATATTCCTTTCAAAGTTTACATAATTTAAAAGTTCAACTCCGCTTTTTTGGGACAACCTGCAGTGTAGCTAGTAAAGGTAGACGTGTTTCTGAAATTTAAAATGTGCAGTTGATATTGTTCCTTATCAAATAGGAACGTTTCAGAACTATCCTCAGAGATATGAAAAACTAGATTCATATTAATCTGACACTGCAGAGAACAACGAAAAATTCGTTGTCTCGAGCGGGATTCGAACTCGCATCTTCGCGTTTCTATTGGTAGAGCGGCGGTCTAGAAACCCGAAGATGCGAGTTCGAATCCCGCTCGAGACAACGAATTTTTCGTTGTTCTCTGCAGTGTCAGATTAATATGAACCTAGTTTTTAAATAGGAATGTGCTAAGTTCAAAGCTAAAGCTGAACTGTCGTTTTACTTTCCACTTTTTTAATAGGATCCAGCGATTCTTTATTTAGGTTTAACTAAACTAATTTTTTACATATACAATCAGCTAGTCGATTTACTTTAATATTTAAACAGCTTCATGCATTGCGAATTATTGTCAATAATTACATGATAAAAGAAGTTTACCGACCCGCCAGATATAGTCGTTATTAAAGATATATTCATGCAGATTCGATGTGTTTCATGTTCAATAAAATTTTTAGATTTAGCTTGAAAACTGTAGCTTCAATTATCATTGCGTCTTTGGTATATTAAAAATGAGGGAGAGATATATAGGACTGGAGTGACTTAGAAGTGCCAGTTGAGTTTCTGGCCATCTTGGCTATAGCCTCGCAGAATGTCATTAAACTGTTGTTTACAATCAATACAAAATATACTTGTATACAGCTTGTACTAATGTATATACTATATATATATATATATATATATATATATATATATATATATATATATATATATATATATATATATATATATATATATATATATATATATATATATATACTGTCAATCCCGAAAAGGTTGTCCAGGCGAAATATACTATAATACATATATATCGATCACGTGGTTACTGTAATATATGCGTCAACACGAAGATTTTATCATGCGTGTTAATTGCGCGTTCGATTAGCGTGGAAATTAAAACCTGTTTGCAGTATATACTGTACACAATGCCGAGACCATATTCGGCGCATGATTTGCGTTGGAGAATGGTTATCAAAGACTATTTTATCAAAGGAGGTATAAAGAAATAGCATCACAGTTATTTGTTTGCCCGAAAACTGTGTACCGGACGATTACGTTTTTGAATAGCGGTGATGTGAAGCCGTATCGTCTTGGTCGGCCTACTGGAAGCGCGAGTTTATTCGATCATGAAGAGTCTATCCATAATGGTTGTATTCTTCGAACAACTCGGATACGGCTACATGATATAGCTAACTACATTAACAGTGCTACTGGCTCTTCATTTCGTCCACAGACATTGTGTCACACTGTTCACATGCTTGGAATGACGCGTAAAAATGTAGGTCATTGAACCGATTGAAGTATTGACATTGGTTGGCTATTGACTAACATTGCAAGTTGTTTTATCGTCAGTGTAGCTAGAATATTAAAATACTACAGATACAACGTATTGCTCTTCAAAGAAATGATGACCTCAGACAGCAATTTAAAGCCGAAATAAGCGTATTTAATCACCAACTCGTTATTATGTCTCTGGGAATTTAAACGAATTGTCTACATGAATAGCAGAAGTATTTTCATTGTTATAATTTGACGTAATTATTGTGTTGTTGTTCGTTTTACATGTAGAAGCTAATTTAAATTCACAGAGGCATAGCAACCCACATTTAACAACAATAGTATCATTTCTAAAGGGACACACTTTACAGTACAATCTCTCACAACCCACGAGTAATTCGTTTATCCTTCAACAAAAAGTATAACTCAATGTACAAAAATGTTGACCATCAAAATATATTATGACAGCGGTATAGATCATTCCTTAATACGTACAATGCCTCGGTTTCATCGAGGATACGAGTTGGTTTGGATTGAATACGCTTACTTCGGCTTTAAATTGCTGTCTGAAGTCATCATTTCTTTGAAGAGCAATACGTTGTATCTGCAGTATTTTAATATTTTAGTTACACTGACGATAAAACAACTTGCAATGTTAGTCAATAGCCAAACAATGTTAAATTCTTCAATCGGTTCAATGACCTACATTTTTACGGGTCATTCCAAGCATGTGAACAGCCTGACACAATGTCTGTGGACGAAATGAAGAGCCAGTAGCACTGGTGATGTAGTTGGCTATTTCATGTAGCCGTATCTGAGGGGTTCGAAGAATACAATCCATTATGGATAGACCCTTCATGATCGAATAAACTCGCACTTCCAGTAGGCCGACCAAGACGATACGGCTTCACATCACCGCTATTCAAAAACGTAATCGTCCGGTACACAGTTTTTGGGCAAACAAATAACTGTGATGCTATTTCTTTATACATCCTTTGATAAAATAGTCTTTGATAAACCATTCTCCAACGCAAATCATGCACCGAATATGGTCTCGACATTGTGTACAGTATATACTGCAAAAAGGTTTTAATTTCCACGCTAATCGAACGTGCAATTAACACGCATGATAAAATCTTCGTGTTGACGCATATATTACAGTAACCACGTGATCGATATATATGTATTATAGTATATTTCATCTGGACAACCTTTTCGGGATTGACAGTATATATATATATATATATATATATATATATATATATATATATATATATATATATATATATATATATATATATATATATATATATATATATATATATATATATATATATATATATATATATATATATATATATATATATATATATATATATATATATATATATATATATATATATATATATATATATATATATATATATATATATATATATATATATATATATATATATATATATATATATATATGTATAGGTTATCATATGAGAGGCGAGGTGATATCAGTTTTATCGCTCGAGAGACGGTATCATATTTTGTCACGAGTGAGCGCAGCGAACGAGGGACAAAATATGATATCGTAACGAGAGCGATAAAACTGATATTACCGAGTCTCGAATATGATAACCTATTTATCACATACTTGTGCCTTTATCTCGAGCAAAAACCAGATTATATTTTCAAATTATTTACACTTCGAGTACATTTCAAAATGAATTCAAAATGATTGTTTAAAATACGCTAGACAGGTAGAAATTATAAAAGCAAACCAAAAATAACTTATCTTTTAATAGCCGCAAATTTTTTTGTGTTATTTTCCTTGTATTATTTAATATTTTTATTCTTATCTCTCATCGATCCTTCAGTCGGACGCCATCTTTGTTTTGAGCGGGACAAAAAACGATATCGCGGGACATATCGTTTTTATGTCACCGTGTTATCGCCCGGATAAAGGCACAAGTATGTGATAAATATATATATATATATATATATATATATATATATATATATATATATATATATATATATATATATATATACATATATATATATATATATATATATATATATATATATATATATATATATATATATATATATATATATATATATATATATATATATATATATATATATATATATATATATATATATATATATATATATATATATATATATATATATATATATATATATATATATGTATATATGTAGTTTTGTTCAAGCCGTTCTGAAATATCGAGAGAACAAACGACTGATTGTAGTCTTGAAATGCTTGTTTCGAGCTCCATAAATATACGGATTAAGAATGGAGTTTGTCCCAAGCAGAAGGTTTGCAATTATGTGCCATCTGGTTTATATGCAGTATGCTCGACATACATGTAATTCGACTGTAGCAGTTATCATAAATGGAAGAGTGCTTGCAAGAAATACACCAACTATAATACCAAATGTTTTCACAAGTTCAAGTTGTTGCAGATTCCTACGAGTAGATGAGGTTGTATTAGGAAGAGACGTGGACGTGGTAGGATTCGCATTTGTTTTCCCTTGTAAATTTCTCACTTTTGACCTTTGTGTTTTTGCTACTTATAGTTTAACAACAATATAGCTATGGTTGTAAAAATAGGTTGAAAACGCCGTAAACAGGCAATACGGAAGGGTGTATGTTACAATATAGTCGTCGTACTTCATTTTGTGTGTTCCACAGTAACAGATTTGCATTAACGATAGCCAAAAGCCATGCCGTCGCCAGAATTATACGAGTCCTCCGCCATGTCATTATCAGGGGATATTTCAGAGGCCGGCTAATATAAATGAACCGATAATAAGTTATCGCTAATAGGCTCGCAATCGATAACGCTGCACTTGTCCCTGAAGTTGCAACGCCAATGATACAGATCATTTTGGCGTTACTGTCTTTTCCAGCCAAAATGTTGGTAAATTCAACCATCCATGAAGGATACAACGAACAGCAAACGATGATGTCAGAAAAGCTCAAATTGACGACGAAATACGTCGTTGGTGTTTTTGTTTCCACCAAAAAGATGTTGTAAATTAAAATTGCGATATTTCCAACCAAGCCAATGCTTACAGCCAGACATAATAAAACAACTACAGAGGTGAAAAATGCAGTAGAAGGAATATGGTCTTGAGTAGAATTGAAGTCCATAATAACAGGCGTGAGAACGTAATTATTATTTTCTATTTCGGTATAGGATATACGTTAAAATTCCTTTCAAGTCTACTCCAAATCTAACTCTGCCTTATATTGCTGTCTTCATTTTATAACGGTTGTTAAAATTTCTACGTCAGCTAATTACATATTCATGCAGCTGTTCATTTTGCATGTTCTTTCCATTTGTTTAACCATGGAACTTCTACTTAAGCTATAAAATGTTTGAGATTCTGTTTAGTTTAATATAACAATTTTGAAATATTTCTTTTTAATTTTGGGCATGAATTTGTTGTGTATCTTTCTTTACGTTGTGTTTAAATGCTTGGCATTAAATGGCTAACTTTTTTTACTGAAGTAAACACTGATATAATTTTTGATTAAATTAAAATGAAACAAACTTAAGTAAAATTCAGAGAATTTGGTCTGCATGGTTTTTGAAAAAGATGTCAAATTGAAATCGTTGATAAAACTCTGTCACTTTATCTTATGGCTTTCAAGTATTTTTGGCAGGCTTTCACGGGATATTCAACTTTATTGGATATGCAGTTATATGCAAATAACACAACATGCGACACCACATTGCATAATGACTTTCAAAAAAGCTTCATTTATTTAAATTGTAGTCAAACTATTGCACATGTAAATGAGGTGGCCTAGTGATTAACTTCAGCTTATGCACTTACAAGCGCATGTGGCTATAATTATTTTCTTTTGTTACATGCTACAAAGTAAGAAATTTTATAAACACTCGCTAAATAAAGAAATACAATCGTCTTATATGTATAATTTTGAATATTTCAACACAAAGAATACAGTTGCAAAAGTAAACCCAAGATATTTGTGAATTTAAGTGCTCTTTGGCCGTACAACTGAGAAAATAGTGGGCAAAATGTTTAATTTAATCACCATTGGGCATCACGTTCTTTACTTTTTGCGAACAAAAATTATGCAAACTAATGTCTAATGACACTTATACGGGGGCTTTTTAAGGCTATTGTCTTCACTACCAAACTTCGCAAGCCCAGCGGGCATATCGACGTCGAATCGACGTCGATTCAACGTCGTGGTCGACGTCGAAACGACGTCGATTTCAGGTCGAAAACGCAAATCGAATCGACGTTGGTCTATCGACGTCGAAACGACGTCATGAAATCGACGTCGAAACGACGTCATGAAACGACGTCATGAAATCGACGTCGATTTCAGGTCGAAAACGCAAATCGAATCGACGTTGATTTATCGACGTCAGGAAATCGACGTTGAAACGACGTCGATTTCAGGTCGAAAACGTAAATCAAATCGACATTGACATGTCCGCCAGCAAATGGACGTCAAAACTAAAACGTAAAAACAGAAATGCCACACTGAAACAACAGCTAGGCGTTTAATGTAATATTCACTAGCAACAATTAACCTAATATTATTTAAAATTTTTATGCATTGTTCTCTATTAATATTTAAATAACAACATATATAATGTATATAATGATAATAAATAAGTAAAGTATTAAGAAATTTCCAGATCGATAAAAGCAAAGCATGTGGACTGTCTAGAGGGAGAATGCGACTATTTTAAAATTGCAATATTTAGCTAAAAACAACAGTGTGTATAAAAAATGCAATCGGATTTTGGAGTGCTCTAGGGCATTCGATGTTCAATTTACAGAAATAACTCTTTCACTGTTGGAAAGATCAGTCTTTTATCTTTTGAATGCCACCGTTTTTGTAAAATTTGAAGAAAAACTGCATGAGCAAATGCGAGTAAGATGAACATCGCCAGTCGATTCCGCATACTTCCACCGTTGGGAATTCACTGAAAATTTGTTGACATTTACTTCCAATTGGGAATTGAAATTGACAAATTTTAGCTTAGGTCAGTAAAATTTATGAATCTTATTAGCTAAGTTACTTGTTTCTCATAACAGGTGAGTGATTAATGAAATTTTCTTTCCCTATTTGCTGCCTTAATAATGCTCAAATGTAGAAATATGCGATTTCGACCGGCTATATTTATTTGATTCGTAATTGCTCAATCTTTCGTCACAAAGGCGGTGATATTTGACACCTAAAAGTCTGGTCTTTCTGACTGTGAACGAACTATTTCTGTATATCAAATGCTGAAGGCGTTACGACACCCCAAAGTTCGATTACCTTTTTTATACACCCTGTATTAAAAAGATACTCTAATATCTAATAAAGATGCCCTTTTAAAAATAAATAAGAGTTCTAGTTTTCTTTCCGCCTCCGCCACCTTTTCGGTCAGGTGCATACTTGAGCAACCTGGAACAAATTTGTTTAACCTCGCTCTCGGTGCCTTTATGATTTCGTAAAGCCACTTCTAAAAACATCCAACAGAAAATATTTTGAATAACAATTGACGATCGGTCGAAGTGCTTAAAGTACAAGAAAACTGTTCTGGTATCGGTAACTGTTTTAAATTCCTGTCTTTTATCAATAGAGCAAAATTAAGGAACCCATCATAAAGCCCAAGATGACTAGCAATTATAGAAAATGCACCGTACTTTAGCTTAAGTTTTATTTAATAATCAGACAATAGTTATGTCTTATGTGGGCAAATGTGATAAGCATGCTTCCTATATGCACTCTTAATGATTCGCTTGTAAATTGTGTCTGATTAACGTGATATATTGTACCAGGCTCTGACAGCTGAATAAATATTTGAGGGCCTGACCCTAGTGTTCACCACCAAATTGCCAACATTACTGCAAGGCCTGTATGTTACAGTATACTAGTTGATTTATAATTTGGTTTATCAGTAACTCATGTGAGTATCTTGATCACAATGTAATCCCAAAAGATCCAGGAACTACAGACAAAGAACATTAGAGTCTGCCTTGTTAGTAAGCTATGTTACAGTATACTGATTGACTTGTAATCATGTTACTCAATTAAAGATTCTGGCATATGTCAAGCACTACCCCATACCACTTGATTTATAATTTAATGTGAGTAACTCAACACAATGTATTAAATTGTAATATTTTAATCCCAAAAGAATTAACCTGAGACTTCCACAGAAAACATTAAAGTCTGGCAATTTCAGTCTGGTGGAAAACACCCTTAAATTTCAAGTTTACGAAAGCAAATAGCATGCCCTGAGATGGGGAGGGGGGGGGGGGGGGCGGCGGGATTTCAAATGACTTGTGCATAACTGCCAAGAGTCCAGCATGTTGCAAGACACATGTTTAGTTTGCAGACATTCAATGACAGGCCCATTATGCTACAAACCATGTTATAATATACTGGTTGATTTATAATCATGTTACTGTGATTTGTGTGATTTTGTTTCACATAGTTCTATTTTGAGCTTACAAGATGTTACTTTTCGGAATATGTTTTGTTCTTTACTCAATTGAAGATTCCGACATGTGTCGAGCACCACCTCTTTATACTGGTTGATTAATAATTTGATGTATCAGTAACTGACGTAACTCAAAACAATGTATTAAATTGTAATATTGTAATCTCAATAGAACCTGGGACTTCAACAGAAAACATTACAGCCTGGCTAGTTACTTAATTGAAGATTCTGACATATATGACTGTCAAGAAGAGTAATAATTGCCAAGAGCCCCTGCATGTTCCAAGACACATGTATATATAGTTGGCACACATTCAGTGACAGCCCCAATATTTAAAAAGATATAATAAAATTACATAATTCTCATGATAGATTATACATTATTAGAAAACAGTTTTGACCCATATCCCAACTAAATCTATTATGTCACACGAAATTTCAGTATACATCACACAACGTCATGTTAACCATGCTGAGAAACAGAACAGAACTACACTGTATAAGTAACAATGTAGGTTCAAAGAGTTAAAATCAAAACTTATATCCTTAGTGTGATCTGTATCTTTGTAAACATATTCAATCAATCGTATCCCACACCCCATTACCCTTACAAATAAGGAAAATTGAAAAGCTGTATAGTCAATATGGCCGCCATTGAAGCCATAGTAAATACTTGGCATCAATCCCACAAATATCTTAGCAATCCTTTGCATATCTGCCTTTTTTAAAACGTGTTTAGCCTTAATAGAAAACAGGAAAAGATAATTTACTTTTATTTTTTATTTATATATTGTATGAATGAAAAAAAGCGGCAAAACATATACTGCAAAATATGCCTGGTGTCTAATTTAATACAATCCAGTTTATATTCTTATGCACATAGGTGTATTCATATGCACATGGTTCTATGAAATTGCCTGAAATATAGTCAGTAATAAGACATAGCTTGTGTTTTATTGTATCTACCATCAGATGTGTTTCAAAATAACATGTTCAGTTTCTGGATATAAACGCTGAGAAGCGAATATGACATGAACCGACATACGATGTATATATCCCGCTGTAAAATTTTTCTAAGGGCATCAATTGCTCTTCAATTTCGAGCAGATTACCTTTTACAATCAACAACTTATAATCGACTAACCTTGCTAAAAACCAACGACTTTTCTTCGGAAATAAACAAGCTAATATACCAATGTGTGTGACTTTCCCCGATCAATTTCAAATACAGCGCGAATATTAATGTGAGAACTGGCAAGGAACTGGCTCGAATTCAAATCAGCGATCGCCGGCCAGCGGTAACAGGAGGCTACTTGGTGTAAGTATGCAACTACAATTATGCTCAGAATATACTGAAAAAACATCAACGACCATTGCAAAACTAACAATTGAAATCACCCTTCAAAAGAGTTATAATAATCAAAGCATTCTGTATAGAAATTATCGGAAAACGACATTATATTATGCAATATTAGGTCGAAAACACGAGTAAAATCGTCGAAAATAAGGTGGATTCAGAAAAAACGGTCAAGGTCGAATCGATATATCTAAAAATGACGACGTCGATACCACGTTGAAGGACTACCAAAACCTACGACGGATCTACATAGAAAAAATACGTCGATACGATATTAAGTCGAAAGTGCGACGTCGATTCCGCGTCGAAAAATGAGATCGATACAACGTCGATTTAGGTCGAAAGTACGACATCGATTTCGCGTCGAAAAATGACGTCGACACGACGTCGATATTAGTTCGAAACTACGACGTTGATTTCGCGTCGAAAATGACGTCGATACGACGTCGATATTAGGTCGAAAGTACGACGTCGATTTCGCGTCGAGAAATGACGTCGATACGACGTCGATATTAGGTCGATTCCGGTCACGACCTCATTTCGACCAATTTTCGACGTCGAAACGACGTCAGATGCCCACTGGGAAGCGTTTTAAACAAGCGAGGCTTGGTTTTTTTATCTTCCCCACAGGGGCATGTGAACGCGCAAGGGGTGATGGTTGTTTATTTAGACCTTGATACTTTTGTGGCAAGTTTCCTATATGTGCACTCGATAGTCTTTCAAAGAAATAATTCCGAGTTTAGAGGTGAAAATAAGCAGTAATCCCAAACATCCTTTGCGCGCTCATAGTTTATAGTTCACGCTTTTTAGAGGACAACCTTTACTGAATTGTTTTAGCTGAAAAGCTGTATATATTTTATTAAGTAAGAGTATAAAATGTAAATTAGTCGCTCACACGCTGGCTCTAATTAGTTTCGCAGTTCGCACTGATCTTTATCTCAACAAAAACACATGCACTCTTTCCCAGTTCGTGTTTCCACATTTTGCATTCCTCTTCTATTATAATTCTGCAATAATTTACAGGCATAATAGCAACAATTAACACAAAAATTAATGGCAGGCAATGTTTCCCAACATTCTAAAGTTGGTGCAGATTGTCTTTAAAAACAAACTCAATCCCAAACTGTAGACGCTGCGAAGCGACGTAAAGTAGAAGTTGTTTTTTTTTCATATACAGCCATTTCAATTTGGGTTGTCTTTGCAAAAGCTTAAACTGTGAACTATGAGTGCGCAAGGGATGATGAATTATTGTTTATTTAGGCCCTATTACTCAGGGAATTGCCTTTGTAGGCTTGTAGCGAGTAAATTTGCCATCGTAAGTTAACTAAGTTTGCTGTTTGCCTTCAATGCTGTTTCAAGTAAATAATTCCGAGTGTAGAGGTGAGAATATACGCAATAGTTTACAGCTTACGCTTTTGGAAGGACAACTTTGAATTAGCTGTAGATTGCATAAGCTCTGCATGTCTAGAATTCATTACAATTCAAATGCAGCTATTTCTTTTTTATACCAAGATGGTTTCTGTTTAGTTTACCACTGAGAATGGTGCACATATCGAATGAGAATTAAACATTGATTTTCATTTTGCCACAATCACATGTAGGCTGCCGTATGCAGCTATATGCTATTGGACTACACCACTACACGCTGTCAGACATGGCAGAAGTACTACTTGGACATAAGCTCAAGTGGTGAGAGCTAAGACTTTTTTATCATTTTCTTGCACTCCATAATTAATTGCCAGCCATGACGAAGCGCTAAAGTACCCAACGTCGGGAGAACACCGCGGTCAAACGTTACACGCATGCGCGAAAAACAAAGGCAAATTGAATACAAAGGAGTGAAAAGCTAAGAAAAGCGAAGAATACAAGAAAACGGCTGAAAATATAAGGTAGCGAAATTTTGAGTATGTTTCTTATGTTAAAAGAAAGTTTTTCTGAGTTTACCCCCTCGTAATTTTATTTACCCTTTTTCTGGAGCTTTATAAACGTGCCGACAGCGATACTCCTGCTAAATATCCTTACAGCTGTTGTTGTCACAATCGAGAACTAGGGCCAGAAAACACAACAAACAGCAGTGCTCACAATGAAAATTATGTAATATGCCAACAATTGAAGTATCACTGCAATCAACGACCATCAGTAGCGATGTACTATCATCATCATTAATTCATGTTCTTCTACTTCTTCGCCGGACAACTCGCGCATGCGCAAGCGTTTGACCGCGGTGTTCGTTGGGAGGGGATAGATCTTAGCCCTATGAATTAGTAATACCTTGCTTTAACCATTACACCACGGTGCCTATCACACGCACACACAAACACCAAAAGGGCCAAAAGAACAGTATATATGCCACATTTATGTATGTTATGTTTTGTTAAGTTCGTTAGTACTTGAATGGAATTTAGAAAGAACAAGACGCCTGCTGAGGCGTTCACTCCGCCTGCCGAAACGAAAATGGGCACAAGGCCAGGCAGGGCTGTAACTAGAGAGTTTATTGGGGGTGGGGTATATTCACTTATTTCTGTTCTGCCCAGCTAATTCTTTTTTAAATCAATTATTATTAGGGTACTTTCCAAGGCATTTCACCATGCAGTAAGGCATTGCTAGCACGTCACGTTATGTAATCACTAAGATAACCAAAAATCAATGTCTGAGTGACTTGCCGGGCACTCTGTCCAGAGTCCTAGTAAGATTGCATTTTTTAGAATGTAATTTAAATTAAAGACTTTCATAGTAAATATATTAAAAAGATTATTTTGTCATAATACCACCAACATATGGCTGTTTTACTTTTGGGTAGTTGCAAGTAAAGAAAATTTTACTAAAAATGTATACAATACATAAATATATTAACCTAATAGCATCATTTAAATAAATTCTGTAGTACACTGCCTGAAGTCTTTACGATATAATTTGTTGGGAACTTCAGACTGACATATGTATTTCTGGAATTGGAATGTTAAATGTCTCTTACCTTTTATAAATGTATGAGATCCCACAAGCAAATAAATCATTTTGCATGAAATATCAGCATCTTAACATAGGTATAGAAAATCAAGGAAAGAAATCACAACGAATACTTCGTCATTAGAATTAGGAACACGTTTCCTAAACTCACTCCTTGATCATGGAATGATGGAGTCTATTTGCCGTTTAAAAACATTTCTGGAGCAATGTTTTGATAAAGAACCTTCCTGTCCCTTTTTGTTCACTATTACATGTTAAAAATTGTGTTTTGCATATAGATATTTCAGTAGAAATTGCGTTTGATTCTTGTCTAAAAATTTCTAAATTTCTTAAAAGTGGAAACACAACAGAAAATGAAGGAAACACGCTCTCAAAACTTGGTAATAATTCCATGTTCTCAGTATGGCGAATACAAATCTTAATCCAAGCCCTAACCCAAACGCTAACCCTAACCAACGTTTTATTTGTCATGTTTTTAACTTTGATGGATTGAAGATTGAATAATTTGATTAGATTTAGGACTTGGATTAAGATTTAATAGAAAACATGCAATTATTACCCAAAACGTCACCGCAATAGATCGCTCCGGAGATATCCGGCGTGGACGTGCGAAGATGGTCAGAGTAGCAGCCTAGACAAATCAAGAAGACAAATCAAATGAACTTCACTGTTTTAAATGTTCTTGCATACAAATGGTATTGTTTTTGAAGATATACACGGTAAGCCTAACTTACGTACTTTGCATAATGATGATGCATAATATTCTTTGTATAATTTGATAATTATAATGAAAACAGTAACTGTATTACTATATTATGAATAATTCATTCTTCGTTATTTATTTTATTTTAGTTGAAAGCGCGGGCACATGTCATGTCTGCTCGAATTCCGTAGGAGAAGCACATACATGTAAATTGCATTTAATATGTGGAATTCCTGAAGGGGTCAGCGCGGTCAAATGAAGCATTTATACACAGACATGCAAAATGTTTGTGTTAAACAAAATCTTGAGACGCCATTTTTTGTTATTAATTGTCACCACATTTAAATTGACTTTTAACTAGCCCGGAAAGCTCCTGAAACGATCATCAAATCAACCATATTGCCACAGAAACGGCAACTTGCGTGGGACTGGAAACAAGGAATTGCGAGGAAGAATCTGAGCTCTATTCCTTCAGAGAAGAAGAAAAAGTTAGCGAAGGTACCCCAACCTGCAGGACGATTTCATTGTTTGGAGTGCCCTGAATTGGCTCTTGAGGGAAAACGGGAAGAAAGATTTACCACGCCTCAATCCAGTGTTAAGCGACATAAAGAAAGATGGCATAAAATATGTGGGGGTTTTGAAAAATGTACCATAGTCCCACAAACAGCGCTTGAAGTCTAAGAATTAAAGAGTAAATACAAGCAACTCGAGCAACCTAACACTACAACACCTCCCACTAGTCTCAAGATGCCTCGATCTGCCACCCTCGGCAGAAAACATGAACAAGATAAATTATGCAGCATCTCAGCAAGTGGTGACAATGAAATAATTACACCTAATCGTCAGGTACCATAGAAGAAAATTTGAAAACATCATTTAATACAAGCAAGTCTACAGTCAGGTGCAACGCTTGAATCCGCGATGACTTTGCCTCACGCTGCCAAGAAACAGACGACGCTGCTTTGTTTTGCTAAACCTGAAAAAACCGACGACGGAGATACAGTGGCAAGCCTGGAAGGTGTTATGAAAGCTATAGGTGACTTGTCCTTGAAGGTTGACAACATTGAAAAGCAACTTACACAAGTCCGTAATTCAATTGGCTTTGAAGATGATGGTACAGGAAAGTCTGTGATGGTTATGTAAAAGGCCGAAAATGTGCTTCAGTTGGCAAAATTAACACAACTGATTGAATTTTTTTTTGACGAGCCATCTCAAACGGCCATACTGCGTTGCTCACCATGCTACAAATTGCATTTGGTATCAAAGCCCACTCTTGGCAAGCTAATTCTTTCAAGCTAGTCGGATTATTAACTCGTCTGGTAGCGGGACCCTTACTTCAGGAATTTTACTCAAACAAGAAACGACCCACCAGCTGATTGAAGGGCATAATGCAGCTTGGTACCGACAAAAGAATGTCCTAATCAATCACCATTGCCGGATTGGTGAAGGATCGAAGATGCACGGAAAAGCAATGAAAGAGTACAAAAAGAAGGTCAAGCTAATGGAGAAGAAAACCACGGCAGCAAAAAATATTTTTCGGGCAGCAATCATCGATTTGAAACTTGCAGGCGCAGCTTCGAGTCACGAGAAACTAATCTCATTTTTGGCATGTTGCGGTGTTAACGTTGGCCAAATCGGAGACGGTCGCAACCTCTTTAACGATATTTTATATTGTTTGGAAAAAGCAGTTGATAATCGAGTCAACGCCTGGTTGAAAACGCCACTTTCATCAACAATGCTTCCTCCACACTTTTGCGCAACGGTTGATAAAGCCACGCCGTCCGCATAACAAACCAAGCAATCCTTGTTGTTGCTCGAAACACTTCTGGTGTTCCTTGTCCAATTCCAATTGCAGCTCCGAAAGTTTACACTGATTTTCAACCGGCATCTTCCGAAAGCCTAGCAGAGTTGTTGGTCAAAGCAATTGAAACTAATCTTTCACATGCCGTGCTTTCGAGGTTTTGTGGCGTAGCTGCTAATGATCCTTATCAGGCTACCGGGTTTCGTAAGAAACTTTTGGAAATACTAAATCTTGTTGATAATGAGATCAGTTTCCGTTTCCAGTTACTTGGGATGCTGCTCATGCATTGAATCTTGGTGTCGTTGACGTTAAAGATTCGCAAACAGAATCTGGAAACCACTTTAAAAGATTTGTCAAGCGTTGTATTCAACAACATTCTCAGCAATTAAAATTGAAAAGGGTTTGCTTTTTTGCAGCTCGTTGATTCATCGGCAAGACGATCCGTGGCTTATGCAACACAGTGGTTCACAAGTTCCGCTTACGAACAATGGCTGAAGATCGAGAAGAGTTATTCATCATTTTGGCAAGCATTCGAACTTCTGGATCCACATCGAGAAGAAGAAGAAGAACTCCAATATATGATCGCTGGTTATGATTTTGTTTCCGACCAGCTGGCTTTTCTTGACGTGTTGAAACCAGTTGTTGATCTGATGCTTCGTGTTCAATCACTCGACACTCCAATTCAATCAATCAATCAATCAATCAATCAATCAATCAATCAATCAATCAATCAATCAATCAATCAATCAATCAATCAATCAATCAATCAATCAATCAATCAATCAATCAATCAATCAATCAATCAATCAATCAATCAATCAATCAATCAATCAATCAATCAATCAATCAATCAATCAATCAATCAATCAATCAATCAATCAATCAATCAATCAATCAATCAATCAATCAATCAATCAATCAATCAATCAATCAATCAATCAATCAATCAATCAATCAATCAATCAATCAATCAATCAATCAATCAATCAATCAATCAATCAATCAATCAATCAATCAATCAATCAATCAATCAATCAATCAATCAATCAATCAATCAATCAATCAATCAATCAATCAATCAATCAATCTTTATTTATACACGGTAAAATCTTCAGTATATATACAATATTAATTAACAAAACTATACTATGGTTAAATATCTAATAATCTAAGTCACATGCATATTTACAACTTGAATACTGTTTTACAAGATTGCCGTGTGTGAGTCAACTAATCGTTTTTAAAATAGTTTTGGATAGCTTTTTTGAAATTCTTAAGTGATTTTATAGTATGAATAGATTCGGGCAAATTATTCCATAGCTGTGCCCCGCCATAACTAAAACCTCGTTTCAAATAATCCGTGCGTGGACGCGGTAAGTTAAGCTTACCACCAGCGTTTCTAAGATTATAATGTGTATTTCGATCGATAAAAAGATTACGTAAATATTCAGGAGCGCTATTATTCAGTGTTTTGAACATTAGGATTGCTTTCTGTTTTTTCCAACGAGTTAAAACATTGTCCCATCCCAGCTCCTCCAAGAGACGGCTTGCACTAGTATTAACAGTAACTCGACTGCGTTATTATTCTTGCATCTCGATTTTGTAATTTCTGTATTTTATCAAGCAAAGTCACACCTAGGCCGTCCCAGACCGTGGAACAATAATCAAGGTGGGGCTGGATTATTGCTTTATATATTTTATTGGCGACATCTATTGTTATAAAGGATCTTATACGCTTTAGGGCACCAATAGCCGAGGAGATCTTTTTCGATTTTTCCTCGACATGTTTGGACCAAGTAAGGTGTTGATCTATATATTGTCATGCCCAATGTTTCAGTTTCATTTACCCTTTTAATCGGTTGATCATTGATTGTTATGTCAATATGTCCATCAACATTAACATTCAATCGTTGGCGTGACCCAATTATCATAAATTCGGTTTTCGCTATATTAAGGCTGAGCTTATTAACTTTCAACCAAATATTAAGATTTTGGAGTTCCTGATTTAACACGTTTTCGAGTTCAAATAAAGTGGATGATGCGAGACTCACGTTAGTGTCATCTGTTAACATTCTCGGACCAAGATTGCTACCTTGAGGAACCCCACATGAAACTGATCGCGAATTCGACATGTGTCCATTGACACAGCACACTTGTTTTCGATCATCAAGATACGACTGAAACCATTTAAGTGATCCTTGTTCTATACCATATAATTGAAGTTTTCGTAAGATTATGCTGTGATCAATGGTGTCGAAAGCTTTTTTGAGGTAAAGAAATACAACTCCATTTAATAGCCCGTTATCAATATTAACTGACCAACTATTCGTTGCCTCAGTTAGGGCAGTGAGCGTACTGTGAAATGATCTGAATCCTGACAGACAGGACGTCAGAAGATTATTATCGTTAAAATATGAAAATAATTGTTCATAGACAATTTTTTCCAGTATTTTTGCTAGTATTTTGCCAGTATTTTTCCAGTATTTTAGACAATTTTTTCCAGTATTTTTGCTTTTTCCAATTTGGAAACTCAAGTTGTGGTGGCCCAAAGTTATAGCAAAATTGACGAAAGCTGTGGGGATCTTGAGGCATATCCGAGATTGAGAAACGTCATTGACAGCTTAAAACCTGATGGTGTGTTCAATGATGTGAAGCTTTTGCCAGGTTGGTTAGTTGTTATTGATACCGGTCCTGGTGCTGGAAGGGATGGAAGTCGTTTCCCCTTTGAAAATGCGGGAACTACATGATATCAAGCGCGACAGAGAAACATTGGCGTCAGATTTGTTGACCTCCCTAGATCAAAGAGTTACTACAGTTGTAAGAGACGGCCGGTGCCTTGTCAATCTTAGAAGTATTTGATGCGGCCAAGCTTGTCAATTTAACTTCACTGTGGTTCGCTTTTAGCTGGTGCTTACCATCTTTAAAACGTTGTTGCGGAATAATTTAAGAAAGCTTACAAACATACTTTCAAGGTGATGACGAAATAAAAGCTCACAGAAAAAACGCATTTGTTTGTAGTAGGGCTAACGATCTGATGTCAAAAGTGGTAGATCGCATTGACTCTGAACTAGGCCGTTGTCCATTTTTAGCTGATGATGAATCGATCGCTTTCACAGTGAAAGTGAAAATGACAGTTTAACTATTACAAATACTTTTGTGCCCTTATTACTGTTACATGAGTGACGATGTAGGCTACAGTTAAAATGGTTAATATTGATAGTGGACTATATTTCAGTAAATTAGCAGTATATGATTTAAGATTCCTGCTTTAATTTTTTTGTCAATTTAATATTTTTAATCAAGAGAAACAAAGGCAGACATAACCTGCATAACAGCATGTAAGAATTTGATAGTGTTTTTGTGGACTTCAAAATTCTTGCCGCAGTCACGCGCGGGTCGGTTTTTCTCTCGTACCGTATTGCGCAATTCGTGATATTGGCATATTGCGCAATTCGTCGTTGGCGCAGCGACCAGAAGCAATCTGCGTATCACCGGCGTGAGGTTTACATGGAATGCACCCTGGTCCTCGGAGAAGTTTCGCGGTGGAATTTGTCGTTTTAAAACATTTTGCATGAGAATCATTGAAATGAGACAGAATACTAGACATAGCTGGGTTGGTTGAATGTTTTCCCGTGATTGGAGAGATACCCAGATGTTCAGATATCCTAGTGTGTAGATGGCGCGTGGTTTGACCCACATACGACGCGGAACAGCATCGACACTTGAATAAGTATACCACACTGGATCTCAAGTATTTGGGAACTTTATCCTTGAAGGGAAAAAAGGAAGATATTCGTCTTGAAGAACGAAAGACGAATCTAATGTCAAGATGAGGAAAAGCGGCGTTGCAGAGTCGGTTGATTTGAGTGCGTATCTGTAGAGAATGTATCCCTGTGAATGGGAGGCAAAAATAGATTATTTTCTTAGTAGCGGTCAGAACAGGTGGTCTAGGGTCAAAGGTGTGGTCGAGCAAGCGGCGAACAATGCGGTCGAACATTTGAGAGGGAAAACCATTCGAGTTAAATAACTTTCTGACAACTTCAAGCTGTGTATGAAAGTTTTCATAGCTAGAACAAAGATTGAAAATGCGATGGATCAAACAAGAAACTAAGTTCTGTTTGTAGGCAAGAGGAATAAAACTGTTAAAGTTGGTGAATAAACCAGTAAACGTAGGTTTGCGGTAAACAGATGTAGCGAACTTTCTGTCGGAACGAGATATGTCAATATCGAGAAACGGTAGTTTCCCATCGCGTTCGATCTCAGTGGTAACGGTTATATTGGCGTGTTGTTGGTTAAGGTAGTCGAGAAAAAGTGGTACGTGGTCTGAGGAGCGGAAAAGAAGGAAGCAATCATCAACATAGCGTCTGTAGAGTAGAGGTTTGAAGGAAGAAGGGCAGTTGTTAAACCATTTTTGTTCATGGAAGGACATGAAAATATTGGCGAAAAGGGGACCTAAGGGACTATTGGAATGATGTCTAATGCTTTATTCTCTGATCACCAATTCTTCCACGGTCTTAATCGCTCTGAGTTCGAAAAACTTATGTCCCTGTCCGTCAAAAATTGTCACTTCATTTTTAATGGCCGCCTGTACCAACAGGTTGACGGTGTGGCAATGAGCAGTCCCTTAGGTCCTCTTTTCGCCAATATTTTCATGTCCTTCCATGAACAAAAATGGTTAAACGACTGCCCTTCTTCCTTCAAACCTCTACTCTACAGACGCTATGTTGATGATTGCTTCCTTCTTTTCCGCTCCTCAGACCACGTACCACTTTTTCTCGACTACCTTAACCAACAACACGCCAATATCACCGTTACCACTGAGATCGAACGCGATGGGAAACTACTGTTTCTCGATATTGACATATCTCGTTCCGACAGAAAGTTCGCCACATATGTTTACCGCAAACCTACGTTTACTGGTTTATTCACCAACTTTAACAGTTTTATTCCTCTTGCCTACAAACAGAACTTAGTTTCTTGTTTGATCCATCGCATTTTCAATCTTTGTTCTAGCTATGAAAACTTTCATACACAGCTTAAAGTTGTCAGAAAGTTATTTAACTCGAATGGTTTTCCCTCTCATATGTTCGACCGCATTGTTCGCCGCTTCCTCGACCACACCTTTGACCCTAGACCACCTGTTCTGACCGCTACTAAGAAAATAATCTATTTTTGCCTCCCATTCACAGGGATACATTCTCTACAGATACGCACTCAAATCAACTGACTCTGCAACGCCGCTTTTCCTCATCTTGACATTAGATTCGTTTTTCGTTCTTCAAGACGAATATCTTCCTTTTTTCCCTTCAAGGATAAAGTTCCCAAATACTTGAGATCCAGTGTGGTATACTTATTTAAGTGTCGATGCTGTTCCGCGTCGTATGTGGGTCAAACCACGCGCCATCTACACACTAGGATATCTGAACATCTGGGTATCTCTCCAATCACGGGAAAACATTCAACCAACCCAGCTATGTCTAGTATTCTGTCCCATATAAACGCCTCTGGGCACCCTGCTAACTTTGACGACTTTCAAATTCTTTCTTCCTCCTCTGACTCATACGAATTAATGATACACGAGAGTCTTCTCATCAATAAATACAAACCTAATCTAAACGTTCAAGGCAGCTCTATTCCTCTTAACCTTTTCTAATTTGTCGTTTATGTTGTGTGTGTTTGTAATGTCCTATCCACCTTCACACGTCTATATCCTTAATTGCACCTTGTAATTTTACACCTTGTAAATATAACAACACTATTAGCATAGATATATATTCAATTTTGTATGTAATATTATCCACTTGTCTGAAGATGTCTTAAGTTAAGACGAAACGTCACAATAAATACTTTCTATTTTAAATCTTGTTTTTATGGCTTTACTCAAAGCATTATGTTGGGCATTGATCTTTATAATAAGAATACGTTTTCCGCCTGGCACGTCTCTGGCTACAGCATTGAAATGAGTTTAAACGCCGTGTTTAGGTCGGCTCACGCGGCTTGTGCCCAGCGGTATCACCCATGAGCGCTGCACCAACTTGTGACACCGAAAAAAATTAAAAAGACAAAAAACAGAAATGGAGCGAATTTAAAACTCCGGAGTAAATATAATTTTGTGGAAACACCACGTAAGTCTATTATACAGAACTATTATTTATGAATAGCACTGATGAAGATCCGACTTCCGAGCTTACGGATCGAAAGCTCTGCGATAATAAACTTACGTCACAGTATAGGGTATAAACAGTAGGGCCACTCAGCAGTGCAACATGTCCCCCTATTTTTATGCAATTGATTGGCCAGAATAATGGCGGAACGGCCAGTTCAGCGTTCCTATTGGCCAGAAAAGGCAACTGACTGGCCAGAACTTGCATAATGAAGATGCGTAATGAGACATGCGTGGAAACACAAACTTCAAAGGTTCTGACTCGAGTGGCAGCCTCGTCCCCGGCGCTTTGACGTTCTGTGGCGGTGCGTGGCGCGCGCGCGACATTGCGTGTGGACTCGAGTGGCCTTTCTGTTTATTTTCTATTCTGTGCTTACTTTGTGTTTCCACAAAATTATATTTTAATTTGCTCGGAATATGTCGATACAACGTGGTATACTTCGGTTTCCGACGCTTCTCGAACATTTTCCCGAACTTGTTTTAAATTTTCGAATTCAAAACGCTGAGTTGCTGATAAGACTTCACCTCGAATTTTCATCAATCCTAGATTTGTTTTAAGGTAATATGGTTTATTTTTTGTTGTACTTAAGTACTTAGCGTGCTCATAGAAATAGATTTTTGCAAAATCGGGCGGGAATCAACAATATTTGAGTAAAAGTTTGTACTGTCCACGTGTGCTTGCAAGAATGAATGATCGCTTTTCAAAATAAAGGCTTCAGCTTTTGGTTGAAGTTTATCGTTGACTGATAATAATGCCGTGAAATGTGCTGCAAATACATAGTCGGATCTTAATTGCCAAGATTGTTGAAAAAATAGGCTCAGACAGTTCTATAGATTTGGATCTTCAAAAATGACCTTCAAATTTTATTATCTAGTTTAATTTTATTAAAGTTCTTTGTACATTTGCATGGTGAAATCAAGTTAAAATGTAATTTTTTGAAACACCACATAAATGTATTATTGCAAAGCTTTCGATCCGTAAGCTTGTGAGCTTTGTGATAATAAATTTATTTGGTGTTTCCTCAAAAGTGTATTTTAGTTTATTCATAGTAGTGGGAATGTACGGTGGCCCACAACTGTCACGGCAAATTAAAATCGATCACGGCAAATTAAAATCGATCAGGGCAAATTAAAATCGATCACGGCAAATTAAAATTCATCACGGCAAAATAAAATCCATCACGGCAAATTCAAATCGACACGGCAAATTCAAATCGATCACGGCAAATTAAAATTCACCACGGCAAATTAAAATCGATCACGGCAAATTCAAATCGATCACGGCAAATTCAAATCGATCACGGCAAATGCAAATCGATCACGGCAAATTCAAATCGATCACGGCAAATTCAAATTCACCACGGCAAATTAAAATTCACCATGGCAAAATAAAATCGACACGGCAAAATAAAATTCACCACGGCAAATTGAAATTAAATATACTGCCAAGCAAGTATCCTCAGACATTCACGATTATCCACATCGATTCACAACTATACCTGACTGTACCACACTTCGCTTCCCTCCCAAACCACTGGCTTAATGGCACCTTACTATAGCACCGTGCACGTCAAGACGAAGCTGGATATATCATGTTTTGCTCGAGCTGTGGGCACGAACGAAATGAGCGGGACAATTTTTGTTCCTATTGCGGTCAAGGTAAGGCAGTTATTGTTTATGATGCAAGCTTTTGTTTTAAATTATAAATATTAATGAAACATCAAGATAGTATGTGGATGCCACAAAACTGGGGCTCCCTCGACACAACATGGATATTGTATTATCAGTTATTGTGATATATTGTAAGTTTTACACAGCATTAACCGTTTGTATGGTACGCCCAGGTTAGCTAATTTTTGCCTCTTGTTTCCGCTTGAATTTCGTTGAAATGTGTTAAAGTTTCGTAATGTTGTGTTTTAAGTTTTAACGACAGTTATAATATAGCATTTGCGAATTCTGAATGCTGGTTCATGCAGTGTCAACACGGAAATCTCCAGCCGCTATTTTTAAAAATATAAAGCATATTCCCAAAATTTATAAAGAATATAAAACATTCTTTCTATGCTGTTATACAGTTATATCACTTGTGAAAATTGAAGAAAAACAACTCGAAACTGTGAAAGCATTTATTCCACTCTGCGGGCTTGGTGTTCCACACAGTTTCTTGTTTTCCTGATTTTCACTTGTGTTGATGTAACTGTATGTTATATCTCAAATTCAAATTCTCCAATCAAAAAATTGTATTCCTGTCACGTGATAGGGTGATTTTCTCCGGTATTCTGCTCTGAGAAAAAAACCACAAGATATTTACTATATCTCACTTTTAAAAAGGTGAGATTTATCATTTATATACCGGGAGCTCATTGATGATCAAAATATCATTACTTCTTTAACTATCCATGATATCAACATAGGAAATGTTTAATGTTTCTCAAGTATATCATTATTATTGCCAAATTTTATATATTTATATATATATAGATTTATATATATATATATATATATATATATATATATATATATATATATATATATATATATATATATATATTCATATGTGTGTGTGTGTTTGTATATATTTATGTGTGTGTGTATATATATGTGTGTGTTTGTGTGTGTGTGTGTTCGTGTGTATTTATGTATATATATATATTTATATATATTTATTTATATATATATATATATATATATATATATATATATATATATATATATATATATATATATATATATATATATATATACATAATTTATTTATAGGACTCAACAAATTCCACTAGGCATCTTTATTACTAACTAGTTTCTTACCACGAGATGTGGCACTCATCAGATAAAATAGCCTAATAACTACTCGTTAAAACTTACAATATTTATGTACAAATGTTTAAGACTTTAAAATTTTAATCCTATTTACAGAGCGTGCAAAACAATTAGTATGGTATTTGATAATCTGACAGGACGCGGAAATATCAACAACATTATAGTAAAGCGCAGACGGGTCAACATTGCGCGGAATATTTAAATATATTGTTATTTAAATGTTTTTTAAAAGAAATTTCTTATAATGTCTGCATGATGATACCAGTTCGTTTCGTTTGTTTAGGGTAGCCATGGTCGGTTCACATATGATAAAGTATTTCTCCCACAAGCATAGGTTACATCTATCTGAAGTTGGGTTATAAGATCTAGCACGTTTAAGTATTTTCCAGTTAATTATATAGTCAATGTTATTGTTCTTTAACATAGACTATAACATTGACTATATAATTAACTGGAAAATACTTAAACATACTAGATCTTATAACCCAACTTCAGATAGATGTAACCTATGCTTGTGGGAGAAATACTTTATCATATGTGAACCGACCATTGCTACCCTAAACAAACGAAACGAACTGGTATCATCATGCAGACATTATAAGAAATTTCTTTTAAAAAACATTTAAATAACAATATATTTAAATATTCCGCGCAATGTTGACCTGTCTGCGCTTTACATAATGTTGTTGATATTTCCGCGTCCTGTCAGATTATCAAATACCATACTAATTGTTTTGCGCGCTCTGTAAATAGGATTAAAATTTTAAAGTCTTAAACATTTGTACATAAATATTGTAAGTTTTAACGAATAGTTATTAGGCTATTTTATCTGATGAGTGCCACATCTCGTGGTACGAAACTAGTTAGTAATAAAGATGCCTAGTGGAATTTGTTGAGTCGTATAAATAAATTAGTTATGCTCTGGATATCCATTGAGCACTCTTTCAAAAGTTTTTATAAACGGCAAAACCTAATACTATATATATATATATATATATATATATATATATATATATATATATATATATATATATATATATATATATATATATATATATATATATATATATATATATATATATCAGTAGCTTGTGAGTGGAAGGCAATACACAATGACTTACTCATATTCTACATGAAAACAATTGCACATTTCTCTCTTTTATATATATATATATATATATATATATATATATATATATATATATATATATATATATATATATATATATATATATATATATATATATATAAATATATGTATATATATATATATATATATATATATATATATTATTTGCTTTTATTAAGGTGTTAAAGGGAAAACTAAGACTACGGTGAATACATGCTCTATTGGTACAAAACCTGTGAAGTCATTTTCTGCATACAAAGAGAGTAAGGGAAAAGAGTGGAAACTGAAAGTTAAACAGTCTGGTGATGAGAAGAAAAAGAAAGTCGAAAGTGTCATGGTTTATGTGAGTCTTATGGAGTGGAGTGAAAAGGAGCAGAAACTAAAAGCAAAAAGAGGCAAGAAAGTACCAATACGAGTGCCAACAACAGCTGGTTACGCCACACTGAAAACTGAAGCTGAACAGAAGTGGAAACATTTTCACAGTGATATATATGATGAGAACAAACAATATCACCTTCTATATGAAGATGGCCAACTAGCTGTTTATATTCCTGGTTCAAACAGGGAGGAGTTTACATTGAGCAGATATAAGGAAGAAGTGGGGAAAGATTTCAAACAAATCACACTATTTCTTTGTTCAGATTTGGATTTTATGATGACAGAAGGATTACTTGATGATGAAAATCCTGATTGTGAGTTTGGTGATAACTGCGATGACCACAATGCCAAACCTTGTACTAGTGCATCAGAAGTTTCCCTCCAGAGTTTTAAACCTAAACGTCCTAGACACCACAGCCCAAAAAACGTTGACGTTGTAACAGAACAGCTAGAAACTGCAAAAGCAGAAGATGCAAACTGTGCCATGCATGATTCCACTAGAAAACTTAACCAATCTGAATGTGATCAGCAACTCGCTACGCATCTACAGGAAATATATGATGCCGCGAGCATTCCGCTAGTCATAGTTATACTTGTTTATCTTCAACAAATAATGGTGAGGAAAATAGCAGCACATCATTTACTATGACAAGCAAACCACTTTCAACACCAGGCGTTGGTAACCATGGAAATATATCTACTTACAAAACCAGCCCACCTTCTCCACCTAGCATTGTTGATATGTTAGCCAAAAGAGTGATGTAATCCGAGAAGCAACTGTTCATCGTTGTGAGAAGAAATGCTCCATTGAACAGAATACTTGCCATTTGGAGCGGAGAAGTGAAAAAGAAATCTCCTCATTATGTTGTGAGAGTGAAATTTGCAGGCGAGCAAGGGATTGATTCTGGCTCCATGGCGATGGAGTACTTCACAATGGTATTGCACAGTATTGGCTCATCTATATTTCCTGGAGGAGTGCCCCTATATTCAACTTCCCACATTCAGAATGGGAATTTCAAAGCTTCTGGAGAGATCGTAGCTGCAAGTATTGCACAAGGTGGACCACCACCTTGTTTCCTGGATGAAAACGTGTATGGTTTGATGGTAAATCCTAATGTGCCACTACACGAACTTAATGCAGAGATGCATTTAACTGAGTCCGATAGAGCTTTGCTAGAGTCTGTTCGATCCGATGTAATTGCCCATACCGATATCATAATTGATCATGGGTACACTGGAAAAATCGATGATGCCTATATTAATGAAATTCTTCAGTCTATTATTATCAGTATTGTAACTAAGAGATTGGTCTGCTAACTCTGCTTGAAAGAATTCATGGACGGACTGAACTCATATGGGCTTGGAAACATTTTGCAAATCCATCCAGACACATGCAAAGGTTTTTTTGTTCGAGGTTTCCAAAATGATGCAGTTGATGCAAATTACCTATTCTCAATCATCCAACCAAAGTTTTCAGAGCCTGGTAGCATACGGAAAGAAAAAGAAGAATCTATGATGGATTTTCTGCAAGATTTCCTGTTCCAGCTAGAAGATACACCAAATCTTCCTGGGAATTCAGAAGAAAGTTCAAGCTGTGAAGATACAGATAATGCATGTGCCTCTGGTGGTAATGTGGAAGATATCGCAAGGTGTGCTGATACCAACTCTGAAGGAAAAGATTCAAGAGCTGCCAGCAGTGGAAATGTCATCGCTGGGTGCAATGAAGACAATGGAGCTACTGAAGATCCAGATGAGGAGCGGCCAGTTGTCACAGATTACACCCCTGCAGGCATCATGGGATGGCTCACCGGGCAGAAACATAAGCCGCTTGATGGAAAACCACTGAAAATTACAATGATATTTGATCATGACTGTTTAATTCATAATCCGAACCATCGCATTTGCTTCCCAGTTGTCAGGGCTTGCAGCAAAGAAGTTTCATTTCCTGTTGCTCATATGGAAACAGCTGAAAATTTCAACAAAACATTTTAACTAGCTCTTTCTAAAGGACAGACGGTGGATAGACCTTGATCACACGCCATTTCTTGGGTGGATGAATAACTTCTAAAGATCAATGGATCTGAAAAAATTATTTAAGTAATGTAATAATTTGACTCACAAAGACAAACCCAATAGATAACTACCATATTGGAGAAATATCTATGCCAGTATGCACAAATATGTTACCCTGTAGTTTGGCTTGTACAAGCTATAGTGCTTGGCTTGGACAAGCTGTTATGAAAGTAGTATATGCACATCAGCTCAACGTTTTTATCAAATGTACAAGTGAATCTACCACAGTAGCCCGTAGCCAGCTGTACATGCTGTCATCATAATATGTTTAATATACTATTAGCATATTTTACATATTATGATGCCAGCATGTACAGCCGGTTACTGGGCTACCTGCGATTCTGTGAATCAACTTCTAGTGACAATCAACAAGAATTTTCTTGTGTATGAGCTAGATCTTGGTTTTAACTTTCCGGTCAAGGTATTTGAACTTCATGTATACTGCAAAGATATTTATCTACAACCATGTCATTGGTGTTTGATATATATATACATTGTCTCACATTAGCTGTTAAACAACACAAGCTATTTTACTTTTATATCATTATAAGTTTATGAACTTGTACTGGACTACTGTTGACATTCACTTGGTACAAACTTGCCAATCATAATACACATATATATGTATAAAGTTAATGCAGATGTAAAAGTTATTTCTTGCATATTTTAAAACTCAAATAACTATGTTGTTATGCACCATTCTCAGACACTTCAACAAGCCTTCTATTAAGACTGTCTGTCACTTGGCATTTCCATGTTGAGTGCACTTCTTGCATAATCAAAATAATCTTGATACTCATCAAAGCCATCTACTGGGAGGATGTTTTCGGCTGTATAATCGATCTCTGACTGAGGGACAGCATACAAAAGGTTTGCTATAGCACCATGATGCTCTGGAAGAAAAAAAAGGGAATCTGGTCGGCCAGAGACTGTGTTATGTCTGGATTTTCTGATTCTATGGCTGTTCCAATGTTCTCTTACAATGTCAAGGTCACTTTGCAAAATTTGCGCGAAACAATACCACAGGCAGCCCATGCTTAACTCGGAAGAAGAATCTAATAAACCTTCAGACTCTAAATCTTTAAAATAATTTCGCCACCAAGCTGACCTATTGCGAGCATAAAATGACCACCACCCTTCAATTCTTTGATTTCGGGGTGAGGCCACATAACGATGAGCGTCAGCATCATCTCTAAAGTAACATTGAATGGAAGCTGCCAGTCCATTTTCCGTACCAAGGTCTGTAATCAGCTGCACTGGACAACCATGTAGTTCACGTACAGCATCTAAGAAAAACGATGCTATGTTGTCCGGTGAATTGTTAGAGCGGTTTACTTTCAACCACAGCACTCTTCGACTAAATACATCAATGGCTCCATGGATGGGAAATCCAAAGGGTTTTAGTTTGTCATACCCATCCATGTGCCATGCTTGATTAGTTCCTGGATTATAGTACATTCGTCTTTTCAATCGCCTAGCCCTCCTAAGTTGGGTACCTTCTGGATCTAACTCTTTCAACAAGTCCTGGACGATTATTCGTGGAACATGCAAACCCTCCATTCTTAACATATGCCATACAGTTCTATATCCAGCACAAGATCCAGGGCCATTGATAACTTCACAAATACGTCTTCTAACTAGTTCTGTTACATTGTGTGAATCATCTCGATCTAAAAACCCTCTTTTGGAAAGCCCATATGATTTCAGGCGTCTTAGTAGTGTGCTGTAACTAATCTGATGCTTATGTCGCTCATTAAGCAGAAGAACTATCTCTTCATATGTATGTCCATGATTAAAGTAATACTTTATAATGGACTCTTCATCAAACTCGGCCTCACTGTCTGAGTCTTCACTTGAGTCTTCCATCGAGTCTTCATTAATTTAAATTCCATTATCACGTAAGTCTGCAAGATTGAAAGTTTTTATTTACAACATTTCAGTTTTTTATTACATTTCAGCATTTTTACTACATTTCAGTATTAGTACTGCAGGGGCCGGTTGTTCGTCGGGTACTGTATAAATGTGTAATTTGTTAACTTTGCATTTCACGACTGACATTACAATAAAACATCTCAAGCAGATTTGAATTTCAGTTTATAAAGCTCATTTCATTTCCCCTGTCCATCTAGTTCATTTCCCCTGTCCATTTACAATTGACCAGAGATGTTGGAAGTTAGTGAGGGCAAAGCGTGCAAATTACTGTCAAAGGGGCATATTCTTGTCAAAAAGATACAAATATATATATTAAAACCCTATACAAGAAATTATCCTGTTATATATACTTGTATGTCCATGCTTTTGGCATCCCTGCTATTGGCAAAACATTACTCAATACTCATTAGGTTTATTGAGACCAAACTGTTTGCTATCAGGGGGGGACCACCTCATCACGCCTCACGGCCATTCATTGTGCAGGCCTGTAGCTATATCGGTAATTGGGGGGACTTATATTCATGTTCACAAATTTTAAAAACAATTGATTTCAAAACAAATAAATAATGCAGAACAAAAATATAATTATGAATATAGCCCCCCTGCAATTATCAAGTTAGCTGTTGTGGGGGACATCATTTAGACGAAGAGTCTAGACGAATACTCTACCAACTGTACAACACAACAAATACCTATGGTGTAGTCAGCATGTTAAACAGTGTTGACCTATGTGCATGAGGTTGTACTTTCATTGTTCAGGCTCAGTTAATTTAGCACCTGAGCCCAAATTTTGTTGTTTTTGTAGTTATCAGGAACTTGCCTGAGTTGCCTCCAAACAGAAGAATTTCCTGAAATAATGTTTAAGGAGCTGCAGCTCAACTGCCTCCTCTTCCTTACAATTAACCCCTCCTTTCAGTCCAACCATTCATTGTTCAAACAGTCTTGCACACAAGCAGGCGAGGGTGAATCAACTTGCACGTTTTTGACACATTTTAGTAATACTTGAATACCGAATTTCATTGTATTAAAATAAGATACTAACATTTACGTTACATATTAAAGTTCAAGTCGAAAAAAGCTGCCTTACCTTGACCACAATGAGAGCAAAAATTGTCCCCTTCACTTCTCTCAAATCCACAGCTTGAGCAAAACATGAAGGTTATATGAAAATCGTATTTTCCTGTGATTCTGCGAATGCGAGTTTGCAATGTTGATGTCTGTAGTGCAGTGTAGTTTTGGATTGATGTGAATAATCGTGAATGTTCGAGGACATTCGGGATACTACTTATAGAATGCAAACCTGATGCAAACGCCTGACAGTAAATTATTTTTTAAAATAATTTTCCGCGATTCTAATTTGCCGTGGTGAATTTCCATTTGCCGCGATCGATTTTATTTTGCCGTGATCGATTTCAATTTGCCGTGATCGATTTTATTTTGCTGTGATGAATTTTAATTTGCCGCGATCGATTTTATTTTGCCGTGATCGATTTCAATTTGCCGTGATCGATTTTATTTTGCCGTGATGAATTTTAATTTGCCGTGATCGATTTTAATTTGCCGTGATCGATTTCAATTTGCCGTGATCGATTTTATTTTGCCGTGATGAATTTTAATTTGCCGCGATCGATTTTATTTTGCCGTGATCGATTTCAATTTGCCGTGATCGATTTTAATTTGCCGTGACAGTTGTGGGCCACCGTAGGAATGGGCCATAGATATAGTAGGTCCTAGATAGCCAAAGCATACCTAGCGCAGGTGTCACATGTATGATGAATCCAAGATGGCATTGTCAACCGGCAAAAGACTGATGGATGTTTTAGATGTGAACTGGAAAGTGGGTGCCGAATTTTTCAAAACTAATGTGTGTTAAATTATTTATAGTCATCAGCTACGTATGCCGGCTAATGTGTTTTTATGGCGTATGTATATCATAATTATTGGAGTACAGACCACAGTATTTAAAGTGTAAAATTGCTGATTGCATAACGTCTGCTGACAGAGTAATGCAAATATAACAACAAATGAAATAAGTAAGGAAACCCATGTTTTCAAGGGTTGCTTATTACTGTGTTTATGATAATTTATATCAGCTGAGCAGGTAAGCTTAGTTTTAGAGACTCATAATATTATTATAGGTGTACAAGAATAACTCCATAAAAATTAGGTTTTGTGTCTTTAAAATGCAGAAAACAGATGAACAGCTTAGTAAAGTTGAAAATAGAAATTGCCAATTACAATATTGGAATCTCACAATTTGTCAACCAGTTGTGCCTTCTGACAAATGTGTTGCAAAGGTGAAAACAGCTTGTGACATCCTGTGATTTTATAAAGCTCCTGCAAACTTGGTAACAATCATTATTTATATAAATGCTTGTAAATGTGTGGGAGTGTAAGTACAGTTTTGGCAAGACAATATATTATAAAATTAGGTATGCTTCAGGACTGCTACAGAGATGCTTTAGTACAACTTGTAAAATTAACTTTTGCTGGGTATCAGTTTTTATTAGTAATAAATACATGTATGACATTCCTGCAAGCACACGACATAACTGCTGCATGCCCATTATTGGGCTTATTTCAAATCAAAGACAATCATGATGCATCCTGGAAAACTTGTAGTTACATGTGTACTAAAGGACAAATTTTGTGCAGATATTCAATATAACTAATACTAAGCAAAAATCTAAATAATGCTCAAATTAGCAACCGCTCACAATTCACATCTAAAACATCCGTGATAAACATCCTTTCCTAAATATATGAGATCGATCGTGATTCGAATGTTTAAAAGTCAAATAATGAAACCGGTCAAAATGTCCACTTCTTGACGAGCCCACTCTTCATTTTGCATTCAAAACGTCTGCAATAGTGATCTATTTTTTAAAGGTCAAGTTGAACAGTGGCAGTTAAACCATCTAAAATGTCCAAAAACCTGCTTCTTTTAATGGAACGTATATCTTGGATTTATCATACATGTGACACCTGCGCTAGGCTGCCATAGTGGTAAAGAGATGCATAAAGCGATATGCATGGACACACAAACTTCAGTTGAGTGGCTCTACTGTCTATTCGATCCCTATACTGTGATTTCATTTTGTTTTAAAACAGGATTTTTCAAGAGGTTTTTTACATTTATTTTAGCAACTTTTCGAACAGTTTTTCTGCCCATCTTAACATTCATTCATGGGCATGGTAAAGGTGGAAAATGTTGTTTCAAGCCCCCTTAAATAAAAGCCTCGAAAATATTTACTCTTTTCAAACAATTGAGTCACAGTTTGCCAGAATAAAATCTATTGTTCTGATTTCATGGAACATTCTCAGTGTAGCTATTGATAGCTACATACCTGGTCACATAGAGTTAGGGTAAGTGTTAGGGTTGGTTTAGAGTTTAGGTTAGTGTTAAGCTGGCTAAGTATTATATAACTATTTCACATCTTCATTAAAAATAATGCCTCTTGGTTGTAGAGCAAATCACATTTTATGACACCAAAGTCAAGCATTTCCTATGAAAATATTAGCCAATCGTGGCTTACAAAAATGCCCTTTGATGGTGTTCAAAGGAGGGTTTAGTAGCCTAGCAAAACTACAAAATATGGCTTTTGACAAATAGATTTCATCAGTCAATTGAGGACTTGTTCTGTGATGGGGCAATATATGGGTTGGGAATAGACTTTTGACAAAAGATCTGTTGAAATGGCCTGTGATTGTGCCTGTGTGTGTGTGTGTGGGGGGGGGGGTGATGCAGTTTCGGTACAGGACATGTGATTGATGGATTGAACCCATTTGGTAATGGCTACTAACCCAACTAGTGTGAAAATTCCTTGTGTTTATATAGGCGGAAGAAAGGCAAGTCCTTTGAGGGGAGATTTAGTTATTGACTTCAGTATAGTGTGCATTCTGTGTGCAATGAGTTTCAGATCACAGCCCTTGTTGAAGGAGTGTGTAAGGTTCCTTATCCCGGAGCATATAACCCATCCCCTTAGTAAGAGTGTGTGGGGTTATGGATGTTTTTTGATATATTTAAGTGACATATTATTTAATTCACACAACCACGTAATTGCTTCATTAACTTTTGTATTTTGTTTACAATTGAGCTTTTCAACAATAGCGACGCCATCTTGAATTTTGAACATATCGCGGTGCATTGTGGTCTATCCAGGGTAATTTAACTGTTTTAAACCGCTGTAAATAAAATATATGGGAGAGAACCGTTATTTTTATTATTGTAAATAACAGACAAATGCTCAGGGTAACTTATAGAACAAAGGAAACCCTGGGAAGATAAATAAATCCGAATGAAATTTATTACTTAAAGTCCATTACCCCATATGTGCACACTGATGGCATAAAGTGCTTCGAATATTGATTGACATATCCCCATTGTAACTAAGAAAACATTCATCGCAATATTTTTCCTGTACGGCGTATTCCTCCAACGATAGCGGCATTTACATAGTGGTTTTTACCCTGGATAGACCACAATGCATCACGATTCAAGATGGCGTCGCTATGATGAATAGATTAATTTCATTTATATCATAGCTTAAAGAATTCTCTGGAATTTGTTTGTAGGTCAACAAAATGCCCCAACTCTCAGCTTTGACAGATTATAAAAGTTAAGATATTATTTTTCTTCTTTCAATCTAGATGGATAATTTATCTCTAAACATGGTTTAAGAAACATCATAAACATTCAATTTTTTTATATTTTTATAGATAATTGTTGGAAGTTTTAAGAATGCTTCATTTGAATTCCCACCTGACATCCTCGTGATCACCGAAAAATAACCATTGTCTGGAATGGAAAGTATAAAGAAAGGTTTCAAACTTCTTATATGCTCAAATTGACTTTAAATATTTGTTTAAAAGTTTGAAACATTCATTTAAAAATCGCAAAGATGGTTATATACAAGCTCCAGTGCTTTCTAAAATTAATTTCTTATCAGAAGAAATTTGAATCATCATCAAATTATGCACTGCTTTAAACTTGGCCATTGCTTAACCTGTATAATAAAATAATCCTCCTTCCTTGTTTTGGCAAGCCTAACACCATGATTGCCCTTACTCGTGAATGGCAGAATGTGTTAGTGGATCCAATTCCTTGAGAACCCAAAGTTCACGAATTCTAGTCTTAGTCTAGCAAATGCATTTGCCACAAAAAAACAAATTGACTACGGCTTCTTGTTAATGATTTTTTGCAAATGATACACCTTGTAAACACAAACTAAGAGGTTACATATAGCAGCTTTAAACAATGGACCGTTCCCCTTTTAGACAAACGTTTATATTCATTTGCACAGCTGGAAAGAGCATTCTAAATTTTAGTAAAATGGTGATGTTTTGTTGCAAAAAATTGTACAATGTAGAAAGTATAGCCCAGTGAAGTTTGCAAATTTTATATAGTAACTACTGTATTGAGTGGAAAAGTGTAATCACATTTCGAGTTCTGAGTACACTTTTCTGTGCATAATACAAGAGTACGGTGTATACATTTTACAATATTTTGCAACCAAACTTCACAATTGTACTAAATTTAGGATGCTCTTTGCAGCTGTGCTAATAAATATTCCTAATTCAAATGTTTGTCCACAAGGGGAATTGTCCACTGTGCCACAGAAAGTGAAAATTCAACTGTTTTTATGCATTTTAATCTTTAATTTTTTGGTCTTTGTGATATTCAATAGTAATGTATTCAACTTTAGAACAAACAATTATGGTCAAATAATCAGAGCAGCATAATGCATAAACTAAGCATTGCTGTATTGCAAAGTGGAACTGGTTTGAATGCAAATGAACTGAAGCAATTTTTATTAAAATATAATATAAGTAGAACCCCAACCATAACAGATAACAAGATTATTCTTAATGAAACCCTCGGTAGCCCAAAACCGGTGCTTTGTATAAGTTCAAACATCCATTCAGTTTCGAATATTGCGGTCTGTGGCGTAGCGGTGGTAGCGTAATTGTATATAACTATTATTAGTAGAATCATACTAGTATACTATTGCAAATGCTGTAATTTGATTGGTTACTCAAGGAATAGATAGCGAGTAGCGAAACAATCATCTTCCTATAGGGATTTCTTTTAAAAAAATTGCTTGAAAATCAAATTTTTTGTTGAATGTTCCATGTTTGATCTCTGATTCTACTAAAACAATTAGATTACTCGCTCTCGAATTCTATGCGGTTATAGTTGATTCGGGCTTCGCCCTCATCAACTATCACCGCGGTACGCTCATTGAACTCAACAGGGACCTTACGATTTATAGGACGGCAACGCGACGGCAACGGCGAGAAAACACTTTATGATGTAGCTTAGTAAAGCATAGAAGTTGTTTATCATCAATCGCATAAGTTGAGTTAACACATGTTAACAACACTTTGGTTGAAGACATGAGCTATATGTTTGAGAAGAGTTCTTAACTAGATCGAATTTAAAACTCCACCGGCTAAATTCAATACGCCTGCGTTAATACAATACGTGAAAATATTTGATTTGCCGTCGTCAGCAATACGAGAGCCGCTTTTCAAATATTCAAATGCATTGTTCACAACTATAATTATTCACTTCTTTTCAATTGACTGTTTGTCTTAAAACGTTGCCGTCACGTTGTCGTTCTGTAAATCGTAAGGTCCCTAATATAACTGGAAGGCTACCTTTGGCGGGAAATTTGAAGCCACTCGTACCCAGCCTTTTCACGCACGACCAAACAAAAACAGGTAATTTGCGTGAAAATCCGATGTCAACATGCCTGTCATTGAAATATTTTGGCATAACCACTTGTTTTTGAACCAAGACATTCTATTTTTGATTGAAAGTAAAAATGTACACATAACCCAGAAAATCAACAGTTTACCTCACTAATCCTTTCTTGCGTCTTGCCTTCTTTCGTTCTTTCAAAAGTCAATTTGTCGCCCCCTGCAGTATAACGCGTGACTCTCAAGGAAAACGCGTGCAATTCGCGCGACAGCACGCTAAAGTGCGGGACTTTACCTCCAGACACGCGTGTCTGGAGGTAAAATTTGGCTTCAGGCAAGTTTAGGTGTTTCATAGGAGGTAGCCTTCCAGTTATATTGAGTTCAATGGGTACGCTACCGCTCGCTACTGATCTCTATATGAAACTACACACTGAATTGGGCCGCCTATGATCTAATTGTTAAATAAGGTTGGCAACTAAGAGGTCGGGAATTTTCGAGTTAAGCCCTTCGAGTTAAGCCCCTCGAGTTAAGCCCTTTTCGAGTTAAGCCCCGACCACGCCCTTTTATCTCCCGACCACGCCCTTTTCCAAAAAGGGCTTAACTCGAACAACGAAACATGATTTGGGTCATTCGAGTTAAGCCCCGGGGCGTAAAAAATTCCTCTTGCTCGAGTTAAGCCCCGACTTGTGAAGTATGCCAAAGAGTGAAACATTAAATTGTCAGATTTTTAATGCAAATAAGCCAAAACAGAAATTTCACCCGAAAAGAACTAATAAATCGCTAATGGAACATGATTATTAACTATTATATCGTTAGCACTATTATTTTAGATTTTTCATACATTTAATCACACTTCCGATATTGGGCGTAAGCATCGAATAGTTGCTTCGCACATCTCCCAATAGAAAACTAACGAAGAGTTTAAAAACTCCAATCCAAAACGATCCATTATACTAAAAAACCGACTTGAGCTATTAAAAGCTAAATAGATTCACAAGAGATTATTTGATAAAAAGCATACAACTTGACTCAGTTGAACGTACGTATTAACGCATGCAGCGAAATATCACGGGGAAAAATTTTACATTTGGGTATTTTACTTAAACTCGATCGAGTCTGTCGGAATCTTTGAAGTTTGTGCCATGCAGGCGGACTGCATTCGATTTCAAGCTGGCGGAATAAATCATATTTTCCGATACAAGTATTCGCTTAAATGAACAGCAAAGCATAGGAAAAACTTCAGCTATACTAAGCAAAAGGAATCTTTTAACAAACTAGCACTATTCAAACTAGCACTAGTTTCATTGCAAGCATGGTATATTCAAATTTCAAAAACAATTGTGATAACACTCAATAAACTGACAAAGATTTAGCTAATAAAATTAGCTGTACATGTAAATTTACGCTGCGTATGAAGGCGCGAGTCTCAAAGACAGATATTCTATACCAAAATTCCTCCCTTTTCCTTTAGCTATTACGTGCATGCTGTTATTTTCGATTATTTCTTGAATAGGTTAGTTTTGTTCAAGGTGACGGGAAAGGGTTCCACCTTTTCTTTCACACTAACATGACGGTAAGATGAACATTGTAACGCGCGCGCGCGCAAACAGGGTGTACAAACGTCAGGTTCTATGTACTTTATAGTTAAAATATTGTTTTGTTGTTTTGTTATGTGGATAAACGAACCATTAAATGTATGAAAAACCTAAAATAATAGTGTTAACGATATAATAGTTAATTGATAATCATGTTCATAAGCGATTTATTAGTTTTCTTGGGGTAAAATTGCTGTGTTTCGGCTTAATATTTGCATTAAAAATTTGACAATTTAATGTTTCACTCTTTGGCATACTTCACAAGTCGGTGCTTAACTCAAGCAAGAAGATTTTTTCAAACGTCGAGTTAAGCCCCGGGGCTTAACTCGAATGACCCAAATCGTGTTTCGTTGTTCGAGTTAAGCCCTTTTTTGAAAAGGGCGTAATCGGGAGATAAAAGGGCGTGGTCGGGGCTTAACTCGAAAAGGGCTTAACTCGAAGGGCTTAACTCGAAGATTCCCGACCTCCAAGCGTTTATCTGCCTAGCGTTTTTAACAAATTCTTGGTTTTCACGTGACGTCATAAATTTCACTGGGGGTCAACTCGAAGTCGATACACAGTCATTGGAGGGATATAATTTTTCACTCTATGTGTTGACCTTTTGTCTGGCAGCAAATATGTGCAATTTCGTGAGATTTGTTCACTCCAGTACACTATAATCATCAATAATTACATTTTGGGTTGACCCCCACTCAGATTTACTGCAAAATGCCCTAGTGAAACCCAAGAATATTTAAGCAATACAATACAATAAGATTTATTAGGTTCCCCGTAACGATCTTCATACCTAATTTATATGATAAGATATATAAAAAGAGATACAAATATACTGTTATTTACATGAATGTTTTGTATGGTTAATTTAGCCTACTGCTGAGCAGATAGCTTCTCAAGCTATGTTTGAAAGTGTTTAGGTTGACAAATCACGGATCTCAGGAGACAGTGAGTTCCATAATGCTGCACCTTTATAGTAAAAGAATTTTTAGCCAGTGCTGAAGGCACTTAGCAAGATTAAGGTTATTAATGTTCCTGGTGTTATTATAGTCATGAATCTGAGATCTTTTCTGAAACATGTTCTTCAGGTAAGTAGGTGCTTGATTGCTCATACATTTAGACATCTGAACAGCATCTCTGAATCTGGAAGCATCAGTTTTACCGCAGTTCATAGTAACGAGTATGTGTTGGGCTCTGCAACAATGAATGTTTGTATATAAAAGTACATATAGTTGTACAAATAAAAACACGTGGTGTATAAAAGCAGTTTTGTGATAAAGAAATAATGGCAGAAAAGGTGATTGGTTGATCAATCACGGTAGCATTTCGAGGCATGTGTTTGTT
Organism: Muricea muricata; assembly: GCA_963855995.1. Lineage (NCBI taxonomy): Eukaryota > Metazoa > Cnidaria > Anthozoa > Malacalcyonacea > Plexauridae > Muricea > Muricea muricata. Next base: position 6,434,743 of record OY979722.1, read on the forward strand.
TCATTACACTCGTCTTGAAATCGATGGTTATCGTCGATACCCATTGAGGCAGGAAATATTTTTAAGCATTACCTTTGAGGGAACTACTTTGAAATTAAAAATAACAGCCTCGTAAACCAATTGTCCTTGTAGTTCATTGGCAATACAATTTAAGCAATTTTTACCATAATACGGATTACCTGAGAGGTTAGCCTTTACGAGCAATTTTTGACCAAAAATCCCAAGCGGTTGATTGGCCTTATTAGCTCAGTACTTCACTTTTTTGTTGAAAAAGTAAATTAAGGCTAAGTAAACACATTGGACAATTCATAGTTTCAGTGAAAGAAAATCAAGATACTGCCCTGGATGAGACCCAATTAGGGACCATTTACCATTCGTTTCACCACCAGGCACTTACCCCTCCCCCCTCCCGTCGCCCTTGGGCTTTTTTCTCATTAGTTGCTCGGGCTTCGCCGACTTGCTGGCGTGCTTGCTCGTCGTATTTGCTCGTCGGCAGTTCGGACAGCGCCAATTACAAATTCAACAATTTTGTCTAGAATGGCGTACAGAAAGTTTTCAAGATATTCGAAGCAATCCAACCAATCCTGCCTTTATTTCAAGGTAATATGCTTTCCTTTCTATCAGAAGTTGTAGACGAGTATCTAGACCTATGATATAGATTAATTGTTAGGACAATCAGGGTGGATTTAGTGAAATATTTGAGCATAAAAAGTTTGTATTTTGCATGTGTGAAAATCATATTTGGTGTTCCTATGGTCAAATATGGTTTCCTATCATTCCGAAATATAACCCCTAGTTTAAATGAAATCTACTGTTAGTTTTTGTTTGTTAGTACTAGTAAGACAACTAATTAGGACTGCATAACAATCCCAATGAAAATTGTGGTTTTTCAGCTGTAATGTTGCAAATTAAACATAATTATTTCGATTCCCTTTTTCCATTGATCTGAAAGAACCAAGTAACTTAAATTTAATAGTGGATTCTGATAATAAGAAGTAGATCCATACTTTTCTCCTTCTGAGAATTCTAAGTCAACTAAAGGTATCCTGTTAAATATTTTCTTTCTGCCAATCTCCATCCCTATTACTTATTTCTCAATCAAGTTAATAGCTAAATTGCTTTTCATCACAATGTGTACATACCGTAGTAAAGTACTTCATTTCCTTTTTGCCTGTAAATATTTGAATATGATAAATAAATTCAGCCCTCTAAAATGAGGTTGGCATTCAACAATGCTGACCTAAATGCCGACCTATTGACCTAGGATTAACCAACCTAGGTTGGATTTAGGTATGAATTTTTTGCTAACCTGAATTTTGATGGTTTTTGAGTGCTTGTAAACTTGATTTTTCATTACTTACCCCACCCCTCCTTGTTGGTTTAATTCTCGGTAGGGTCTCAATGTGATTCAAATACTGAATCTAATACTGAACAGGTCTGCCCCTGAAGCTTGTCCTCATGAAAAGAGTACAAGTTGTTGCTCTGCCCAATATTGTCGGCTTTCTCCAGGTACTCTGGTTCCTCCCACAGGAAAACTTGACTGTTTTAGCTTAGGTAATATGGCAAGACAGCCATTGGTATGCATTGTTGAGGTGAGCCTGCCCATGAGCAGTGGCATAGCCAGGATCTCCTCTCAAGGGAGGCCCAAAAACCCAGGGGCAGACCTGTTTTAGTATTAGATTCAGTAATAGATTGGCAGTTTTCTCAGCAGCAATCCTGCCACGGGGAGACAGGCCCCTGGGCCTCTCTCTGGCTAGGCCAAGCTTAGTAATATATGCTGTAATTCAATCGTGTCTGGTCAAGTGTTAATTAACTTATCATATATTTTGACATTTTTTAGATCTACAGCGCTTTGAAAGTTTGATGAATGCTTATCCAGCAGGTCCTCAAGTGAACACTGTTGATGAAAAGTGCATAGAAGGTCTTGATATTTTTATGTTTTATTTCACATTGAAATGCTTTGAGTAGCATACATGATTTTCCAGAATTACTGGCTGTGTTTATGTTTTGAAAAAAAATATTTTTATCTATCACCAAAAATATGGCAAGAAAGACAGTTTTGAACGTCAAAATTATTTCATCATTCAACAGCAAGTGGGACAGTATAACTTAGAAATACCAGTTTTATTCTCACCTTATTTGATTATCATTTTAAGCAACTTCTGATCATAAAAGTTGTATGTGCTCAAAGCATTTTAATCTCAGAAAAAGTCAAATAATGTTGAACTGTGTTTTGTGATTTGAATTTGTCTACAGAATCATGTTTCTGTTTGGTCTAGTACTTGATATGAAAGACACATGCAAAAGGCTTTAAAATGTTTAAGTCATCAAATCCTAGGACTGGATGTCTCATTTAAATATCTCATTTGACTCTTGTCTTTGCTGGTTTGCTAATATCAGTAAAGGTGCTAGTATCAGTAAATTGTGGGGTTTTTTGAAAAAGGTTATGCCCTTTTGAGTTTGGCATTATTTGACTTTGTAATGTACTACTGTACTTTGTTATGTTTACAAAAGAATTGAGGTGGTTTTATCAGAAACAAAATATTTATTATCATTTTATTATTTTTGTATCTCAGTTTATCGACAAACTCAGTCTATTCACAGAAAATTTGTTTCTGCAAGAACATAAAAAAACGGTCATAATTTTTCATTAATTCAATGAAAAAGCATTTAAAAAATATTTTGTTTCCAGGCTTGCCATCTCAATCTTCTTTTGTTCAAGTCGACTTCGAGCATTCATTTGAAAATCTGAAAAGTTCATTTAAAAATCACAACAGTTCTAGATGTTATCGGAGCATAATTTGAATATTTTTTGATGTAATTTGAAAATCCTTTGCAGTACAAAACCCCTAAAAGTTAAAAAATACTTGGTATTGTTTCATTGTACTGTACTTCACCTTCAAAACAGAATTTGTGATTTTGTAAACAGAACTTTCCTCCTTTAAGATGAACTGCTTAAGGTCAAAAGCTTGTTGCTTTATTGCAAAGTGGAACTTGTTTGGAATTGAATTGAACTGAAGCAGTTAAACATACTTTATTTTGAGGTCAATGCTGATTGGTAAGAGTTAAAAAAAAGGAAAAATGGGCAACCAGATTTTTTAGGCTCTGTTTTGCACTATTCCAAATGAAGGATGTGAAAAGTATATAAGAATTTTAGTAGAAATTTGGTAAAATTAAATGCAAGTTTTTTGTTACTATTTCATCAGAGCAACAGTATTTTATGAAATCAACAGGTAGCTGTGATCCCAGATTTGCACAGATAAACAAGAAGCATGGAAGTCTAAGATTTTATTGCAAATGTTTGGCATTGATACCGAACTGATACAAAGAGATCTGTATCAGACAGAAATCTGCATACGATACAGACTTAAAACAATTACAAATCAAGTTAAGTATTTTGATGGTATTAGGCAATTTCAGGTCTTGCTTATTTCTTAACATAAGAAATTTATTTTGCTGAACATCAAGTCTTCAAGTAAAATGGTCTTGCATTAGGTGGAGAAAAATAATATAAATTAGTTCCGATTTGATAACAGTTTGGTTTTTATGATTATAAGATATTTTCTTTAACTTTCAAAACATTTTTCTGTGAACTTTTCATATTGTGTGGTTGTGGTGAATTTGTGTTTTTATGTATACATTCCATTTGCTCCAGTTCAAGCTTGCTTTTCAAATAGTTCCACTTTGTAAATGTAGTTAAGTAATAATAATATAAGAAAACAGGTTTACATGGCATTTAAGCATGGTCTTTTCAACAAGTAAGTAAAGATAAATTTATACTTCAAAGAGATTTGTTTTTAACCTGACAGTGACACCTTCCAATCAATCATTAAAACATTTCTTTCAACTAGATTTTATCTTTTCAATGTAAGATCAGTCTTGTATATTTCGACTTTTGGTTTGATTTTTATCACTAAAACTACCAAAGGAAGTGTTTTGTTCCATTGAAAGTTATTTTAATGATTTTGATTATTAAAAAGTTGTGATGAATGAAAAATGTCCACTGTTGAGCCACTCCAATAATAGCAAGGCAGCCAAAGCGTTGTTCTTCATCTTTTTTTAAATGCGGGAGCTTTTTCTCAAGAAAAAATAGTGTTCGGAGTAATATAAAGGCAAAGAAACAAAGTTAGCACTGTCTAATAAATTTGACACTCTCAGGTTAAAAACACAATCAGAAAAAATATATGGCTCTAAAAGTTCAAGTTGTCTCCCTTTCGAATTTGCTATTCCTTCATAAAAAAGGAATAATTTCTGCGTGCTTTTAGACATTTGGAAGAGTTTTTCCAGTTGCAATAAAATATTTTCACTATTTGCTTCCTTTACCTGCCAGAAAGACATCAAATTAGTCGGTAGTTTGTGCAATTTTTGTCTGAACGATATAAAAAAAAACCTCAATGAAATCCTATCTTTCTATTGGCAAAAGCGCTTTTTACCTCCTGAAAGTCGTAGGTTCCTCCGGGTACTCCGGTTTCTTCTCGCAAGGAATATTGACAGGGTTGTTTAGATCATAAAAACATGACTAACACTTGATAACCTTTCCAACTGTAACAGTAGGCTTTTCCTGTCCACCACAAATTTTTAAAAAAATGAAAAACTCTCATAAAAAACATCTCTTTGATGAACTAAATGCAACTATGAGCCATGTATTTTCTTTGTAATTGTGAAACGGCGTGGTGTTTATATTAGATGATTTCTCTTTCAAATTGGGAAAATCACTTTAATCACTTCCAGTTGTTTCATAATTATTTATATCTTGAAGTATAAACGTTTATCTTGAAGAGACCAAGTTTTCTCAACATTGCGTTTTCACTTGTGTTTATTCGTTTGTGTTAAGTGCAATGTTGTCAGTTGTTCTCGTTCTGCCATGTTCTGTTTTCTTCTATTGTTCTTTGAAATAAGTACAATGTGTGATAGTTAATCTCTTTTTATTGTTATTCAAATTGTAACCTTTACAAATTCTTTTCAATAAATTGTTTACAAAATTTACATCTGACCCTTTTTAATTAAAAATTCAATTCCCATGGGAATTGAGAAATTGAATAAAAAAATCCCCCTACCCCGGCCAGCTCCCCAAGTGCTACTTCCACCTAAGTAGAAGTACTTGTACATATATTCCAAGTACTTCTACTTAATTGCGGTGGAAGTAGCACTCGGAGAGCTGGCCGGGGTAGCCGGCGAAGAGAAGATCAACCTTGCTAATGCAAATTGCAAAGTTGATCTTCCCTAGAGAGCAGCCGCGCATACCTAGCAAATTAAAA